>OX359247.1:23568637-24280600 GCA_947179485.1 Allacma fusca
TTCAAAACATAATGCCTACCCCGATGGGAAAACCATTGCCCCGAAAAATATGGAATATCTCAAAGGAGTCTATCCAAAATCATGTATTGAATGTAGTCTGTGAATGAATCAGAGATTAATGAATGTTGAAGTGCGAAGGAAAAGGGTGAGCAAACGAAAGTCCGTGCAGGGCGATTTAGACAGGATATTGTTCCCGTTGCCCCTGCGGGTTCCCCGGGTCTCCATCATACACTCCTATGTGAGGTTCTTAGGCATCCAAATCCTTCCCTCGTTGTCATTATTTTATTGACAAATGGGATTACCACGTTGATGCTTTCATGTCAACAGTCAATGACGATGACCAGTGCACCTAAACCTCCTTACTCCTTATCCACTTTGACACTTGGCCACAGCCCTCTGCTAAAGCTCCACTCCAAATAGTACAATATAAATCTATCCTGTCATCACTCAAGTCCTATTCATTTAATACAGTATGTGAATGTTCTCGGAGTATTCAGTCAAGGTACGAACTCTCTCAAGCCTATGACATAGCACACAACTTGAAATCCTGATGCGAAGGATTTTTACACGGGGAACCATAAATTGCATCACGGTGTGCAACACAATTTACACCATTGTAACTAATAACCATCATCCGGGTGATTTTTCCTTGCCACAGTCGAAAGGAATCATTTTATCAAAATACAGCCATGTGTAGGTTTTCCCTGGAATTCCCCGATATTTGTTTTCTCCCTGGTATTGACAGACGCATCGGATATCATTTTGTGGTGTATGGACTGACTGAGACGACCAGTACAGTACTGTACACATTGTGCATCCCTCGATCCATACAAGAATTTGAGCAGGGACTGAATCCTTACCCTTACCTACGTGCATGATGGAGGTGGAGGGAAGAGTGCTCAGAGACGACTCCATCCAAATATACCGAGTATGGATCGCACTACAGCCCTGCATGGATAAATTGAAGTGGGGAGGAAATGAGAATGTGACACCCCGCTGCCCGTCTTTTGTGCCAGGAAAAGTTAATTGGAGAGCCCAGGTGATGTGTGAATGTACACTTATAGCTAACAATGAGAACTACTCCTCGACTTGACTATTGACTGCACGGCTCATTGTGCTCACTCTTGGAATTATCTTGTCACTAATTGGACAGATAGAAAACTGATACAATAATGACCAACAACCTATACATCCTCTCCCTCATAAGTCCAACCAGTACTGTAGATACGTCACCATACAAAATACCTGCTTTATTAAGACTCCTTTCAACGTGCATATGTACATACATAGATACATCACATAGATACTACAAACTCCCCCAATGAAGGTATATCTACATAATGGTCAAAATAAAGAAACACGACGTAAGTAATACTCTCTAGGCCTTTCCTTTCCTCCGGTCTCAATTACCGAAGAAATCTTGTAATTTAGTAAATAATAGGCATAATATCCCCGTGGAATTTAATTTGACACCTCAATTGCTGGAATTTCTAATGAGTGCGGATTTGGAGTGATTTATTTTTTTTCGAGCATGAATAGATACAGTATAGGTCCATACACAGTACACACTACACTGCACGGCAACACAACAGGAAAAAAAGGAGAACATTTGAAACTGCGATGAGGACGGTGGTTGATGAGAATTATGGTTGTAAGTGAGTAGATTGATAATGTATTTAGACCAGAAGGGTTGAGAAGGGTGGGATAATTATGATATTGGGAAGAAAAGCGGAGTGGCTGATGGTCGGCAGGCGAAAAAAGATAGTCAAGTTAGCGGCTGACAAGCAGAAAAGAGCGTTTTGTTACGCTGAGGAAGGTTGGGAGCAGCAGGCGGGCTCATAACATGACTCCAACACAATTCACCCTATTCAACATTTATCTTTCTATTCTATTCTCATCTCGATCTGAGAACCATTCTTCCTCCACAATATTTTATATCTCATCATCATCATCAAAGGATCCCAACTCTTGCTAACATATCCTACCGATTTTCACACAAAAACTTTTTTCCCTATTCTTATTCTCCAGCCTATTCTGTCTCATCCAGATTCATCCACTCACCTTTACCTACTGTACATGTTTCCAAAGCCCGTCAGTAATATTAACTGAATGCATGAATTTGCTTATACTATGACAGAGTAGTTATAAGTTCAAACAAATCCATAAATAGGAGGCTTTCGTATTTCTCATGTTTACAGTACAATAATAATTTATTTACGGACTACACCACGCTCCCCACTCAATACTGTATTTGGATCACTCCATGCCATAAGGAACATTTAAAGGGCTCTTCACACGGCTTTGTTTGTTTTTCCACAATTACCCTTTCCCTCAAACTGGGGAGCAGTAGTGCGTGCTCAGACACCGACACAGCAGTGGACAGCATGTGAGTTCACATCAAAGTCTTGAAAAACTATCAAATTCTCAAGAATCCAGGTGGTTTCAGAGAGATTGGATTTTTAAAATCAAAGTATCCCAGCTCCTTCGTTTCTATACTAATCCTATTTTCTTATTTTATGTAATTAATTATTCGGATCTAAATCCAGAGAAAACAGTTTTTATCTCTGGGGAACTCAGCGTCAATAATAGTACCTCCAATTATGAGTTTGCTTGACGATGGATTGTTCCTCCAGTTGGCAACGATTTGGAATGTGCAATGATAGTATGGTATCAGGAGACAAAGTATAATGTCATGCGTGGAGGGAAGTAGCAGTAAGGTATAGATGATTACACATATTACATATATCTGTACATACATAGCTGCATGTTGCGTAGATAGTTGGAGATAGCCTGCTCACAATATGTAAGTAGGAGGTTGAAAGGAAATTAAATTCCAAAGATTTAGTATGTGAGGGGCATGATGGAGGTAGGGATGAATATTGAAATATAAGGTGTAAATGGTTGAGCAACTCACGTGCTTATTTGTCCTGTATAGATTGAAATATTTGGAAGTGAGAATTGAAAAGTCCGAAGGTGTGTTGACTGGAGAGAATCAAAAGGTGTCTATATGGCAAGAACAATGAATGAATGAAGAAGCCTCCTCTTGTGAACATCAAGTCATCCTCATATTAAACTTTAATGTAATGATCAATTTGAAAAGGTGGCATTCCAAAGGTATGTTAAGCATGAATCAGCAAACTATATACACAGGCACACTTATAATATTTGCTTCAAACCGTAAATAAAGATGTCAAACTTCACCGTAACATTATATAGATACTAAAACATATAATTACTTAAATATGCAACGAACAGAGTACTATTTCCCTCTCACACATATCCACATAGTAGGTCCTATACTATGTCAATATATACACATTTGTACTTCATAATATATATTAAATTACTTGTACATTACATAACTTTTCCACCCTTCTCTGCATTACAATTCCAGCGGAGTTTTTCAAATATTGAAATAGATTCTATATTTTTCTTAAATAATTTCACTTTCCACGATGTTCGACAACCTTATCAGTCCCAAAGTTCCTTCATGAATCTCCAGCATGTATACATACATATGTATGTAGATATGTGATACTCCTTGTCAGTAATCATAGAGTACCATTCGTTGTGAGGAAACTGTACATTGGCCAGAGATGACTACGCGTACTCACATAAGGTCATAATTTTATTACCAATAGTGCGCTGAGCCAAGGAGGAATGAGGTACGCATAAAAAAAAGGGGGGGAGAAGGTGCCGGGTTTTTGAATGAAAACTCGAAATATAATAAAAACTCACCTGAGATATGTCATCATTTGTTGATGGGTTGAAGTGTAGTTTAGATGCAGACAAAGGGGAATGATATATGAACGTCTGGTCACCTGCAATTAAGATATTCGTTGGTTTTCACACCATTTATTACACACCTATTGCCTCATTGTCTGCCGGGGACTTTTGTCTGTCAATGAAAACAGCAGTAGGGCTCACTCATTCCCTTTATATATATTCCTCCTGCCTTCCTTCTTGTCCGTCATGTTCCCGTGTACGTAATACTTAACAATTCAATGACTCCCTATGTAATAAGCGAGTCTGTTCATAATATTTAATATTATTATCAAATTCAAAGAATTCAATTCTCTGTCTCACCTCAATCGTCCGTTATGCAATGCCTTTCCTTATACTAATCTCTCTGTATAGCTATCAAGCCTGCTACAGCTCTGTCAAGTACAGATTTCCCCTATGACACTACGTATAATTGTGTATAGGCTCTTATGTTACAGGTATGATCAAATCCCAGTGTATGCACGTCCCTTAACATATTGACTCCAACAGTCACACTTTGCACAGGGCCCTCCAAAGAATTAACAAAATGGGCTGAAATATGATCGAATCTAGTAGTTGTGTGATTTGTGCAATTATTTCTGCGGGGATCAAGAATTGTGAGAATTCAAAGGAAACGATGTGATAAAGGTCATTATTATTATGATTGCGAGTAATTCTCTCCTTGAGAGACACTTGCTGTGATCTCTCCACGATGATCTCAAAGGGTGATGATGAACAATTGAGAAAGTCTTTCCTGTTTTGGGTAATGTGTAATTTTATTTTCATGGCAGAATGGTTTAGCTGTGCAGGGTGCAACTTACAAGGGGCATGTATGTAATTGCACCACTATTTTTTCCTAGTACCGTTCAACTTCCCAGTTTGTTTTACATTTAGAATTTTATTTTCCTTTTTACTGGTTTTATGAGCTCCTTGCTCCACCCGGGAAGAAAATTATATAGTTGGGGAACAACTACACAGTACATGGTGGATTGAGAATTCAAATTTCCATCCAAGTAGCAGCATCTGCTTTCAATCTGGAAGATTCGTCCAATATTTTATTCCCTATGTAATTTCTCAATAATGAATTCATTTGGTTTTTCAATCCCACAGAATGAGAGGGAGAGAGACGAACAAGTTGGGAAAAATTGCAGAGTCATTGGAAGATCATCATTGTGTATCGTTTCGGATGACGATGATGTATTTTAAATTGAAATAAAACCTAGAGGTACAATTAACTATGAGAAAATATAGCGTGATTTAGTATATCATCTTGGTCAGGCAGACTCCATGATATGTTTACTATATTTTCTTGCTGAGTACCGCTTGCTATGCATAAATTGCGAGTGAATATCCTCTTTATTGTGACGATGCGCAGCTTCATATAGACTCCATGCAATGCTTTTACTCAACAGGCCTGGTTACGGTATAGGGGTGTATTTGTGGCCATGATTATGTAGATATGTATGAACTAACAAGTGTCAAAGCAACATGTTTGATTGGGATTCGATGAAGTAAGCTGTTTGTGTTGCTACTTTCGTTTATTGATGCCAACATCATGGGGATATGTGTGAGAGTTACCTGCTTACACATTCTGTCTCATTGATAAACATTTATTGTTTGGGAATAAATTGACTCCTCAATAATAGTTAGCTGCATAATCAAAATTCAATCATTCAATTGACTTTTTTCGAAGTCACTCATTCACCCTTGAGAGACGGTACATAGATACATACATACGTAGGTAGCATGAACCAACAAATGAGATTACTATATCTATTTATATGGCTATCTCTGCACGCATTATACTGACTCTATCAGGCCTTTGGTTAGACAGACGTGCAAATGACGAAAAGGTCTATCAATAAGAGAAGGGAATGAACAGTTGTTCCTCGATAACAGTTACCTTTAACGATCAGTTATAGAACTACTACTGCTCGACAGTAGTCCTGTAAACAGTCATCCTCATCAAAAATCCCGTCAAATTTAGATTATCAGCAAGAGCAAACTTTCATTCCAAGCAGAAATCATTGCCAAATCTGTTTTGACACCAATTCACAAATGAATTTTGATCTCGGTGTCAAATCTATAGCTCTCAATCCGTCTCATGAATCAATGCTCAATATGTGTAGCAATTAATTTGTATTCGAACTGTATGGTAACTTCATATTTTTTGAGCAAATACTCCGTCACTTTTTACAAGCAAACTCAGGATTACAACACATGAGGTTAATAATGATGCGATTGCGAGCACAGAGTGCAGTCAAAGATCGGATCACCATATATGGATGGATATGGCTGCATAGCTTGAGTTGGATGAGTCAAGACAGAAGAAAGGTTAAGTGATCCAAATGAAGAGGAGCCTCATCTGATCATCTGTATAATGGCTAGGTATTTTTCACCTGGGAGTCTATCATTAAGCTGTCCATTACACAGCAGAGAGCCAAAACATTGAAAAGATTAATTTATCCCAATGAAGGCGGAGGGGCAATTTTCATTATGTGGTCTGTCTGTCTGACTGAGCAAGAGAGCTGTTAAAACCAAGTCTCGTGCCCCAATTTCAGAGTCAGACCGTAGAAATATATTACGTTCTTCGAGATCAAATAGTTTTAAATAATTATTATTATCTCCATTATTACTTTTATCATTCTCTATTTGATACAGTAGCTTTTCATAAACTCCAGGTGTAGTAAAGCTTGTAAGTAGGAAATTACTTCATGAGTTAAATGTTTATATTTAAATAATAATAATTATTGTAATAAAAAATTAAGTTGTGAAGAATTTATTCTGTAAGTTTATTTGATAATTCTGTATTATTCAGTTCCACCCTTGCCCCATAGGAAGTTCGAGATTGTACAGTATTCCGGGGGAATGTACTGCAGTAGTGGATACAAAACTAAAACTCATACTTGCTTGGATTTAACTCCCAAGGAATAAGATCACCTTTAAAAACCAGGCCACGGGTAGCATATTGAAGGTAGAGGTGTTGCATCTTGATTCCAGGTGATAGCCGAAGGATAAGTACCGTAAGTTACAGTGCTAGTACATGCAAGGATCTATCCACGATGAGAGGAGAGCCGCGGCGTGCATGCAAAAAAAAACCACTCTCATCATCACCATAGACATTAGATGAACCTTATGATAAATGCGTGAGCTAATAAGCATAAGACCGTAGATAGACAAAACTTTGAACTTGATTAGGTTGATTTGATGGGTTGTGTGAGTCCCGGCTCATGCCGCCTTATTTCTCCTCACACTTTGTCCAACACTTCATTTCTCATCACCGTTAAGTCCACATTCATCACTTGATGAAGCTTGTCTTGACCTGACCTTACAGACGCCTACGATTCCTCAAACTCAAGCGTATGTGCTTCCTTACAATATATAGTAAATAGTTGTACACAAGCATTACTATATGCAGATACCCTTTTTTCCGTAAATAAGCTTTCCGTCGTGTTTTAATTTCTTCCTCATTATCTCATCAATGCAGTCCACTCCAAGTGCTAGGTAAAAGAGACTACTATTAAGATCCATACCCATATCGAGAATGTAAACTTCCTGTACCTATAGATATAGTAAGTAACGCTACTACTGCATCAAGGTTGTATACAATAAGCTCATAATCAGTATCCGTTGACTGTAGGAGTCCCAGTTTCCAATACGGTGACCAATAGTAAGGTAAGTATAAGAGGGAAGGAATTATTAAAAATAGGAAGCAATCAAAGCGTTTTGATTTGAACGTGTAATTTTGTGGAAGTACACACTGTATTGAAGCTACTGTATTGATTATTTGCATGAGTGACTGGATGTAAATCTTGAAGTTGTTCCTAATTGCTTCAATGCAACATGTTCTTGTCATGTAGATTTTCTTGGCAGACGTTGATGAGCTCTAGGAATAATGGCAATAACAAGTTGCTCCGTTGCATGTTGAAAGATTCATGCTTGACTCTCTTCTAAGCATTCACAGGAGCACGTTTAGTTGTAGTTGTAGTCGTGGAAGTTAATATATAGGAAATAGCCCTTTCAGGTTTATACTTTCGTCGAGTTACGGGGACTCTATACTAAAGTGCATACAGTTGTAAGTTTTAAGTTACGGCTATGTATGTATGTACACTCCGAAGCCTAGTGATTAAATATGTATTAGGGTAATAGTAGGTAAGTGGGAAGTGGCTGTAATGCATGTAATTTGGGAGATGGCTTATAAATGAATCCTCGGTAGTATTGATACTCTTGCTTAGATAAGAAGCTACTTAAGGTAGTTTCTCACCTTGGGCTATGACACCATGTAATTTACCGGTCAAAACGGAGAAAGATGATGTAAGGGGGAAAATGATGTGTAATGAAATGTCTCTCAGCTCCTGGCGCCTTTCCGCCGATATCTCATATCTTCCACTGTAGCCAACTACTACTACAGTACTACTACTCTTCCTTCCTCTCCAACACTTTTCCATAGCCCAGACCTAATTGAATTCTATCGTCATGTCAAATCTTCACTTTTCTTCATGCTCTCTTCCTCTTCTCTCTCTCTCTCTCTCTCTCTCTCTCTCTCTCTCTCTCTCTCTCTCTCTCTCTCTCTCTCTCTCTCTCTGTCTCTCTTTCTGACTTATCATATCACACCTTGAGAAGGCTCTTGAGTAAATCAAGAGCAAATACTCCTCTACATTGCACTACACAACCTCTGATCATGTAAGGAAGGCAATCCCATATTATTCAAGGACCATGTTTAATTATTTATATATACAGTATCACAATAGAGTTTGATTCAAGAAAAGGGAAATTTTGAGGGGGTTTCAAACTCAAATGTCTATGTACTTCAGTAATGGTATAAAGGATGTTAGTGTGTGAAATTGTTCAAAAATCAGATCCAGCCCTTGGCTCACAACCAGACAGGTCTAGTACAGTCCCAGCCCTCCAAGCCGGAACAGAATGTTCCCTCCATTACCCTTTCTTGACGTAATTAATTGTAAGTAGTCAAGAAGATTGCAAGGCGAGAGTAACAAAAACTTAGCTCGGAGATATGTTTTACTAGTATACAGTATCTATGTATGTACATGCTCTAAGATAGTTAATATGGAAATTCCACTGGAACCTTTCTGTTATGCACTGTCTGGCACACAACTCCATAGAGTTGTTCAGTGCACTGGCACTATGTATGTACGTAACTGAAACTATACTCTGAAGTTACATTGTAACATCCGTAAATTTAGTATATTGACTTTATATCATTTCCCCTTATCAATGATGATTGTTATTATGATTGCTATAATGATGATTAAATATTCACTACCCGAGAAGTGCATACAGGATTATCCATCTCCTCTTCTATATGTTACTCCCACTCACACATTACAACGAGATATAAAGTTTGATAGAAGGGTTTTGAGGATCCAGCCCTACTACTACTACTACTACTGCATTATGTATGTGTCTATGTGTGCCCATATGTACGGTCACATACTTCATGTATTACTCCCAGAAACATAAACACATTTTCTTGACAGGATTTTCTCGACTGTTTTAGTAGTGAGGACGATGAGTGGTAGCGCTTCTCCTCTTACACTCTTGAATAGAGAGTTTGATGTCTTGACGCTTTGACGCTACCCCCAAAAAACATTTCATGGCAAGCAAATAAAAAACAAAGTTTATTTCTTTTGTCCCTGGATAAAAGTTTATATATCGGAACAAATAATCTTCAAGTCACTCATTGTCAGACACACTGACGACTACTGCTCCTGGAAAGAGAGAAAATGGCATCAAGTGCACATCTCAATTACGCCCGAGATGACTAAATTACAACAAGGGAAATCAAACTTATATCAACCTTCAGAACCTTGAGACAGGATCGTATACCTAGTATCTACATAGATACATAGATACATATACCCATGTGTTTTTATTGTAGTAGTAGATGGAAGCATCAAACAGCTACTTTTACTACATTGTCATGGTATTTGGTACGGACACACAGTATATACTAGTCCTCATAGATATAATGTTTATAACTTACCTTTTAGACAGATTTTGTACACATATGAGATTGGAATCAATGCTTAAAAGTGCCAATTTGAGAGTAGCACTATCAAAACCCTGAATACTCCTTATCTAGAATATATCTAGGTAATTACAGAGATATGTGTAGCCCTGGCTTGTACAGATAGGTGTAAGTAGCTAGCTTTTATGTAACCATATCATGTGGATGCATAAGCACATGGGAGAGATACATAACTAATAATAATATCGCTCCCTGATGCAAAGGAAATGTGTAAGAAGAAAATTACCAGAAAGTAATATGGCACAAAAAGTGTAAGGCTATAACTTAATGGTTGAGGAGCATGATGAGGGATGGGGATATTAAGAGTGTACATTCACACCTCGGTCGAGTAATTAAATATGTACTGTAACATATTCGTGTTTGCGGTGAGGATTAAGTTGTTTCAACTTGAAAAGAGCCACTGACTCAATTAGCTCCGTCTCATGATGACTCTGTTTCATCTGTCTGACTCTAGTACATGATAAATAGCTTTCTTGCATGTTCATTCTCCATAGCAAATCCGGCTGGAGGTGCTCACCACGGCTTCTCTTTGCACACTTTCTTTATTACACAAATCATTCATCCCTACACCTTTGTACAGACTCAAATCCGCTCACATATGACGCTATTCACAATTCCTTAGTTTTAATATTTCAATCGTTTCTACTTAAAGGCCATATTATACCCAACATATGCTAATTGTGTAAGATGTAGTAAGTATTTCAGTTGGCAAATTATTTCCTCCTTTTCTGTTTCTTTGGGATCCTCTCATTTTCTCACACAAATTAAGTCCCATTAGAATTTTGCTACCAAATTTTCAACCGTTCAATTCTGCCGGCTCGTTGGCGTAAGTATTATTTTTCCTGCGTATGTTTATGGATCACTTGTGAGGATAGACTCAAGAGGCATTCCTTGAAAGGAGTCATGAGGAAAAAGCTTATTCCTGACTGGATTTTGGATGTATCACGAAATATGATTACATTTTCACCATTACACCACCGGATTATTTCACGCTACAATTACGTTGGCTAACCAAAGCGAAACCAATAATATCATTTGAGGAGATGAATCCTTCATGGCTAGCAAGTTCTTTGGAATTCCTTCAAAGCATAACGAAATTCTACTTGTCAAAACATACGCCATTAACTCATTATATACGGCTACTCTCAGTGAAGCTCGGAGTCCAGTGCCAGCGATATGAAGATGGTGACCTGCGAATCCATTAAATGAATCTTTTCCATTAATTCCTAGTAATAATCTTCCCTCGCTTGATCCGGTGGTGTACACGTCCTTGTAACAACAACATCTTCCTTCAATACTATCCTTATGGTTTTGCAATTGTAGGTCATATAATCACGTATGTATGTATGTACATAGAAGCTCCAAAGCTAGCGGATAAGTATCACATAGTTTAGGTAGGAATGAAATAGAAAATTGTACAAAATCAAATTAATTTTTTGCTTAGAAGTAAAGTTACAATATTGTGTAAAAGTGACGTAAGTAAAGTCAGTATTAGTGCATGTACATATTATGCAGACTACAGGAGAGCCACAAGAAAAGGGAGGGAAGAAGTGAGGAAAAACTAGGATAATGATGATGCTGGTGGATAATCTAAAGTAATTCGTCAGGTTGACATGTGTTAGACTTAAAATTAATTACATCTGGTTTTTGCCTCATCTTCACACTTTTCTTTATGACCTATCATTCACTCGGCGTTCAGGATCGTCAAGTAATACCCGAAAGCTATCTGGTCCTCCTTGCCTTACTGATTCATTACCCAGAGACATTCCGTCATGGAGCAAAATGTATTACTTCTGAATCCTGAAACACTGGACTTGTAATAATTAAGTGAACACTACTCTTGACAATGTTTCTCCGTACAAGCTCATATGTTAAAAATGTGTATTCCTATGTATGTGGCTATAAACGTTTGGAGGTGCTAATAGTTTTTGTAGCAGAGGATTTTGGGGAAAGAAACTATAATATAAGAAATGAAGGCATAAAATTAAAATTGCTCCCTGAAAGAACGTGTTTTAAGAGAAAGGAAAGGAGTTTATGATTGATTATACACTTTAAATTAATATCGTAGTAGCTCGGGTGAAGAAGAGGAAAGACCAGAATTATTGTAAAAGTTTGAATAGGAAATTGGCCGTTTCAGAGTAAACTGTTCGTGTCATTCGATTTGATTCCAGTGGAGTTTGACGGGTGAATTGGTTTGTAAGGCTATATATGCTCTTCCAGGTTATTTCATTCAACCTTATGACTCTGTGCTCTGAAAAGTATACATATATGCACACTGAACTACTAGGTATTTGTAATTCAGCAGAGCAATAGAGGATACTCTCTTGGAGGAAAAATGTGGGTGACGGTTCTAACGTCATTCGGGGTTTTGCCTCTATAAAAATCCCCATTTACTCTTTTATTTAGTACAGGGAATCTAGTCTGAGTTTTTCTTTTGAACTCTGATGATGAAGAATTGCAGATCATGCATGGATCGTAATCAACGACTCTTTCTCTCTCTCACTTTTGGTAGCCTTTTTTCCCGACCATCATCTCCCTCCATGAGAGAAGTCACCAGAAATGAGTACATTATATTCATCTTGAAAAGACTTGGCTCTCAACCCACCCAACGTTTCCTATTTTTGTCGTGCAAGTCGCTACATCTACATACATATATTTGTAAAATTTGTATGTAAAATAAGGTAAATTATATTTTCACATTTGAGTGACTTCCAGATACAAGTTTTTCCACTACTGTTCACACTCTCCTTACATTGCGGACTCAAAATCACTCTCTCTCCATGGGGTTCCTCCTTTCATCCCTTAATTTCTCTGCAAATATCTGCATGCTAACCAGAAGCCAGTGCCTGTGTAATCTTTCAATTTTGTAATCTTCACCTTCTCTCGGTTCATCTCATTATATATTTCTTCCTGAATAAGTATCCCTCCATGTTACTATAGAAAGAGGACCACACGGAGGTCAATTAGTTTTCCGAAAGAAAGTCAAATTTCAATATATTCTTGTTCAATAGCTCACAACATAATATTATGCAATGAAGCAAGTTTTAGAAACCGGGCTATGTTCATCATACTGATCCCAAATTTTTAGCTCAACATCCAAAAGGTAACTTACAATAAATTAGACCTGAAACATAATTCTAATATCAGCAGCAATCTACTTTTGTAAAACTTGAAGTTACACTAATAAAGTATTATTAAATCCGTTCAAATAATTATATATATAGATACACCTAATATAATATGGAAATCGTTAATATTTTAATATGGAAGACAAGACCCGACCCTCGTGTCAAGGACTGGTTCCTGACCAATCACGTTTCTCCAGTTTACATTACAACAATCCTGATAATATACCTCACATTTGCTTTCGCTATCTTACCTTACATGAAGAACTGTCATTTCGAATTAAGGAACATATCCGTAAAAAAGCTCATGGGCCTTCACAACATTTTACTGGTTATCATTAACTTGCTCTTAGCCGTTCTATTCTCATGGAATATTTTCCAAGCCCAGTACAGCATGTTCTGTGAGCCGGTTAAGCATCAATCTTCTCAAGAAGACACGAATGAGATGAACCTAGCAATATTATGTTGGTTCTACTTTCTGTCGAAACTCTTCGAGCTGAATGACATAGTATTTAATATTTTCCGAGGGAAACCGTCCTCGTCTCAAGTGAACTCTCAAGTCTACCATCATTCCACAATGGTAACACTTTCTTGGGCCGGAGCCCGGTACCTCCCTGGAGGCTCGACGGCGATTATGAGCTGCATTAATTGCTCCTTACATGTCATCATGTATATTTACTTTGCTTTTTCTGGGAAAACCTTGGATTGCGGGGGGTTTTTGGACGCCAGGACTGTTATTATTATATGCACTGTGGTAAGTCCACCTGATCATGTTATACCTGACAGCTGCTCCAGAATTAGAGTGTTTTCCCTGGAAAAAGAACTATTAACTAATTAAATAGCCTATAATAATGATAGCATAGGTATCTACATAAACCATTGAATTTTTTTTTCAGGCTCAGTTCATCCTCGTGATTTGTCACTGTTTCACAGGAATCTACCTACAGTGCAACTACCCCACAAGTGCCTTCACCCTTGTAATCATATTAGTGATCACATATATCCTGGGTTTTAGCCTCCGATCATACTTTTGCAATTACGTCATAGGAATCCCGTTTGAGGAGGAAGAGGTAGATTTGAATATTTCGGAGAAAAGCTCCAAACCACATTTTACAGAAAACAACAGACACGAAATTGCATCGTGTAATCCAAAGTTCAATAAGAAACAACTATAAGTAATTATATATCTACCAAAAACCAGAATGATAGAGCATTGAATGTTTTACTGAATGAATAGACGATAAAGCTTTTCATTTGCGGGAGGCATACACCTGCAAAATGCAGTAACTACACTTAAATACGAGCATGATTATGCATTGGAGTGTTGCATCATTGCAAATAAACCCACTTAGATCAGTGCACAATGCCCGAGTTGAGAGTAGGCACTCCTGAGGTCGAAGGGCAACTTCGTGAGTATGGACGGGAGAAAGGAAGGAAACAAAAGGAAGATTATATGTACAAAGGACGTATATATGTAGATATGTATGTGAGTCTGTGAGATTGAGCCGGGCTTCGTAACATGAATGCAGTTGGAAGAGGCAAAGAGGATGGAAGGAAATTTGATGAGATTGAATTTGGCGATTGGAGCGATTGTATTTTGTTCGAGAGGACCATATGCGTACGACCTGGATATACATACATACATATCTACACTTTTGCCTTCCCTGATGTTAGTGTTACCATTTGTGTTATTTTATACGTACGGAGTGGTTCGAGCATATGGGTAGACTCTAGATAGAGACAGAGTGCGGAGCAGACGACTCAAGTGGTGAAGAGTGGAACAATACTGTGGGTAATATAGAGTAGTCTTTGGAGAGGAGATGAGCGAGAGACCGTCCCATGTCATCTCTAATAATGTAATAGATAGGAATCTACATAGACTCCGAGAGAGAGAGAGAGAGAATAGGGACGGAAACCAGATGGAAAATTTCATGGAACTCACAGGCTTGAAATAATGTTGTTGGTTTCTTTGCTTACTAAGTACTGTGACGCCAGAATGAAAACAACCAGTGCCAAACTAACAACAGGCACAGTCGTCGACAATTGACACCCATTGTCTCTGGCACACACAGCTTCCATCTTTGCACTCCCAATCCTCTCATTGTCACTCTATCACTATTTCTCCCGAGTTAATTCCCATCTTCTCACACCTCCACACTTTCAAATCCGTAACTTTCCCACTTCCCACAAAAATGTAAATCCCTTGACATTTGGTTCAATGTGATTCCATAACCCAGGTATAATTATAGCAATTCCTTCAAATTTATTTTTAAAATCCTGTTTTTTTAAACTACATATCTATAGTAAAGAAAAATTACGACAAAGCCTTGCTCATGTCATTACATTATGCCTTGCTCATGTCATTACATTATGCCATGCAAATGTCATTACACCCGGGAGAGATCCGATTACTTCCCCAGTAGATATATTTATTTTTACAAGTCAAATAACTCTGGAGCCAACAAGTCTTTCAGTTGTGAAGTAGACTATTGGTAGTAGCCTTCGAAGAGGAAATACATTAAAAAAGAACTCTAGATTTCTTGCGGTGGCTTCACTGACTTTCACAAGTTCAAGGGACGACACGAAGGATATTAATTCCAGGAATTGTGTTCCAGAATCTTTCCCAAATTCCAGGAATACTAATAGAGTAGAGGTTTATAGTATATACCTTGTAGCTCTCATTAATATTCCCCCCGCAAAAGCCAGCTTGTTTGACTTAGTAATTAACAAGAAGCTGGGGTTGTGGAATTTGCCAGGAGCAGAAGGAGCTATTTGAGGATCTAGCTTTGCCATCTTGACTGATGATGATGTCTCATATACGTAACTTACTGCTCGCCGGGTGGACTGCATTACAGGGACTTGCTTTTGTATTATTATGTAATTCCCGTCAAGTTGAACTCTTTTGTTAGAACAAGTGGGAGCGCATTGGGGCCTGGGGCGAAAAATCGTACAATATTTGTGGTCAACAGAGAGCAGAGAATGAGAGATGTTTCGTGAATGAAGATACGCTTGGAAGCAAATTGATGAGCAGGCTGACTGAGGATAGATGAGCAAGTTATTGGCCTTTACTTTTGTTGACGACTACTATACTAACACTAGTAAGGCTAATAAGAACGGTTTCATCTCATCAAAGAGACGGCCAGGCGAGAGGCGTGATGATGAGCTCCTTTCAGACTCTTTCTCTGGTTCATGAGTATATCTGTCTCTCTCTCTCTCTCTCTCTCTCTCTCTCTTTCTCTCCGCATATTTCTACACTTGCTCTTCCACAGACCCAACACTCCTAATCGTCAAAAGTAACGTTAAGTTGTTCGCATCTATCCATAACAGGTAGTTCCTCATCTCCTGTCATTTGAATATTGCAGCAGCACTTAAAAAATTAAGCGCACACGATCCACAAAAGCCTCCCAATCCCAAAAAACTCACAGCTCACAGAAGCTCCGACCTATTAAAAAGTCAAAGATACAAAGACATCAACTTGCCATGAACTTCAACCATAACAGAGGAACAATTGCCACAACCGAATTTACAACTCCCACATTTTATTTTTGAGACTCTGATCCTAATCGTGAGGACGAGGCAGAAATCCAAGAAAAGCCTATTCATACAATTTTGGTGAAATAAGGAGGATGGAACTGTTAAACTGAACAAGTAATGGCTTGAATTGCTGGTCACTGCTTATGGAACAAGCATGACTTACATAGATTGTGTCCTTACAGGAAGGTAATAATAGCTTGATCCGACGGCAGGAGATGAACAATACGGGGAGAAAAAGATCAATTAGTAGTATCCAATTAAGAAATGCTGTGGTGCGAAGGAGTAAGGATGATGATGAGGATCAAAAAGGACCCCTGAGTGGGCTAAGAAGACCATAGAAAAGATACCCATCACAGCGTAAAAGCAAACCATAATAATAACCATGGTAATAACAACCTCAGGAAAATATGCATGGGTAGTAAATATAAACATTTTATTTCATTCCGACCATCTATAATTATCTATTTACATATAACCCTACACGTCTGTATATCTACATATGCTTAGAGCTGATTATGAGATCTCCGTATGTAATTATGTATCTCCTCATGGAAGCACAGCCCTGCTTCATAGTCAATACATACATATATGTATCTACTTCTTAAGAGCCTCACCGAGTTGTCTTAATTTTTACAAGCTTGTCTAATTTACAAAACTCAGTTGATGCCAGCTGATGATGTACTATCAAATGTAAATGCAGTAATTGCATTCACTTCAAAAGTCCAACTCGTGCTTGGTATGCACGCCAGCAACAATGTCAATTTTTTCCTGGGCGCTGTAAACATAATGTGAATAATAGAGACATTAGAGATCATACGTATGTACGGCAGTGTTGCTCAATGGATCTACACATAGAGCTACTTGTCCTGCCTAATACTATAGTAAATGCTGTTAATAAACCAAAAAGTGAATAGGTACTTAATTTAATACGAAAGAACAAAAACACATTGAGAGACTCTTAAGGATTCCGATTAGCTCGTCTCCCACAACACAGGGACTGTGGGCTGGCAACGGCTTGTGTAGAAGCATACATACATTTGTAAGGGGTTATGTATGTGTAAGTAGATAGACGAGTATAGAATGCTATTTCTAACGGGATATAGTGAGCCGTCTCGAAAGAAGTTAGTGAATATTTGACTGGGCAAAGAGAGAGCAAGGCGAAGATGAGGAGAAAGAGGAGAGCAGACAAGATGATCATATTGTGGTAAGCATCATCATTGGCACCTCGGAATAATCATTTGTAGTCATAAAAGTATTGACAGGAGAGGGGAACCTGCTGAGAGCCATCCCATTGTTCGCAGGACTCTCTCAAGAGAGATGGTCAATAACCAGTAAGATAGATATATAAGGATGTAATGATAATCCCATCGTATGTATAGCCAATGGTTAACTAAGAGGGAGCAGATGAATTAAGAAAAATTAAAACACTATATATCCACTCAGTGTGTGCACGCCTTATTCAAACTTTATTCAAAGTGAATTCATGATATTTTAAAAGTTTTCAGGGACGGGAGATTTCAGATGAGGATGGGAGATGCGTGTGTGACTGAGAGAGGAGAGACTAGGATGGAAAAAGGTGGATCTTTTTCTTTCATGAAAAATTTTTGGGTGTGAAAATCAGCACGAGAATTAAGGCAAGGCAACTGCTTCAACGAGGGGGGAAGGATTATTTGTCAGATTGGAAATATTAAATGGGTGCGGTTCTCACTGTCTTACAATTCATTAGTTCTTTGATAGATTTCTATATGTATTTCACAGTTGCTTTTAATTCTATTCTTATACTTGTAATTATTATATACATATATAGATATACAGTTTCTGCCTAAAGCACTATATGCATATTATAGTCAGTGCAAAAAGCCATGGAAAAAAATCTAATGACAAAGCCATACATACATTCGTTGAATAAATGCGCACCTGAAAGTTAGAACAATATCTAAAGCTACATACATCCAATACATTCAGAAGAACTAAATGCTCCTTACCTTGATTGTTTCCAAAGTTAAATTCCGTTCTATCGATGGGAAATTGTTTTCAAATTAAATTATTTAATACTTTGTCAAACTTAGAATAATATTATGTTATTCAAAGAATTTAAATTATTTATGTTTCATGCAATCGTCAAATAAAATTTATTAGTTCAATAATATTTTTAAAATGTGTAAACGAGTTGAACTGACCTGCTTTAAAAATTTACATCAAAAAGCCAATTTATTATACAAGAAATATTTCCAGTGTCTACAAAAATGTTTTACATTGTACGTTAGTATTAGTATCAATATTACTTAAAATAGTTTGAAGAAATGCTAGAATTAGCAACAATTTCCCTCATTCGCAATCCGGCGTAGTTAAGTTATGGTCAAGCTAAATTCGAAGCTGATAGATAATCATTAGTTTATAGTTCTAGTGTAGTAGTAATAATGTTTGGGTAGCTTAAGGGAGTAATTAATTTTTGTTTTCAATTATTATTATTAAACTTAAGAAAATAAAAAGACAAAACGTAAAATTTTGAGTCAATTAAAGTTGGACACTTAAAATTCTCATTATGTCGATGTCGATACAAATGGCGCGTAGACCAGCAAAACAAAAGAGAATGCATTCAATATCTGATAGTCTGTCTCAAAACACACATTTTAATATTGAAGAGGTAATTAGTTGTTATTATTATCAATTATTAAGTAACATAATAGATGATTGACTACACCCATTTTAAATGTTTATGTAATGCATCTTTAATGAGCAAATTAAGAGCTAGTCATTGGAATTTTCAGTGTAAATCTTTGGTTTCAATTTACGAACGAATAGATGCTATGGGGAAAGTGGATCGTCTTCGATTCCGTGAAATTCTTCATACTACAATGAATCTAACGGATGACATTATGCTAGACTTGTTGTTTCATGCATTTGATAGGAACAACGATGGAATAGTAAGTTGTCAAATTTTTAAACTCATAATTTTTACCGTAGGTAATAAAATTACAGGGAATTACGTGTGTACGTAGATACATGTGTATTCTGGAGATATAATATATGTAAGAGCGCAAAGGAGGAGGAATTAATAGTCACTAATTTGACAGATGAAGACAACACATGGAATATTTATTCGAATGTAATAAATGTTAGTCTTTAAAAAAAATTACATTGTTTTTGGAAATTAATTTTCAGGTAGATCAGCTTGAATGGGTTCAGGGCCTATCAGCAATGCTGCGTGGAACACCGGAAGAGTTAGTAGATTTTTGTTACTTCGTATATGACATAAATGGGGATCGCTCCCTTGCCCGGGAGGAACTACACCAATGCATAAGAGGCTGCATTGTGTCAGGATACTCCGTAGAAAATGATGAGATAGACGAGTGCGAGCGAGACATTGTAGACATCTGTATGAAGAAATTGGATAAGGACCGAGACGGCCAAATCACCTACCCAGATTTCGTTAATGCAGTTACAGATGATCCCCTCCTCATCCAAGCTTGTGGTCCTTGCTTGCCGAATTCCAATGCAATAGCAGCATTTCTAGCTTGCAGTTCCGAGTATTACCGGGACTACTCCTCCGTATGGGGGGCGGATTGGGATTTAATGAAGAAACGGAGAAACCTTAGAAATTCTGTTAGTGAGTCCAGGCTAAGTAAAACAGAAAGTAACGCCCTTATATAGTCGATGTTTAATAACGACTGGGAAGAGCCGGATTCCGAAACATTAAGAGATACAGACAGGAGAAAGAATTTTTAAATAAAAAGAAAAGCTTTTTAAAAAAATATTTAATATTCTGAACCCCCACCTCATTACTGTGATTTAACCCAGCAATGCATACAATCCTAAAATACCTTTTGAAGCTCTCAAAAATCCCTTTCTCTCCTCGCACCTGATTTGCCAAAGAAAAAAAAAGCAAAGTTGGTTGGGCACATGAAAACTGGGAGATCAAAGATCAATCGTATAACTTGATTTGCAAATGAACTCAAGTCACACGTCTGACTCCAACACTGAGGACTGAGGACGGGACGACAGAGTGAAACGATTCTGTCATACTAAAATCAAACTCTGGGAGGTGAGCATAACGCACTCTTACCACGAACAAGTTCAAACTACGTAAAAACTGAAAGTCTCAAACTAATGTAGAATCCACACAGAGGAAACTTTTGATATTTTCTCTAGCCCTGGTACATCCATGGAATGAAAAATATTCTACTGATCTCCTTTCAGCATTGCATTTTCCCAGATTCACATTTTGTTACAAAAACTTGGACCGTTACAGTAGATACTTGTAGACGTATTGTATATATCTACATATAAAGTTATATGTCAATATCTGTATATAAAAAATATATGCTAAATGTCACAGCATTTATTCCCCGAGATTTTGCAAACCTTTTCCTTTCATAAACCCAAACGCAATTGAATTTTTAAAGCATCCGGGGGTCGGGGGATTACAAATTAGGAATGATTTTTACCCCAATAATAAAATCAAGCTGTTTTATTTAAGTAATTGCTATAATTATTTGTAATCATAGTATTTTTAAAAAACGCTATAAGATTACGAAATTCTACTACACGTAGATTCTTAACAGCATTATTATGAAAATATCAGAATACTAACCTTGCCTGCTGAAAGTGCAACATAAATAATGCACTCAAAATCAACCTTAATAAAATTGCAGGTCAAACTGGTACAATTACTCAAACTTTATTTACATTTATAAATTTTCAGGAAAAATAGATAATTACATGCTACAAAATTATTATTCAAAAATATCCCATGCTAAAAATGAATATTAAAAATAATATTTATTTATTTATCCAAAGGTTTAAGAAGATATTTTGTGCTATGTAAAAGTCTTGCTCAAAATCCTGACACTATGGATCCATCTACAAATGGGGAATTGGGAGCCCTGCGAAGATGTAGCCTCCATCTGATGTGGAAAGCTTGAACGTGGGGGGTTGTGGGCTGGAAAGGGAAACAGATTATCTCCGCCTCATTGTTGAAGAAGCACATGCCCTGGAGATGACAGAGCTATCCAATCCACGATCTGTAATTCTCAAGAGCGTTATGGTTCCCAATCACAAATCCTCTCAGACATTCATCTCACCGAATATGTATGTAATCAGACTGGAATCTTGCTTTCATCAACCTCATAATAATATTTTCACATAGTTGCACACTTTTATTCTTACTCTTCCTTCCTTCCTGAGCACATGCCTCACCCGGATATTACCTTTTTTTAACAGCGTACACTCCCAAATACGTGAGCTCATCATTTTCATAAATGACCCCCACCTCATCTCCTCAATTTTCCCAGCACATCCCAGGAACTGACAGTCACCTGACTTTTCAAAACTGATACATTCCATCTGGGAATGTAAGACATATTTAATTAGAATCTAATCTAGTAGAAATTAGCATCTTCCATTCCCCAAGTTATTTTTTTTTCAAGATGCTGTCAATATTCATACTTGAGTTGAACATCCTCTTTCCCAAATGAGAAAAACTTGGGAAAAGCTGTGAAAGTACTGTACACATAGAGGCTCTACTAAATTTTCTGAGTAATGTAATTTCTATGGTCGGATCCGAATTATTTCCCACAGATATAAACCATGTCAGATAATGTAAGGAAGAGACAGATACATATATATGCGAGAGAGGTAAGAGGAGAAAGACGTAGAAGAAGAAGGAGAAGAAGAAGAAGAAGAAGAAGAAGAGAGAGAGAGAGGGATTAATTTTCTAAAAGGAATTCTCGGTTGGATGCTACACGTCAGGTCTGGAGTACCCGGGAATAGGAAAAGCTTCACAACCCATCTTGAAAAGTGCTTCTTGAAGTGAACGGTATACAAGTGAAGGGAAGACGGAGAGGAGGAGATGCGGATGGAAACCACGAAGCATATCCTATCATCTCCATATCGATCACTTCTCTTCTTCCAGTTGCCGACAATACCCGGGTATTTCTCCTCATCTTCAACTATCTCTCTTCACACTTCCAGCCTTTTACTATACTTTTCCTCTCACCAAATCAAATTTCACTTCCACCCAGGCTTCTCCACCAACGTACATATCTACATACAAGCTCCCCATAATAGTCTGTAGTGGGTAGCTGGATAGTTGTGAGCACACTGTCAGCTTATTTTACGCACCTAAACTCTCCCAAAACTCTCAACTCCTTGTCAGCTCCTTCTTTTCTTCCCATCATCATCATCTTAAAAAATTATATGATCTCCGCAAAATCCTGGGATGGCATGATTCCGAAGGCCAATGTGAGTGCTGGTAGTTACAGTTTCATACAATGCCCTGCAATATGTATACATATTTGTACATAGTAGTAGCTATACTTGATTTGTACACTATTCCACCACTTATACTAGCCTATAGCCCAGGTTCCTCCCTACGACTCCATCCATTTCATATCAAACCTATTACTTCGCCCTGCTAATCTTTTTATACATGATTTTGTAACAAAAAGCCCAGAAGACATAAGAGAGAAGCTTCTTTTCTACAAGTAATTCTATACACTGGTTTTCTGAACGAAAGAGTTAGGATCTTGTTTTTTTTTTTTGAATACCCTTCTGTGCAGGGTAACTTTTGGTGTGGAAGGTGGATATACTATTTGTGTATTATTCTCAGTGCACTGGGCAGCGTCATCTCAATAAGGATAATAACACGTGGGTGTTTTATGTTTCCAAACGTTTTTGTCTATAGCTGCTATGTACATATAGTGTACACGCAACGGACTATACCTACTGTTGCAATTAAAATTTGGAAATTGATGTTAAAAAGGTTGCTAAGATTTTTTTTTCCCCCGGGAATACATTTGTAATTGCTTTTAAACCAAGACTGACAATGAGGAGTGTTCAAATGGAGATAGGGTTTTAGTGGCATGGAATTATTCGTAAAAGGAATGAACCTTCAACGAGAGGGTAGAATTATTATTTTTTTTGCTTTAGGTTGGATGTGGTGCTTGTTAGAAGATAATGATAGTACAATGCAGTCACACTTAGGGAGTCAAATCTCTAACCATCATTTTTCACGTTGCTGGTCTCAAGAGAGACCCAAAGTATATGAAGCTAAAGAGCATCGCAATTCTCATGAATGATTGCAATTGACAATAAATTGCAGTGGCTAACGAGACTGAAATCCGGAAAAAATAACAATCCCTTTGTCGTTAGTGTTTCGTAAACGACTGAATCCACTTGAGTGACACAATTACAATGCAAATGTTAAAATACAAGTACGCACCGTACTTGCAATTATTACGGGGGAGAGAGATAGTGAGGGAGAGAGAGAGAGAGAGAGACAGAGAGACAACGATGAAGATATAAAACTGCACAAAAAGTTCCACACCCCGGCACTCTCATAAAACTTTATTCAATTTTCTCTCATCTCTCCATGCTAGATCGACAAGCAGAGGGACATGTATCCGTACTAAAAGTATAATGGAAAACCCAGGCTTGGAAGGATTGTGGAAGAACTGCAAAGAAAGCATGTACTACAATCAAGGGGGATGAAAGTCTATAGTGAAAAACTAAACACTTATTATTATTAAATATGATGCCCACGAGTGACGCCTAAAAAGAACGGCTGTAATCTTAACAACACTATCTTTATTCAACCAGAGAATCATCCATCGTCTCCTACTTAACTTTTTCATTGTCTTCAAAACCACATGAATTATTTTTTTTTCTCTACAAATGATTTACCATAACATCATTAAAAGGTCTCTTCACTCTACTCTCCATCAGGTATGCAGGGTTCTTCAAGTAATTCCCAACAATCGTTACTCCTTTTGTTCCCTCCTATGTACAATTTACTTGGAGCAAAAGTATCTATTGGTAAACCATCACGTAACACTCGAATAGTACTCCGTGAGAGGAAATTATTGCTTAGGCAGTATCCTCTCCATATCTCATGTAGGGGTCTCATAGAATTATTTCTTCCAATGAAGTTCTACAATGTAGGAATAAAGTCGCAAAAATATATGTTGGATGGGTATACATATGTATATCTATCTATCCACAGATAGGCAAAGTGTGGATGTGTGCCTGCGTAATATTTTAAAAGATATGATGATGACATGACGCCCGACCGGCGACTCGTCTTTTTTCCTCCATTCTCCCTTGTTAGCAGTGAATGAACTTATCATCATTAGAACCCAGCTGTCAGCAGGAAATGAAAACGAAAAAAATAATAAAGAGCTTATTGTTTCCCACCCGCACTCATACACACATATGCACACGTCTCGTACACAAATGTACAGTCGCCTCATTAATTCCTCCAGCTACCTTACATGCACCACTGTTGCAATAATAATCGCTAATCGCCCATTGTCATCCAGTACGATAAACCTCTGAGCTTTCGCCTTATTAAGAGAATATTAATAGAGTGTCTACTTATGGGATGGCTAACAACATCTTTCTCGCGGATATTATCGCTAAAAGTGAGCACTCTCCGCATCATAATCACTCTCAGAGCTCCGAGCTGAAATATCATATTTGGGACCGACAGCTCTTGCGACAGTACTATTGAAGCACTACTGATTGTGAGCATGTACATTTACAAACATACATATGTACATGCAGATATAACTATTTATATAACAATCCATACTTACAGTGGAATCGGCCAAACACTCATGCATTCTATAAATTCAAGCTTTTAAAAAGCACTGAAAGAAAGCAATGGTTAAGAGAAATGAATGAATCTATGATAAATTATCATTTCCTTGGAATACAAAAGACATCCTGGAATCGAATTCTAAAACATTAATTCAGCTGTAATTGAGGAGTTCCATATTTTCAAATGCAAGCAAATGTAAATCCATAGACGTTGCTTGAAGCTCACAATATTACAGTATGTATGGGCTCTGTTTGATGATGACCAAGAGTGGTTATCTGAGAGAACCATCATCCAAATCCGAACTGTGATAAGTCAACAACTGACGGATGGAAATAGAGCTGTGGAGGACTCATTGTGAGTAGAGTGTAAACGGATGTGGATTAATTTTTCATCCTGATTTCCATACGAGATTCACCATTGAGTGACTGATGAAAGCAATCCTGGTGTTCATAATAGCCAACTCACATGTCTTGTACTGTATTACAAGGGTACGTTCAAGTGTGCAATAAGGAAACCCAAGAGCCTTTATTGATTTGAGAGTGTGTAAATAGTACATCTAGGACCTCTGGTATATCTATAGAATCTTTCTCTTATAAACGTACATCCATAGAGACACGCATACTAGCAAGATTAGAGTGCCCAGGGAATTGTCCGTCCGATCCAGTGTATGTAAATATACCCAGACATTTTATGAGCATTCAACCCTCATCAAAACATGAATTCGACATAAGAAATCACGTGAGTTAAGTCTCATTATAAATATTAAACGAGCTGGGCATTCGAGAAACACATAAGTAAGGATAGCTCTACGGTCTATAGAAGTCCTGGGTAAGTATATAGCTTTGGTTGGGTATGTCCAAAAATCGTCATAGATAGCTTTGTAGGGAGCTATATAAATAGATATGTGTCTGCATGTATGTATGTATGTATGTATGCATCTTACACACAGAGTGACAGCAGTACTATTGCCGTGAAACCCTGTGATAAGGGTGTATGATGTACGTATGTATGTACATACGTATGAACGAGGTGATGACTGGACAAAGTAATAAACCATAACTGGATACAGAGTTATGAGGAGAGGAAATGTCAAACAAATGCTCCATTAGTTGGCTAAGAAGCTTGTCAGGCCTAATCTGACACTTGGTATCCCTTCCATCGTAAATAGTTGCTCCGTTTTGAATTCTGTATTAGAATTAGAACCACCTTTTGTCCGACGGGTATAAAGCCTAGTCTATATCCATTCCGGGTATTACATTATGCTATTATTCTCCATGTGGCTCTGTGGCTGGCTGCATGTCACTCTCCCAAACTTGTAATCTGAAGCCTGAGACTCTGAGCTCACCACAAGACCAAATAGAGTACTTCTCTCATAGGGAAATCAATTATGTAATGACAGATTCCATTCCATTTCATTTCCCCACCTCCATCATTCATTTTCTTTTCCCAATGGCCCACGCTCTCCGAAAAAAAAACCATTAAAAATTCTCTCAAGCCTTAGTACTGTACGCCAAACCAATTCAGTACAGTAATACCGTGAGTGGGTGAATTCGCACTACTTCCTTTACAATGAGTAGCCCACCTCGTTGATCTTATTTCCATTCAGAAGTAAAAAAAATATATACCCTTCAAAAATTTCCTTCTAATTTGGAAACCTCTCACGCGAAGTTTCTCCACGAATTGAGGGAATGGAATTGAAATACTCTTCTACATTATCGGTTTCATTCAGAGCCAATTTAAGAGCCCCTTTACTGACTAACGACTAGTATTTACTAGTAGTTTGCATAAGACGCTCCTCGTACCAGTAAGAACTGACATAAAAGGCTAATACAATTTAGATACAATCTTCCCAAATTGAATTAAAGCTACCTTTGAAACCTGTTAGGGACGAAACCAGCAGAATGCTAATGATCACCACTCAATTCAAGTAATTCAAGTTTATTTTATATCTGAGAAACTGTAACAATAATAATAATTACTGTATAGACTTTTCTATTACTTACACTATGTTCACTTACGTACTTACGCCAGTACGTCCTTAAAATACACAATACACTACTGAATAATGCACCTTCCCTTACGATATATGCCTCTCTAATATTACCAGACTTGGTCAGACTATACACATCATACGTGTATAGCCTGCATACATTTATATGTCTACGAACTAATACATGAGGTAAATACACACGTCGGATTTGTTATTTCCAGCTGCCGACAAAGCAGATTCCTAATATGGTAACGCCACACATGTAATGTGTACTGTGCCCAGCACAATGGTAAAATGGTAAAACTGTATTGAAAGTGACGGATTTGGCAGGGTGGCCTAATGGGTCTACTGGAGAGATTCTATTGGATTTTCTATTTGAAAATCACTGGATAAAATAATCCAGTCCTTGTGTCATTTCCATGACAAAAGTAACTCATACATGTATACCCTCACACACACATTCACACTGCTCACTACGGGAGGATGACATTCAAACGGGGAGAGAGAGAGTCCCCTCCACAAGGGAGAGGATTTTATAGACACTAGTATATATAGTCCACATGTAATGGGGTATCCAAAGGCTTTTTCCTATTTCTATAAAACAGTTCCCTCTGGACAATTTCTGTCTCCATTATTATCCTACTTGTACTTGCTACAAAAATAAAATAATAACTAGTCCACATGGACGTCCATCTAATAATTCCCAGTAATTAGAGCTCCACTCCGACTTGGGTCTAAATGTATGACTTGTGTTACAACTTGCTCTGTGTATTCCGTGCGTAATTTCCGCCATGTTACTATGTATCTGTATTTTCCTGAAGTGGATACACGGGCAGGGATGAAATTGTTTCTGGTACTATCTTCCTGAAGTAGAACTACAGTATACGGGTAGCTATGAAATTGTTTTTGGTGCCTTAATCAACACTCCACACTGTAAGCAGTACAGTAATGATAATTGGTTTAGTACAGGGGAAAATATTCATGTAATGGGACATATTAGGCTATTCCGAGGAATGTGAGATTTGAGACTGATGCTGAAATCCTGAGCTCAAATTTAGTACGTGGAAAGGCGACTACTGTAGAATGCGAAATTAAATTACTTATACCTGAAAATGGTTACAGTACTGGCATCATTACAGCAGAAGCAGAAGCTTCATGAGGCAGTCCTTCGCATAATGGAATAACATCATAAAGACAGAATGAATAGGATGGTACTGGTCTCAATTTGGTCTTCCTTACTATGTATGTGATAGTCATATAAAAGAGACAAAGGAGGGACAGTAATAGAAAAGACAATCAAAGTAAGTGTCATACCTCTTGATTTCACATGTACTATCATGGATGTCCCTACACAGGCCCATAATATGGCGAGTGTATGAGAGAAGAGAATAGTGTATGTATACATAGTACATCAACGCAAGGAGAAAAAAAAATCTGAAGCTTACACTCAAGAGCAAGGAACACAAATACTAGGCTACGAGAAAAGTACGATTATCTCTGAGACTACGACTCTTGCTTGCCTCTCTGTGACTTGATTACAGTCGTCATGAAATTCAAGTGAAAGAATAAAGAAGGTAATTTGATGACAGTTAAGTTAGATGACTCAGGAAAAGATAACTCTCGAGAGCGACAAAACCAGCTTGAGTGAGCAAAGTCACACGAAAATCTTTACAGGATCTTAACGAGAGTCTTAATATCTATTATTATGTGTTGTGTATTACATGTAAAACGTAACTACGTCCACCTTGAGATCTCAGCTTAAATACAATACAGTATTATCCTTTAGTTCCAACTGGATCTAAATTGAAAGATTTCTAAGAAATTCTATTTAGGCTTTTTTTTTTCTTCTTTGCATGATCTCAATGCAAGTATATGCTCTTCGAGTAAACACAGATTACTCTACTCTTCATTCCCCTTATCCTTGGTTATATCTTTGCAGAGTGCTTATAAAGCACTTGGATCTTCCCTATTGCTTCGTCTCCACTTCCTATCTATATAACATATTTCATACAGAGCGTCTGCCACTATAATAAATAACTTTATAGTGTTCCTTATACAAATGGGAATACCGGGATATATCACTTTGCAGATGGTCTCTAGCATATATATATCTAGAGATATCCAAGTATCTCTGTGTACTTGGGGATTCAGAGAGACTGATAGGAATCACCTGCAAGGGTGCCTCAAGACACTACAACGACATAATTGACTTAATAAAATGTAAGAATGACAAGTGACAATCCTTTGGAGACTACACACAATCTTCATCAAATATAATAGCATGGAGCTCAAACATTTTTGTTCCCTTGTCACATCAGACGAAAACAAGACGAAGGATGAGTACACACAAAAAAGTCTGTATGGTATGAGCAAGCATGTAGGTTTCTTATCCTTACAAATTATCATTAGTTTTCATTTCACAACTCTAAACATGGTATTTACGACTATTACATTATTATTAGGTTTTAGACTTCATGACAAGTGTCTCCTCTCGTCTCGGAATCCAAGCATAACATGAATAGCTTATTGGATTATTTAGTAACTGTTCATCCCCTCTATCCCATCATATACTATAAATATATAAAGCTTTTACCTCCTTCACAGCATCACCATCCCGTGTATGAGTAAGTTATTGAGCCTCAATATCTTCACAGCTCGTTGACAATAAAGGCAGGGATGAGCATCCATGGCTTCTCAAGTGCTGTCAATTCCTTGGATGCAACTCAAGTGCACTTTTGATGCTAGTTTCATTTTGTCATCCTACAGACGTTGTTAAATTCCCTACCACTCTTTTATCACACAAGTATATTTAATCATTTGTTTGAATCAAATCTATGAACTTACATCAGACAAAATATTTGAATTGTGACTAAATAAGGATATGAATCCCATCAAAATATTTACAGATTTCTCATCCCTAGGTTGTAGTTTGGAATTAAGATATCAGGAAGGGGGGGCTGATGTAAGATAATATTAAGTATTATCCTTGTTTTTATAATACTTTATGAAAAAAAAGTTAACTTGCTAATAACCTTCTGCCTCAAATACAAAATGTATAGCTTCAAATTCTTACCCGGTATTCATTTACTGTGACTTTGCAAATTTCCTTTTAATGATTATGATAAAACCTTGAGCAATTTGCTTTCAAGTCAACCTTACAATTTACAACTGATTGTGGTTAGTTATACAAGAAAATTAAAGCACGTTTACTCCCTATTCAAATGCAGATTCAAATTTCAATTAAACTCAAGTTTACGCAAGAACAATTAATAGGAAAATTGAGACATTTCCATTCACATGCGTACTCATTGTTTGGGGGCGACGATAGCCTCTTAGTTAGTATATAGTACTATCTTATCAAAAGCTGGTAAATCATATCAAACTTACTACTACAAAAACTTCCACATACAACAAGCTTGCGACTGAGTATACGAATTTACTGTCAAGTGATTTCTATTGGAACTTAGGACCAAAACAAGAATACAGTGAATCATGGAAGGAATTCTGTTTGGTTAGCACATAGATTCCCCATGCAAAATATGTACGTAAATATATGTAGCTCAGCCGGGTAAAAATTTGAAACTTGTGCAAATGTGAGATTGTTGATGACAAGGTAAGGTATTTTTAATTATGTATTTTTAGTACTTTCAGGACGGGGGAGATGTCAAATCTCATGGTATGGTAAAAGTATGGTTAGTTAATCTATAGCTATGATACGTATCTATAGTACAGTAGTGTGTACCTATATAAAGAGTATTCTAAGGATTTCATAACGTATAGACCTCAACCGTGCTCTGTATAGAAGCGCCAGGATGGTGACTTGGTGACCATGTTGTCACTCTTTTCAGTCAACTCGGAAAACCCTCGACCCTCTTGTGAAATCAGATTTGTGCATCCAACAAATTGATGTGACATCAGAATAATGCTGAGCATTAAAAAATGCCGCATCCACAGATACTTATACTTACCATGCTGCCCCTTTAGCCACTCGTCCTAGGAGCTCCTGAGGTCCTCAGGACATTATTGTTCACAAAATGTTTACTCACTTTTAAAGGGCTCTTAATCTCCCAGATTTTAATCTATTTTTTACGGACTCAGCTCTACGACTTTTGTCATCCCCATCCTATCTTCAGATTGTGAGTATGTCAGACATTCTTTCGCAATCAAGCAGCGACCACACATTTACAAATTCCAAAAGATTTTAAATACTACTAATCTCTCCTCCCAATAGACTTACACTGTGTTGTCCCTACAAAAATAAGTAGACGCACAGTCCCTATCTCCGTCTTTTATCAAAGTTTACCCCTAACTTATCACTCACAATTAGTAAATATTTCCTCATGAGTTCTATTCGGAAAAGAGAAACTATTTAAAAACCCCAGTGGAGCCAAGGCTCTTCTTGGTAATTAACTAAATAAGACTTAACCTCGCTTTCCTCGAGTACAAATTTTTTGTAACTTGTTAACAAAATTTTTAAAATTAAGGACAAACTGAGACAATGTTTACAAAGTAAAGTTAGGCAATGTCCGTGTATGCAAATGTAGGGAGTTATTTCAGTTATTTTTGTATCGTATTTGTAAGGATATTTCCCAGCTTTGTATGCACACTCTGTAAGAATTGTCTGGGGCAAAACATATTAAAACATGTAGGGCTAGCATATTCTTAGATTTAAAAAAATATATTTTCCAACCTCTCAACTTTGAATAATTTTTATTTCAACCACATGTATGGAAATTGGTAATCATAGAATAGATCAATTAATTATAGTTACTTGAGTGTGCCCATATATGAGTACATTTGTAATTATATGTAAGCAGTGGACAAGCCAATAGTAAACGAAGAATATTTCAAAAATGTTCGTGCTTATCAACAAAAGAAATAGGGAGGTTCATGTGTCACCTTTAATAAAAATGATGGAGACTACATTCCCACAACCGCAAATTCCCCAAGTAGATCACACTCTGTCAAATAATAATAAGCATGGAGGTTTACTTTTTCGGCTAATCTAGCCTCAATGGAGAAAATTATATGTTTGTCCATAGAAATAAGGAAGGATAAATGGAATTTACACAACAACTGTGGAGATAAATGCTGGAGCCAGATCTCAGAACCAGCTTGTCCACTATCTATTGAAACCCGTGTCTGTCAACATGGCTGCTTGATTCTATGGGGTGTCACCCTTCTGATCTACTTGAATATATTTCAGGTTACTAAAGCACCTCAATGTTGTATCACCTCAAAGCAAAAGCATTTTCATCATATTACACCAAGTATTGCGTCTCATGTATGTATGTATGTACTCGGAGTTGACATAGGAGTAAAACATTGTTGAAAGCTCTCAAGGAAAAAAGTAACAATGATATAATCACAACCATTAATCATCTTTTGGAAGGAGGAAACGTGAAACTTTTCCTAGGTTTCACAAAGCCTAAAGTGAAAGACTCGTCGTCATGTTTCTCTTTCTTCCACGGAAACCTTGGGTGCATGGCTACGGAAATCAGAATATGGAGAGATTATTACTCAATGTGCATGAGAGAGGAGCGGAGCATTGCATTGGAAATAAATATTTTTCCTTTGGTGGTTTCGTCTCAATAATAGTCCGTGTCTAACACGGTCTCAAATTTCAGGCAAGGAAGGAATAATTCGGTTAGTACTTATGAGGAATCTCCAAATGACATAGTATTATGCCCAAATGGTGCAGTGCCTGGTGATTTGAGCCAACTGTACCCAGACAGAGGTTCTGTCCCGTATCAGAGTCTGTCCGATGTGAGGTGACGATTGTGCCAAAATGCAACGTGAGAGGGACATGATTACTTCCACCATCATTATATTATTGTAAGGTTTCCGTGTAAATTCAATTATGCAAAAGTATACCACAATGGTTCGTTATATTCCTTGAGAACAAAACCCCTGTAATTTCTAACACGAATTATTTACCTAGCTTTTCCTCCATGGCTCTCGAGTATATTTTTGTCCTCTAATGTACCAGTCGTATGTATCTACCTCAAGCTGTCAATAACAAATGCTTCAGCAGTTGTTCTTCAACACTCAGTCTGCATGTCAACTGGTAACTTCATAGTAGTTTAGATAGTACGTACTAACCCATAAATGCATACACAAATGTAAAGTACGAAAAGGGCATAGATCTTGATAAGGCTGGTGGTGCCGTATGATTCAAAGCTCTTCAAAGGGGGGGATAAATATGCCATCATGTTTTGAATGCCTTGTTATTTGTGAGAACATGTTAATATGAATGACCATCCGGTATTACTATAGTCAATGAGTGCTGAGGTGTACCACCCATTACATGGGAACACTAATGTGGAATATATAGTGTGACGTGTCGGATACACCAGATGAGATGATAGGATATGTTCACACCTTGAGATGGTTAAGTGATCAAGTCCACTGATAAGGAAACAAGGCGATCTTAATTTGTTTCTCCGTGGGTAACAATAAACACCTGAGTATTTTCCATTCTTACCACTAATCGCTCCCCCTTTGTACAGAGTCTCTCCATCTCCTTCAGTCTCTGACTGACCCGTAAATAACGGCATGATTTCAGTTTAAATAATAATAATTCCCTCGTTAAATCTCCTCACTTAATTTCCTTAATAGCTCCGGAATCCATTGTAAGATCCAATCCGATTCATCAAGTAATTACATAAATTTAAATGAAGGTATAAATCCCTCAATAGGAAATCCTCTTGAGCCTATATACAGTACGAGCTAACAACAGTGAAAATACCTTTTTGTGCAACACTGTAGCTTAGTATTTGAACCGAACCAAATCACAGTATTCCCCCAGAGTAAATAAAGTCTGCCTTAAGTAGCCGAAAAGAAAACATGACTTTCTTGGCGGCAGACCGCCCTCATTTTCCGTCCGATTACTTCAAATTATCTTCCGTCCGCGTACCGGGGCTAATTGATTACTGGAAGGGAGCCGCCGGTGTCCTCGCCGTCAGTTGAAATCTCAAATTGGTATAGACAAATACAATTCTGAAAGGACAAGAAACACACTCCTAGGAATGACTCTGGTCTTTTTCTCTATAGATCCTACTTACAATTATTATTACTATGATTACTCCCACGAACACACATGCACTACAAAACCCAATGGCCTGGCCCTTGAGTACATTTAGCCAGGAAGAAAGACGGATGAGCTTTAAAAACAACATGGTCAAATAGGAATGACGGAAAGAGGGAAGAAGTTTCGGTGGAAAAAAGATAAAAAAAAAACTGACTGAAACAATACGGAAAGGGAGGCACACATGGTGACGAAAGGGAGGGCAGGGAAAGAGAAAAGGGGCGGGTAGTGTCTCTGTAGAAACATTAGTCATCATTTTTGATGAAAGTGTTTCTGAAAGCTCCCATTATTGGTTCTTGGCCATTGTCAATATGTCATTATGCGTGTCTCCTTTTCCCCTCAACTTGGTAGCGTCACGCAGGAAATAAATACGACACACACTTTATCTACATGGTGGATTTGTCTGTTCAAAGCCTCCAACTCCGCAATGCACAAGATACACGGAAGGCCCTATAAACTTTTATATGATGGTTGTAAATATAAGTATATCCTATGTATATAATGTAAGTCCACAGACATATCTAAGTATACTAATACAACGAGCAGAAAATCCATATAAACTTCAACTCAGGCTGTTTTGCATTTTAAGCAGTACTATTAGACTTACTCGATGCTCAGTATAAAGTTTCAAGCTCCGTCGTGAATAAATCCGAGACTTATGAATCCGTATGAGAGAAAGAGAAGGTTTCCGTCAGGGTAATCAAGCAAATGAGAACTTTTATCAATTTTCTCTGAAAGCAACCCTTCCAAAAACCTATAGGAGTAGAACTATAGGAGTCGAACCTTATAGAAATAAACTTTTGTGCTGTTCCAACTAATAACGGTGGGGATATGGGAGTGTGTAGTCATTTCATACCACACAAATCCTAAGATAGCTCATACCTCCACAGATCCCAGATTTGCTTTCATAACTTTCCTTGGAAAATAAATAGACAGGGATGGAGAGTACGGCGGGTAAGATGGGAAGTGAGATAAGATCAAGTCTTTCTGTCACCTGTCGTCTTGCTTCTTTTTCATACCACCACCACCACCACCACGTCAGTACGTCAACTGTCTTTTTCATGAGAGTATTATTTACCATGAAGGTACACATACACATACACACACACACACACACACACACACTCACATTGATATAACGAACAGAGTTTGTATTATGCATAGATACACCAAGTAGAAATATTTGACTGAAGGGATTTATTCTTCCTATTCATTTTGTATGCAGAATGTACATCCAGGAACTGTACAATAAAGTATGTACTTGTCTTTTGTGCTTGTAGCTATTTTGTGGAAGTGATGGGTTTACAAGAGAATTATATTTCATATTACTTAAGTCATCATCATCAACTGAGCAAACAGATGGAAGACAAAAAGTTGTCTCGCTCATATTTCACACAGCGTATTATTAAATGTATAATGTGCTTACGTGGATAATCATAAGAAATGGTACATTTCTTCTTCCTGTCACTTAAAGCATTGTCATTCTGATTGTCAACGACAAACGAATAAACACAACTGCATTTACCTTTTTCCCTTTCTCTCTCGTTGTCATCTTGCTCTCTCTCTCTCTCTCTCTCTGTCGTCTATGTCCTCTACATACAATGTAAAGTACTTTACACCGATCATTCCCACCTACAAGGACCATTTTGTATCTTGAACAATTCCTTCAGCCCGAATACAAGGGTAGTACTCAAATAGTGTTTACTTTGTCTGTACTCTTGATTCTGAGATTAGTTTAACAGGCATTGATTCATCTCACTTTATTATCATCTCAAGCCTATAGTCCAATATAGCTGTTGTATATAATTAGTCCTAGCTTCCTTCAACTTTCTAGCCATTTATTGGTGTTTTGTAGAAACATTGTAATGAACTTCTGTAAACCCTTTTTTTAAAAAATATTTTTGTCATTGCTATCAACGGTTTCGCTATTGTATCTCTCCTGGGCACCTCTCCTATCGTCGTAACAGTTGGCAAAAGTTGAGTGAGGGTCTAAAACTCTGCAAGATAAATGAAAAATGTCCCTCGTATCAGTGATGGCTACCACAGGGTTGATAATCGTATGACTCGACAGGATACGACATGGACGCTCCAACAGGACTCCGCTCAGGATGTAACTCGCTTGAGAACCAAGGAAGAATAACGAGGGTAACATCATGTACCTGCGTGGATAGATATACCATGAAACTGTACACGTTTCATACAGAATTGTCCGATATGTTATACGACGAGAGGAGAGAGAATAAAAGCTGGATGGTAAGTATACGTCGAGGAACAGAACCACTGATATACAGTTTGATAAAAGCTCGGATTCCATCCGAATTGAAAGGGATGTCATCCCCTCGCGTCACGACACGACATGACACTTCATAGGTACTCTCCTCCATGCTCCGTCAATGGTGTGATCCATAATGGACTAAACTTGTATTATTCCTTTTGTCAAGTTACAGCATTGGTCCGAGTCATTCTGATTGAATAAAGTGCTAAAAATGGGCCGGTACAATTAAATGCCTTGGAATCAATGGCAATGGAGGCTAATAACAGTCGAATGGCTGAAGGAGGTTTTTTCATTGCTACTGGATGTATGTACATACTACATGTACTTCCATACATGGATACATATATCATGCACATACATTTGTGCACATTCGTACCTAACTAAATGACATTTTTGGTAGTTTACTTACATTTGTAATTTCATCTTTTGAGAGTCCTATGTATAATAATTTATATATTTGCATACGTATAATTTACAAGGGAAACTATTTATCCAAGGATGAAAGTACGATATTTTTGTATAAAATTGATCCCGGAATCATTTACCAACACGAGACTGCTGGAGCTTCTACCAGGGATTTACATAACTATTGTGACATGTATGTATCTATGTGTGTGTGAAATTAACATACGGTGTAAGAATATATCCTAGAAAGAAGTTAATTGAGAAAACCAATTTCTGGCAAAATTCGAACTTTCCAAATCCGTTTGTAATTCAGGGATTTTCTAACAGGGAAATTTGTTAGAATCATGGTTGAAAGGCTCTCCAGGACTAAAAATCTAATATAGAGTTGAGAGCCATGAATAAAAGTGTATATAGCTCTTGAGTCTTTTTACGGTAGGAACACATTGTGAGCCGGAGCAAATGACAATAGGTCTTTAGGAATCGAAACGGTTATTCGGTAGAGTGGATTGTTGACTTTCCACTTGGGAGCCAAGCCTACATAAGCCACGACTACAGTACAGTGTATGCCTCAACTCCACACTGAAATTTAACCACTCGACTTGGCGACATTCAACACCGAATTGTTCCAAGAGTTCACTTTGTCACTCCACTGTATTATTCTCTCTCTCTCTCGTTGACAAATTTGCGTCCTTTCCCACTGTCTGTCTCATCTGTTAACACTCCACTCAAACTCGATCGTGCATAGGGGCAAATAATGAAATATACCATCAGTCCGCGTTTATTTCCACTATATCTGTATCTAGTCTGAGTTACTAACTACTGCTACTCACTAACATCAACATATCAACGAATGATATATGTATTCATGTGTACGGCTAAGTAAGTCATAGAGTCAAAATTATTTGAAGTATTTCAGTAAAATTTTAATAGTTTCACAGTACCCTCAAGAAAATGGTTATAAGTTACACTAAATTCTGGACGTTGAAATTTCCTAATAATAATAACCCCTATACTGGCTTGTAGGGTAGTCGGAGCGTCCATTATTATCATATGCATACACACACCTATTTATTTTTAGCGTCAGTGTTAGTACTTTCCAATGTCATATGCCCGGGTGTACGAAGATCCAAAAACTCTCTTGAGAGCTGCACAAGTAGCGAGGAAGTGGCACTCGAAAATCTAATTAAAATGAATTTACATGGAGTGGTATGGCAAGTTGACAAAATGTATTCGCCTTGGCTCTCATTGTGGAGATCGAAGGTTTCCTCATACATTTCAAACTCTCGAGAGTGTGCAGTGTAACATATTAGTTTAGTACACAAATGATACCAAAATGTGACTTTTAAGGAAGAATAACTTCATTGTTATTATTCCAGCGAGTAACTACTTATGGAGGGTCGCTCGCTCATGGACGGGTGACAATTGTAATTGAACTTATTACGGTTTCTGGAAGTGCATATAATGCATATAACGGCACATAGTCCTTGCAATGATCGCTATTGGATCTCTGCAGTAGTCCCAGTCAATAAATGAAGTAAGTACATACATGGACAATGACAGTGGCAGTACACACAAGAACTACTACCAGACCACATGTTAGTTTCTCATTCCATTCATTTTATCATTAGCACTGATTTTATTTACGGCCAGCCTCATGCACTCTGACTATTGTATTAAATGAACCATGAGAATGGAAATCGGAGATGAGAAGTACATTCAGGATCATGGGCAGCAGGCTGGATCTAAAAGCGAAACTCAATATACATTTGTATTGCTGGTTTATCCTTGTATGTACAGTACATTATGTGTCAAAACTAGTAGAAGGTAACCTATTTAAAAAATGTTGTCCAAGACTGAACTTCAGCATTGAGCGTTAGTACACCATAAAAGTATCAGAAAATTGGATATTATTTCTTTTAAATTTACAAATACACATGTCAAATATTAGATGATCCTAAAACAACAAGCTACTGTATTCTTCAAGTCTGCAACGTCTCCATGTGATACACTCATCTTAGTTTTCTTTAAAAACGTCTTTGACAGACAACAGACAACCCACTCCAACTAACAGGAGCACATCCCATGTAAATTGCTTTTAAGTGGCTAATTGTAGGTGAATGTATCGTACTGGGAAAGCCAAGCTTACACCTGGTTGGAACTTAATATTTTTGACCGCAACCTTGTACAATGTAAATCTACTGAAAAGTATTACTCATCAAACAAATAGGTACTAACCCTCAATTGTTTTCTTTCGCCATCCTAATAAAACGTTAGGGTAGGTCCGAGACTCTCTTGTGAGGATGATGAGCCACCGCTCAACCATTACCCCGGGATATGAAAATTGGTTTTGTAGTTAACACGAACAAATAATTAACATCTGCCATTAAGTTATCAACCAGGCGTAAATAATATGCTTATCTGCTCGCTACACTTTAAGAACAACTTGAAAAAAAAAGAAAGGAAAGATAAGTAACACAAACCAGCCAATTCAATTGGGAACGCTGTGCATACAATCATATATGCACCTGTATGAGTATCCGTACAGTGTGTCAATAATATAACCAAGAGATGTTTGTATACAAAAAGAGGTAAATAGTCATCCCAGGGCAATATTTCATGTCATCAAAGAGTTCCTAAATGGATTTTCTCATGGGTCCGGCTGACTCCATGTGTAAAGTAAAAGCATCAGAGGAAAGTAAACAATCTCATGGGACTCTCAAGGGAATCTCTCATCTATATATGCCATGCAGCTTTAAGATAATGAAATTGACTCCTTTGGTGATTTCCAAAATTGCATTGTGTCCAATCCTTCTCACATAGCTCGAGCTCATTTGTTTAGATAAACTTTTACCTTGTTAGCTCATCTCTCTCAGCACTCGTCTGATTTCATCCAACACTTCTCTTCAGAGGCCAGAGCCCGAGCCCAGCATCCACACACCACACACCTATGTATAATAGGAAGAGAAGTTCATCTCGTAAACTCAATTTGGTCTTTGTCATTGTCATCCTATGATCTTATTCAAAACCTATTCGGACAAATTGAGTCAAGGAAATGGGCCCGATGGCCAGACTCGACTCAGGACTAATTCCTCTTTCCTTTCCAGCCATATCGTCAACACACAAATCAACTTAACCTCATCACCTATTTTATGACACAGCCTGGACACAATGCATAATATTCAATTTCACTCATAACTCCAATAAACTCAAGAGATTATCATCACCTCTCACTCCAGTTCCTTGATTCAAGAAATTCACTGAAAGTGAGAAATTCTCCCTGGGGACAGAATACTCATTTAATCCTAACTCTCTCCTTTGATTTCATTTCCTTCCCTTTTCGTACACCTCCTTGCTCTAGGCTTTTTAGTCAAATAGAGTCACTATATACATATATATACAAATACTCACATCACATTATATAGTCACATACCCTGCACATTGTCAAAGCCCCGTCTTTCTCCATTGATCTCGGATATGTCTCTTTCCATCACTCAAATCACCTTATCATATCTTTTTGAGCTCAAAAATCTCAAAAGTTCCTGGTCTTACAAAGTACAAGTCTCCAGAGCTCTCTAATTTAATTTCAGTAGTTTTTTGTCCTGGTCCAACAAAGAATTTACTAAGAGTCCTTCTACATATAAACTATAAGTAAATAAAAAAATAGTTCATGCATCCCAAATCCATTATTTATTTAATGGATGAGTAAGATGTCATGTCAGGACTCAGTCAAGAATATAAAACATTTTTTAAACCCAACATTGGGATTTGTATATTCTTAAGTAAGTAAGTACTGATATTTATTTACTCTTATTGTTACTCTTTACTCACAAGGTCACAACTATTTTAATTTTATTATTATTCCACTTACCGAAAAAAGAAATTCAATTAGCCAACGCCATGTAGGAGTCTCCTCCTGAACTATTTGACCGCAGAGGGGAAGGTGCTGCTTTGGCGGATGATTTCAAATTTCCAGGCGGCACTTTACTCCCTGCACTATCTCAATATGTATTCTCATTGAGTCTTATGGGGGAGGACTTACCCAATTACGGATTTCAAGTTGGATTTGCTGTACACGCTATAGTTGGATTGGAGGATTGCGGAGCTCTGTTTTGAGAAGTCTAACAGTGTGGGCTTTGCGTGGATAGTGTCGTCCAAGGGTGGAAGATTAGCTGGAGTGAATAAGATTGCAGGATTTAATTGATCTTGCATATAAATAGAGTAGTTTGCATTTAAAGAGAAATTTGAAGACTGGAAAGCTATGGCAAGCACGGCAGGGAAATCGGAAGTTGCCAAGAAAGTGGTAGCTAAAAAAAGTCCAGAAGAAGCAATTGCTGGGTTCAATGGGCTCCGAAATGAGCAACGGGCCATTGCTACAAAATTGTACGAACTTGACTGCGACCTTAATGAGCATAAGTAAGTTTGTTTTGGTAATTATGAAATATTTTTGAGAAGTGCTATTGCTGAGAGACTGTACTTTGCTATGTGTGCGTAAAAGTTCAATGTTGTTAGTTGTTATGAATGCATGGAGTTTGCAGGTGGGGCGTACCGGAGACTATCCTAAACAAATGTTATGATAATTCCAAATAAAATTGAACTGAGAAGGATTGACTTGTTGAGAAGGGTGTTGGATTAATAATTGGGATGTTAATATTGCAGGGTCGTGGTAGAGAACCTGAAACACATTGACGAGAGTCGTAAATGCTTCAGAATGATCGGTGGGATTTTAGTCGAAGGAACTGTCAAAGATGTGCTGCCTAACCTTCAAGTTAATATCGAACAAGTACGGAGTCTTTGGAGATAAACATATTATTTGAAGGATTAATTATTATTGGTGCTGAGAAGGAGGGATGGAGATGGATTAAAATTGCCCTATGGGGGTTAAAGCATACCGGTAGTTGTTGAGTGATTGTGTGGAGAGAGATGTAATTAACAACATGGGAATGTAATTTTGTTTTTAGCTTACCCAAACGATAGAAGCTTTGAATCAGAAATTAATTGAGAAAGGGAAGGAAATAGTGGAATACAAGGAAAAGAACAATATTCACTTTCAAGTCCCGGAGAGGATCCCGGAAGAGGACGAGAGTTCATCCAAAGCCGAGACCCCGCGCAATGTGGGAGTACTAGCTACATAATTTCTATTGCATTTGTATCATAATTAACCTACATGATGTTCCGCGTGTATTTCCTTTGACAGCACTTATCAGCTTAACAAGTAACTTCCTTTTGCCTGGATTGAGATACGAAATATTACTTAAATATCCTCAAATCTGAAGCGTTTAAATAGTGTGTTTGTTGAGACGTTTTTGATTCATTTACTTCGAAGATCCCGATAAAACGAATTCTAGCACGTGTAGCACACCAACTCCGAGAGTCATCTACAAATTGAAATATTACAATTTGACGTTGATTTGCGCGTTGTCCTTGCATTTGATAACCTCGTGGAAGGAAAAATTGGAACTCAAAATGTTTTGTTCCAATTGTGTTAACATTGGGTTAATAGGCTTATCTAAATATGTATGGATCAGATCAATATATACAAGAATATGAACAAGAATATTACTACCACTTGCCACGACGATAACTTTCCAGTGCTATAATAACTCAAAACTGTCGTTATAAATAATAACATTTTATTTGAAACTATTGCAGGTTGTTTACTTGTGTTCTTATTTTCTTGCCCTTATCATTATCACTTTCATGGTGTAGACAGTGTATTGGAACAAACGGAAAGATAGTATTCTATTTGGAATACTTCACAATCTTGCCTGTCATCCTTGTGCAATGGCCATGCTAATTTACTCTGTGTCGTTCCAATTTTTTCCCGAGGCAACTACAACAAGCTGAAATATATCATTTTCCTTGAAAAAGTTATTTGGTAGCTACGAATTACCCGATTACCCCTCGCATAAATTTAATTTATTTCATGTATCTTCGGCATCCTCAAGTCCTACATATTTATAGTGAACTCTGTTGGAAAATTTCCTTACGCAACATACCTATAATTTTATTTTCCTGAAACTTCAGGCTGAGGATTATAAAATAATAGTTCAATATAAATTTCAGGGAAATAAAAATTTCTGATTTTGATAAAATTATTATCACGTTTATTTTAATTAAGCAATAATGAAATGACATTATTACACGAAATTCTAACAATTACTACGGAATCAGTTATCGAAGATAACGCACAACTTACGTAAATTGTTGGAAAATTACATTCATTTACTCTTAAAACTTTAAAAGTGATTCATTTATGAGTCACGGAATAGTAGTTCTTAATGTAAGTTACTTGGAAGTCGCGGCACTACGAACCGTTTTCAAAGATTTTAGAGTGGTAAAGAGAAGAGCACCGTGGATTCGCAGCCAGACATACAACATACAATCAGATCCTTTGTGGAGTCTAGTTGTAAGTTTCCTTTACATGACAATTTTCTAATTTATATACGCCCAGATCAAAAATGCTTACGTAAAATAACTCAAAAGTGTAAAAATTCGATGAAAAATATGCAAAAATTGACGCCCTCGCAGGGACTCGAACCCTGGACCCCGCGGTTAAAAGCCGCGTGCTCTACCGACTGAGCTACAAGGGCGCACTTGATTTGGGAGTTCTTTGTGCGGTGAGTTATCCAGTGATTTTCCAGTTGTAACCTTCATGTGCTGAGATCCAAACATTGCGTCATCTATATCCGCAAAAATGCTTGACGATTTTGGTACACAAACAAATGAAGCATCAATGGGACATGAATCATCTTCCTGTCACTTTTTAGCGCCTGTTGAATAAGCTCGTTGTTCAACAATCTACAACCACTTTCATTTCATGTGGTACAGCAACAACTTCATACTTGTGCTCTGAAAACTGTAACCTCTAACAAGCGAACCTCAAAATAATTGCATAGGACAGCAACAAAATTGCACGCCATCAGGATAAGCTATATAAAATACCTAAACTAAACACTTCAGTTTTTCTTAAATCGGCCTACACTTGAGGAACTTAATTTTTTGGCTTGTTTGTAAATCTTATTGAGAAGAAACCCAAAAACGTCCCCATAAAATATATGATCAACATTTCGACTTTTTTGATAATATGCATTTGGTAATTTTTTTAACTGGAGCCTGTTACACTCATTTAACATAATAGACCCTGCATCCCTCACACCATATAGTGTGTACAAAGTCACATTAGAAATAACGTGTTTTACAAATACTGTACTAAGGTAATTTATCAGCACGTGAACCCTTCCATTACAAGAAAACTCGAATAGTTCTAATTTGGCTCTGTTTACACAAAAAACAACAGAGACTGTGGGGTAAATTATAACTCCTGCGTCCGAAAATATTTCCATGGAACGTTGTGATCACATTTGTACGATCACATTGTTTTTGTTAGTACACGCTATGTAAATCAATCGTTTGCTCTAATAAGGCCACAACACGGCAACATTTTGTAGCTCGTGTTTCTACTTCACGTTTCAACTCCAATCTTCATTCAGCCAGAGGGAACCTGGACATATTACAACTGGGATTCAACACTTATAGCCTAAAAGCGTATGATGATAGGTTAGTTGAATTACTATCATATGTGTACACATCGTTAATCACAATCCCTTATATTACGAAAATAATGAAGTCTCGAGGGTTGCTCTTTTACCTTTTTCTACCAATGAGGGTATTATTATAATTTTACAGCTACAAATGCCACAAAGAGAAACCAGACAGACAAGACCATACTTGCCTTCAGTATGATCTAAACATTGCTATAAACGTAAAAACATGTTACAAAAATGGCTATCATCTCTAAAGACAAGCGTTCACATTAATACTGTACTTAAGATAATTTCGTTCGACATTTTATAGGATTTATGAGCATTTTGTATTAAAACTATTGTTAAAAGTATAGGAAATAGGAACCACTTCACTACTTAACCATCAGATCTAATACGGTAATACAGATCAAAACGCATGGGTATACAAAATAACACTACAACGGTACCATTAAAAAACTATACCTATAAGATTAAGGTGTCACAGCAAACAAACCATGAATTACTAGATGATCACTTCGTTGTGCTTATTGCAGCTTCAAAAGCAACACGTTCATGTGCCGTAGTTTTCCTTCAAATATTGCAATAAATGTTTAGTAAAAGGCGAAAGCTTTCACGGGACTCTCTTCGAGCTCGCTGCTGTATCCTCAAGAGATTGCACACCGACGATTTTTGCATTCACATGGGCAAGGCTGGAAAAATAAACAAATTTAACATGTTGAAACATCCTGCTGATACTCTCATGCCTTTTTCCACCAAGGATAATAATTTAAAATTTGAGCTATGTAGTTGAGTTATATGAATTCTTGAAAATAAATCAAATGTACGTAGAGTAGAGCGAGTCAGCAAGCCTACTAGAAATTTGCTTCGCCTAACTCATACATACAAAATACAAACACGGTGGACGGATAACACCCAAATATCTATCACAGAGTAGAAAATGTTCTTTCAAATTTTCTCAATAGTTGAATTCGTTTGCAGGACATTTTATGGCCTTTCCAACAAGCCCTACATCCGGTTTCTGCTTTTAGGAATTGTGCTCATATACAGCAGCAATACAAATTGAGTTGCAAAAAGTTGCACAAAATTTGACTCTAACTGAATGCGAGTAAATTGTACTGAAATAGGGTACGAGTATTGGGGTATACAATAAACACAAAGTCATCAATGGATGTATTTAGCTTTGCAGCAAGTATTTTATAAATTTTTCGTTGTTACCATTAGTGAACTTTTACAGATATATCTAAGGTTTTCAGAATATCACGCAAAGTTGCGTTTCCACAATACATACAAGCTTTAATTCTCTTGAAGAAAATCATGTCTTTGCAGTTACCTCAGAATTTTAGTCACTGAAGCTATAAATATTAATTTTATTAGGCCAATGGTATATCTGAATAAGCAATTAGGAAGAAAACTTGCCCAAAAATAGTGAATTCAAATGTTTTTTAGGTTGGCCGCATGTATGAGCTAAAGAGAAGAATATATCATGATATCTTGTACATGTAAGCACATCATTAGTTATAGAGTAATATCCAACTTAAACCTATAGATACTGATACCTGACATTGACATTAAATGTTAAATGGAGGTCGCTAAAGTTTCAAGGAAAAGAATTTCCTGTCTACCGTTTTGAATGGATGCGCTTATGTGTGAATAGGTTCAGTTTGTCACCTATTGTGTCGGGCAGATTGACAGCGCATAAACATACGTCCATGTCATGAAAAAGTCATTACGCGCTGAAATAATCAGTATTTTCGAGTTGCCATCGACTCTATTCTATCACCTAATCTCTTGATGATATAAATCAGCATGTTCACTTCCTTCTTGAATCTGAGTACCGAATGACATGTTGACAATGTGGTAGAAGTACACACGTGCACATACACACTACTTACAATTAGCAATTCTCATTCATTTCCCTCGATAAAGAGAGTTCCACATCCCGTTAATAAAATTCCGTACGGTCCAATGATTTCTACTTCAATCAAATTACTTGGCCACAAAATTTGTGTCAATGATTTATTCCGTCAATTGCTTATTTTCTCAACTATGTACTGGCTATAGTCCTAGATCCTGTGTGAAATAACAATGCTCCTCACACCATACACAGCAAGAGCCAAGAAACCACGAGACTAATGACCATTGCATACATAAAATGATGCATCGTTCAATGACATCCGTAATTCACACTTTTTATTTAGCATCACACATGTTTTATGTATCATTGGTATTCTTGATCTCATACGACCACATACTGTAATTGTACTTGTACCACAGAGTTCACGATGTCGTACCGAGTCTCAATTGTATAATAAGACTAGTATTACCACGAAGTCATGAACCAGTCGACAAAGTGTCTGCCAGTGTCGTATCTCTTCTAATGCTAAATTTATTTGGAAGGAAATATTTGCCCAATCGTTAGTTCTAGAACAAAAGCTTTGTACATACAATTTCTCACATCCAATCCTTATCTTTCGAGGCCAGACAACTTTAATATATTGATCTGATTATTTATTTCTCAAGTAACCCACCTAAATGTAAAAAAAAAACAATCCTGAAGCAATAAAGTAGCATTTGAAAAGTTATACGGTAAGTATTAAAGAATAAAATGTTCGATGAAGGTTATCAACGTGTAGTCAATACAAGGCGCGCCTTTATTTACTGATACAAGTAAAAAATTCTCCATCAAAAGCAGTTACATGGAACGATGGAAGGATATGTGCACCAAAGTGGGGCAAAAACTTGCAAAAGACATATTCTTATTGTTAGCCAGCTGTAAGTCCCTCTCTGAAACCCCATACATAAAATCTAACCTCGTTTATCAACAATATTCTAGCTGACGAAGAGTTTAATGAAAGAATTCACGGCACAGGGGAACTCCTTCATACCATTCAACGTAACAAGTTTTTTTTTAATACCACCGCATGTCTCCTCGCATTCTACGCTCTTACTGAAAACATTAAATTATATTCTCCCCTACGGAAAAGTACCCACACAGTAAGTGACACCTGTATACAAACCCCACCAGGCCTGCCACTAACAATAAGTAATTCCAATCCTGCAGTAACATAATCCAGTAGCTCAGAGAAACAACCACAGAAGAGGTCCACATGGAGTTACCGTTGAAATCATTAACAACACAAACACACTCGCCTCATAAATAAGTAAACACTATTTACCAGTTCAACGAAAGTAGCGTGTACTACATAGAATCAGTAGCCTGGTAGCCAACTTTCAGGTAAAAGTAATATACATACAAGATCCAACGTTCCAAGCCACAACAAACAGTAATATTTATTTATTACTGGAAAAGTAGAAGAAAGAATAAGCCGAAGTACGTTACACGCAAAATGTTCCATACACTTGTGCATATAGGGAAAAGACCATTACCAAATAGACATTCCCCCTCTCATTAACGTCTTCCTTTATTGCTCCCAAATGACATTATGTCAGACTTAGAGCTAATGACAGCAACTTTAAGATACCACACGTCCGTGTGCCTCGTCTTTTCTAAAGTTTAGTTCTGCTCTTGTGAATCACAAGATATGCAATGAGCAAAAAGAAACGGTCATCATTTCAACAGTGAGTCGTCTATCCATAGAGCTCGTGCATGGGCATGAATAGATCCTCAGTCAGCAGTGGATATTTGAAGAACGTTAGTGCTAATCCAACATTATTCTGTTACTTATGTACGTGTGTAACTATGTACTAATGTACTTGGTTAGTCTTGAATACAACAGCGGAAATCAGTCATTCATAAACGAGATCATGGAAACGATACAAGCATTCAAGCCGTCAAATGCTAGAAAGATACACCTTATCCTGGAGGATAGCATCCAGACATTGAGTACGTTCCATCAGTTAAGACTGCGTCATGGACACAAACCTTGAAAGGTTTATTCCCTGCTGAGCTTCGTTTTGCGGTAAGATACTCCATTTAATCCAACCATAAAACAAATTTACTCCTTTCCTCTCAGATAGTACTTTTATTGTAATTTAGAAGGTCAGTCACGAATTTTAGGGTTTCAAACCGACGGGATAATAAAAATCCCTTTTGTATGTTAAATCCAACCAATTGATAATATCTTTTGTATTTTTTTTGTCATGCAAATGAAAAACTACACAATTACATATGTAGCAGTCTTACTGAAATGATTGTTTACACGAACTCATGAGCAAATACTACAGGACGATGGTTCATCTGATCCGTCAGCGATTGGTCAAAGCTTGATGTGCAAAAGTGAGAACAAATACTAATAAAGTAATAAGTACAGCGTACAGTGTCATTTGTATTATCTAATTCCAATATGCCCATATGTTAAATTGTGAGAGTAAATATAGTTGCAAATTTTGGGCGTTCAGTCTGTCCAAAACACAGATGTTGGAGGGAATCGTTTAACTCCGTCTTACAATGAAATTATAAAATAAATTGGAATCTCAACTTAACCACACTAATCACGGAGGACTACGAATGCGTGCTACCATGAAATTAAAAAAGCCGCAAAGTAAAAAATGTTTTCCACCAACGAACCATTTTGCACACACTCCTCATTTACTTTTACTATTCATACTGAATTTTTCAATTCCCAGTTCCCACACCTTTTAGTTCACAGTAATAGTTATTATTATGGAACCAGAGCCCGTCGTCCGTCAGCCATGCGGCAAACACAGGAGGAACATTAACGATAAGAGATAAGATAAAAAAAAGTAAGCAAGCATAATGAATCGTAAAAAATCAGCTCTTTTCTCATTTTTCAAGCCTGCTATAATAATTATTATTGCCATATGAGCAATGAACCTATACCTTCATGAACCTTCCACATCTGGGTGTTTCAGGGGAAAATAATAATATAATCTCCATGACTCAGGCGTAATATCAGGGTGGTTAAACTGGAGCATTTCTATCGTGACATGACAGTAGATAGCCTGAATAAGTCATGCACTATGTATACCTAGGTCCTACAAGCATGTCGTGTCAGGGTCTGAGGTGGAGTTACTGCATACAATTCAACCCATTCCTGTAAAGGTGGAAGACAACATTTTACGAGAGCATTACCGAAAAACATGATACTAAAGAACTGCGATAACTCCTCACATATAAACTAGCTCAGGATTTATGACAGGATTTTTGATGGCAATTTCAACGCTCATGTTTCATTTGTTTCTGACTCACTCATCGAGATATTTTTTGCCCCGATAAAGTTTACACACACATACTTCACCTCTACATACTTACTGTAGCTTTATCTCTGCTTACAGCAGGAGCAGACGTTACCTCTCATTCAATCCGGGTCCCCATAATTTCCCCATAATTTGATAAGTCATACAGCAACAGAACGTTTGCTCAAAATCTACAGTAATTCCATTCAAAAGGTAATACAGACTGTCACAGACTCACAATTCTTCTCAACAACAAACCCATGAATAATTTTTCCCACGGCGTGCCTGCATACCCCACACCTTGGTGATTGAATTTACGTGAAGTTTGTCGTAACGAGGTGGGTGTATATGGGAAGACCGTGTATATCTACAGAGATTTCCCTCATTTTGCTCCTAATTTAATTAGCAATTGTGCTCTAATTACAAGTTACACAGCATTACAGTATTTACTATCGACACACACACACACACACACACCTGGCTAGTAGTACGCACATTTCACCGCAACAACGGTTGGTTACACCTACAATAAATTAATTTCGTTTGAATCTGCAGGTGATTTTGTAAAGACGCGTTTTGTCACTGATGGATCTCGTCGTGGTCAGCCATTGTAACAACGGCAATGAATTCAATTCCTAATTAGAAGGACACAGGAGCTGAGCCACTACCATCTGCAACGAGGAAACTTTCCAATTACAATTTACAATTAGTGGGTGCAATACCATTATTTACTTTGGAAATCTAATTACAACTGAGATTAACAAGACTAAAGGAAATTACGAGAGAAACTCCCTAAAACTTACCATCATTGGGACCGTTACTTACAACTGAACCATTTACAATAGTTAGAACAATATCCTCATTCCAATCTCCATCCGCTCGGTAGTTTCCGCCAAAATCAACAGTAACAAAAATAAGACAAGTGGAGAGGAGGACCAACGAAATTGCTCCAAATTATCCCTTGCACCACTGCAAAAAGTTACTAATGTGACCAATTTTAAAACTCCTACATACTTGTGTAGTACCGTTGAGACAGAGAGAATTTCTATATTGAGTGCCACAGAAACTTTAACAATGCCGACTGTAAAGGGATTATATAAGTGCATTCCGTGCCATTATTATCTATTCACAATGATCCCTTTGAAGATGAATGTTTTCCTCATCGCACTCTGTATTTTATTATCATCCAATGTCCACCTCATTTCGGCACAGACAACCCCAGTAGCGCAACAGAACTCTACAGCACCAGCAGCAGCAACTATTACGCAAAATGCTACTACTGAAGGGACAAATAACACTACTCTGGCTAAACTGACGGAAACTTCCACCATAAAATCTGCGTCGACTACAATGATGGCAAACATCACAACCTCAGCACCGAATACCCAGACGAATCAAACCACGGTACCAACAACGAAGTCCGCTCCGGCTGCGACCACGCCAGCTATGACTCCAGCAGTGAACGTAACAGAAACGGTGGTAGCCAACGTTTCTACCACAACGGCATCCCCCGCTTCGAAAGCCACAACTAAAAAAATTAAGAATTCCAACGGGGGGCTATGTGATGGAGATACAGATGACAAAGTCGGTTGGGAGTTGGGATGTGACTGCATATTATTGAAGGGAGTAGCCAAAGCAGACTGTTCAAACCGAGTTATAAAAATAGGCACTGAACTGACTCCTCTTCCTGAAAATTTGAACGTATCTGGTCAAATCCGAATTTTGGACTTATCTTATAATGCATTACAAATCATTGGGGAGCACACCTTCAACGAAGTGTCAGGGGTTACAGAACTCATTCTTTCGCATAATGCAATCACGGCCGTGGAGCATATGCATTTTCCCCTGCTGTCTTACCTGGATTTGAGTTACAATAAAATCACAAATCTAAGTGATCATGTCTTCGCCAAAGCGAAGAGACTCCGTTACCTTGACCTGAGTCACAACATATTGACTTTCATAGATATAAAAGCCTTTTCGAGCTTGGTGTACCTGCAAACTTTGAAACTAGCCTTCAACCCTTTGGAGAATGAGAGAAATTATTTTGAAGCCTTCCCCTTCATTCTCAGTAATCTGACCTACTTGGAAGAACTGGACGTGAGCAACAGCAGTCTCGTTACCTTGCGTCCGATTGCTATGCAAGGAACAAATAATTTGAAGAGATTGCTTTTGAGTAACAATTACATTTATCTTTTACCTGAGGGAGTATTTTCTGGACTGACACAACTGGAAGAATTGGACATTTCCGGAAACCATTTGAGTCATCTGGAAGCAGATGCTTTTGCTGGACTGCATAATCTGAGGAAGCTAACTATTGACAATAGTAAACAACTCACTCGAATTCATGCACACGTAAGTTTAATTCGGAATTTATTTTATTATCTCATGAAAGTAGAGGACAATTTTTACTGGAACAATTTTTATTTGTAATTAATTATTTGCAGGCTTTTGCTGGACTTCCCAACCTACAGACGCTGCAATGTGAAAAGAATTACCATCTCAGTGACATTAATCCCTTAGCCTTCAGAGTAATTACATAGATTAGATATATCAATTAGCCATTATGAATACATCCGTGTGTTTCGTGTCGTTCGACAATCCTGACTCAATGTCCATCAATTCAGAATGTGTTTGGCGTTTAAATCAGTGCCTAAAATAATGTACTTTAATAATCATTATAGGGGAACCCAAAAACCAATACTTCCGACAGTAATCCCAAAGTGGTTCAGCTGGGTTACAACGGTTTGAGCCATTTCGAGTATCCCTTGCTAAAATGGGAAACCCTGGAGGAATTGGAACTATACGGTAATCCTTGGATGTGTGACTGCAACCTTCAGTGGGTATCCACGTTCATCCTAGGAGCACCAATAAACGCTACCATTTTAATGGACACAGATTTTAAGTGAGTGCTCCTGCCTACATATTTAAAATGCTAATGACATACTAAATATGCTAATCATTAATATCCAACCAAGATGGTAGCTAATGTAAAAAAAAATAATTTAAAACCTGATTTCAAAAATGATTTTTAGATGTACGGCTCCAGACCATCTTAAAGATACCCCATTGGTGGAAGTGAAGCCTGAGGAATTACAGTGTGATTCCCCGGTTGCTGTGCTAGCAGGAGTAATTGCCCTCACGATATTTATTTTTCTCCTGATTTTGTTCGTAATTACTCTAGCTCTGTATCACTTCCAACTCCTACCCACCTGGATTGAAAACTGGCTAGCGCAGTTACGAAACCGAAATTCCTTACCAAAGTACCAAAAGGTTCAAGTACCTAAACCTTCGGGTAGACGTAATGCCCGCCTCGCAACAGGCAGACATGATCCAGAAATACCCCCAGACTTGGACTGGGATTCAGCAGATGTTGGCAACGCTGGCTACTAGCTTTAATTGATGACATTTTAGTTTTAATTTTACCTACAATCTGTGTGAGGCCCACTGTGAGTAGCTACTTTTAATTTGTATACACATTACGTGCTTAAAGTATGTCTGTATGTAGAAATTGCAGTTTCATAGTAAACTCACTGCAGCAGAATTATGTTCCTTGTGTGACTACAACAGTACAATCACAACTGTCCTAAGAACTGATATATTTTGTAATATCTTCCCTTTATTTTTAATCTTTACTTTAAATAATTTAATAGATTGATTTACTTCCGTGCATAATAATTAGTAACAATAGTTCCATGTTACCATCAATGACCGTCATTTTCCGGTTGATATTGGGCCAAGCCACAAAAAGGCACAAAAGGTGAGATCGAATGCGACATCGATTTTATGTTACAAATGTATGTAGATTCAGAGCAGGCAAAAGATTTTGTATGTATGTATGTAAGTCAACAGTTTCCTCACATAATAAAATGCCAGTCAAGAATTCCAATGTGTGTTCCAGTATGACATTAACAGAGCCGTCAAATATCGACTAAACGACCCATGTATGTAGTTACGTAGTACAAACTGCTAATGCCTCACGAACGGTGGTAAAGACACCGTCTCATATTTTCTTTTCATATCGATCCTAAGAGGTTGCGAAGAACTTACGCGAGGACCAGTACAGACGGAATTACCTCATCCATCATTCTCTTACTCTATATAAGTTAGCAGTGTGCAAGTCAGAAAAGAACACATTCTCCCATAAAGACACAAATTAAGAAACAGTCAGGACGAGCTTTAAGTAAGTATTCCTGAGAAACAAACTCAACCTGAAGGAAGGTAAATTCTTGGATAAAACGGGAGGAAGGCTTGCGTGTAACTTTTTGTATAATTGTTATGTTCTCCCATAATATTCACACGAATTATTTCCCTGCATTTCCACAAACACCCACTCTGATTTCAAGTGGGTCCTCACGAACTGAGCTACTGGAATTTACTCGGCTACTGATTGACACACCTATGCGCTCTTTCAGCAGGAAAGGAATAAAATATGAGTGCAGTCCGACAGTGAGCGTGGTCATTACCGGTTGACTCACAGACCGACCTAAATTATTCCAGGGTAGAGTAAAGCCTACTATAGCGTTCCCACACGATAATTTTTCACACAAGTGGACTATGGACTAGTCAAAGGAAACGTCAAAGGGAATTTTAGGAGGTCAAAGATTTTTGGAGTCGGAAGCAGTAATAATAATTACAGAATGGTGCGGATTCTCATGGTGACGTAACACTTTACTAGTCCAAACATACCTGCGTACACATGCATTCATCATTCCAGTTTTTATTTCAACTTTGACGAAAGATAAAGTTACGCGGACATACTGCACTGCTGCTGTTATTGAACACGATATTTTTCTTCGTCTGGAATAATAATAATAATTATTATTATTATTAATATTAAATTCTCAAAAATTAAGTTCAGACTTTTGCAACTAACTGAAACGAAACCAACTTACTGCTGCTGATTTTTCATCAATCATTTTTTCTTATCACAAATACAGAGGATTTTAAAATGTGCTCATAAGCTATATATTCCATTCCTCCACATTATTTCTAACAGCACACACACCCACGTATTTTTTTCCATCTACCTGCCTCGTTCTCTTCCCTTTCTTTTTCCACAGGAAACGGAACTTTTAATGCAGGGAAGGAACAGGAAAGCAATTTTTGTATTTTAATCAAAATACTGACTACCAGTGGTCAGGGTGAATTTTCTCTAGGATGGTTCTAGTTTTTGGATTGGACTGGGAAGTAGTTCATTCAAAGTCACATAGTGCCCTTTCAAACTAATGTGCAGTGCACCTCACATATGTAGATACATATGTGTAAGTTCGTCAAATATTCTAAATTTCTTCTTGTTCCTCTTTCGTCAATCGTGCTTTGAATCCCTTCTGTCGATATTTCCAATTCTATGAAACAAAGATAGGAAGTTACATGCCACCGTCAGGAAATAAGGGACTAAAATGACGCTCACATTGTCTGACTGCAAAAGTGCAGCACTCTATGAGGAAATCAACGCTCTTGTAATCGAGGTAACTGACTATAAGTGACAACATATGTACATATGTTCGACCCAAAATAATAATAATTGAAATATTACAGTAATAATTGAAAACTGGAATGAATAATAATGGTGATTAGTTTCTTCATTCATATTGAATAATCTATGGGAATAATTTAAATGGAAATAATTTCTAGTACCTGGAATTAAATGGACTGGACAAAACTATCGCAGCCTTTTCCTCTGAATGTCGTCAGCGGTCATTACCTGGACCGTTTCATAATACAGATGATACGAAGGCGGCATTTAGCTATTATGAAGGAGAAAAGCTGCTCAAGTCTTTCGATGAAGGGAATTTAGATATATTCGTGAAGGTACAGTCATTTTCTATACTGTAAAAAGTAGGACCGTAGCATGCAGTGCCTTACAAAGAAGAGGAAGAGAACAGCGTGGAAAATCAGAATGTTCCTTCCTTCACAAACTTTCTTTTGCTTTTCTGTAGCTTTGGAAATCGTTCCAGAGTCACGTTCAAGTGACATCCGATGATATGAAGAAGCTAGAGGTTTATCTTCGAGTCCATTTTGCCCTGTGGCCATGTGCTCATGGAGAACCTGATGGCGTGCAAACTCAGGCCATGAACCACCTTAAAGTTTTCTTTGAGGAACAGTCCTGTCAGTTGTCTCATGATGCAGCCATTCTTCCTCTATTTGCTCTGCCGTACGTTTCAGATCCCAAGAATCACCCGATTTTTAGAGATTTATTTCAGGTAAGGCAACTTATACGATTAGATACACGCTAATAATACATATATATCGGAAACTGTGATGTAATTATGCATCCTTAAATTATATATTTGATTCCAAGCAAACCACGGATACTGTTATTTTAACTCTGCCCTTTTTAAAACACTTTTTCTGAATTAGCCCACATGGTCCCAACGACTACGTGCCCAATTGGAAGCAACATTATTAAAATACTATGACCTTCTTCAGCAAAATTTAGGAGTACATTCTAAACTAGCGGCAATAGTTTTAACCTCTAGATCTAAAGACGATAATCTAAACTTCCGGGACAAATTGGAAACGCCTCTAACTACCACAGTGAATACGGACACTAATACAGTCACTCCCACCCCCGCCCCAAATTTCTACAGAGAACGGTTTTTCCAGCTGGTAAAAACCTACCGACAAGTTAGAAAGTTACTAAAGAACACCCGAGAAAGTTACGGGAAACTTCTGAGTATGAAAAAATAATTGTTGGAACGATTTCAAACTACTCCATTTTTTACATAGTTTTAGATAGTAGTCGCGGAACACGCATTTAATTTCTTCTTCTTCCCTTTCAGAAATTGCGAATGAGTTAATAATCGGCTTGGAGTCTGCTGTGGGTGGTCAGAAATTCAATTTTGAACCTATTATGAAAAAATGTTACGAGATTTTCCCGGAGTTATTCACGCCTGTCGACCCTGAAGGCGTTATCGTAAGTCCGGATCACAATTTTACCCATTTGAAGAGTTCTGAAGAATTATTGTATCCAGTCAAGAAATTAGATATCCTAATCCTAACCCTGTAATTAAGTTATAATGATGTATGTAATTGTATATCCCTATATGCTATATGATTTTTACAAATTCATTCCAGGGTCAACCCAACAAGGAATATTTTAAAAGGTTGGCTCACAATGCACATACTGCCCAATTCGACAATATTATTGATTCGGATGTTAGCTTGTTTTTTATTGGACTCGCTGACGTAAGCCCAGATAACTTAGACTATGAAAAGGTAAAGTCCGTTCTTGTACATGAAGATACCAACAATGCAGATAAACTTTGTTTACTTCAAGCTTTAAGATGGGTATGAAATCCTTTCCTACCGTTTTTCAAAATGATTGAAATACCAAGTTTGCATGCATAATAAGAACCACTATTTTTCAGCTTCTAACAAAAAGCACTCCAAAATGCCGTCAAACAGCTATAAATGCGTTCATTGAGGCTGATATATTTGGACTGAGTGCCGATGATGATGAATACCGGTCTAAAACCTTTGAGTGTATGATGTCTCAAAACCCGACTTACCTCAAGGAGGTATTAACTTTTAATCATACATAGTTGTAATTTGTATTGGGCCCCGATAATGAAATCGATTTTTGAAATAGTGCTTTGCAAGACTTTTGAACACTTTTGCATCTATGAAATGCGGCCGAGCTTACATGGGAAACAATACACATTGTGTGGATTTACTTGTGAAAAGCTTGCACACATTTAAGGGTTTGAATGAATCTTATATCTGTCAAATGGTTATTGCAACCCTTCAAAAAATGAGCCTTCGGTAACTTTTAAATCCAACCATTGAATTTGAAACATGTATAATATAACCTTAATCTCTGTACGCTCACTTGTGTAGAGTCACTACTAGATTTTTATATCCCCTATGATTCAAGGAAACAAATGAGACTGGAAATGATAGACCGCAAGGTGATACAGTGGTTGGTCAAGTACTTAAAAACTGAGTTTGCTCGCACAGAGAACAGTGGAAATGGAAACGAAACGAAATATTACAACCCATATTTAATGGAGTATGCATGGGCCCTCCTCATGAATCTTTGTCTTCATGAGGAGTCTCGTGCAGCAACATCTAGCATAGCGGGAGACATTGTCAGCTGTGTCACACAAATGCTTATCAGCAAGCCATCCAGAGAGGTTTATCCTTACGTTATTAGTACCTTATACAGTTTACTACGTAATCCAGAGATTTTTACAACAGCGAAAAAAATGGGGATTCAAAGTTTGTTCGCAAGTTGTCAAAACGTGGTAAGATTTTTTTACTTCACAAGTACCAGCAAACAGCTTTACTGGAATTTCGAATTAACGTTTAAATCTGGGGAGTTTTTATTTTTCAATATTATTGCGATTTTTAGGAGGACAATGAAATGAGTCACCATTTCAACCATGTCACGGCCATACTACAAGCCGAAGGATTCGATAGAGTCAATACAACTACTGGTGAAGTTGACTATGATGACGATGATGACGTAAGATTAAAAAAAACTATGAACCAGAAAAATATCCTAAAAGTTTTTAACAGAAAGGGTTTTATTTACAATGAAATGTTTACCTCCAACAGATCGACCCAACAGATTTTGAACCAGAATTAGAAGTTTCGGAAGCTTGGGAGGAATCATTATCAGATATAAATTGCACTGGTGATGACCTTCTCATGCGAAAATATTTAATTTCTAATAGTGACACTTCCAATGAAAATACCCCACCTCAAATTTCCTCCCCAACTTTCTCGAACAATCCTCCAACAAATCATTCTCCAAAGTAATAGTTGCTTTTTAGAAAACTATCCTTGAATCTCGTTTAATCCTGTTACCAAAGACGTAGGCAATTAGTAAACCTGATTTGCATGCATCCTTTTCAGACCACAACAACGTCCTCAAGGAGGATTAATAGTGCGTCCAACTACACCCAAAGCTAACAAGTACGACCGTTTACTGGATATTCAGTCCATGCCGGGAACACCACACTCAAACAATTCGACGCTTGATGAAGACACCCTAGAACCCTCAATTGGGTCCCCATCATTGTCACCCCGAATCAAAATTTACGAATTATCCAAGTTTTCCGAATCTCCTACCTCAGAGAGAGCATACCAAGATGCAAATCCTTGCATGCCTTCTCCAGGGTGCAATTCTAAACTTCAAAGGAATAACCCGTCTTCCAGTAATAATTGCATTACAGTTCTTTCTACGAAACCAGAACGTCACAGAATCTTACCTGAACGAACTGCTTTAGTGACAGTGAACGATCGTAGTAGTTTAAGTGAGACACCAAAGCATAATCAGAGCCAACAAATCCCTAAACTTCTATCGTCTCCTCATCATACTAAAGCGGATGGGCCGCCTCTTTCCAGCAATTCAGGAAAACACCATAAAAATCCTCCAGCCAAGAGAAAAACATCAAGATTATTGGAGAAAAAACGACCCAATGATGATCGCTCAGCTGAACATAGGCAAGTAGCTAAACATACCACGCAACCAGGTTAATTATGGTAGAATTGGAACGACTATTTATAATTACAGTGAGATTTTCCAGTTTAGAAGTTGCAGCTCTCCAAAATATACAAATCACACATATTGCTAAACGCACACATTTTTGATGCCTCAACTACTCTCCCACCTTGTAGTTCTTTACAACTCTGTTTTGAAACTGTTTTTTTGTAGGTGGCATGTCAGCATAAAAATTATATATTTACTCCATCCGGTACCATGCATGTGTTTTTTCAAGTCGATACTCAAACCTCATATACAAAGGCAGATTGATCTTGAGATAAGCATTCATTGCACAAATTGATTTTTAGTATGTAGAAATTACATGAGATTAACATACTAAGCCCGGAACGGAAATAATCATTTAAAGACTCACTCATTTGCATCAACATTCCATTTAAAATCCTTTAATTTCTAATTTTATAATGAATATAGTGTAGTTTACGATCAATACAGCATTCACAATTTAAAGGTTTTTGCATTAGTTACATAATTTCCAGACCGAACTCACACACGATCACAATATCTAAATCTCTACTCTAATTCACTGAAATATTTCCAATAATATCGTCATGTGTATAGTTATACATATGTAACTTGATAACTCAAGTTATGAGGCTGAAGCATACACTAATGCTGCTCAGTCCATTTTGAATACATATTATTAGAAAGGTATGTAAATGTGTTGTTGCGGTTTTAAAGAACAAATTCTGAAAATAAAACATGGTGTGATAAATTTTGTCTCGACTCTCCAACATAATTTACAACTTCCCTTTTGTGATAAGTTGTCACAAACTCAACTAAATAATGTCACAATAGAAATAGTGAAATTCGCAATGTTTTTTGGGCATACACAAATACTTATGTACATACGTGAATTTGCGCAGGGGCGGGGATGCGAAATAGCTCATTTTTCTGTACAACGAAAGAAAATATACATCGGATCTTTACGTAAGTAATTTTTAATAATAATTATATATCGTGAAATTAAACAATTTCTGTTGTACAGGAAATATAATAATAATTTCTTAGCATGAAATGATCGACCAATATGAATAATCTTCGCAAAATTCTTAAAGCTTTCACATTGCAAAATCACAAATGTACATTGAAATTTTAAGACAAATAATTCACCTCTTTACATTTTTTGAGATTTTCTCATATCTTCTTCCTTAAACTTCGATTTTACACAAAACGCAATAACTACAGATACTGAAGAGTGAATGAATGCTTTGTCCACATTTCATGTAATATCTATATGTATCATTCAACTCTTTACAAGAATAACTAGCATTTTGAACGTAATGCTTATATAAGTATCTGTAGTCTATACTCACACAAGACAATAATTTGTATACACATTTCTTTCCCTTTGCATTGTTTGGATGCATGTACAGTATACGTATATGAACAAATTTAACTTCAATATAAACATGTACAATAATTATTTATTATATTTTTTTCTGCTACCCGAAAATCTTCTAGAGTAAAAGATATAGCAGCTAAAAACAGTTTTTCATATAATTTCGGTTAATTTTCAATTTCCCATGGATACTTACACAGACTTTTTACGATCCTATGTGTCTACGAATTTTATGTATAAATATTTATGAAAACTATTTTTCTTAAATTCCATAAATAAATTAAGGTAATAGTTTTGGTATAGGAACCAGAACCACGCATTTAGGGCTATATTATACTGGAATAGGAAGTGAATATATGTATATACTTTATAAATGTGAACTATGAGTAAATAATATAACATACACATACATACATACATACGAAGAATTCAGTACCTAATCACCAATATAAATTCAGCTCCGTATGAAAGCTACTGGCGGAAATTCAATCACTTATAGAAGCGCTTTACTGTAAAAATGTAACTATTATCGCATGCAACTTAATACGCGTTAAATAATATAAACTGTACGACGTTCAATAACATCTATATAATTATGAGTTGCGGGGCTGGTACACACAATTAAGTAAGTACTAAAAAGCACCTTCCATTTCAAATCAAAATTTCCATATTGTAGTTTATCTTAGGTACTGGTCACAACTTCTAGCAAAGAAAACCCCATTTATACACTTATGGTCATAAGTCTTAGCACGATAGCCGGGAAAATATTTCCAAGCACATTTTCTCGACAGCATATGTAAAAATTGAAACACAATTGTCATTGAAATGAGTACTTTACGAGCCTTAAATGGCATGACTATTTTAGTTACAGCAAAATAATTTTTAAGTTTGGGGGACCCCAACTGAACGTGTCCAAAAATAGCAGATCAAAAGTTTTAGCACGATTTAGTTCTACGGTAGATAAATTCAGGTAAGAATTTATTAGTTACATAATTTGCTTAACCCCAGCCCAGTTTCGGTCTATTTACCTTCCGGGTAGAAAACTCACCCAATTAAATCCTGGTGGGACAATTTATGCATTTTTTGTGTCCAAAAGCTTGAAATATTTGTACATTCAGTTTCAGAAACACTTTTGAGCCGCTATTTTTCGATATGTTCAGTTGGAAATTCCGCCAAATTAACAATAACTGCGCTGTAACTTAATAGTCATGCGATTTAAGGTTCACAAAGTATCAGTCATGTAATTACTCATTTCAATGACATCATTGTATTTCGATTATTACATATGCTGTCGAGAAAATATGCTTGGAAATCATTTCTCGGCTATCGTGCTAAGACTTTTAACTTCAAGTGTAGGTATTACTATAACTTTAAGAATACATTGCTCATGTAGAGGTAAAATCTAGACGCATTTCCGATTCAAAAAAACGATCTGCAGGGAGTTTCACTAAAGGTAAAATGATTTTCATGCACCATATAGTATAATAATGTATGTATTTTATTGCGTTTCTAAACACATGCATTTGTTCATTTTGTTTTCAGTAAAAACTATTTGTTTATCGTTTTGTTTTTGATCGAAAATGCATCGAGATCATTTCATCATTTTCACCGACAATGTTATATTAGTATGAATAATATTTCTCTCATATTGCCTGACCTTACGCTAAAATTCTTACACTGCACTGTTGCTAAAACTTTAAATGTCTAAGTAAATATTACCTCGAAAATGGTAGAGTAATATTTATTTTACTTTCAAAAGCCATTGAGCAGAGAACTGCAAAAGGTTGATTCTTAACCAGACACCTCCACTGCACTTACTTAAATGCTAAACCTTTTCTCCTTAGTTTATGGAAGTTTAAGGTTGGGTTGGGAATTTGGGATTATCCACAGAACCCTTGCGAAGTTACATTCTTTCATAGAAGAGAGTACAGCAGTAGCAAAAAATAGCTGATTCTGTGTGTGAGGCTTAAAAATCTTGAAAATATATTACTTGCAAGTCTAATAATTATATAAATACCGTCCGTATTTGCATTAAGTACGGTACATAAGCCTACATTGGATAACATTGTTCCTGAAGAACAGGTGGTAATATTGTACTATTACTTACAAACGGCATTCAATAAGATCGTTGTATCGTCTCTTCTTATTCAAATTCTTGAGAAAATGGTCTAAAAATATTAAAAAATTTGTATTCATGATTTTATCATGATGTGAACATTCCAAGATGTGCACAGAGTTGCTCCAATTTCAGCACATAATGCACTTACAGGGACAAGCCCATGACAGTGTGTTGGTGTTCGGTAAGCAATACATGCACTAAATGTAGTTTAGTTACCCATCACATCTATGTAGTCTACTTTTCGATTATAAAACTTTTCCTATTTCAATGCACTTCATACTTGAGATGAGTCTGCTACACATACGCTGCCTGGAGAAGGTAAATCAGCTCACACATTTCAAATCATTAGACGCTAGTTAATACAGTAACTAATTATTATACCAAGAGCATTTTAGTGTGAGCATTACAGTTTGCAATGAAGTTGGTGTGTATACGAATGGAATTCAGAGTTCAGAGTGTCATTAGAGAGGGCACAATGTTTTGCTTTTGTAAAATACAATATATTGCCATTTATCATACTACAAGCGCCGACCCTCAATTTTTAGGCGTCATAAATTTCGTAATGCACTATAGTTTCATTCAAATTCCATGGATTCCCAATATATGTATATAATAATTACCTACTATTACCTGCATTCAATGACTTGCTACTTCTTAACCTGCCTTGCAAAAATTTACTACTTATAACTGCAACATTTAATAAACAAAAAATCTTAACCTAACGGCAGAAAAATAACGAACGCAACAACAATAATAATTATTTAAAAAAATCAAGTCTTGAAGCATAAACTGATCTGTTTCAAAAAATAATATTCCGAAGTGGCTAATCTACTTTATATTAAAAAAAATAATTTCTAACCAACTCTGACAATCCTATGTGTATGTCTAAAAAAATTCACTGGCAAGATTTATACACTTCAATTTTATAATTTACAAATAAATTAAACTGATTTGAAATAGTTCTCTCCTATTAATTTTATACCAGCACATATTTTGTAAAAGGTACACAATGCACAGGCAATCCTAGAGCCCGCTGTCACATACACATGTGACTTTATAAAACTTAATTGTTTGTAAAGTAATTCATTTGACAAACACCAATTGACTCAAATCACTCAAAAACTCATAGTCAATAATAATGCTGCTGGTGACAAGATTAAAACCTGATTACAGCAAAATGAAGTAGTAGTATATCAATCCAGTCATATAATATTTTGCCATTAATTCAGTTCTTACTACTTCATCGGATAAGTCTTACAGTGTTCATAATTACTACGTTTCGAGGATCTTGGTTCGATAAAAAAAACATTTTCGATTTATAATAATACACAAATGTAAATAGTGCAAAAGAACATAGCGTAACCTTAAAACTGCCTCATATTTCATACATAAATTATTTCTATCCCATACAACTTGAAATCAGTCTATAAAAAAGGAGTTTTACAGCATACAGTTTATACAAATTTTGTGTTACTTCAAGCAAATTAAGTTCATTATAGCAATTTTTAACCTAACTGCATGCTATTATAAGATCAGTTTTACCTCCTACTGAGTAGCAAGATGTAATAATTAAAATATCCTTCTAAAATATCATTTCTTCTTCACCTGACTACCTTTCCACTAAGGGCTATATTCTTGTATTTGAAAACGAGAAAGGTTAATATTATTTATTCAAAACTGCTATAAATGCTTACATGTATGAGTTTGTATAAAAAATGAGAATCCCGATATGGTTCAATTCTTTATATAGTATACTACAGTTCAGAGCTCTACATATAATTACAGATGGATTATTTCGTTACTCGTCTTATTGCATCGCTGTTAGTGGTAATATCCTTTTCCCATGTATATATATATATACATCATACTTGAAGGAAAATGAACTAAATAAAATAAAAACTCTGATTGATACAAATACTAGTCAGTCTAGCTCTTAATAAGGATTTCGAACACAGATACTACAAGCTACTATAACAACTAGATTTAGTCCGAGCGAAAGAACACACTGCGATAACGCGACGACTTGTCAGAAATTAAACACGAGATGATGAACAGTTCGTAAAAAACACTGAAATTACTATGTACATATTTGCCCATAATGCAGCCGGGATAAAATACATACGTTCATATACATAGGTAAATGAATAGACAAGCGCTGCAATCCTCCTGTTATCCAATAACTTTGACGTAAAAATTAAAACCCGCTGATCAACTCTTACGAAAGTGTACATAGTGATATTTAAATCGCATAAATAATTTGGTAGGATTCACAAACTCACGGCTGCTCACAATCTAAGTGCACATTATTGCTGTCATCTGAGGAAATTGTACCATTAGTCTCCTCATGGTTTTTATTTGGGCTAACTTGGCAGATGCCATTAGCTTTGAAGCTCTCTTCAACGGTTGCATCAAGAGTTGAATCGGTTGACGACGGGTGTGTTGAATCTGTTGGTGAGGTTACTATAATAGTTGTTCCATTCTTACTTTCTTTCAGTGCATTTAAGATGAAAACGGGAGTCATGTTGGCCGCTATCCATTTCGCACTTGAGGCAAAACGTAAAGTTTACATTTAGGTCCTCAATCAATAAAATTTGTGTCGATTCACAGGAATAATTAGCTCAATCTTATCATTTCAATCTCATCCAACAAGAATACCACAAGGATTATTACATGCTTGATTATAATACCACCGGTTCAATAAAGGGCATGCTTGCTGTACTAAAAAATTGTCAATATGAAACTAAGTCAGCGCAATAGCATCAAAACAAACGAGAAGTCGGAAGCTACGCAAATTGCATAACTGCAGAAAGATCTGCAGATTTCGACTCTACAGTACCAGGAGACGTAAACTCAAATCAACCAAACTATCAAGTCACTATTAATAAAGCATCAAGGATAACAACCAATTCATCCGTCAGCATTCCCTCGGAGCACGTGGATCATAAATAATCCAACTCCGAAATAATACCAACCAGGAGGAATTTCAAGCGTTAGGAAGTAGCTGTAGTTATTACAGCTGAATAAAATTACTTAATGTATAATCTATACTCCAGCACGTTATATACTTTCCATCACCAGACTATCAATTACAGTTCATAGGCCACAAGAGAAACAAAGAGAAACTTCTATGACTTTGGCAGAGGACCCAAAAGAATCAAGCAGTACCAAGACATACGATCCAAATCCACTATTATTTTATAACTATATATGTATGTAATATACGGAAACATAAGCAGAGCGAGCAAGGACTTTGTCAACTAGAGGAATAAATAACGCAACCCCAAGCACAAAGTAACTCATACGATTGAGAGAAAACCAGGAAATGTTATCAACGTAAAGGTTCAGATGCAATCACTACGATTTAATGTGTCTACGGGAGGAAAGTCAATTAACCTGTCATCAGAAGATGAAATTATTTCTTTAACGGCACAATTAAGGTAGACATTCCAGGGCGGTTTGGACTGATATGGTTCCAGAATCTCTTCCAAATCAGAACTGCTCAGTGCTTTCTCAGACCAATGGCTGATTAAAACTCGAAGAAATCGGCACGCCTTAATTTAAAAGTTTTACCTCAATTTTAATATTCCATCATTTACTTAAACGAACCGAATTTCGGCACGGCATGCTCTTTAATTTTTAAATTCCCAACAAAAATCATATGAAAACTCAAGTCAGTCTTAAAAATTAAGAGATTTTATTGCGGTAAACGGGATGCTCACCTAATTATTTTTATGTTAACTAAAGCTGTTAAATGGTGCTGTTGTCTTACCTGATCAACAGATGCTACATTAGTTTTGTCGGCATTATGAAGGTAATTTCCAATGAGACTTGCCGATTGCCCTTTGTTGCCACTATTAATGGTCAAACTATGCTTCAAGGCAAATTCGTGGTTTTCAGCCATAGTCTCCAGTAGGGACGCTGCAGCGTAGTTCTGATATTGCAGACACTGAAAATAAATTGATATAATCAGTTCTAGTTTCACTATGACATTATATCACCAATAAGCACAAAATAATATTTTTTTTGAATAAAGTACGCACATCTGAGAATGTTGAATTCCTTAAATTCAAATTAAGGATGCATAAATAATATATTATTAGATACTACTGTAATCACTCACCAAATCAGTGATGACCTTGGGATCATAATGCCTTTTAAACGCCTTTAAAAACCATTCTAAAAGCTCCTGATCGATGGTTAAGGATTTTGGCGAAACAGCGTGGCTAGTATGGTTTTCATGGTCCCACAATGATTTAGGGAGACCAACTACTTCCCGCAGTCGAAAATAAATATTTGATGGCTGGCGTACTTTTACTACCCGTTTCTTTGTTTTTATCGTCATTACAGCAGATTCGTCATCCGATTGGAGCTTACCAAGCTATTAAGACAGAGTAATGGTTATCAGAAAAGGTCACAGGGATTTCCCCAGTACCATTATTTGAGTTGGTGAACAATTGATTAGATCGATATACATATCATTCCCCTAGGATAACTACAAACTCACATGGTTTTCAAAATGCTACAAAAGCACATACCTGTCCAGAGGAATTAAAACCACAACCGAAACAGCGTTGTGTTTCTCTTTCAATGACAAAAGTACAATCTCCACCACAGGCAATGTCAGAGGCAATAAAAATTTTGTCTTCTGTATCAATCAATTCTAACGTTCGGCTGTCATCATCTGGTCGAACGAGTTGACCACTTTTTCCTAGACCCCATGTGTACACCATTCCCAGGGAAGTTAGTACTCCCATATGAGTCGTGGCCACGCTCACCTTTTAATAGTTACACATTTCAAAGATTTGAAAAATATTACCGTATAAACCTTTTGAAGTCATTAGCACACTAGTACATTATTAGATTACAAAACATGTATGTATCCAGTAATTATATACAATATAGTAAATAGTCATCAAAAGCATATCCACAAACCTTCACAATTTCTCCCGCTACATGTGATGTGTCAATAATGACTGGAGAGGCAAAATCTTTTTCTTCCTCGAACACAATTTCAGACTGAGGAACCCCAGCTGCGATTGCATTATTTCTTTGTTCCCGTCTTTTCTGACCCGACAGGAGGGTTCGCAACGTTCCCGGATTCAGACCAGCATAGAAAAGTCGGTTTTTGGAAGAAACCATTGCCTGCAAAAACAAATTTTAAAGCAATGGCTCACTTTTACATGATATACTAGTACCATAACCAAATAGACATACAGAATCAATTACAACCGTGCGTGTGTGCGAATTAAAAACATATAGATTACACAATAAACTATATAATATAGGCAAATTAAATTACTTCGAACCAAGAAGAATTAGCTGTTTATAAGTACCTAAACATTCTACATGAGATCATCAAGCAATTGGATCAAGTAAGATACATACGCATAAAATCAAATATAACATCGAAGCAAATGTACGTAAATGTAAAACTAGGTAATCGGTAGGTCGCATGACCGCTCCTGAGCTCCAAGCAAAACAAAACTTTTCAATGCAACAGTAATAAAAACTCAAAGAGAACTCAACACAGCCCGTGTCCACTGGAGATCCAGAACCTCCAGATCCCTAGAGTTTCAATGTGGGAACAAGAAGTCAGAACAAAGCGTGTGTAGGAATAAAAACATAAGACTAACTGCAATAGTAGGAACAAAATCTGGGAATTTTACCATCACGCAACTTCTGATTTAATCTTTGCTCTACTGTTCACGCTATAAATCATTTAATAAAATGACTTCTCTCCTTCCTGGCCTGCTTACTTATTACCCTTACTCAGTTTTTCACCTACAACCACCATACAAAGACCTCTTGCAAAACCCCTGGAATATTAATACTATATTTACATTATACTGGACATACATGAACAGTAAAACTGTCTAGAACATTCATATTACATACCTTACGTTAAATTTAAAAAGAACTACCCCGATAAATCACATTAGCCTGTAAGTTCACAACATCGAACGGTAATATAGTGCTCTTATATTCATACGTAAGCGTACAAGGAAAAATATTGCTAAGTTCACGATTACTGCTGATATAAAAAGAATACATCTCAGATGGGGAGAGTCATAACTGCTACCACAATGAGTAGTAATCGCCAAGCATCACGAAATCCGGGTAAAACTGAGTACGGTGAAGGAGAAGACGTGTCTCCAACAAGTTCCAATTTTTCAAAACCAGGATCCGCCATGACTGAAATTCGTGATTGTCCGCAAACGGCAGAGCAAGATACTACTTCAATGGCACCGAAAAAATACTGTTGTTCAAACTCCGCCCAAAGTGAGTCGAAAATATGGGCCATTTTCGACATTGTAAGTTCTAATTTTTATATTTTCGACTCATAGAAAATAAATTAAGAAGGAAGTATTTAATATCAGAGTAGATTTATATCGTAAAAACTAATAAACTATCCTCAAACGTAGGTCACTGCCTGCCTAGTTCTCATCGTCCAAATCTACTTCACGTTTACATTGAAAGCGGATAGGCAGCTTTTGCAGTCCATTGTAGACAGCAACAAAGATAATGAAAGGGATCTAAACAGATTTCTTCAGTATAGCCGTGAGGATTTTAACCAACATTTCCAATGACAAACAATTATTCCATTCCTCCAAAATCATAATTGACAAGGTCTATTTATTTATTTTTCTAGCCCTAAAACAAGACTTAATTCTGACAGTTGTCATCACCCGCGAAATTGTTAGTATACTTCTGGGCACACTGTTGTACACCTCTGCCAACTTGGTAATAATTTTAACATGAAATGCTACTCTTGCCTTTGGAACGACGTACACTCAACTTACAATATAAAAGTTGTGTTTTTAGAGAATGTATAAAAGCAGGTTAATGTAATGAGCCCGCTTTTTAATTCTATTGTTATAAAATTAACTTTCGCATTTCTTTACTTATTACAGAGAGCCCAACAACAACTACGTATTTGGTTGGGGTCCACATTTGTTGCAATAATTGTAGACCTATTTCTTTTCATACCGAAAATGGCATTCACACAAAACAAGTTCTTGTACGTCTCAGGAATGATTGCATACTTCTTGTACAAATGGTACGAAGTATGGATCGTCACAGTTTTATTCAGGCAAATTAGGCAAGAGGAAGCTAATGGTAAGTTGGTGGGAGACGTTCATCGAACATTAGAAACAGAAAGAAATGGTGATAAAGATAAGCCTCCAGATATCGGCACCATCAGCAGTGGTGTCGGTCAGCTTGTACGAAGCGTAAATCCAGGAGGGAAAACGTTTCCGACCCAATTCAACTACACGGGAATGGGAAATGTGGGTTACTCGGGTATGGACACTCCAACATGCTACTCTCGAATGAGTGCTGCTGGAAGGGATAACGTACCAGGAGGATTTGCAAGTCATATGCGAGGTTATGATACGGTTGGAAGAGGATCCGTCGGTTGGGAACCAGATCCGATGGGAAGCACCAGTACGTTTGTATTGGCACAGCCACCAAAAAGACTAAAATTCCAATCTAGACCTGCTGACCTTTCCATGTTGGAGGGAAAAATCCCAGCTGAAGTAGAACATTTTCGTTCGTCAAAATACTAGAAGTTATTATTTCACAGAAGTACAGTCGGCATTTAGTTTGGTCACAACTACGTAAGGTCTATAAAGGGAAGAGGTACCTCTGTATGACGATTGTGTACTGAGTTTTACGGGCGAATCAGTTAAAAGCAAAACATCTAATCTTACGCAATTCTAAAAATGTCTTGTGAAACTCCTTTAGTTTTACTAAACAAGTACCTTGGGTATTTCCGCTAAGCTGTGAGAAATAAAGATATATATGTACTTTGTATAATTACCTTTGTGTATCTAGTATCTACAAGCCTTATTGTATACAAGTTCACATTCCTGGCAGAGCATACTAACCTAATTCAAATCCCACAATGACATCAAAAATACTCTGGAGAAAAGTGAAAGTTTCGCATGCTTAACAAATGCATGGTTTCAATCGAAAATACATGATACTTTAATGTACTTACAGTTCCGCACAATCCTGACTCAACAATTCGAATTGTGACTCCAGGTGGTAGTTGAGTAACTTTCGTAGGTGTTTTAACTTTCTTCTGCGGTAATCCTTGTCCAATCTGACCGAAATGAGCACATCCAAAAGTAAATACATGGCCGGTATTTGAAAGCAACGCAGTGTGCGAATGTCCGGCAGATGCATGCACTATCTTTTCCTGTATACAACCAAAACACTAGTTTTTTCATTTTTTGTTTACCAACGCCAAATATTTGTTTACTTAAAGTTCATAGTAATACGTTAGTAGCACCCGAAACGAAACAAAACACCAAAACAAATATGCTTACCGGAACTGAAATCATTCGTGGCTTGTAATTGTTTTCGAAACCACCATCACCCAACTGGCCATGAACACCCCATCCCCAGGTCCACACTCGGAACAAATGGTCAATTGCAACAGAGTGGTAGCCGCCAGCAGCTACTCGAATTACAATTACATCAGGGGCAAGAGTTAGAGGGATGGGTCTTGACGTCCAAGTAGTTTGCCTACCAAGTCCCAACTGACCGAACGCATTGCTTCCCCAAGTTAGTATCGTCTAAAAAGGGAATTCACGAGTTTTCATTGGTATTTCATGACACACTGGCTTCTGTACTTTAATATTTCAAACTCATTATAACACTTACCCCAACGGAAGTAAGAGCAAGATTATGACTGATCCCACAAGATATTGATTCAATGGTTATACGAAGACTTGGTGATATATTAATCGGTGTAGGAGATTCAACGTTGAGTTTCGTTTGACGATCGTCAAAGTGTCCTGAGTTGCAAGTGAAACAGTAAAACACCGCTTATTTTTGTGAACGCTAAACTCAAACAATTGATTAGAAAACAATAAAAAAAGTTTACCTAACCGACCAAACTTATTTTCTCCCCAAGAATATGCCTTTCCATTCCGAATACTTGCACAGTGATGTGTTGAGGCAGAGAAGTTGACAGTATGAGAAAAATTCGCACTCTTAGGATCACTATCTCTTCGTATGTGCTCATGTGAATTACTAAAACCCATTGCTTTTGATTTGAAAATGAAGTTAGGAAGTACTAACTGTACTGGGTTTCTTCTACGTATGTTTTCAAGGATTAAAGTAATGAAGACACTAATATAATCGTCCATCAGAACCCGACCGGCATCCTAAATACAAAACCAGAAAGGTATAAGTGTAAACTTCAAACTAAGCCAATGAAAGCAATAAGGTATTAAATAAATGTTCCACACATTTGTGACAGTGAAATCGATTATCTCAGCGACATTCGGACTTCGTTTGTCGAAAAATCTAGGTTGTAATTCTCTTCTCCACGGAAGAAAAACCAGAATAAGGTCATTCAATTGCTTCATATCAAATTCTGCAAGATTCTCAAGAATTACTTGGCGTAACCAATCAAACACTGAAGGGGGTGAAGTGTATAGTGATAGCCAGTCAGATGATAAAATTTCCCAAAACGCTACGAATAAATATAACACTTATGATGCAAAATCTTTGTACGTGTCATGTATGCAATATTTATCTCTATGCATTCTTTGCTATACCCTTTTTTCCTATAAAAGAATTCATTTCTTCAGCCTTCGTATGTAATGCGTCCAAAATATGAGGGTAACACATCCGAGCGTGCCCAAGCAACTTTAAAGCCCATAATAGCTGAACATGGCACAGTAGTGAAGCAGCATGTTTCGCCGAGTAATGTGGGTTATGACTAAGCATGTTTCTGTGTAGAAAATAGTTACCAATAATTAGTTTGAACATTACAATCAAGCTATCTTACTGATGTAAAATATAACTTACCTTAATAAATTTTTGGGACTACGTAGAATATCCCCTACACTTTTCCCGTGTCTCAAGTATTGTTCTACGCGCCCTGCAAGAGCTAAGTTAGCCATAGCTTGCCTGTCTTGATTATTTCCGCTTAATTTATTCTTTTGTTCTTGATCCATCAGATCATGAAAACACAGCATTGCTGGTATATGTCCTCTTGAACCAAATTTTGCCATAATTTTCATGTAATTCAACTGTGGTAATAGGTATAAATGAAAGGAATTTAAAACACTCCATAAAAACTGACAAGAAATATAAAAAAGCGAGCACCGTTTGAACTCTTCTAAGTTCTTCATGTCATAATATTATGGACAAAATAAAGGTCAATGACACACTTACTCCTGCAATTTTGTAGTAAAGAATAGCTTTCGCAAATTTGCCCTCCTCAGCTCGAGTATCACCTGCTACTACACAAACACTTGACTTGGCCACGTTCAAAGCACTGCAAACTACATCGAGCATCACGTTGTTCGTTTCTTTCAAAAGCAGATCCACGCAAGTTTCAATCGGTGCTTTTCTATCAAGTGAAGAGTATAACGAATATACGATGGTTAAATTATTATACAACCGGAAAGCGAATAAAATTGAAAGAATTAAGACATACCTTAAGCAAACTTCAAAAATGTTATTTTCTCCTATAATGAACACTGAGTAAGGTGCAACACTTGGGTCATCTTGATCAAGAGGTTCGATTGACAATATTTTTGTGTTAATTGGTATTAAGGCGAACTCTTTCAACTGGAAATTAAATCAGGCGTTAAATATACACAACAGCTGACCTTCACATGATTTTAATTCGCAGATGACAATATCAAACTATAGGTGAAACCAATCATTCATTTCTACTGACTTACCGTCCCACTGTGTACAACAGACACACGCACGCACTTATGTTCGTCATCTATGCCAAAGAAGATTCTTTGTATAACATACAATTTACTTATATGGTTAGGTATATAAACAGCTGCAGTTTGCCGAAAATCAACGTCAAAGATCTGGTAACAAACCAACAGATGCTGAATGTTTATATGAATCCAACAAGTAATTTTTACATGTATCAATTCATAATGCCAACCGTGTACAGCTTACATCAAGTTTGTTATTAACGTGACGAGAAAATTGATTTTTTCCACATATCCTTCTCAATAAGCCTCGACAATGAACTTCTTCAACAGGCATAAATTTAACATTTGAGATGGGGTACTGTTTTGGTGGCAAAGGTGAAACACTGCCGTTTGTTGGAAGCGATGAAGGCAGACTCGTCGACGACACCACCGATATCGAGCGCTTCTCATTTGGGTTTATAGTATCTTTATTACCTTTTCTATTAAAGAAATTCATTTTCTCGTCGGAGAATTTTGACATAAAATTATCCCGTGCTTTACGAAATATAGATTTTTTCCCTGGTACTTCAGGTTCAAAATTTGGTATTTCCAAATCATCTAATACGCAGTAAACATTCGAATTATTTTCTAAACAAACCTGAAAATCATCAAATAATTATTAAACCCGATCAAAATAATACGATAACATTAAAAATGGAGACTGTCCCTCCTGGGAACTCACCAGCAAACAACTTAGTCCGACAGTGTTAGTGAATAACTCCAAATGACTAATATTAGCGAGAAAAGTAACTAGAACTGGAACAGCATTCGCATGAACGATGGCAAGTTTACAGTTATCGCCGTTACACAACATCATCTTCACATTTTCTCGATGCCATACAACAATTTGAATTATCTACAAGGACAGAAAAGTTAGCCGGCAATGAATGACAAACCTCTGAGTAGCCGTCTCATTACGTACTAGCTGTTCACTGACACAACGCGATACTTACCCGTAATTCATGAAGATGAAAAATTAATTTTAATTCGTTTTCAAATCCAGGTAGCCCCTCCATGACTCGTGCAACATTTACTTCGTAAATATGACCATCCAGTGTTCCAATATAGAGTACACCGTCCCCATCAAAAGCCAGGGCTGTCACTTTCTTATTAGGATCCTCAAACCAAGGCAATGTCTTCAAAGCCCACCTCTTGTCCACTGGCCCAATCTCTGGAGCTCCTGATGTCCGTGGCACCCCATCGCAAATCAACAACACATCCCCCGAGCTAAAAAAAATTCCAAAAACAACAACAAACCATCAACCAAAGCATTTCCACAGACATCAATCCCTCTAATAACAAAACATTTACTTACTGTTTAATAGATGCCGCAAAGAAATTAAATCCACCGAGAGCTACTTTGGCTTGACACTGGATAGTTTCCTTCGCGGGCAGCTCCACTCTACTTTTCAGCAGGAACAAATCACTGGTCCCTTCTCCTGACCCCATTTTTTTTATCTCTCAGTTGTATTACAACATATTCAAACACGAATAGTTACAAAGCAGCGGGTTAGCTCCTCTTTCAACTTCTGGATTATTACTACAGCCAGCACCATTGTTAACCTCCTTGGAATTAATGGGTACTTTGTTTTCGGTATCCTCTCATTGAGTCTGGAATGATTAGGAGTGGGACTGCTCCTAATTAAATCCTAAATACTGGATACAAAATCTACTCTCTGAACGACCAAAATTACTAAATTATTCCTACTGAACAAACAAATTTCCTCAATAATCAAATTTGAAATTACGATTCGGATTTAGCAATAAATAATACTATTTTTATCCACCCAAAAACGATCCACCCCTAAATAAAATTATATGTTGAAAGCTTTTCCCTTGATTCGACTCGTAAATTACACTAGACCTAACAAATTTATACTTTAAAGGTTAATTAAATCTTTATTTTTAGTTTTGCGGAAAAAAACCAACTCTGCCAATAAAAGGTTACACAATTCCAATGAGAATTTAAGAACTGCGCCTTTCTCGTCCACTCCCCTTTCAAAACCATAGAAGGTACCATTTCCCATTCCGCCTCACAATCACAGTCACAATATTCTCAAATTCACTTCACTCACTCACGGCTCATACTCGGAGCGGAGCACATCGCCCTTACATTCCTTTCAATGGCTTGTAAATAGTCTCGTCTCGTGTGTGTCGTCCACTTTGTATGTTATAGTTCCGACGTAATTACTTACATTCCTCTTCCTCCAGCTCAATGGATAGGAGCTGCGGAGTGAACTGTCCTGTCTCATGTCAAGTTCTAATAAATTGACAGCATGTCAAAGAGGTGCGCGTGTTTTCCTATTTGCTCAATTAAAAGCTCTCCAATTTTCATAAAATAGTCAATTATGGTGTTGATGACCGATGGGACTGATAAATAATTACTAAGTAAGATAAATAAATAAGATATAAGAGTGAATTTGGACTGAACAATTTTAAATCCGAAAAGTAAATTTACTGTTTACTTTACCGCTTGTGCAGTCGTAAAGCACTATATAGGGTGCCATATAGTTTTTCCCTCCCCATGGCTGATAGAAGGGGTGATTTTAAAAAGTAATTGTAGTCATTATTGTAGGGAAGTTCCTTTCAAATATTTTCTACTTTAAATACAAAATATACTTATTCAAATGTCATCCAGGCTAGTTCAAAAACTTTAAATACAGTATACGGCGGTTAAGGAAGTGAGACAAAGTCAGGATTTTTGAAAAAAGGGAAATATTGGAATTTATGAAAATATTACTATTTTTATAGAATGTAAAAATAATTCTGGTTGGGTTTAAAATGCCCTTTGACCTTTAAGTGAGCATCATCAGAGACCACTATATTGACTACTTGGGACATTGGTCGTAAAAGTTCAAACCCCGAGGTTGTAGCTTAAATGCCAGTAAAGTAATAATTTTATTCTCAATAAAATTCCTAGACTAAGATTCTTGTTCTTCATCATCAAAAATTAGAAGTGTTGATTATTTTGATTTTAATTTTTAAAAGTTGTGTCAAACTTAATGAACACATTCCCGCTAAACATAATGTTGTAGTTTGAACACATTCCTTATCCTAAATAGGGTTAATTTTTGAAAGAAAGAGGAAAATATTTTGGGTAAATGTTCGTGGGTTACATTCACGGAGGACAATTTTTATAGGGGGTGGGGTTGGGAACTGAACTGACTATTCCCGCTGAGAGTTTTTGGGCTATAGGATGAATATTTAATTTAAAAATTTGGAAAAAATGTACTTGAAAATGAGGAACTGGGGATTTTATACCTTGGCTAATTTTATGGGACACATGGGGAGCCAAGGGTACTTTGGTATCTAGCATCTTGTTAAATTGCATTCTTTGGTTGTATCGTATCTATTTTGCAATGCTTTAATTAGGGAAAAATGACACTGCAAGAGTATTCTAATTCCAACTTTAGCACATTGCGGCCTTTAGCTGCTGTCTTGTAGTTGTACGTAAGAACCTATTGTAAGAATTGCTGGTAAGGACATATGTATGATAAGTACGTTATACATACCGTAGCATAACAAGACCTTAGTACATTTAATCTTCCTCCTTTAGCAAATTTATGCAAAGCTCGGAGTGACAGTAATAACATCCTTAGGACACCATCCACTCAAGATTACGATCAGTAAGTAACTACCTTCCATTATTTATCATTTATGATTCCCCATATAAGATCTTTCTCACACGGAGCTCACTTCTGGGGCAAAGTGAGAGAATTTTATGAAATTCTTTAAGTAAGTAAGGACGTATATGCACATATACATAAGTGTTTAACTTACGTTCTGGTAGCGACTACATAATATCAATGATAAAATAATTCATTTATTTTCCTATTGGATAAGCCGTTACAAATTGAAAATGATTCATAAAAGTAGCTGAAAAGCAGCAACATTTTTATTTTGGCTCTCACGCACAGTGGGATGAATTCCAACAAAACAGACACTTCGACGAAACTCGAAGTAGTGATTTTGAAAAAGTAAAATACTGTGCAGATTTTTTAAATATGCCGATAATCCCGTCATTGTGTATATTTTCTCACAAAATTTCTCACAAAAAAAACTCACAACTCGAAGGTATTTTACAGCTTTTTATATTTTCCCCTGTCCAGCATAGAATTTTACTGGTTGAATCCCATAAAAAATTTCATTTTCAATTCAAACCATATGATGCAATCTCGGTTATCATTAAAATTTTGAAACGCGTGATCGCTGAACGAAACAAATCATATTTTCATAATTTAACTTTATTTCTTACATTGCAAAGCATAAGGTAAGTAACGCAACTGCAACTATTCCGAAAACTAATAAAAGTAATTAAGTAAGCAGAAATTACAATACGTCGTTTGTCTCCCCTGTCAATATATGTACGGCCCTGCAGGAGTTGTCCAGAACTCCCACGCAAATTCCGACCATGATCCCAGCGACGGCCACCAAACAGAATACCAGCGATAGAATTACGCAAAACCAGAAACATGCACAACCAGCTTTCTCTGCGGACGTTGAGGCACGGCAGTACTACACAGGCATTATTATAACCACATTAATATTATTCTTCTCCAAACCCTGGTAAAAGGTGGTTGTTTACATGTGGATACAAACGTTACCTGGCTTAAAGTCATGGCCATCACCAAAACCTTGTCCACTGGACTTAATTGCAATGGGAAATGAGCGCAGGAGCAGTGATTTGAATTTGCGTGGACTCCAAATTTCTCAATATTGATTTCTGTTTCAATGAAACCAACAGGTTCACCGGAGGAAATAGCTTCTAAACCATGTGAATGGTAGTACTCGTAGTATGAATAATGTCCAGCACAACATTCCAGTCTGTGTCTTGCATTTTGGGCGTACTTGATACTGTCTTGATTCGTGGTTACTTTTGGAAAAGTATACTTAGGCATTAAGTTGGCATCATGAACTATCCAGCAGTCTGAGCCCTTCCAGATATGACCCAGGAAATCCCCATTGACATGTCGTATGTGAACGTGGGCATCGGGATCATCTTGTGTTATCTCGTAGGATGTAACAAATCTTTTCAAAACTGCACCCTCCTTGTGAATGACGATCGTGGGGAGCTTTTGATCTTTGCTTAGGTATGGTAGAATTTCAGCCAGGTCTTCATCATCTGCTTTTACTGGTTCATTCCAGCGTTGAACGATCGTTAGGATCAAATCCCCATTTACCGTGAACAACTCCATTAAAAAATATTTCTCCTTTTCCTTTGGATTCGCTTGTCCCAAAGTATAGATGTGCTCTCCGGTTGGGTTCAGTAAATGATACTGAGACGTCATTGGAATGTTCGTTTTGAATGGAATCCGACTTCTCCCACCTGCCCGCACTATAAACACTTTGTCAATTGATTCCAAAGGTTCTAGACCTGGGGCAGTCTCTGGGGGAGGAATGTGGTTAATGTTATGATAATGATCATCTGGCATCAAGTTAAGTATTGAATGTTTCATCTCGTTTATTGTCAATAATTCCGTCAAATCTGAATGAATGAAAAAACTAAAGAAGAAACTGTGCAGCTAATTATTATTGTGTACTTGATTCATCTATTTATAAATCTAAAGAGGTGTATAGTATAGTACACCAGGCAAGTGAATTATATAATGTGAATTCTTATGGTTAGACATAACATTGACTGAAATAAAAGGTTTCTGAATATTTCTGATTGCGAGTAACAGAGAGGAATGCTTGTTAAACAAAAATAGCTTCGACTTCGCCCCTTCTGTAAATTCTTACATGTAAATGCTGACCTTCTTATGAAAACATTAGTCCTGTACACGGACTTCGCAGGCAAATCTATATTGTTGGATAATTTCCGCCCTAAACTTCGAATACTGAAAAAAAATAACTATTTACGGTAACATTAGTGTAATATGTAATGGTCGAACACGAAATCGTGGACAGTTCACTTCAAAGTTTCCCAAATATAAGGGTTTGACTTCTGATGCGAATTATTGCAAATAACTTTTATAGGCATAGGCATAGGCATATGCATACATACAAAAGATTCCCACAATAATTGTGGGAAATTATTTCAGAAAGACTTAGCTACGTTTTAGAGATGGTAGTAATAGATGAGTTATCTGTATTTATAAATTTAAAACTGTGAAAGCGAAAATTACGAGAAAAATTTAATAAAAATTAATTCTTAAAAGTTTCATTTTTATACGTTTGTTATAAATTTTTTGGTCTGCTGACAGTTTCTAGGATTTTAAATGTTTTGATAAATTAATACTGCGTAAAAGCACTACTGTATTTAGCGTTTGGTCGACCCTCAAAAACAACGACTGTTGGATAACCTTCGAACCCTTGCATCTATTTCAATTATTAAGATCTTAAGGTTAATACCAGGCCAACTTCTTCTTGCATGATATTTTCCAGCTCTGTAGATCCCATACTTTTCTTCATATAACCCATTCCCAACAACTTTTTCTTCAGTATGCTACATACAGTTTGCATATCTACATCTTAAAGTACATATTGAAAATAAAAGGGAGTAGAACATCTTGAAATTTTGCATGGAGGGTCTCGATATTAACCTTTAAATGTTTAATATTTAAAACTCGTCAAACCCGAAGCCTTAATAATAAAACCTTCAAGTTCAAGGGCTAAATTCAAAATGAGATGAATACTAATCTTCAGGAATGTTTCCATTGGAATAGTCGTACATGGTTCTGAGATAAGATATCAACATTTAATTTTTGGTTATTAATAATAAATTGTAATATTATAAAACGAGTGTACATGTATGCAAGAACTACTTTTACCTCTCCGAGCCGGATTCTGTCCCTTTATATCAAGTCTTTATATCATCACATAATCATTTGTTGTAACATCAGGACTTGAACGTTGTACTTTAACTCTCTGCATAACGACTCTCCTAATAATTACAGATAAAGGTGCTTCGCCAAAAAGCCTAAAGACACTAATATTCTGAGAAAGTATGCATCCGCAAAATTAACACCTAGATTGACAATATCCTTATAACGCAACGGCGCAAACATAATTCACGTTGTTGCTTTAAGGAGAGTTGACTGTTACGGTTTAGTACTTAAAAATATAAAAATCAATCTAAGCATGAGATCGGTTCGGTTTAACGCGGTTATCCGACCATCGGTTAACCGAAACCGACGGTTCGGATCGAAGATTCGTAACCGAATTGAAATAACCGAACGGTTCGGATACGCCAATGCGTAACCGGATATCGGTTTCGGATCGGTTCGGTTTTAAATATGAATTTATCCGTTCGGTTCGGATCAAGTGAATGCATCCGCTCGGTTAAACCGACGGATAACCGATTTTGAATTTTTTTCTAAAATTTTTAGCAAATCGTAATCGAGAACGACTGTAGCATGAATTTCTCGAGACAAACGATTGTTTCATTATGTATTTGCAATATATTTAAAAAGCACATCGCATGGACCACGGGCAGTCATGCATTTGTTCATCACATCGCAATTATTTCTCACGCCACTATTTAATTTTTAGCTTAAATTAAATATGTGCCTTATTACTACAACTAATATGGCATCAATGGAAACCTCCGACTCCACAATAAAAGCAGAAACTACAGGGAAAAATGAGCCTTCAAAAAAACGATGAGATGCGAGTTTTGGGAACATTTTGGTCTTACTGGAGGTTTAGTCCTTAGATTTTTAGTTGTCATTTGAAATCAAATAATAGGTAGAATTTGATAAAAATTAGTTTAAGTTTAAGCAACATTTTTATTAAAACAAATTATGAAATATATCTCTTTCGAATGAAGTTTTCATTGGTAAAATGTGCAACATTGTTTCGGTTATTCGGATAACCGACAAACGGTTCGGTTATAAAAATCATCCGAACCGATATTTGGCGGTTCGGTTTCGGATACGAGTATTTTTTTATCCGAACAAAACGGTTCGGTTCGGATTTGAATAAAAAATTAACCGAAAACTTCGGTTCGGTTCGGTTACGGTTCGGATTTATGTTTTATCCGAACCGATCTCATGCTTAAATCAATCCAGCTACTACTCTTGTAATTAATAAAATGTCGGCGACAAGATACTGTTGCATTACTTATAGTTCAGTATATGTACATATGTATGAATAGATAATTGAAAGTATTGACCTTGTTTGTTCCTTTTAAGAACAACTAAGCCTTATACTGCAGCATCTTTACACCGTTTTTGAAAACAAATTTTATGTAAGAGTTGTTTACAAAATTTTTCTTCCAGCTGCTGCGTACGAAAGAAGCCAGAAATAGCAAGCCGAATCATCGGCAAGTCTACTTGTGGGAATTATTAACACACATTACAGATAGTGACACAGTATGCTACAGTCTGTACGATCTGTAACCAATGTCACTCAACTCCCGTGCAATCATTATGGTGGTATATTTCAAATCATTACCGAATTTAAACACCCGGAAGGTGAGAGTTCGGCTGATCTGTAACCGACGCCACTCAACCCATTATAGTCTACATTTCAAAATATTGCCGAATCTGGACGGGGGGGGGGGGGTTATTCTCGAACATAATTTGCGATATTGTTACGACAAGGACGTACGATCTCTCTGCGATTTTAAAATTTTCGTATTCTTGAAAGAGATCGCACGAACATCGCATCTACGGCTACGAGGTATCAACGGAGAGCTCTCATTAGCTGAACGCATAATGAGATAATTCTTTATTTAATTCTAAATTATGCTGAATAAAATATAAAAATGGTACTACTCGCAGTTCGTGACATCACCTGTCGGTGATGTCACGAACTGTTAGCATTGATATAGCAATGATGTTAGCATTGTTATAACAGAACATAGGCAGAAATATTCACCACAGTATTCGCCCAAATGAATCCCTGTATGTATGTACATATCTCTGTCATCACTTCTGTCACTGTGAGTTAATGACAAACACGAATAACCTTTAAATTATTACGGTCAAATATTTTAATTAAAATTTAAATTTTGGGCATCATCTTAGCCTCTGGACCAAATAAACAAGCATTTCCTAAATTGTTTGATTCCGTATTTTGGGGGAAATATTTTAGAAATGTTTTGAAACTCAAATCATTTTTTTTAGTTAAAATTAATGTAGTAATAATTCTTAATACATAACTAAACGAAAGAAGGATCCGCAAAACAAAAAAAAACAATTTTAAAAAATGTTCGGAGGATTGAGACTTTTTGCGCTCTTATGATAACCTGGATAAATAAAACTTACAATTAGCTGCTTATGTTGACTTGGGGTAGTATAAGAGCTTCAGAGGGGTCCCGTTCCTAGCCATTCCACTGCCTTAATATGGTCAACTAATCGTTTCGAATGTAGCACTGAAAGACGTAGTCTTTAATCGGAAAGATCGGCAGGTTCATATTGGCTCCACATGAAAGAGTACACTGATTGTGAGACTCCAAAGGTTCGGGTTAATACGGTAGCGTCAGGAAGAAGTGAAAGGGTACTTAATATTTTGGAACGCTGTTACAGCGTCCATGCGTTGTACTCACGCATGACAACAGCAACCGTCATATTAAAACCTTGAGTTTTGCAGAAGCAACAGGGATCTTCAAAAATACTATCTCGATACGGGAGTGCAAAAATTTCCAAATGGGCAACGAACTACAATTATCTAAAAGTGTCAAAAAGTTAGGTATGCGAAATTTCATGTGGGCTACTAATTATGTAGCCAAAATTTTCTAAAAATGCTAAAATATTTTGGTTCAATTGAGCTCCTGAAGCATAGTTTCTCCAACCATGCTCTCTATTGTTCCGGTCATGTCCGCAATTCTATATGTAGAAGCCTGTCAAATGATTAGCCGGAAAACCTTCAAAATTTTCTAAAAACAAGCGTCAAAACATTTTCCAAATAAAATTTTGTATGCCAATAAAATCCAACAAAAGACCAACTTTGATTCATTTTTTTGAACTCTGTGAACTCAAATCTGTAATTTTCAGAAAATCTGGAGCTAAATCTGTTATGTACAGGGTGATTTAAATATACATACATGTAAACATTTCAAGTAGTCACTAAGCCCTTATGTGAGCCAGCGGGGGCAGGCAAATGATTAGGCATTTTACTACAACTTTGTAGAAGTGACATGAAACTTTCTACCACCGTATTATGTGCAGTGTTAACAAAGATTTGTGTGTGTCTCAATTTTCAACACCGCGTCTTTAATCCGCCTTTAAGCGCCTGTTGTCATTTTTACTCGAAGCACGTAATTATGGCTACAAAATTGGGGTATCGAAAATTTTCAAATCATTTTCTGACATCACACTGGAAATATTTTCCTTAAGGTATCCTGTAGTTGTACTAAATGCCACGTGGTTGTACTATGTATGTATGTACTCGTATGTACCTAACTACCCCTAATATAATTAATAAATACATACAAAAAATACTATTGTTTGTCCCCTCAAAACCGTAGTCAAAGTCACTGCTTTCAAAGTTAGTTGTGTATCCAGCTGTCATTTCAGACATTATTATTCTACGAGCTGACGGCTGGCTCATGTGTTTAAACACACATAATTTATTACTAACCTGTATGCGAACATAATATATTTAAGGATATGAACAGAATTAAACAACCAAAGTAGATTTTACATTTACTATGCTGGATGAAATGCTTTAGGGGTAGGTGGCTCAATAAATTGAAAGCAGTCTATAAGAAATACACTGATTGCTGATTTTTCCAGTATTTTTTCGAATTGAATATCTTCTAAATATTGTGGCTTAATAACATTTTATATTAGTTTCATGGTTTCTTAAGGAGCTTCATCTGATCTGGTATACATTGGGACGATCTCGGGGACGCTAAAATCAGGAATGTCAATAAAGTGAGTATATTCGAATGTAGTAGACTTGAACTATCCGAACTTTATTTTACTGCCAGATCATGTTTAGGATCCTGTGAGAAAACCACATACGTTCCCTTTATGACTGAAAAAAGTACCATTCGATGGTAATGAACTAAATGAGCGTGAAGTAACAAGTGTAAGAGTAAGTATATATGTATGTATACATATATAGATATAGGCATAATGTCATAAATTATTTATTCAAATTACTCATAACGATATGACAGACCTTATTCACAAGTGCATTCCTGGCCTGCCATGCTCTTTATTTCTGTACTCTTTGGACTTTTGGATGGAGCACATGCAAGCTCATCTACATCTGCATTCCCATTCAAACCAACTTTGTCACTGTAAACTAATCGATGACTGAAGTGAACTTCTACATTCTATACGTAGTGAAGTTGTAAAAATAAAAACATACATAATACATACTTAATTGCCTCGCTGGACTGCTATCTGTAAATAGTTGTGGGGAAAGATGAACTGCTCTGTTAACTCTGACTCTGACGAATTGACATCAACCCTACAGAAACACAAACTCTGTAGAGTTTGAAGCTCATTCCTTAATCTCAGTTTTCAGAATAAGGTTAGTGGATACAGTCTTGCCGCTACATCGTATAAACAATTAATTTCCTACACGCTATAGTGCACAATTTTCCAGAAATTACAACTTTCCATCATAAGCACATATTTCTTTTGGAAATTATAATTTGAGCTTTATACCATACCATGTCAAATTAATATTTTGTGTGTTGTTTTTCACAGTGTTGTTTAGCGCAGCTATTATTGTGTACCTTTTCTACCGATATTCAATATTACGTAAATCTAGTATGTACACTGTAAACCATACATGTGAATACACACAGGTGGTTTGGATGTAGCAAAAGTACATTTTCATTTGCGACGTCCCCCCTTCCCGGTGATTGTTAATCTTCATAGTATTTATTTATACACGATTTTTTAAATCTCCGTCTCTTATTACTATCACAATGCAACAATTGCCATAAATGTCATAAGCCATAACTGAGCGAGGTTTACGTTTCTGATTATTGTAAACCGTCCTTTTAACTATTATATATATTATGTCTTTGGATCTGCCTTGTACTTTTTTTTTATTACATAGAATACTATAAACACTAAAAACTCACCAACAATGAGAAACATAAATGCGCAAAGGGTACTTTATCCGCAGTGCCTTACGGTTATAGTTTCGGTCTGTACACATTTTGAAGCTCATGGAATAATCCTTGTTGTCAGCGTGCTTTGGGTAAATTCACTGCATAAAATCCACATTCTAACATTTAACTATTGACAATTTGTATGGTTATTCTTGGTAGCAAGAACTGGGAAAAGATAATTTATTATTACGAGTTCAGGAGCCAATGATCCACCCATACATAATGCATAAAAGTGAAATGTGAAGTATAACAGTATAACCCCATATATCCCGTACTTTTTTCACTTTGCCCCTATACTCACCACATTTTTCAGTTTCAGACGTGTGCTGCAGTGCTTAAATACACGGTCAGATTAAGTAAGGCCCTATACAGTACATACATCAAATCACTGTATTAATTATAAATATATTAAATTCAGGAGGAATTAAAGTTGAGGAATTAATAGCTCTACAGACACATAGCCAGCTTTTTAATCGTCACTATACAATTAATTACACACCTGCGTGGGCAATATTGACATTGCCTTGCCATTGCCATTGCCATTGCCATTACCACTTGACAATATATATTACCTACACGCAATTTCAGGCATGCATAAGCTCAAAATAAATTACTAATATCGGAATATATATGATGTAATAAACTGACTATACTAATATTTTCGGACCGTGTAGGGACAACGGGGCAATAAAACTGGACTTTTATTACCTGGGATTTACAGTCCCAATTAATCAAGACACTAAACATAAAGTGAGGAAGTTTGTGCTGACAATTGATATGGTGTAGGAAATATGGGAAATAACATGAGTATGTACAGAACGACTAAATCCAAAATATTTGACTCTATAAAGGAATAAGTGCTTCCAAAATGTTATCAGTGGATAGTTGACATACTTGGAATTTCAATAGCTTGGATGGAATCATGATATCCGAATGCGTATAATTAATTCTTTCAGACAAAAATATTTTAGGAGTTACATTTTTACGAATGCTCTAAATAAGATATGTTCGGGGAGATTACTTTTGATGTGATATACACAAACACTCAAAGCTTCAGTTTATCCACTAGACCATATATGCGGGTGTTGTCTAGCGAAGTTGTCCTGATTGTGAGTCCGGCATTAAATCAGCTTGAGCGGGAAAGAGCCAGGACGGGTTGGGCTTATTATTAGTGTTACGTGTGAACATTGGTCATACATAAGCACACGTATGTATGTCCGTGTGCAGCCGTTCCGTGTGTTTTTAAGGTTGCAACAACACAGCGTTGTTTACAGTTGCTATTAAATAACGTGTGAGTAGGTGGGATTAGCTTCCTAGTAAGCTTCCTACTGACATCCGGACGTGATCTAGAAGTATCTACTTCATTGTTGTTAATTATTAAACTCTTTCATTGAAATCAGGAGTAACGGTGGAGTTAATTTCGGAATTTACGAAGTCAGTGCCAGGGGTTTTGTGTGTTGTCAGAGAAGGGGAGAACGTCAAGGTGCGTGTAAGTAAGTCATAATTAAAATTATAACTTATTCAGAAACATCCATACAGGACCTATTACATCTTTATAAATTAAACATTGCCATTGCACGCTTAAAGGTGAAATAATTATAATTTATAATACTATATTGTCATGTAATATTGCGCTGTAATATTGTGTACTTGTAAACTTGTAGAAATGATGCACATGACATGAGAAACACCGAAACTGAAAGCAGAGATTATGAATCAATTGTACACAGGGAGCTTGTAGGGCAAGGGCAGAGTGACGAAGAACTTGGGACTTGGACAAGCAACTGCTACTGCATAGTTGACTGATTGTGAGTCGTAAATACATTTATCGGTGTAATTTTCATGTTGTAAGTATATTTGTAATTTGTTTTTTTTTGTAACTGATACACACATGCTGTTTTGAAATTGACGTGGATGTGTCAAACATAGATAAGAGTATTATTAGTAAGACTAACAATAAGAAGTGTTGAAGTTATACTGAGAGTTAAAAAATAATGATTAGTGGGACTGGGAGAGAGCCATGATTGCTTGGAATTGTGAGAAGAGGTGGAAAAAATAGGTGATTGTGTATGGGGGTTATGTTCATTAGATAAAAATATTAAAGCGTTTACTTTTCAAGGCTGAGAAGAGACAGTGGTGTAGTTGGTAGTTGTTAGTACTAATTTTTTGGGGTATTTAAAGGTTGAGCATCTCGACTTTGGCTCTGCAGTAACTCTACCGGTTGATGGATCAACATGAAAAGAAGATGTACGAAGGCCTGGGGGAGGAATGGGAAGGTACTATCCAATGGATCTGAAGAGTCCGGTAATTCAGACAGCAGTGATGAAAAGAGGATGTTACTTGGATATGGGATTGATATGATGGAGGAGTCTCATAAAGTAATGTACCGTAAAAATCAGTCGACTGGACAAGACTCGGGGATTTTTTGTTCACAAGAGAATACAATAACCGACCAGGAAATTGATTCATTACCTCTGGAAGAGGCTAGTGAAAGAAGCTCTTGCTCACGTTCTGTTGACAGTAGTGCTGATGATGACAGTGACGAATCCGCTCCGGATGTTGGAAGTTTTGAGGAGGCGTCAGTAACCCCTGAAGTTGCACAGCAAATTTTTGCGGACTGCTGTGCTCTTTACAAGGCTCGTGTAAGTTTGTAATGACATTTATCAAAAATATAGAGCTAGTTTTTCAGTTTGGTATGTTTGCACTAAAAGGGTTCATGCATTTACGATTATTTAATTTTCAGAAAATCAGTGCAGATAATGCATTCAAGTTGAAACTTGTAGAATGCTTAAGTGAAATTCTGAAGTTGGAACAATTTGTGGGCAACTTAATGGTAATCCTCAATATGTTGGTTTACTACAGCTACAATTATTAGCTTTTTTGTCAATATAGAAATTGAAAGGATGGTTGTGAAGTGTTGATAAAGTGTGGTTTTTAAGTGCAATCATAGCTTATTATATGTCTTCAGCTTGCGACACATGCGGTGGAGATTGGCGGAATGATTTATCGTTGTCGTGTTGACTGCACCTATAGAAGTACGTGCAGATTGGTAGAGTTCGTTTCCAGGTTCGTAGAAAAGGAACATGATAATGTTTCCGCTGAACAGGAACAGTTTCAAGTAGAAAAACCGCAGGTATTGGCTGCCGGGAAAAATCGCCAGCGGCTGTCGAAGGTATTACACGTGCTCAATTGTTATGCGGTTTACGATGTATTTGTATGGTACATGGATTTGTAAATTGTTTATTATTGTTTTTCGTCGTACCAGGTTATCATTTTATTGATTGATGTTGCTTAGGGTCGCTTTGTGACTGATGATGATGGCAAGCTAAATGTACAATTTGAGTATAAAAGTTCTGATGCTGCATCGAGACGTGTTTCGCTTCAGACTAATTTAACGCGGTACATAAATGAGGATATGGATTTTAATTATTCTAGGTACTACTTTGAATTTTTACTGATTTTAGGGAGAAGTTATAGTACGTCGGCCTGCATTAATGAAATATTTTGTATGACAGCTATTTTAAAAGTATGCATTACCAAGAAGCTGCAGAACAACGTGCTCTAGTCTCAGATGTCACTACTGAATTGTCTTACGGTAAGTGGACACAATGTCATGCAGTTCTAACAGTAATACGGAAATGATCTGTGTTAACCGACAAACTGAGAATTAATGAGAACATCATATCGTCGCTGAAGAAGCAAAGCATGTGCACTTACTGTCGAAGCGATTGGAAATGAGAGCTGGCCAATTAAGGATAGGTGTGTCACGCACGCCTCTCTTGTCTCCGATTGACCTATGATTTTTCATGCTTTTCAGCGCAAAATGAAAGAGTGTATGCACATGCAATGTAAATCTCTTGGAGTATGATTAAGAAATTAAAACTCGATGGTTGACTCTCATCATAGATGTAGAGTCAATGAATGGTTGACAGTCACTCTATGGTAACAAAATAAGCCACTCGGAGGTAAGAGAGGCGTGCGTAACACCTGTCTATAATTGGCCAGCTATCGTTCCCAAATGTCTCTACAGTAGACGTAGACCATTTAGCCTCTTCAGCGACGATATGTAGACTAGACTGAATTACAGTATATATATATAACTTATTCATATTATTTCATATACTTTGAATCATTTTATGCATTTTCAGATGGTATTGCTACAATTACATGGCTGCCCTTCAATCATGTGATAGATTATGACTCCGATATCTTGGATATTTGGGTAAGGAAAAAGTACTTCTGTTTTCTTAAGTACATTAATAGCACACGTATGTAATTATTATATTGCATATCGTCGTTGAAGAGGCAAAATGATCTACATGCTATGGTTTTTGTACAGCATGTAGATCATTTTGCCTCTTCAACGACGATATGGTAATATTCCCAAATCTTAGGGGCAGCCACGGTATTGTGAAGATGGCAGCAGTCTTGAGTCTGTTCTGCAAATGCTTCCAAGTTACGATGACGCAGATTGTACATTCAAATATATGCCAGAAAGGCATAATATTCCAAAGGACATCATGGAAGTGGAGGATGACATTTCACTGGCGGTGCCTGGTATTGCTTTTGTATTTGCTCAATTCTTATGGTTCTTCAAAATGTGAATTTCCGAAACCTTTTTCCGAAACTCAGCATTGGAAGCTTGAAATGATTTTTAGCACACAATTATGAGAGCGATGCAGAGCGCTCTACCAGTGGAGAAAATGAGACATTACCAAGATCAGTGCATGATATTCAAACATTGGATGACTTACGCAAGCTATTTGAATCGTTTCAACCAGGCGATTTAGTCATTAGCAACAAATATGGTTGGGAGGGTCCGAAGACCTACAATTTTCGACCCCCAAATTATTGCAAAGGTATGATTAAATCGGTTCAAAATTACTTTTCTAAAAAAAACGTCATAAAAGTTTGAAGCAAATAGTAGTTTTGTTTTCTACCCCCTTATCAGCGCGCAAAAGAAAAAAGACCGATTTTGAAATTAGTTACGAACACGTAAATTTGGAAGATACTGGGTACATCATCGCGAAATACCCTTCTAGTCTAGAGCTTTCGGATAACACAATAACTAAATGGATAAAGGAAGCTGGAAATCTATTGATCCCTTCTGCGTCTAATTATGAAGAATTAGAAGATTATCCCGCTTTCGCAATCAATGATTATTCCAAGAAGTTTACGACGTAGGCTTTACTTTTGATTATCTTTATTGTGCTAATTGTATTGCATTGATAAAAATATACTCAGATATTCAATTTATAGATTTTTCAATGATCCAGATCGATTCATCGATCCTTATATTCCCGAATCTCCACACAACGAAAACTTGCGAGAAAATCTAAAAGACTTGGATCGTTTTGATGGACCTTCGAATAACATGGGATGTGAGTTCCTCCGCGTGGACAACAGTCATGAAAATGAGGTGGTTTAATTAGCTTAATTCACTCATTAAAATCATATCTTGTATTATTTTGGAAACTTATATATAACTGTAAATGTTCAACATTAGATATCTGATGAAGCTGAAGCAGATCACACAGCGTTCTCATATTCATCTGATTATTTTAGAAATTCAGGTCAGAATTTATTCGGCACTTAATATACACCCTTAATCAGCGATTGCTTTATGTTTGGATTTCCTTACATTAAATGTATCACTGTTTCCCGTTCAGACTCACTTTTATATTTGTTTCCGGAGGGCTTATTAGAACGACTTGATTTTAATGAGGCTGATTTGACTGAAGAAACTTCAGGAACAGAAGAATTCGAAAGGTTTGCAAAGTTCATTAAGAAACCAAAACCGATAGACATGAACTGTTTGAAGGGTATAATTCGTCATATTTTAAAAAAGGAACTTTTTCTTAACGTAAGTCTCGTTTCATTTAGAAATGTAAATTTTTTAATTATATTTATCATGTACATCCGCCCTAATTTGGCAACCTATTATAAATACGAGTAATACAATTTTGTTTCAGGATGATTGCCAACCAACTCAAAATAATCAAACCAGCATGGAATTTTTGCAAATAGTATTGATGGTATCAGTTGAAAGTAAAACTTCCAATTTACTGGCAAATATTACCATCCCGCTCATATTCATTGGGCTGCTACATGTTATTGCTGAAAATAAATTGTTTTTGGTCCCAGCTGAAGGGCCAGTGAGTTCATTTAATCCATTGATTGTTTGTAGAGGAAAGAAGTGGAGACACCAGGAAAACATTCCAGGTACCTTCGAAATGTAGTTTTTCAGAAAGTAGCGATAGCCCTGGAAATTAATTTATTTGTATATCTTACCAATTTTTATGACTCCACTTTACGTCATGTATGTAATATGTACGCCAAAATTTGCTACCGGTTCCTGGCTCCTTTAGTTAACATTTTATAACTTTCTCGTATAAGTAATGTTGTGAAATATAGTCGAGCTGTAGAATGGTAGCCGTTAGCTACGCACTCATTCATGAACGCGTACTACATAGTTTTAGATGTTAATGTTCGCACATTTGTTTTCATAAGAGATATATGTAGTCAGGCACGTATATTTTATTTCTTGTCCTCTTTCCCCCGGCCCCCAACCTAGCCCACATAACCTGGTGGTGTGGTTAAAAAGAATTTCAATTTCTCCATTAACATCCGGCAACTCATTAGATTACTGAAATGGGTGGAGCAAAGGTAGTTTTTGTCGGAAAAGTTGTATTCCGATTTTTCATTTTGAAAACAAATACAGTGACGCTCATTTGTCGCAAATTTCAGTGGCTTCAAAAATCTCTATCATTGAAAACACTGCACAGAGAAATACACATGGGGTTGATATTAAGATTGAGAACAAGATTTCAAGGTTTTAGGAAATGAACTGTGGAAAGGACATGTCCTAAAGTTCCTGGGAGACTGCAAAACTGGAGTTAATTCTTTTGGAAATGAAAAACAGAAATAAACTTAACTCTGGGAATTGAAAACACGCCACACCTCCTTATATGAGGAGCTAGGAGATGTAAAGGATAAACACCCGGTTTTACTATTTTATCATCATAGTGTCTAGGCCGTTTGTTAAGTTCTTTATTAATCTTAATATTTACTATTGAAGCTATTCATTTATCTGTTCTACAACGTGTAGAATGCTGCATCTTAGTTTGGAAGGTTTAGTTTAAACCTACTAGCGCACGTCAGGTCCTACGTAGAACCTAATTATAAAATAAAGTTGTTAGTTACTAAATTACTATTATTGTAAGTAATTACAATAACCTTTGTATCTTTAGATATTTTTTAATACTTAAATTTTAATATTTTGGAAAAGCCATAGTGTACTCACGGTCAAAAATTGGAATAAACGTAAAACTGTAGTTATCAATTCATGACTTAACGTTCTCTTTAGCAGGTTTCGGCCATACATTCCTTACTTTCTGTGGTTCTTTGACTTTCTGTGTTTGTGTATATTTGGTATCATTAAATTGAATCATTGGACTGATATTTAGGACTTAAGATTGTATGTCTCTATTTTGTTTTATTTTTCATTTGATACCTCCGTCGCGTCGGAGGAGTTGACATTTCACTTACCATAAAAGGTAAATGCCAGTCCAGCTACGATCAAAACGCCTAGCACAACAATAACAACCGCGACGCCTGTGCAGATTATCAAGAAGCATTTTTGCGATGAAGGGTTTACTTCCTTATGCTCTTGTTGTATTGTTAGTGGTACTATTCGGCAGTACTATTCAAATGCAAAAAAGATAGTTGTCCAAAATGAAATCATAATGGTTAGAGATTGTCTGGTAAGCATTATACTTTTTTTTCTACGTATTTGCTTGTTTGTAACCTTTAAAATATGTTACCTGATTAAGTGCAACACCTAGAATGAGTGCCTTGTCAACAACGTTAAAATGGTCCGGGAATCGAATCCCAATACAAACCCAGTTCGTAACTTGAGCACCGCACTCATCAAGATCAACATTTGTCTCAATCTTCCCAAGAGGTGAACCTGTATACGTATTGATTTCGGCTCCAGCAGAATAGAAATTATAAATGACATCTGATGAATGTCTATTTGGTGTTGGATGACGTGGGTCGGGATCTTCTGGCAGCGTATATAATGGAATTAAATATCTATCGTGAACAACCCAGGCAGTCTCACTGTGCCAGAGGGTGCCCAAAATAACCCCATCTGATAATTCTACATGAACGTGTGCATCGGGCTTATCATCAATTATTTCGTACTCAGGTGCATGTTCAGAGGTTCTCCGCTGAGTCAATGATGGCAGTCTCTGATCACGTTCTAAATATCGTTTTAAGTCCCCCATGTCACCACTAGTTTCCACCTTCCACATCTCCTTGTGACGCTGAAGCATCTTCAGTGCCAATGTGCCATCAGGGCTGAACATATGCATGATGAAGTCCTTGTCCGTCCCCTTCGTATTCATTTCCGCCACTACATTAATTTTATCACATAATTCGTTTACAATAACGTAATGGCTCAGGGTCGGAAACTCTGTGCTGAACGAGACTTGATCCACATGTTGGAAAATAAAGACCTTCTGTGCATTGGATAATTTCTCTAATCCAGTAGGCAGAACTGTCAAATTCAGAAGAGATTCCACATCTATTCCTTCACCTAATTTCGATACAGATGTGCCCATCACATAAGTCAAGGTTTCTCCCGATACTTCTACCATCGTCAGAAGCCATAAATATAAATTAATGTTTAAATGATAGTTACTTCCTTTTTAATTTTACTACTATTTTTCGCAAATCATTCCAATGGGGGACAAAGCATCGGCCGAAAAGTAACTAACGGGACACGGGGACACAGGTGAACACTTGGGTACTAGTGGATATTAAACTTTTGGCATTGAAAATTTTAAAATTGTTCGTTTTGATGTCTGTATAGCACGAATAATGCATAAACACGAAATAATTAATGAATTAATTTTGAACAAATTATTCAGGTTACAAGTTTTAATTAAATATTATTATTCCATGCTTTCGTAGTTTGCAATTGACAGTGATTCCCTTTTTACATACTTGGCTTCTCATTTTCCTATGCCAACATAATAGGTGTAAGCGGATATTCTTAATTGTGCTACTACTTGGGATACAATATTATAACGCATATTACTAAAATTATGGTAAGAACTATGAATACGGTTGCGATAATACAGATTCCATTTGTGGTGCAGAGAGTCCACTTGTCAGAGTACTCACCACCGGGCCCTCCTGGTTCAAAGTAAGTGATAATCTAGAAAACACAAACTGAGCGTAAATTTTCAGTTATAGATTACACTGTTCCGCTATAAGGATTACAACTTGATACTGAATAATCATTATTCGAATCTACGTTTAATTTGTATCATGTACAGTCGAATATATTTGCTAAATTGTACACATAAGTACAAATCTGTTTCAGTATCAAAGCTCAAGTAAGTTTCAATTATTATATGTAGCTTTCATTATCTCAAAGCTGTCAAAATGTTACAATGCAAAAGGCTGCTCCAAGGAGGACGGCCTTTTTGTCGGGTTTTATAACAGCGTTGAAGGCCAGTGTGTACTGTGAAGAGGATAACATTTCATACGAATCTGCTTCACTCTTCCGAGCACAGCGGTTGACGAATGTTCCAATCAATTGTTTCGACGGAATTTCCTTGATTTGGAAAGATCTCCAAGGAAGGGTTCTTTTTCGTGAGTCTTCCGGTTCTTCGATGTCATACAATGCCTTCCCTTGTGCATCCCAAACAATAAGTACTCCGCTGTGGCCAGAACAGTGCTGCTTAATGTATCCTAACTTCTGATGAGTTATCGATGATGTAATGTATACATTCTACCATTTAAAAAATTACCTTAAAATGAGGCACGGAGAGACAATTCTAGCATGGCAGCAACAAAGGTATACGTTAACTTACATTACCTAACACCCGACTGCCAAAGCAACACATAGGAACGTTGCAAGTGCGCACAAAATGGAGCACGGCGAAACCCCCAAGAGAATGTACATTGAATCTGAATGGACGATTGTACTCAAGGCAGTTTCTAAATGGTCCGCCATAGGACTCCCCGATCAAGTAAACTATATTCCCAGAAATGTCCGTCACTTTCCAGGGATTAACCATGTCCCTTTCAAAGCCAACTATTAAACGTTCACTCTTATTATTGTTGACGCCTCAGCGTCATTGGTTAATTCATTGTTTGAAATTAATTTCTGTACAATCCAGTGCGTACGCTCGAAGCTGTCCAGGTAGGAGGATATTATGACACATTCCAGTTTTTCTAGGAATTCTAGCGCGTTGTCATCTCTTTCGCCTTGGACGCTTAACCTTCGCTGTGAAGTTGCTAAAATACATATTAAGCATAAATCTTAAATAATGAAATTATGACTTGACAAAGCTTCAGGTATAAACTAAGAATTAACGAATGAAAGCAGTATTTTGCATTTACATAGTTCTTCACCAGCGAAGAATGAGGCCTTTTTTTTCCCGGTGCTCGGCTTTATATGTTTCAAACGTTCAGGTAGAGATTTCAATTCTTCGAAGAGATGTTGATTATTGACTGAACTCTTTTGGGAGTGAAATTCTTCATCTGGTTCAATTTCCTCAACGTCATATTTTGGTTCCGGTCGGGCAGTGGAGGTGGATATTCCAACATATTCACGGATTGAACTTGGTGGTACAAACTCCGTATACGAATTATAAAATTTAGTAGCGTGTTGAGTCATGGGACGTGCATAGTATATAGTATACTTCCTATGCAAAATATATTTTGTACACCTTTGCGATGACAATAAAGTTTCCAATTATATTTTCAGATTACAAATCACAATGGAAATACGCCTAGTCTTCTGTATAGTATACGTGTCTGCTGTATCTACTCTGCCCTATTTTTTTTGAATATCCAATCGATAATTCGCGTAAAATCATTAACCGGCGGATGCATGTATACGCAATCGCTTTTGTAGTTTTTAGTGAGTTAAGTTAAGGTATTCTAAATTCCTGAAATACTTAACTTGATGTTGGCTTAAGCATAAATATCTACCATATTAAAAGAACATTCATGGAAACACCGATCCTTGTATAAAAAATCCTTAAAATTAAGACGAATAAAAGTCTAGCTTATAGGTTCAGTTCTAATTCTAATTATGTCATTATGTGTAGATAGTCCTTTACCCTTTCAACGTAGAAATAATGAGAATAAGTTTTAGACATTTAGGCTGTCCGTTTGTCCAATTTAATCTACATTACCAATCAATAATGCAATACAATCAGCAATGCATTGACAGAAGGTTTAGATGCAGAGGCACAGCTTGAGCTTGACAGTACATTTTTACTTTCTCTTCGTGATGCTATTAATTTTCAATTATTTAGATTATACGAAAAAACATTATATAACACCGTACAGTTGTTTGCTCATAAAGAACAGTGTACAGTAGTGGTCGGATCGATTCAATTTGATTCGAATTTTTCAATTTGATTCAATTTGAAGCCTGAATTGAATCGAAAAACCGATTTTCGATTCAATTTGCCACAAAGCAATTCAATTCGATTCAATTCACTCAGTGAATCGAATTGAATCGTAAATCGAACGATTCAAGTGGGAAAGTACAAAATTTTCCTTATGTTACTATGGAGTGTCGTATACATATTATAAAGGGTATAGTAAAAGCTATGCTAAAATAGCAAACGTTGTGCTAAACGTAATATTTGGACTTTGAATATACTGAAAAAAAGTACCCGTGCGCAGCCGAAGCGGTTTTGCTGAATTGTTTGAATTGCAATTCACAAGATATGATTCGATTCAGTTCAATACCCAAATCGAATCATTCGATTTGGCTTGGCTGCAAATCGAATCGAAATACTACTGAATCGAATTGAATCGAATCGAATCGAATCGAAAATTTCCAATTCTGAATTGAATTGGTCCGACCACTAGTGTACAGTTCTATATCCTAGGAAGCGAAGGAACACAAGAATATCCATACGAGGGATATACAGACATGATTCGAATGCGTGTATCTAGATAATCTGAAATGTTTCAATTTGAAGTTCCGCCCCATATTGTTTACTTTGGACTGGAGAAAGTTCTTGATAAAACGAGGGTTCCACGGAAAGAGATAAATACACCTTAAAATAACCTGGTGGAGAAAGTATAAAATGTAGTCTTTTTTATATTTTCATGGTATTCGCCTAAATTGTGTAATAATGTATTACTTATAATTTCCTTCCGAATCTGACATATCAGCTGTTGTAATATAACGATGTGGACATACTTTAAGTTAAGATAAGTGCTCATTGTACGATCGAACCGACCAGTGCGGATATATTATTGTTAAGAGAAATGTCGATTGTGGGATTGAGCCGACCATCGAGTATACTCTCGAACCGACCAATGAGGTGGTACAGAGCGGAGAGTATTCAAATCTTACAATAAGCTATACATTTTAGTGTACGGTTAGAAGTTTGAACTTAGACCATAAAGGTCAATTTGTTTGGAGTGAGATGGGGATTTTATGGGTTGAGGTCATTTTATTGGAGAAGAGAAAACTGAATATTCTCTAAGATACCTACATAGGAAAATGATCGAGGAGTCGAGAACTGAGGTTTGAGAGAGTGAGTAGTCATTTTGATAATCTCTGTTGTGTTCCCATTTTCACTGAGAATAAAACCAATTGTAAATTAAAGCTGATTTTACTGTTCCTTTTCAAAGGGGTATTCCTTTCTTTAGTTGTACGAGCCAAGTCATTTACAACATTTGGCGACCGTGACAGGACTTGTGGCTAATTAGTGCACTTTTCACTTGAGAAAATGGAAAATTTGAAAAGACAACGGGCACCGGTTCGAGCGGTTTTCACCAGGGCTGCAAATGAAGTCGAAGCTGAATTGATGAGAGAAGGGAAGACCAAGATCTCGGTTCAGCAATTGTTTACGCGGCTGGTGAATCAGAACGAAAAACTGGTAAATTTGGATCATTTGGTGGATGAAGCTCTCCTCGTTGACGAAACTCCGGACGATGTGTTGGCTCAAGAGTACGAGATCTCTACCGATTATCTCAACCGTTTCAGTGATCTGGAGGTCCGAGTAAGAGATTTTCTTGACGCTAAATTCACGGAGACTGAATTTGAGAGTGTAGCAAGTCAAGGAGGAGTATTTGGGAGACGTAATCAATATCGACTGCCTAAGTTGGAGTTTAAAAAATTTAGCGGGGAGGTGAAGGACTGGTTGGGGTTTTGGAGCCAATTCAAACAGATCGACAGCAATGAGGCGATGACGCCGGAAGAAAAATTCCAGTACCTGATCCAGTCTACGCTTGAAAACTCAAAAGCCAGAGAAGTTGTGGAAAGTTTTCCGCCGACAGCCGAGAACTACACAAAAGCTATTGGATACATGAAAGAACGCTTTGGAAAGGATGAAGTTCTGGTGGAAGTTTACGTGCGGGAGCTACTTAGACTGGTATTAGTAAATGCTACAAATCCTAAAGAACAATCATCTGTGTTATGTATGTATGATAAATTAGAGACACAGTTGCGTGCTCTTGAGACTCTGGGTGTCACAAGTGACAAGTTTGCAGCAATGCTTTACCCCTTGGTGGAGTCGTGCCTTCCAGAAGAGGTGATGCGGACGTGGGAAAGGAATCGTGGACAAATTGCTATGCAACCAGATGAATCTAAAGACCGTCTAGCCCTGCTGATGACATTTTTGAAGGGCGAAGTTGATGGCGAGGTGAGGATCAGCATGGCCAGGTCCGGGTTTGGAGTTGCGAGCGAAGAAGTGAAAAGATCAAAATTCAAACCAAAGTTCAAGTCCAACGAAGAAATTCCTACCGCGACTGACTTGTTTAATGGGCATCAACATGTGAAGAAATGTGTGTTTTGTGACAAGCCACACAATAGTCAAGACTGCTTTCAAGCACCAAAAATTAGTCTCGATGAGAAGCGAAAGTTGGTTCAGGAGAAGAAAGCATGTTATATCTGCTTAAAACCTGGTCACATCTCGAAGAAATGTAAAGCCACGAATATAAGATGTCAAGTGTGTGGGAAGAAACACTTTGTAGCTATGTGTCCAGACATCCTGGGTGCAAAGTCGGAGAGTCAGAAGAGTGCAAGTCCGGATGGAAATGTTATGACAAGTCACAGTTGTAGTAACGAAGTTCTTCTCCAGACTTTATTAGTTCGGGTTCAAGGAATTCAAGGAGTGAAGATAATCCGAGCTTTAATGGACAGTGGCTCTCAGAAGTCCTACTTGAGTGTGAAAGCCTGTTCAGCACTGGGGTTGAGTCCGTCTGGAACAATACAACTGTCACATAGTCTGTTTGGAGGAGTTCGTACTGATTGTAAGTCTCATCCGGTACACAGGATTAGCGTCGAAAGTTTTAATGGAACATTTTCGTGTAAATTTTCCGTATTGGCGCAGCCGGTAATTTGTGGTAGCATTTCAAGGATACAAGACCCGTCCATTCTGAAGGAGTTACGAGAGGCTGGAGTCGTTCTCACCGATTGTGGGGTAGGTCAACCTGAAATTAATCTACTCATTGGGGCCGATGTGATGGGGAAACTACTGACCGGCAGAATTGTACCAACACAATTGGGACCTGTGGCTGTGGAAACAAGACTGGGATGGACGCTAATGGGCGGATTTACTGATGGAAATTCCTCAGACAGCACGGCATTGGTGACCTCAATGATGGTAACGGATGCTTCAATAGCAGATCTGTGGAAGCTTGATGTGATTGGGATTACAGATGAAACTGAATCTCAGTCTCGGAGAGATTTGGAGGAAGCGGCTATGAATTATTTTATACAGACCACGACTATAATTCCGGACGGTAGATTTGAGGTTGCACTTCCATGGATTGAGGGCCATCCTCCATTGAAATCACATGAAGATATAGCAATAAAGAGATTGGAGACTACCGCCAAAAAGCTGGAGGCAATCGGGCGAATTGATGATTACCAAGCTGTTTTCAATGATTGGTTGGCTGAAGGGATAATCGAAGAAGTTCCGAAAAGCGAAATTGAAAATAGTTGTCACTACCTGCCACACAGGGCAGTTATAAAAGAAAACAGCGAAACGACGAAGATTCGACCCGTTTTTGATGCTTCAGCGAAAGGGAAAGGTGGGACGTCTCTGAATGAGTGTCTGGAAAAGGGAAGAAACCTGCTGGCGCTGATTCCAAAAATCATTGTGGGCTTCCGTCTTCATAAAATTGGGATCGTGTCCGACATTCAAAAGGCTTTTCTCCAGATCAGTATCAAGCCTCAAGAGCGAGATTTTTTGCGCTTCCTGTGGAAGGAGAAGGGAACAACTACGGTGAGAAAATTCCGTCACTGTAGGGTTGTTTTTGGAATTTCTTCAAGCCCTTTTCTGCTTGCTGCGGTTATGAAGGTACTTCTGGAAGGAGCTCCTGAGGAATGGAAAGATACGGCCTTGAAGTTGCAGAAGTCGATGTACGTAGACAATTGTGTAGCCTCTCTAGACAGTTATTCTGAGATGCAGAAGTTCCTGCGTGAGTCGGTCCAAGTGATGGCTGCTGGCAAGTTCAACCTTAGAGGATGGATCTGGAGTAATGCCCAGGACACGGTGGACTCGGCAATTGATGAAGCGGAACGATTGATCTCAGTACTCGGATTACTTTGGAATGTGGGAAGGGACATTTTGACCCTGGATTTGCGATCATTTTCATCGAATGATGAGGAACCGGCTACTAAGAGAAGGATCCTGTCTCTGGCGCATCAGCTCTACGACCCAATTGGCTTCAGCTGCCCAGTGAGCTTGCAGCCTAAGATTCTTTTGCAGGAGGCTTGGAAACTTAATATAGGCTGGGATGTACCTCTGCCTGAAGATTTCAGCAAGACTTTCCGAAAATGGAGACAGGAGCTGCACTTATTGAAAGAAATTGAAATACCTCGTTGGGTATTTAATCAGAAGATGGAAAGATCAAGTTGGTCCTTGCATATCTTCACCGATGCGAGTAAAAGTGCGTATGCTGCTGCTGTGTTTTTACGGGCGGAGACTAAGGACATGGTTTCCATTCAGCTTTTACTTGCAAAATCAAGAGTGGCTCCAGTGAAGTCGATGACAATTCCCCGTCTGGAGTTACTGGGATGCTGTGTTGGGGCCAGATTATGTGAAGCAGCAAAGATGTATTTGGAGTACTCGGATATTCCCTGTTTCTACTGGACAGATTCGAGCAACGCCTTATGCTGGATTAAGCGGATGGATCAGTGGGCGACTTTTGTTGGTAATCGCGTAATGGAAATTCGGAGGCTCAGTAATCCCGATGATTGGAGACATGTGAAAGGCACGATGAACCCGGCGGACTTACCCTCACGAGGATGCTCGCCTAAAACGCTACTCCAGTCGAGATGGTGGGAGGGTCCCGAATGGTTACGGCAAAGTACCGATTCATGGCCTATTTCTGAATTAAGCTTTGATCATGATGTAGTAAATTCGGAAAGGAAGAAGACCATCTGTAGCAATCTAGCAGTGGAAGAGGAAACGCGTTGGTATGTACGATCCAATAATTACACTAGAATTGTAAGGATGCTTGCATGGATGAGGAGGTTTCTACAGAACTGTCGTAAAGGGAGCGAGAAAATGACTGGAGACCTAGACTTGAAGGAAGTACAAGGTGCTGAGACTCAACTTTTCAAGCTAATTCAACTAGAAACGTTCCATTCGAGTCATTCAAAGTTGAAGGAAGTACCGAACCAGTTGAACGCGAAAATGGATTCAAATGGTGTGTGGAGAGTTTGTACCAAAATATTTCTGAGGCAAGATTCAAAGTCCTTTCGGAGTCCTGTGTTGTTACCTGCGGAGCATGAAGTTACTTATCTATTAATTCAAAAGGTCCATGAAGAGTCTAGTCATGCTGGCGTTCAAGTGCTAATGAGCATATTACGGGAGAAATTTTGGATCACGAAGTCCCGGAAAATTATAGCACAAGTCATACGGAAATGCGGAAGATGCCGACGATTTGAAGTTCGGAATGCTGAAGTGGAGCCTGCACCATTGCCCGAGGACCGTGTAAAAGATGCAGCGGTTTTCGAGGTCACGGGAGTGGATTTAGCAGGTCCTCTATATTTAAAAGATAAGCCGAAGGCATGGGTTGTAATATTCACTTGTGCGGTCTACAGAGCTGTCCATTTTGAGCTCGTTTCATCTCTTTCAACGGATGCGTTCCTCCAGAGTTTGCGGAGATTTGTGAGTCACTGTGGAAGACCCTCGAAGATGTACTCAGACAACGGGACAAATTTTCTAGGTTCTGCAAATTTACTCAAGAAGCTGGACTGGGACAAGATCGTCAGCTCAAGCTATGGGAGTTCTCATCCAGTCCATCCTATCCAATGGAAGTTTAATCCACCGAGTGCACCGTGGTGGGGAGGCTGGTGGGAACGTATTGTTCGTATGGTGAAGCAAATCCTCAGGAAGGTTCTGGGAAAGGCTTGTCTTGATTTTGAAGAAATGATTACTATATTATGCGATTGTAAGCAGGTAATCAATTCCAGGCCTCTGACATATGTCTCCGAAGAGAGTGAAGATCTCGTCCCGTTGACTCCATCAATGTTTCTGCATGAGGTAGTTGATAATAGTATGCCCGACTTGGATGAAATCGACGGGGCATCATTAAACAAGCGTTTGCAGTATCGACGTAAGATCCGTGATGACCTCAGACAGAGATTCCGTTGCGAGTATTTAGGAATGCTGGTTCACCATCAAGGGGGAAAGAGGACTGTGAAAACCGTAAAAGTCGGAGATGTGCTGTTGGTAGGAAGTGACGGCAAGAAGAGACTCGACTGGCCAATGGCAAAAGTCCTTGAAGTATTTCCAGGAAAGGATGGTGCAGTTCGAGTGGCAAAGGTGAAGACTGCAATTGGAGACATTGTCCGACCTCTTCAAAGATTGTATCCACTTGAAATTTCGGGAAACGATCGAGTTGAGCTACGCCGGGCCATTGCTGATACGAGTATTCGTGGGGAAGTTCCAGTACCAGAAGTGAAGACTACGAGGTGCGGTAGAAGTGTGAAAACCCCGATCAGATTTGAATAATCTCACAAATGTAATTAAATAAAAGTACATGATTGTGTTGTACATTACCTATTATAAGAATTAATTAATGTTTGTCTTATATTTGTAAACACAAGACAAAGGTGGGAGAATGTTGTAATATAACGATGTGGACATACTTTAAGTTAAGATAAGTGCTCATTGTACGATCGAACCGACCAGTGCGGATATATTATTGTTAAGAGAAATGTCGATTGTGGGATTGAGCCGACCATCGAGTATACTCTCGAACCGACCAATGAGGTGGTACAGAGCGGAGAGTATTCAAATCTTACAATAAGCTATACATTTTAGTGTACGGTTAGAAGTTTGAACTTAGACCATAAAGGTCAATTTGTTTGGAGTGAGATGGGGATTTTATGGGTTGAGGTCATTTTATTGGAGAAGAGAAAACTGAATATTCTCTAAGATACCTACATAGGAAAATGATCGAGGAGTCGAGAACTGAGGTTTGAGAGAGTGAGTAGTCATTTTGATAATCTCTGTTGTGTTCCCATTTTCACTGAGAATAAAACCAATTGTAAATTAAAGCTGATTTTACTGTTCCTTTTCAAAGGGGTATTCCTTTCTTTAGTTGTACGAGCCAAGTCATTTACAACATCAGCAGAAATAGGTTTTGGTTATCACGCTGCAGAAGATGTCAAATCTGTTGAGAGTATTTTTGTGTATTGCAGTTGTCGCAGGATTTTTCCCAGCCAAATCTGTCTTTGGAAATCCTAGTAAATTAGTTTTTAAATGGACCCATGTGTCCACTATATACGCCGTGACCATCCTCACATGCAGTGTGGCAAGTAGTCTTAATTATTTTATTGTTGGCTTGCCCTACTTAATCAACACCACTTTTGGACCGCATTTAGCAAGCAGAATTTGCGGCTACGTGGAAGGAATTAACTTTTTGATAAGTGCTACTCTCATCAGAATCTTTGCTATTATTAGCTGTGCTAAGACAGTCGAACTTATTAAAATTATACGAAATGTGAAGGCAGAGGTTTTGAAATTAATGAACAGTGCTGACCATCAAATCCTTAAAGAATCAGCTTCCAGGCAATCAGTTTTGGGAAAACTGAATCAGATCTCATTCAACCCTCGGAGGGTTTATTTCGTTCTTTGGGTCACAATAATTTTCCATTTTATAAACCACACTACCAGAATCACATTAACAATGATTTTTGCAGACCGTCAATCATCAAACTCACAATTATTAATTTGGGTGCCGGAAGGACTCGAATGGATTTCTCCTGTCCTTTGGTGGCTCAATCATTGGTCCGCTACAGTTGCGTATGCTTTCTCGTGTCCCCTTGTTGTTATTCTGGGGGTTGAACTAATTAGTTTGTATCACCAGTTCATAACTATCTTGCTAAATAACTTGCTTCGAAACAGTAACAATCTGGATAACCAAGAGAATCGAGATAATTTCACACTGGCTTTTAAAGAGCTCATGGATGGATTCGTCATTTTCTCTGAAACTGGTGGGACGTATGCGCTCCTTAACCCTACTGCTCCCAACCTATGTCCAGCCTGTCCAAAATGGAAAAATTTGAGGAATACTATTATTTTTTTAAACTCCAGTTAAACCTACAGATTTGAAAAAAAATGTATTCGTTTCCGGAAGTGTTTTCTGCTGTTTTAAAAATTTTCAACATTCCAGGTTCATAAACAAAGCTGCAATAAAATTATAAAAAATTAAAATCCTTATATTTCCGCCATTTTCAATGCTAGATAAGCGGTCCATGCAATTGCATAGGGGCCATCAAAATATTTCTACGAAATGAAAAGGCAATTTCTATTATTTTGAAGCCACTGGGAAGGCTCAAAGTGGTACACATGTGTAGCAGGGATACCAAAGATTGTCCCTATCACCTTTGCAGGTCACCTAGGTCAACTTGAGGTCACGATAAAAACGAGTGGAATTCTCCCAAATAAAAGCCATCTGAGAGTTTCAGTTTTATTTATAGGAGGCACTGGTGGTAATTGTGTCCTATTGACAATTATTGAGGGGCACCACGCTATAAAATGACGATTTTGACGTTGACCTCATCATACTCTTTTTTTCTCTACTCGGTATTTGTTTCCGATTTATTTTCCATGTAGTGTTTGACCTCCTGATAACCTAGTTGACATCCAGGATCACGGTCTTGAATGAGGATATGTTTGGAGGGGAAAGCAGACATTATTCGTCAGTTACACTGTCTAACCTTATTTGACCCAAGTTGACCTGTAAAGGTCGCGTCAGTCATTAGCAAAAAAGTGGCCCAATCTAACCATTTTTAGGTTGAATACAGCGGGGTTATCAAAACGTTTCGTCCAGACCAGTGCTCGGCATGGGTACGAAAAATCGGTACCCGTACCCGTATCCGTACCCGAAGTGCGGGTATTGTAATATCTGGTATCTATACCCGTACCCATACCCAAGTATCCGGGTACAAATTTTTCATACCCGTACCCGCAATGTAATCTCAAACTATGTACCTGTACCCGCATTGTACCCGTACCCGAAAAATACTCGAAAATTGTACCCATACGCGGGTATCTCAGTGTCGTACCCGTAATCGTACTCGGGTACTTTATATCCAGATTTCTCTAAATGTAGTATATAGTATGTTATGTATAATAATGTATGACAGCTTATTGTTAGTGTGTAATTTTGACTAGCTAGAGCGGTATTTGATTTTGTATATTTTCATTGAAGATTAGAAACACTAGAAGCGTTTTTGATTAGAAATAAAATTAACTTACATACTTGCAGATTTAACAAAATATTACCAACCGTACAAATTTTTGCTGAATCCTATTCTCCTCTTCTATTTTGTTATTATTCCTTGTTTGTGTTTATTCATTTATACATCCTAAAACCTGTTTCCCTAAACACATATATTTTAGCTACAGTCTAAAATACATTTACTGTATGTTTTAAGGTTAAAATAGTATTAACACTAAGCTATAAGTATTCAGAAACACCAAAAATAAGGCCAGAAGTTTCCAACGTACGGGCATTATAGTATAAAATTCATTAAAATGTCTCAGTTCTCAGTGTATCCAAATACTCGGGTACAATAGTCGTGGGTACGATAGTAAATGACCCCATTATACCCGTACCCGGTGGGTATATGCCCATTTTGAAATCCGTGTACCCGTACCCATACCCGTATCCATACCCGAAATTTTTATTTACCAAAGTGTACCCGGGTAGTACCCAAAATTGATCGGGTACACAAAATTGGTATCCGGGTAGTACCCATACCCGTACCCGTTTACCCGAGTATTACCCATACTCGTGCTGAGCACTGGTCCAGACGATCTACTAACTGACCTCAGGTCAACCTAGTTGACCTGATGGTTGACCTATTGGGTTACACGGGGAATTTGTGGAAGGGTGTTTCAGTTTTCAAAGCAGCCTGGAGGAAATTGGGTTACTGCATGTGGCAACTCCTTTGTAACTTTGTTGATGGACCCTTGCATGGAAAATTCCATTGGACAGGCTGTCCATACCTTGGGAATATATGTAACTAATTTAGGTTGGGAGGCAACGGGTTAATATTGTGTGCTCTACTATTTCACAAGGACAGTCTGTTTATCAACTTGTTGGGTCCAATAATAATATGCTTCAAATGATCTCCATGACCGTGGTGCGGTTTTTCTGGTTTTATAACCAGGCTTCCATTGGCGAATTTATTAAATTTTACGTAAGATATTTTATTTTGTACTGTTTCGTCCACAATAATGTTTCAATGACACGAGAACGAACTGCCGCTTAAACTTAATTACCGTTAAATATCATTTAAGCAAGGAGATATTATTCAAAAATGCGTATTTTAGATTAAGGCAGGGAAGGAAGACATACGGAACGGATTGGCTTTCGGACAAAAATTGAACATGAATGAAAGTGTAAAGAAGTTTTACAAATCATTAAATACAATTCAAAATATGAAACCAGCCAGTAGGTTTTCTTTATTCTGAAAACTGTCTCACTGGTTTCATGGATTCAATGATTAAAGTTATGCTAATTTTTTTAGGTTCGAGAATTGGCTGAATGGGTAGCTGGTTGGAAGTGGAAGTTTACAGCTTGTAGTATTTTTAAAGTTGATCGGAATCTAATTCTAGGGGTAACGGGAAATCATGATTTTGAATTATAACGATTTTAATTCAAGAATTCTCTGTCAGGACCACTCATATAATTACCATAGCGATAGCTCAGATCCCGTGCCAATAACAGCTGATTCAAAGACGCGAAGCGTACAGATCAATAATACTCACAATCAGCTCCTCAGTATTTACTCAGCTCTTGTGCCGTTAACATTCTACTTTTTTCGCTACTATATTTTCATTATGGCTAATGCCTCTGAATCAGTTTCGTGTGAAAATCTTCATTCTCCTGGAGTAAATCCAGGAAAACCAGGAATTCCTGGTAGTTTTACAGCCTTGACCTTGGTTGAAAAAATCAAGGATGCTCTTCTACCGGCTGTAGAGAATTTAATTACCCAGCGTATCGCGGGTGCATTAGAAAAACCTGAAAAAACGAAAGACATTCCTAGTGGTTCCACCACAGGATCAGAGATTACAGGTGACACGATTGATCACACTGAAGTCAATCGTATTTCTAAAAGGAAAAGTGATTCACTTTCCACAGAGAACGATACGGGTGAAATTCTATCCGACAATGATGACGATAATCCTGTCGATTTCACAAGTTGTTCGAGCTGGTGTCCAGCGGAACAGACAAAGATTGATGTCAACTCCAGGTTGAGAACTTCCTTGGATCGTTTCGAACGAAGGAAAATTTTCCAAGATTTTCCCTTCCCAAATCTTCCGGCTATTTCAATGCCAAAAATTGACGATTCTTTCGCTCAAGCCTTGAAGCAACGGAAAATTAATCAGAGGTTGCTATGACATTTACTCTATCTATGCAACTTGAATCCATAACATATTCGGTTATTATTTATACCTTACATTCCTTATAGACACATCAAAGGTCTTGGAACTGTTGACAATCTCCAACGTTCGATTCTATATACAGTCAGCCCTCTTCTCCATTTGCATACAGCCTGTATTGATGCTACTAATGGAAAATTGAGTCTGGACCCTCAAGAGGTTTTACTTTCCGTCAATAGTACTCTCTCATTAATTGGCAATGCCAATGCTCAAGCAATTCTCGAGAGGAGGAAACTCATTCTTGGAGCTATTCACCCAAACTTGGCTGGTTTTGCATCTCGGGAAAATGCAGATGCCGATTCTACTCATCTCTTTGGTGACGATCATCGCGTTAAAATTCGAGAGGCGATTGAATTAAACAAAGAACTAAATCAGTTTGCTCGCTCCGTACCTTCTGGTACCTTATTTTTTATGCAGTTTATTTCTGTTTTATCTACGGGTATGGGATATCGTAACCATTATATCCATGCGTTGATATTTCTATAGCTAAACGCGGTCGTTTTTTCAACACCTACGGCGGTACTTCTACGTCTCAACAACCTAGATTCCATTCTTTCCAACAACGCCGATTTTCATTTCCCCCACGTGGTGGCCACCAACATTACAGACCACAATCTTCTCGCGGGCATACCCGTCGTCCAGGTATTCATTCTTTACCTGCTGTAGTTCCAAATCCTATTCCTGAAATTCGACGTTTGAAGTCATACCTCGGGTTTTGGCATTCCTTTACAACTGACCCCTGGATATTAGATTGTGTACAAGGTTACAAACTACCTTTCAAACAAATTCCGTCTCCTAATTTATTCCCCCCTCCAATTCCGATTCCCGCAGACAAGATTTCTCAGGTGAATCTGGAAGTTCTTAAACTTTTACGTAAAGGAGCGATTGAAGAATCACTACACCCTTATTTTGTATCCCCTATCTTTGTGGTTCCTAAAAAATCGGGTGGCCTTCGTCCTATTATTAATTTGAAGAAACTAAACAAATATATCGTTATTAATCATTTCAAGCTAGAGAAAATTCAATTGGTTAAAGACCTTCTCTCGCAAAACATGTGGATGGCTAAAATTGACCTCGAGGATGCGTATTTCTCCATCTCTATTCACGAGACTCATCGTAAGTACTTGCAATTTTATTGGCAAGGAAAATTATACCAGTATTGTTCATTACCGTTTGGTCTTGCAACTGCTCCTTTCGTATTCACCAAAATGCTAAAACCAGTGGTAGCTTACCTCCGCTCGATTGGTATCCGTCTTATCATCTACCTTGACGATATACTCCTGCTATCATGCCTTCAAGACTCCTTACTACAGGAAATATCTTTAACTATTCAAGTTCTTACTTCATGTGGATACACCATTAACAATGCAAAATCCCTACTTTCACCCACTCAAGAAATTGAATTCTTAGGAGTAATTATTAATTCAACCACTTTAAGCTTCTCAATTCCTTCTGTTAAGCGTCGTAAAGTTAAGGAGGAAGCTTCTGGCATTCAAAATTCTACAACAGTCACTCTCCGAAATATAGCTAAATTTCTGGGTCTCATTACTTCTTTACAACTGTGCATTCCCTTTGCCCCTCTCCATATCCGGTTTTTACAGAGAAATTTAATCTCTAATTTGTTTTTTGCTCAGAAGTGGGATCACAAGATCACTCTGTGTACACAGGCAAAGTCGGAACTTACATGGTGGATCGACAACATCGACAGTCTCCCACCTTCACCTTTCCGTCAAGACCCTGCAGTGGTAATTATCGAATCGGATTCTTCCAACACCGGTTGGGGAGCCCGGTGTGGCTCACAAACCACAGGAGGTCCTTGGTCTACCGAAGATCTGAACTCTTGCCCACATATAAATTCTCTAGAACTAAAAGCGTCGTTTCTAGCCCTTCAATGTTTCGCAAAGGACAAGGAAGCGTGCACAGTTTTGCTAAAACTAGACAACAAAACTGCGGTGTCTTACATAAACAAACTCGGTGGAACAAAATCCTTTACGTTAAATCAAATTGCATATCACCTATGGATGTGGTGTCTCGAACGAAACATTTGGCTGGTAGCGGAATACCTACCAGGGAAACAAAACATTTATGCGGACTGGGAATCCCGGAATCACCAGGAGTCCAGCGATTGGATGGCTCGCCCCGACCTTATTCAAGCTCTTTTTCAATTTCACATGGCATGCGACGTAGATCTTTTTGCAAGTCGAAACAACTACCAATTGCCCCGTTATTGGAGTTGGAGGCCAGACCCCCAAGCCGAAGGAATAGATTCTTTTACAATAAATTGGCAGAATCTACGGGGTTACGCCTTCCCTCCATTTTGCATGATTGGACGTTGCATCGCCAAATGTCTCCAGGATCAAGCAACGATATTACTGATTGCTCCGTTTTGGCCCAACCAACCATGGTTTCCTCTCCTACTTCACAACTGTGTCGGCATTCCAGTTCTATTACCGTCTCCACCAGACCTGCTCCAGAACACCCTAAACGATTGCCATCCCTTAGTGAGTCAGAACCGTCTACAACTTCTGGCATGGCAAATTTCCGGGGACCCTGTGATGCGCCACCACTCTCTAATCGAACCACAGAGCTTATGTCTGCTTCCATTAGAAAAGGCACTCAAAAATCCTACAGAAGCGCTTGGAAATCCTTCTGTGATTGGTGCGAATTACAAAAACACGATCCATTGTCAGCCTCTGTTCCCATTGTTTTGAATTACCTGGCTTATTTAGAAGAGATCAAAAAACTTTCTTATCGTACAATCAATGTTCATCGATCGGCCCTGTCTTTTCATATATCGGGAGGTAATACTCAGAAGATTGGCCACCACCCCGACGTTTTGAAACTTATGAAAGGTATTTTCAATTCCAATCCTCCTTTTCCCCGTTATTCCCACACGTGGGACGTGGATACTGTCGTTTCTTACATTTCTAGTTTACCTCCTAATGACGATTTATCTCTCCGTACCTTATCATTTAAATTCGTCGCCTTATGCGCCCTTTCCAACGCTGACCGAAGCTCTGACATCAAAGCCCTTGATTTGTCAACACTTATATACCGACCTGAAGGTGCTCTGTTCAGATTTAGTTCTTTGCGGAAAACATCTCGTCCTGGTAGACTTCACGATTCCTTCTACCCATCATTTCCTGCAAATCCCAATATTTGTGTGGTTCATACTCTTAAAGCGTACATCCATCGGACTCAACCTTTAAGATCTTCAAGTTTACTCATTATATCCTACACAAAACCTCATAAGCCGGTCTCATCTTCCACTATTGCTCGTTGGATTCTCAATGTGCTTAATTCTTCAGGGATCGATACTTCGATCTTCAAGGCTCATTCTACGCGTGGGTCTGCTACTACATCTGCAAAATTGAAGGGTGTCAGTTTGTCCGAAATTCAAGCTTGTGCAGACTGGACCAGTTCTAGTACCTTCACTAAATTTTACTATAGACCAAAATTCTCTTCAGTCTTTGCTCACGCCGTTTTGAATTCCAAAGGTATTGCTTTGAACGTCGCTATGGTAATTATATGAGTGGTCCTGACAGAGAATTGAGAATTTGACAAGGGCTCGAAGAGCCTGAAGTTAAGTTACAATTCTCTTAAGGACCACGATTATAATTACCCACCCCCCCACTCCTTGGTGACTTAATTGCTCTTTTATATCTACAGGTTTGGATTCTGCTCCAACCCAACCTAATTGATACTTCATTTCAAGTTCATTAGTTACTTCTCTTGGATTTTCTTACCCTAATTTCTTTCTTCTTATTGTGTTGTTTAATTGAACCTTTGTTCTATGTAATAAATATTTTATGCACATTCTTCGTAAATACTGAGGAGCTGATTGTGAGTATTATTGATCTGTACGCTTCGCGTCTTTGAATCAGCTGTTATTGGCACGGGATCTGAGCTATCGCTATGGTAATTATAATCGTGGTCCTTAAGAGAATTGTAACTTAACTTCAGGCTCTTCGAGCCCTTGTCAAATTCTCAATTTTTAAGCTTTATATGCACAAATTCAAATCTTTCATCTTAATATTGTAATCCAATGCTGCTTTGTTCCAGGTTTTCCAGACTATCATGACTTATGTGATTTTCTTGTTTCAACTCGACTATCAGACATGAAAAAGATCTACGGGATTAAACGAAAGATCCGGTTTTTCCACAGTGTTGCATTGAAAATGCATAACTATTGGTACAGTATGTATATATACTGGTGTAATTTATAATTATTATAATGTCAAATCATAGTCCCAATAGTGCATGCACTGATTTTGAACAACGGAAGATGTACACATGTAATTACATGTCTATACGCAGATATATTTAACTAAAGTAATACGATGTGAGTGTATCTTGCAATACTTTAGAATTTTGTTTCACCATGTCAAAACGAAGTCCGGTATAGATAATGTATGATATTGTTGTGTGTTATGAAAATGTGCGATATATAATTATATTATGACGATTTTGTTATACATTTAAGCTTTTAAAATTATTATTCTTGCAAAGTTCACTAGATTAAAGCAGGGCCATATATAAATCTAATGATCTTGCCAGAGTTTAGAAGCTGAAAATTGTTTCCACAAAGACATGGAATCGCAAACGATGATAATAAAACCCACTTCGGTAATTGCATCAGTAAGAGCAAGGCGGTATAAAGTATATCCGAATTTAATTGCTATAAGAAACGCACTACAGCACAAGTTGACAAGAACGTGGACCAATGATTGCTTGACCTCCAATGCCTCAAATATTTGAATCAACATAAAAAACTGTATTTAAAGTACATTTTATTTTATGTATGCTCATCAAGCTTGGCTAGCAAGACCGACACTTCTTACAATTAAGGCAATTACACTCGGAGGTGTATTTATGTAAATGCAGATGCATGCATTGGGCGTTGTATGTACTATATGCACCTTTCATTTGTCGTTTTAATGTACAAATACAAAAGTTATTGAGCTGTTATTGCAATAATAAATTATTGAAGGTCAAACTGAACAGGGATTGTTTATTGGTTGAAATCAGCAGGTCCACAATGACTTGCATTGCTACCAAGATTGCTACATTAACATTAGATTATTATGAACTTCTTAAGGACAAAGTGGGACGCACTGATTTACACTATTTGTAAATGAATTAGCCTTATGGTTACTGTTTTGGTTATTCCTGCTTTTCCTTTAATTATTTGTTTTAATTTTATAATGTACGAAGTTTCGTTGCTAGCCAATCATCGCACTTTCAGTGCTCTCGAGAACAATGGTGTCTTCGTGGTTACCATTTAAACCTAACGTACATAGCTCTTTAGAGAGAGGGAGAGATCCATTCGGAAGGCTTGTATTCACAGATGTCACTACACTCGACTCCTGTTATTAAAAAAATAACGGTAGACATTGCTTCTGGATTACTACTACGATTACTCACTTTGTCTCCAAAGTCTTACATAACTCTAAATTACCTCTGTGACAGAGTTGAAATTTGCCCAATATTCTGGAAATCAAGTTTGAAAACCAGCCCATTTTATTACTATACTATTAACCATACCTTGACGAGTTACGGTTAGATCTTATTGGCATCAATGAAACTTAATGACTTCTTAGCGGAGATATCTACTTTTTGTAGCTTGTATTACATTTTATTGCCAACAAAATAGTCCCAATCGATTGACGAAGATGCTGTACACTAAAACCAGTAAAACTTCTCCAGAGAAATATTTACCTTCGCATGGGAAATGTGGAAGTAATAATTACTATTCCTTTCAAAAGTGACCGGCTGCTGAGCATAATCAAAGTTGTAGCAGTGGAAATGGAAATGAAATAGCCGAAGACACATGCATATGGGTATCATGTTTCGAATTATATTACTACTTCTTTGAACTTACAAAACTTTTAAATCAATCCTTTGGAGAACTTTTTACTCGTTTCTACTATAGAACTCATGAAACGGAGCTACCGGTAAGGCTGGTTACGATATTAAAATACTTAAAATGTCTTGTGACATTGTCTGTGATACTGTGATACGTAAATGTCTTTCTACGTATCACTCAATAATATTTAAAAATAAAAATCCATCTTTGTTTAATTTATGATTTTTAATTTACTAGTAGTACAGCTACTACAGTACTACTACAGTACTGAATTCTGTAAATTTGTAATCAAAATATTTCCACAAAACGAAACTCAACCCTTTGTAGGAAGATTTTTATGTTAACTGGACTCTCATATTTCTTCAGTATTTCCTTTTCAATTGCAGGATGATGTTGTTACATGCAATGTTCAGATTTCTATAAACGTTTTCCTTCAAAAAATTGCAAGTAAAACTTTATATGCAGACACAAGCTTGTATCTACTCATAATATTATTTGTGCAATATCAGCGGGTTTCAATCTTGCACGATAACCTTCATTGGGGATCATAATCAATTTGAGGGAGGGGAAATGAGTTTGAATGTGAGAACAGCATATAAAAACTCAACCTTCGAGAACTCTCTAAATACAGTTTCACAGGATGAAGGCATGACCCTAATGACTCCAACGATAATTAACGCAAAAAAAAAAACATAAGTATCACGTCCCTATGGGAGCCAAACTTGTACCCCGCGTCGTAATTTTATTTAATGTCATCTCCAGTCCTGAGAATCTGGTTTGGTTTTTGCTGGAGTGATGTTCAGTGCATCGCATGGGTACGGGTAGTACCTGAGTATTTGGGTACAGGTACAGGTCCAGGTCCGAAATGGGTACTCTATTTAAGTACCCAAACTGAATGGGTACTTTATGGGTACTAGCTATATGTACCCAAATTTTGGGTACAAAACCAGGTGTTGGGTACAGGTACAAACTTGGAATTTTTTGGGTTGTACCTGACAGGAACAGGTACAAGCTTCCAATATACCTGGACCTGACAAAGAAATACCTGAAAATGTGGGTACTTTTACAAACAGAAATCCATCTTACGAGGCATCTAGTGTAGTATGAGACTTTCTCTCCGACCTACAGGTTTATTTTGATATTCAGCGTGTTTTCAGGAGTGCATCGTAATTTTTGAAAAAGCATACGTTTATGCAATAGAGATGGTTGACTTAGCACAACGTGCCATCATTAAGTACGTGTAATTACAAATTCCACTTGTGATTCAGTAAAAATAGTGTTAAATGATACTGTGGTTATGGAGGATGACCTAGAAGTGGAAGATTGAATTGGAGATGGCAATACCTTAGATGGTATAGAGGTTATAGTTCCATTAAGATGCCTAGTATTGCAAAAATTATGACGAGGCAGAATTTTTTCTAGTTTGTAATTGTTGTGATCATCAAATGTTGAATCCTTTTCAGTAATTTTTTAAAGTACCTGATTGGGTACAGGTCCGTAGGAAAATTTTTCAGGTACAGGTCCATATATTGGGTATATTTTGGGTACGGGTAAAATTCAGGTACAGGTACGCACTACTTGCAAAATAATCAGGTCCAGGTACCAACATTTATGTATTGGGTACTTTTATTCAGGTACGGGTTTTGGGTACGATTTTTGCCGGCACCCACTATTTGGGTCCAGGTTCAGGTCCAGGTACAACATTTTTGTACCCATGCGATGCACTGGTGATGTTGATGTAGAAAGTACGGCAAATCCTAGTGTAAAACAGAGTTTCATAATAAAACCCATGCAAATAAAATACAGTGCGTAAGCTTTACTTCCAAGATAGAACTTGTTTCCTCAAAAGTAAGAATACATTATGTGAGTACATGCTAAATGTTAGGGATAAGTGTATAAGATCATGAGTTAACTTTACGACTCCAGCATAATGTGATCAAGGTTTAAGGCAAGTTATTGCATTCGCTGTATTGATTGAGATCTAATGAGATGGAGGTATTAAAGCACACTATCCAGTAATGTATTGATAAATACATATGTACGTGCACACAAAAGTATGAACTTGTTTTTATTCCAAGGTGGACATGAAAAGATATAACTATAGGTTTATATAATTACTAGTACAGTTTTGCCGAAGACAGGCACCTGAACTTTACTGCTTCATTTTGAGGGTTCTTACAAACAACTTTTTATTACAAATTTTTCAACATAATTTATCTGTAGCCAGAACCATAAAAATGACTGAGAATGATTGTAGCAAGTCAAAGCCATATACGAAATTTTACAAAAATATTTTTAAAGAATAAGTATACTATGAGCAACTGAAGAGGTGAAATACATGAAAATCGTTACTTCCGAGGAGTCTTGCTCCAAATAAGATTAATAAATGTTTTCGGGATGAATGTCCAAGATACAGAATGATCATAGGAACCGCAGAGAATTGAGGCTGCTACGGCTGCAATTGTTGTCACAATCATGATGATGTAAACGATCAACCCAAATAGGCACACCAAATTCACGAAAGCATTTCCAATGTCCGCCAACGTTGTTGAATCCATTTTGGGTAAATCCTGGAAAGAAGTAAATGTCTTCAACTATTAAATCTATGTCACCCCTTCTAACCTAAATTATTGATGAGCAAGTCCATCAGAAAATATGGATTGTAATTGTACAAATTTTTCTTACCTTCTCTCTCAAAATTTTCCAGATCCAACAAACTCAGTATTTAAAATATTTATCTGGACTGTTCGTCAGACACTTTGTTTACAGATCAACAGGTATGAGCCAAGACTGTGTATGAGCAAAGCCTTTGCAAAAGAATATTTCTCACAATCAACAGTAGTGTAACCATGTACATAATTTTTTATGTTGACATGTATGTATTTCTGTAGAATCTCATATATATATTAGCAAGAATTGGACTGCTACATATGTACCTGTGTGTGTAAATTCGAGCCATGGGAAAGGAAACTTGGATCTCAGGACATCATTATAGGAAAAACGAGGAGTAATCCATAGATACGTACGTACAGATATATGTGCATATAAAACAAAACAGGTTTCTCAATTCTCATCACTCACATCAGGTAGAATGTGTATTTACATGTATGTGTGTTGCTCCAAACAGGTGTAAATACTTTTAGGTAGAGATGGAAGATAGACTGCAGTGATTTAAAGGCAAACGTACATATGCACATATGTATGTATGTATGCCTGCTTGAGGTACTATGTTGAGAAAAAGATTTCTCTATTGTTTGCCAGTTGCCTGATTTTTTACCTGTCACAAGGATTTCTCAGTGTTCATCTGATTGTGAGATGATGTGAAAAATAGTGTGAGTTTTCATTTACTTGTATGATGTCAATCACCGTCCATCCAGGACTAATTCATTTAATCTTCAATAGATACATCCATATAGCGGTTTTGACCAGCTCTTCCCAAAAATCAACCCATGTGATTTAGTCCGTACTCTTAAAGTTGTGTTCTTCCAGAAAAACAGACGTTAATTCATACAGCAACTTTATTAGAATTAATAAAACTAACTACCGATTGACATATTATATTTGCAGTAATTAGAAGTGCAACTAGAGCACATTGCTGGTCGAAATGTGAAATGTATGCAATAGTAAAATAAAAAAATAAAAATTGTTTTAATTTATATTATTTACATATTATTATTATATTCAATTTAAATAATAGCATAATAATTATCCAAATACTTTCGGGTCTCTGGTCCTCAGGAATTTGAGCCATTTCAGTTTATTATTCCCCACTACATCATTGCAGTAGTGTATTGATGCTAAACCAGTCATGTGGATTTTGAGGTAACCAAAATATGTAACGCTTTAAGCACTCTAGGAATTTTTTATGAAAGATAGTATAGATATGGCGACTCAACCTGAATTGTGAAAGTCATTTTTTTCGTTTCCTTAATTGCAAGCTCTAAATTTTATCTGGCACTGGCACATATGTATATATGTATGAATGTGCACTCTCACCAGCATTTTTCCTAAATGTATTATCTTTGTTAGACTATTTCGTAGTGCTGGCAAGAAAATGAAGTTGCGTTTTGCAACGTTGCGATTAGAATAAAGAAATTTTCCTTAAAACACTAGTTAAATTGTTTATTTGTGCATTTTATCCCGCAAATTGGAATGTTTTGTGACGATGTTGTGTGACACACATACGATGCTTAATTTGAACAGTTGTAAGTAGCCGTTCAACTAGAACTACTTACACTCTTTGTTGTTTTCAAGAAGTCGTACAGGGAGTCGTTAATTGCTGATAAAAGAAATGATGTCACTTATGTAATGAATTAGTATCATCTTATCATATCTTCATGCGGTGCAAAACATTAGCATCCTATTTTTTAAGTTTACCTGGAGATAATAAAAATCTAGTAAAAATAGAAATGAAGAATATTATTTTTTCTAAAACTCATTTATACTGTTAATTTCCTAAATAGTAGAAAGCTTAAGAATAGACCACATCCTGGTTAAGCTAAAAACATTTTTGGGCTTGTCTTGCTAAATTTTAAACTTTTAGTTGACAAAATTTGTATACTTCCTACAAGGTTCAAAGTTCACGGTAAGACATTTGAGCCTTGTTGGCTTCTGTCGTATCCAAATCTTGAGGCAAACTATGCGAATCCAGCAACGACATGAATGACCTAAATGAATTTAAGTAACCAGACAACTGATCTGAAGGCTCCTTAACAGTAGTCGCATTTATTAACGGTGATACTTTGCTTTCAATTGATTGTTTTTACAGAACTGATTTGCATTCATCCAATGAGCTGTACTCATTTCCAGTATTTGAAGCAACAAAATATGTAATTACTTGATTTCTAACTACTGATTTCCCAGGGTTTGCTTCCTACAGGCAACTGTCTGGAATTTTGTCTCTCTAATGTGTACCGGTCATAGGTACAATCTTAACGTGAGCTCTCTTTCGAAAGCCCAAACAATTGCATATAAATAAAATAAATACAAGTAGAACATAAAGTGGGAACGAAAAATGTTGGGCAGGCAAACAAAAAATTATATGTTTAAATTCCAACTTTGTGTAATGTCAATTCCAAAAAAGCAATCAACGGGGAAATAAATCCGGCTCCGTAACTTCCAATTTGTTATCCGTCCTCCTTGATCTAAATTTATTGAGTGGCACGCGATGTCTATTTTACTTCTACCTTACGCTGTATCACTGCTAGGATGTTAATATTACTCAAAATTCCAATTAGTCAACGTATTAACGACGCATCACTCATGCAACAATTTCCGCGAACACAGAATGTGAATGGCTATATCACAACGTGTTGTGTATGAACACTCGTGAAACCGTATGATAAACTCATTACAGACATTACATTGTGTGCTCCACACACTCATTAGCACTCAGCAGATTTTAAATAAAAATACACATATGGATACATTGTTTACTTTTTGTAACAACGTGACCTAATAATTATTGTAGACGCGACCAATTATTTCACATTTCATGAGGTACTAGCCCTTACCGCGATTAAAGCTTTTTCAAAAATTGAGATGTATGCTAGATAAGATTTCCTGGACGCATACTACATATGTCCTTTATTTACACTGTATAGGTACTGTATATTCTCCCTAATATTTGTTTAGCTGTTTTGCAAAACTTTTAAAAAGAATTGCAAATTCTCGATCAAAATACTGGTAATGAAATAAAAGATTTAAGTTTGATTATTGCTTTTACCGGTTCAGTCCATGCTAAAAATACAAAGAAAATATATCTAGAAATGTGCGACCCAAATAGGGTTTCAATGAAAATGGTCAAAAGTAGGTTAACGAACTTTTTGCGGAGACGCAAAAAAGACGCTTGACGTATCTCTACTCGCGTTTTGCAAGTATAAAATAAGCCGGTGCGTTTTTACAAACCATCATTCAATCATCTAGATTCAAACATACCAGTTTCAGATCCTTTTTTTTTGCACTGGATGTGAGTATAGGAGAGTTTTGAACATTATAATTTTTTCAAGTTTCAGGTGTATAACGTTTTTCTTCTGAAAACTCAATATGGTGTCCACAAAGGTGAGGTTTTTGATGCTTACTAAACATTAACCATCAAATTAATTGTTAAAACATATAAGTATTTCGTACTTCCATCTTTCATTATTTTGAAGAAAATGTTTTTAATTAATGTAAATTTTAAATAAACTCCTAGGTCCTTGCTGTCATTGCCATGGTCGCTACTTTGATTAAACTTTGCACTTCAATGCCATGGACATTTTCCCAACCGGAGTTATTAATGATGGGTTACGACTATCCAATGCGAGTAGCACCAGCACCCATGGATACGCAAAATACGGAACAGTACGTAGACGAATAAGAGTTTTTCATTATCATAAAACTTTACAAAACGAGGATCATTACCTTCATAATAATTTGTACTAAAGATCTACTGATTTTTGTAAATATAGAGGGCTGCAACACCGCATGTGGGCACCATGGTCTTACGCCGCCCCTGCTGGTCGTGGAAGATTTCACACCGGTGGATCTTCGTACTAGCTTTCTGCACTACCTGTAATATATCTAAATTTATTTATAGATTGTGTTATTAAATGACCTCTTGTTTCCCTCGATTGTATACGTAATTACCCTATAGTACAAATTAGAAATCGCTTGCAGCAGTGACCTGTGTGGTTTGACAGTCGATGATAATAAAAGTTTGATTACGCAACAATAATGTTCTGAGAGTGTCCATAAAAACCTAATAATTTCTTATAAAATCGTTAGATACGTAAAGAAATTTGATATTTCCATAATACGATCGGTTTCTACGGGAAAACACTTGTGCGCATGTTTTTTATGAGGGGTAAATTAGGATTACAAAGCATAATGCACTGAAGGGGCCGCTTGACTACAGGGAGAAGTTGCTTATAGCGGTAGTGACAATAAAGAGGTTTGACTGTCCTTGTGTCAAAAGTAAGACTAAGTTCATAGTTGGTTGAAATCGACAGGACAGTTTTTGAGAAAAAAATTATTGAAATTTTGGACTTCAAGTCAACTGACAATCTATCACCAAAACTACTGAATGTATTTCAATGAAATGTTTTGTGAATATTGCTTATGTAAATAGTAGTAGTTACTGAATATGCTATTGGTATCGGCATTATTGTTTTTTCGAAAAACATTCTCGAAATTTTGAACTTCAAGTAAAACAACAGCTATCTCTAAAACTACTGAATCGATTTCAACGTATTTGTTGTGAATATTGCTTAGTGTAATCGGAATGGTTGTTGCTTATGTGTTTGAAATCTGCCCGATAGTTTTTTTGAAAACAATTTTGAAATTTTGAAAAAAGTTCAAAATTCATCGGTGGCTGCGACGCCACCCTTCGCGAAGCTTCAAATTATCGTGTAGCAAAGATTTTTCTTTGATAAGTCACCAGATTTAATTTTTAAAGAAGGAAAATTCGATGTTTCTTCAAAATGTATGTATATATGTATAATACCTGAAGGGTGAAATTGCGTGACGATAGTCGTTTTGTTGTTTAGTAATTATCTGGTTGTTGTAATAAAGACGAGATACCTAATGAAGACATTCAGGTAACGTGAAATGGCTATTAAGGTCCGGGATAGTGCCGGTTGTTTCTGTATTTTAACATTTTTTATTGTTCACCATTTCATTTATAATTAATTACCATTTAAAATTCATGAGCCCCATCAATTTTACAAGTGGAATGTTGCTGCTCTAATCCTGTAATTACATTCCCAAAGCTAGTGTAATTATTGCTGTTGAATTTCGTCAGTATTTAGTTAATATTATACCTCATCATAATCAGTTGGAGGTTCAGGTCAGAGACGATAATTTAGTGTTAAAATTTAAATCTAATGCGAATTTGAATTGTTGTTGTTATTTAGTTATAAGAAGATAAGATAAAATAGCTTAAATTAAAAACAATCAATTATAAACGATTTATTTATTATGTAATGAATATCATATACGATATTTTTTAAACTGGTTTAAAATAGTAATTTTTGCCAAAGTATGCTACCTGGTAACAAATATATTGATTTAAAAAGACAAAACTAGTAAGATGATCCGCCTGTGTGAAATCTCCCCCTACCAGCTGGCTTTGCATATGTCCATGGTGCCCACATTCGGCTGTCCCTGCATTTTCAAAATCAAAATGTAACAAGTGAAGTTCATGTACATATAGATACCCGCTATAAAATATATATATGTTTGATTTTTCACACCGGGTATTATCAATAGATCCTTCGGGAAGTTCTGGATGGATAACTTCAGCATGAAATGATTCAGATTGGGAAACTGGCCAGGCCATTGAAATTGACTGACTTGCAAAAGTAGCGAAGAAGGCAATGACGACCACAAACTAATAATAAATTGTTTGATTTTGGTAATTGAAGATGAGAATTTATTATAACCTTATCGCATAAACTGATTTTAATTAAGAAATTGTCCAAAAATCTTACCTTCAGTGAAACCATCTCGTATTTATTTATCCTCTGAATTTTTAGAGAAGAATATTTTGGTTGAAAATTTGTGAATTTAAACTTCTGGAAATACGGTACTGTTTGTTTACAAGTGGCTAATCGAATGCTGAAATGTTTGAATGATTACTGCTCAAACTCATCTCTATTTTATACTTGCAAAAAGCAATGTACAGGTAGTTTCATTCGCATATCTGCTGAAAGCATTAACCTACTTCGCAGTTTTTTCAATGAAATGATGTATCTCTACTTACATTACTTGCATATTTAGGCCACGAATACTCATACGTTTTGCTGCCTCGAAAACCGGAAATGAGTACAACTCGCTGGATGAAAGCGAATGGGTTCTGTAAGAGCTGTTTTCAATTGAAAGCATAGCGTCATCTTTAAGACATGCGTTTGCGGTTAAGGAAACTCTCTCTCTCTCTCGTTGGTCTTGCTAGTAAAGTTTATTTAGGTCATTCATATCGTTACTGGATTTGCATAGTTTGTCTCAAAACTTGATTATCGCAGAAGACAGCTAAAGCTCAAGTTTCTGGCAACTTTCATCTAGCTAGCTGCGTCAATCTTTCTGGAATTTTGAATTCTAAACACGTTGTCAGCCAAATTTGCCAACCATATGTAAATTGAAAAGGTGTGATACACAGAGGTCCATAATTAATATGAGGCTAGTCTGCTTGTGAACTTATCTTTAGCTCCGTGTTATCCAGGAAATTAACAAAGGAGAAATGAGAACTACAAAAAATATTGTTAATCTTTTTTACTAGATACTGCAAACTTATAAAGGTAATTACTGTATTATTATCTTCATGTAAACTTAAGAAATAAAGCCGGCATAGAGATATGATAAGATGGTACTAATTCTTTACGTGAGTATCATCATCTACAAGCAATTAACGTCTCCCTGTAATGTTTTCTTGAAATCAACAAAGAAACTTATTTTAGATTTCTTTCTAATTGCAAAATGTAATTTCCTAATGTCATTGTCTAATTGCAATTTCCTTGCCAGCACTACAAAATAATCAAAACGCTGAAAGAAAAAGAATTTAGGTGAAAATTCTGGAGAAGGTACATATGTACGTAGTGCCAATGGCTGTAGTGCTTGTAAGTAGAAACGAAAAATTCGCTTCGCAAATTCTGATTGATTAGCTCCATCTGTAATGTACAGATACTATCATTCATAAGCGTTTTCTAGAGAGTTTAAACCGAGATAGTCACCATCTAGGTAACCTCAACACCCTCATTCTTGGTTTACCATCAATGTCATATAATAGTAGTGTGCAGGGCTGCATTTACGGGCTGGTCAACTGACCACCCTGGTCCGGGCAGGGATAAAAATATACATACAAAAACTTCCAAACACTAAAGTTCCAAAAAATACCAATTCGTGTCATTTCTAGTGTGTCTCTAGAACAGATCGATAGAAAATTCCATATCGCAAAACTTCCGGAAACTAGAGCGCTAATCTACAGATACAGTACAGGTCTATAGTAGTATAGTATCAGGGTAATATCTACAGTACCGTATTAGTTTACTAAAGATTACAACTAAGAAGTGTAAACTGGGAAATAGCTTAACTAAACAAAACGAGATTAACCTTTTACTCAGTTAAAACTTTGGAAGGACGAATTTGAATTCATAAGTCCCGAGTATCTGTATGTACTCCCAAAATCACAATGTCAACTATTATTGATGGTTTTCGTATCCCTTCTTTCCGCCGTTCGCAAGATTTCTACATACAAACATACCTCGGCATGTCTTTAATTATATGATATTTCAACCTTGAACCCACACCAGAATAATAGAAGTATTAGAAGGACCAACGTATATTTTATGTCCAAAGGTTTTGTTTGCATGAATTTCTAATGCATGCAATAAGTCGATGTGAAAATTAAAATGTATAAAAATATTGAGCTTCCATAATATGAAATTATTAGATATTTTGGGATATTTAAAACGAATGAGTTACGCGTAACCATCAGACCCTTTCTAAGCTTTTCTTTTGAAAGATTACATGGGTTTCATTTATTCAAGGAATATTTTATGATTACAAATGAGCATGCCAGTTGTAAAGGCTAAATCCAAATCGACTAAATGAATTATTATTATTATTAAATGAGCATTGCATTTTATCAGCACCCATCAGTCCTTTTCAAAGCTGTTCACTTACAATTAGCGCCATTAGATTTCCATGTAAGCTTGATATGGTCGAAAGAAGAAAAACGTAAACCCAATGGCCAAACTGTGATAGAAATTAATACTATAGGCTTACTGAAGATTGAGTATTGAAGCAGTTTATGACCTAAATTTAATGCCCGTCAAAATTTCAACCTCGTTTGTATTCAAATTAGAATTGTTATTAGTATTAGATTGAATTGAACCTTGCAATACCTAAAAATCGTGTGTAAATACAATCATTGAAATGGGAATATTAAGAAATCATTAATACCCGAATAAATCTAAACAATACAGAAAATTTATTTCAAGATAAATATTTACGGGACCTCTTTGGTATTTATAGATATATCAAGCGCTCTGTCAAATAAATCCTTTCGTATTTCCAGAATTAAAAAAGTAACCATATTCAAGCGGCCCCTTCAGTGCATTATGCTTTTCTACCAAAATTTACCCCTCATATAAAACATGCACACAAGTATTTTTCAGTAGAAACCGATCGTATTATGGAAATATCAAATTTCTTTACGTATCTAACGATTTTATAAGAAATTATTAGGTTTTTATGGACACTCTCAGAACATTATTTTTGCGTAATCAAACTTTTATTATCATCGACTGTCAAACCACACAGGTCACTGCTGCAAGCGATTTCTAATTTGTACTATAGGGTAATTACGTATACAATCGAGGGAAACAAGAGGTCATTTAATAACACAATCTATAAATAAATTTAGATATATTACAGGTAGTGCAGAAAGCTAGTACGAAGATCCACCGGTGTGAAATCTTCCACGACCAGCAGGGGCGGCGTAAGACCATGGTGCCCACATGCGGTGTTGCAGCCCTCTATATTTACAAAAATCAGTAGATCTTTAGTACAAATTATTATGAAGGTAATGATCCTCGTTTTGTAAAGTTTTATGATAATGAAAAACTCTTATTCGTCTGCGTACTGTTCCGTATTTTGCGTATCCATGGGTGCTGGTGCTACTCGCATTGGATAGTCGTAACCCATCATTAATAACTCCGGTTGGGAAAATGTCCATGGCATTGAAGTGCAAAGTGTTATCAAAGTAGCGACCATGGCAATGACAGCAAGGACCTAGGAGTTTATTTAAAATTTACATTAATTAAAAACATTTTCTTCAAAATAATGAAAGATGGAAGTACGAAATACTTATATGTTTTAACAATTAATTTGATGGTTAATGTTTAGTAAGCATCAAAAACCTCACCTTTGTGGACACCATATTGAGTTTTCAGAAGAAAAACGTTATACACCTGAAACTTGAAAAAATTATAATGTTCAAAACTCTCCTATACTCACATCCAGTGCAAAAAAAAGGATCTGAAACTGGTATGTTTGAATCTAGATGATTGAATGATGGTTTGTAAAAACGCACCGGCTTATTTTATACTTGCAAAACGCGAGTAGAGATACGTCAAGCGTCTTTTTTGCGTCTCCGCAAAAAGTTCGTTAACCTACTTTTGACCATTTTCATTGAAACCCTATTTGGGTCGCACATTTCTAGATATATTTTCTTTGTATTTTTAGCATGGACTGAACCGGTAAAAGCAATAATCAAACTTAAATCTTTTATTTCATTACCAGTATTTTGATCGAGAATTTGCAATTCTTTTTAAAAGTTTTGCAAAACAGCTAAACAAATATTAGGGAGAATATACAGTACCTATACAGTGTGTTGAATCCTAAATTGTGTAGTGCTATGGAATTTAATTATTTGGAAGTTGAATAAGCATTTTTATTTAGAATTTATGTTTCTGTAATTTAAAAATTATAGAAATTATTATTAATATTGAAATTACTGCTAAATGAAAAGTAAGTTTAAATGAATGTAAAAATTAGAATATTTAAAAAAGAAAAGACAATAGCTCATTGGCATTCATACTAAATTGACGTGTTCTGGATTAGCTCTCTTGATTAAAAAGCTGATTCTCAAAAAACTCTTCGTTAACCATCGAATTAAATTACATACTCCATATTGTTTAAATATAAGAGCTCAACATAAATTGGTCCTTCGAACCGGATATTATATAGCAACTGTTATTAATTTCGGAGTGTTGAGTACTCGAAAAATATTATTTATCAATCATGGAGGAATATATTAAAAGAAGACGCCATTTACGGAAAAGATTAGAGAAGACTAAGGAGAAGCTTGAGAGTATTGAAAATCCGATTATGTATGATATGTGCAATATTATTCAAGAACAATTACAAGAATTGTGGATTGAATTGAAAATTTGTTCTGACGACATTTTGACTACATGCGATTCCGATGACGAAGACGAGCATGAAGGAGTTTTTGATGAAATCAATGATGAATATAATGAAGTGAAGTTGATGTTGAGAACGAAGTTAGCAACATTAGCACCTGAAAATAGAGATGAATTACCATCAAGAAGATTTCCAAGGAATCAAGTTAATGATGCTGTGAAATTGCCAAAATTGGAGTTACCATCTTTTAATGGAAGCTATCTGGAATGGACTGCATTCTCGGATTTATTTAGAGCGAGTGTTCACAACCAAATGTTGAGCGGTGCTCAAAAATTGCAGTACCTAAAAGGGGCACTACGAGGAGATGCTTTGCAACTTATTCAAGGTTACTCTATCTCCGACGCTAATTATCAAGAAGCTTGGAATGTTCTCCAAAGACGCTATCAAAATAATCGTGAACTAGTGAGGACACAAATTGTAAAATTTGTTAGTCAAACAGCGTTGAAGGAGAAAAGTTTCTTAGGTCTACGATCCTTAGTGGATAACTCCAGATCATGTGTATTGGCTCTAAAGACTATGGGATATGAAATTGCTGTAGCAGATGAGAATTACTGGATATCATTTTTACTAATGGAAAAGCTTGACTCAAACGAGAGAACTGTGGGAAGCAAAACTTGGAAGAAATAATATGCCGAAGTGGTCAGAACTCATAGAATTTTTAGATGAACGTTGTACCATTTTGTCTTCCTCAACCAATGATGTGAAGGAAACACCGATCAAAAAGGCAAATGATAGGAACAAAGTTTCTGTACATCAAGTAATTACTAATAATTTATGCCCCATTTGTAATGAGACACATCTGGCATATCAATGCAAAAAGTTCATTGACATGAATGTCTTTGACCGAAACAAATGTGTAAAAGAGAAACATTTATGTTTTAATTGCCTCAAGACAGGTCATGATGTAATTAAATGTAGCTGGGGTGGTTCTTGCCGCAAGTGCAAACAAAAACACAGCACGCTATTACATTTAGATCAAACGCCATCTGTCGCGTCAGTTTCTGCACACACTGCAACTGTGTCAAATAGAGCGTTGATGGCAACTGTAAAGATTTTGATACAAAATTCAGGAGGAGAGAATCAAGAACTTAGAGCTCTCTTAGATCCTGGTGCTGACGTTAGCTTTATTTCAGAAGATGCGACACAATTGCTGGGGTTGAAAAAAGTCAGAACGCATACTGAAATATCTGGAGTTGGAGGAAGTCAAGCAGGCACAGCCAAGTATATTGTGCAATTTGAGTTAAGATCCAAACTTGAGGAGATATTTTCAATGCAAGTCAATGCATATGTATTACCAAAGATTACTTGTCTTTTACCGAAGAATGAAGTAAAATTTTCTGAATTTGATCATCTGAAGCATGTGACATTGGCGGATCCTTCATTTTTTACACCTGGTTGTATCGACGTGTTATTGGGTGCGGATGTATTCTATGATGTATTAAGAGATGGCAGATTAACAGGAAAGGAAGGTCATCCAGTGGGTCAGCGTACTGTATGGGGTTTTATAGTAGGAGGACAATGTCCTTCCCAATCACTCAGCCGATCTGTTACTATTCATCATTCTAATTGCAATACTGAAGTTATGATGCACAAATATTGGGAACTGGAAGAAATTCCTCGAAAACAATTTTTGACTGCTGAAGATAAGAAATGTGAGGAGCACTTTGTATTGACACATACAAGAGCAGTAGATGGAAGATATATTGTACGATTGCCATTTCGTGAAAATGTTCCTCAACTCGGAATTTCAATGAATATGGCAGAAAAACGTTTGAAGATGATGGAGAAAAAACTGGAATGTAACCTAGTTTTGAAAAATCAGTATGTGGATTTTATGCGGGAATACATTGCATTAGGTCACATGGAAGAAATTTCTGATTCTGAAATTCAAAAGCCACCTGGAGAAGTATATTATTTGCCACACCATGCTGTGATTAAAGAGGACAGTTCTACTACGAAGCTTAGAGTGGTTTTCGATGCATCGGCACTAACATCAACAAATGTATCTTTGAATGATCGTTTGATGACTGGACCGAAATTACAAGACAATCTATTCGATTTTTTAATTCGATTTAGACTTTATCCTGTAGCATTGAAAGCTGATATTGCGAAAATGTTTAGACAGATTTGGGTCCACAAAGATGATTGCGAGTTTCAGCGTATACTTTGGCGAGAATCTTGTGAAGAACCAATTAAGCATTATCGATTACTTACGGTAACATACGGAACATCAGTTGCACCATATTTGGCAAAACGATGTTTGCAGCAGTTAGCCGATGATGAGGCCGAAGAATTTCCCGATGCATCGGTAGTAACAAAGCAAGCTTTTTATATGGACGATCTTATGTCATCTCATGAAGATGGAGAACATGCGCTGATAATTCAACAGCAACTCATTAATATGATGTGCAAAGGGGGTTTAGATCTTCGAAAATGGATCAGTAATGACAGCGAATTGCTCATGTCGGTACCTGCTTCGATGAGAGAAACAGCCTTACCTTTACGAATCGATGAATCGGATTCCGTTAAAACTCTTGGTCTGAGTTATCATCCTATGCTGGATCAATTCAAGTTTATTGTCAAATTGCCAAAAGATCGAGAAATTTTAACTAAACGGTGCATAAGTTCAGACATGGGTAAGATTTTTGACCCAATTGGTTGGTTAGCACCGGTGACGATTTCGGCGAAAATTATATACCAGCAATTGTGGAAAGATAAATTGGATTGGGACGATGTGGTAGATCAAGAAGTGGAAACTAATTGGCGGAAGTACATCTCAAGTTTAGATGTGCTCGAAGAAATAAGAATACCTCGATGCCTTATTAAAGCTCCATATTTAAAATTTCAGCTTTTTGGGTTTTCCGATGCATCGGAATCAGCTTATGGAGCTGTAATATATTTAAAACAGACAGAAGAATCTTTGCCACAAATTCTAGTAGCTAAAACGAAAGTGGCGCCCACTAGGTCAGTTTCACTTCCGAGATTAGAACTCTGTGCTGCATTATTATTGGCTCGTTTATTGGAAGCTTCTATTAGCGCCATGAATTGTAAACCCAAATACGTTCATGCGTGGACGGATTCCATGATTGTCCTTCATTGGTTGAAAGGTCATCCGAGCAAATGGAAAACATTCGTGGCTAATAGGGTATCTGAAATTCAGGATGTTTTGCCCTCAGAAAATTGGCATCATGTTCCTGGGACAGAAAATCCTGCAGATTGCATATCTAGAGGAATTACCGCTGGAGAACTTCTGAATCATCCTTTATGGTGGCATGGTCCAACCTGGTTGAATCATTTTCCTGATGACTTTGACGAAGAAGTTATCAGCATTGACGAACCTACAGATACTGAAGAGAGAATGGCTATTAACGCATTTCATGCAAAGGCGGAATCCATCGATTTTTCTTTACTGCATAAATTTTCGTCGTTGCCCAAAGTGTTAAGAGTTACTGCGATCATTTTAAGATTCGGAAAAAAGAAAAAGGCTGATTTTAAAAGGATTCGTGGAATCGTGACTGTGACTGAGATTCACAATGCAATGATGTTTTGGATTGCATTGGTTCAAAGGACGGAGTTTCCACAAGAATTGCATTGTTTAAAAATAGCAAAGACTATAGAGTGCAGTAGTAAAATATTTTCTCTCAATCCGTTCTTAGATTTGGAAATGTTATTGAGAGTTGGAGGACGGTTGAAGAAAGCTCAAATTCCAATAACACGAAAGCATCCATTGCTTTTACCAAAGAAGCATAGGCTGGTTGAATTGATTATTCAAAATGAGCACTTAGTAAGCTTACATGCGGGTACGCAGGCAGTTTTGGCTAATCTTCATCAGAAATACTGGATTTTGGGAGCCAGGGACATGGTGAAAAGAATTATTCGACAATGTGTGATTTGCTGCCGACATCGAGCGAAGATAGCTAATCAAATGATGGGAGACTTGCCGGCAGCCAGAGTCAATCCCACTAGAGCATTTCAGAAGACGGGTGTTGATTACGCAGGGCCGGTTACTTTGAGAGTCATAAAGGGCAAAGGTCACAAATATTATAAGGCTTACATCGCGATTTTTATATGTTTTGTAACCCGCGCGTTACATATAGAGCTTGTTACGGATCTAACATCAACGGCTTTCGTTAAAGCTTTACGACGGTTTTGTGGACGACGCGGGAAACCTACTGACATCTATTGTGATAATGGCCGGACTTTTGTTGGAGCTCAGAAGCATTTACGTTCAATTGAGAGTAAAGAGTTCAAAACTCGAGTGAAGCAGTTCTTGGCAGGAGAGGAAATCACTTTCCATTTTAGTCCGCCAGGAGCACCACATTTTGGCGGATTGTGGGAGGCAGGCATCAAATCTCTCAAACATCATTTACGACGAGTTTTAGGGAATGAGATTTTAAATTATGAGGAAATTAATACATTACTTATTCAAATTGAGGCGTGTTTAAACTCGCGTCCTCTATCTCCTCTTTCTAATGACCCGACTGACCTATTACCATTGACACCTGGGCATTTTTTGATTGGGGATGCAATCACAGCTCCTGCAGATTCTACCTTTGTTGACAATAATACGACGTATACTAATAACTGGAAAAAGGTTCAGAAGTTGCATCAAAATTTCTGGAGAAGATGGAGTTCGGAGTACCTCACGAGATTGCAACAACGACCCAAGTGGTTAAAGCAGCAAGTAAATATTGCTATCAATGACTTAGTATTGGTTAAGGATGAACGTTTTCCACCGCTTAAATGGAAACTGGGTCGGGTAACGGAAATACATCCGGGTACAGATGGACTAGTGCGAGTGGTAACATTGAAAACCGCTGAAGGAGTTATCAAAAGACCAATAACTAAGATTTGTCAATTACCTATAAATTGAAATACGAAGCATTTCAAGGGAGCCAGAATGTTGAATCCTAAATTGTGTAGTGCTATGGAATTTAATTATTTGGAAGTTGAATAAGCATTTTTATTTAGAATTTATGTTTCTGTAATTTAAAAATTATAGAAATTATTATTAATATTGAAATTACTGCTAAATGAAAAGTAAGTTTAAATGAATGTAAAAATTAGAATATTTAAAAAAGAAAAGACAATAGCTCATTGACATTCATACTAAATTGACGTGTTCTGGATTAGCTCTCTTGATTAAAAAGCTGATTCTCAAAAAACTCTTCGTTAACCATCGAATTAAATTACATACTCCATATTGTTTAAATATAAGAGCTCAACACAGTGTAAATAAAGGACATATGTAGTATGCGTCCAGGAAATCTTATCTAGCATACATCTCAATTTCATAGGTTAATAAATTATAATGAAATGGTGAACAATAAAAAAATGCTAAAATACAGAAACAACCTGCACTATCCCGGACCTTAATAGCCATTTCGCGTTACCTGAATGTCTTCATTAGGTATCTCGTCTTTATTACAACAACCAGATAATTACTAAACAACAAAACGACTATCGTCACGCAATTTCACCCTTCAGGTATTATACATATATACATACATTTTGAAGAAACATCAAATTTTCCTTCTTTAAAAATTAAATCTGGTGACTTATCAAAGAAAAATCACTGCTACACGATAATTTGAGGCTTCGCGTAGGGTGGCGTCGCAGCCACCGCCGTCAAAGTAGGATGAATTTTGAGCTTTTTTCAAAATTTCAAAATTGTTTTCAAAAAAACTATCGGGCAGATTTCAAACACATAAGCAACAACCATTCCGATTTACCTAAGCAATATTCGCAGAAAATTTCGTTGAAATCGATTCAGTAATTTTAGAGACAGCTGTTATTTGACTTGAAGTTCAAAATTTCAAGAATTGTTTTCTAAAAGACTATAGGGTCGATTCCAATAACTTAATCAGCAACTATCACTATTTACCTAAGCAATGTTCACAACAAATACGTTGAAATCGATTCAGTAGTTTTAGAGATAGCTGTTATTTTACTTGAAGTTCAAAATTTCAAGAATTGTTTTCGAAAAGACTATAGGGTCGATTCCAATAACTTAATCAGCAACTATTACTATTTACATAAGCAATATTCACAAAAAAATTTCATTGAAATACATTCAGTAGTTTTGGAGATAACTGACATTTGACTTGAAGTCCAAAATTTCAATAATTTTTTTCTCAAAAACTGTCCTGTCGATTTCAACCAACTATGAATTTAGCCTTACTTTTGACACAAGTAATGTCCACAAAAAATTGCATTGAAATCGGACCAGCGATTTTTGAGTTATCGTGCGGAGATACACATGGACGTACGGACAAGGCTATTTTACTAAGGGCTGACGCCACCCTAAAAATAGCCAATCTGTCAATAATATGTTTTAGGTGGGGTCTGGCATCTACGGTTGAAGTACTAGCTGTAAATAATACTGATAATATGAAATATGTTCAATTAATAATTTAATGAGTGAAGTGATGCTTCCCCCTCAAAATTCATCATAAAATCTCATTCACCTATTGTCACCCAGTGTTTACCTGCTTGGTAGTTATATTTAATATTGTTTGTAATAAATGGATAATAAGTCTGTGCCTTCAATGGGACTTGGTTGAAGTGGCGATGCTTTGGAAGGTTGGAATTTTGTTCTAGTCATGGTCAGACTGATTGTGAGTGAATACTGGTGGAATCTTTCCTTAACTAAACGAATACAGGTACAATTTTTGAGCAGAATGCACCCTGCTATTTTTGAAAACTCGTTTCTCTAAAATAAATAAAACAACCCGGTAAGTTTCATATCGTCGGTGAAGAGGCAAAATGGTCTAAGTGCAATAACGATTAGAAGCAAAATGGTCTACATGCCTTTTTCCTTAAAGGCAAAACGGAATAGTTGCAAGCCATCCTAAAAGCAAAATGAACTACATGCAGTTTTCACTAAAAGCGAAATGGTCTACATGCGTGCATACTTTCATAATGAACAAGCTCACAAGTAACCCTCTCCACATGCCCACTTGGGATCGGAATGAAATTTTTTGTGAACTTAGATATATGCACAATGTCCAGCGAGAACAAAAGTTCCGACCATCTCGCCCTGGTTTGTGCGAGAAATCGCGCAGTTTTAAATTGTACCTCGTGGATAAATAGTTCCCCCTGTTAAACGTAAGTTTTTCAATGTTAAACTCCATAAGAAATTTTCATCTTCGAGAGACGGTGTTATATTAGATGAATGACACAATTATGGCATGCACTCATCATAACAGGTTCTAAGGTTCAAATACTGACCACTATTGGTAACTAGTGGTTTCTTGGACTCAGATTGGTCAATATTGGTCACAACTAGTTTTTTGACCTCACATTGACCAATAATGGTCACAATTGGCTTCTCAGCCTCAGATTGGTCAATGTTGGTCACCATCCGTTTCTTGGTCACAGATTGGTCAATATTATTTAATTAGTTGATTTACGTGACGAGATGTCCCAGTAAACCACGTTAGGTTGGACTAACGTTAAACCCTGACGTTGCATTGTTTCCATCGAAAGTTAATGTTGTATAAACGCAGGGCCAATAACGTTACGGTTTTAATGCTGTACCAGTATTTGCGTTCCGCGTTAGAGCATCGTTTGAAAATTCACTTACAAATAACGTTTACAAAACATAAAAACATAGCGCTGCATAACCGTTCATAAACAAACGCTTGCATAACGCTTATTTAGCGCTAATGTTAGCGGACATGCGCGTTACCAAGAATACATCAATCAAGTTCGGAAGGGAAATCCAGTTTATGGCCGTTACTGCAGTCAGTAAGCAGTGTAAGCACAGCAGACGTACGCTGTTTGTACAGTACTTAAAATTAGTTTGCTGGATCCTAACAGTTTGTTAAAATTAAATTAAATTTGGTTCGGAGAAACAGGATACAAGCGTTTATTTATGGTGCTCGTTTCGCCAAATAAGGTAAGTGTGTAACCTAAAATATTATGACATTTGTTCCTATCACTCATTTAATGATTAGCTAATTGTGGATTATTTTCGGCAGTTAATTAATTAAAATTATATAACATATACTTTGTATTTATGTTCTTATTTTGTTGTATCATTTCAGTGAAGAGGGTTGGTAAGCAGATTTTGATGTTGATGATACCCACTGGCAACTGCGAGTGTTGCTCTGATGATGCCGCTGAACTTACAGTTTAAGTCTGGGACTTGAGCTTCAGTAGCAATAATTGAAGGTAGACAGCATCTACCTAATTATTATTATTATATAAGTATTTATATAATTATTTACATAATCATATAATTGTTTGAGTTCTCCAAAATGCATTTTATTCAAAAAAAGTATTTTGAATTTAAAGTAGTTAAAAAAGTATTCTGTAGTTAGTATTTGGGGAATATATGCTGAATTAAACCAGTTTTTATTTTACTCACGGGCCAGTATTTTGAAGTTCGCACTTTGTTTAAAGGCCTCTGTATTTCGTAGAATGTATTTTGGGCACCTCTGATACTTACTATAATTATTTCTTGTAAGTTTTATTATTTTTACATTATATATAATCTTTTTATTTTGATTTTACAGCCTCATTCCTCAGCTGCCATTTGTTATGTTCGGGGATTCAAAAGGGACCAACCTTTTTACTGCTGTCGAGATTCGTGCCATCTTCGTTTATTTTAAAAGTTCCTTGTTTATGTCATTTCCAGATTATGGAATTATTTAGATTATTTTTTCAGATTATGGAGTTGGTATGCATGTATGTACATCTTATTATTAAATTGCATATAAATTATGTTTTAATAAATAAATATAAATATATAATTGACAATCAAATGTTTAAGTTATTTTAACTCAAGTTTTTTCATTCAACGTAAATTCTTGTACTTATGAACAAAAATCTAGCGTTAGACTACCATTAAACGATTCGCTGTCCATGCGCTGTCTCAACGTTAGAATTTGACGTTGCGCTAATCATAACTAGGAGTGCTAGTGTAGCGCTACGCAAGCGGACATCTGAATGTTTCAGAAACGCTAAGTTTAATGTTAGATCAACGATGCTAACGTTAGAATTTTACGTTGGTGTAATGGTTCTCCAACGCTTGTGGTTTACTGGGGTGCTTGTAAGAAGCAATCATTGCTTATTTATAAGTTGAAATAATACAGCTCACAAATCAGTGATAAATAACTTTCTTCAGATTTAATAGAAAATGTTTACTTCATTAACTCATGTGTTTTTATGAGCGAATGGTATTATAAAATCACTGGATTCGAAACCTTGTAGGCGATAAAACTTTTGAAAGGTTCGAATTAAACTTGTGAAACATAGTCTGCATATAACCCCTAGATGTGCAACTTGAGGTTACATTGTCAAATTGTCACAATTTTGAAAATTTCGAAAAATTCGAATTTGGAAAAAAATTAAAAATTGGAAAATTTAAGACTACTAATCATATATTAGATACCATATGACCACATTTTTTTAAAATTTCCAGAAAATTAGAAAGTGTTTTAAAAATTTCAGTAACGTCACATGACCAACACAATGGTTGTCTTATTAATACTCGCTCAACTCTCTTTGTACCCGCCCGGCGGTTACAAGATTTTAATTTTTACACCAGTATTCGCATAACCTTTTTTGTCTGTGCAATTTATATTCCTCGTATGGTTTAAGGATATGCAGTCAAAATTCATATTCTACTTACTTTCTCATTCGTTTCTGTATGTAGACCATTTTGCTTTTCGGCGAAATTGTATGTAGACCATTTTGCTTTTAAAAGTTGATGTATCTATTCCGTTTTGCATTTAGTAAAACGGCATATAGTCCATTTTGCTTCTAACCGAAATTGCACCATTTTTCCTCTTCACCGACGATATACCCTAACTTCCAATATTATATCCTTTATCCTTGACATACATACAGTAAGTGAATGACACGCAAAATGTCTGTTTTATATCTACATACGTTACTACTGTAGTACTTCTAGGATACCAATATTGACTCGCATCAAAGCTCCTAGACAACGTGCTAACGATGCTTCACTCAAGCAGCATTTCCCGCGAACGAAGAATGTGAATGGTGTTATCATGAGGTGTTCGGAATGACCTAAGAAACACATGGCAGTCATTACATTACATTTTCCATACACTCATTAACAGTCCAAAGATTTTGAATAAAAATAAACATCAGGTACACTGTTTATTTTCTGTATAAATACGAGCTAATAACACAAAATCTGGATTATTGCATTAAATTATATCACTAATTTGTAAGATTACCTCAATGTTTCTGTCCATTATAAACAGAGCAGGTGAATTCCTGCTCTGTTGTGTTATTATTATTTGTGATTTATTGCGTAGCCATTTTGTGGGTCTTTTAAGAAAAATTAGCGAATTCTGTGTCAAAATAATGGAATACCAGCTTCAAGTTTTATATTGCTTATATTTTATTCCGGTTCAATCCACTCTAAAAATACTAAAAATAATATATCTAAATATGTGCGACCCAGATAGGGTTTCAATGAAAATGGTCAAAAGTAGGTTAATGAATATTTTGCACCTACGCTAATGAAACTATCTCTATTCGCTTTTCTCAAGTATAAAATAAGCCGGTGCGTTTTTACAAACCATCATTCTATCAGCTAGATTCAATCATACCAGTTTCAGCTCCTTTTTTGCACTGATTGTGAGCATTAGAGTTTTAAAAATCATAATTTCCACAAGTTTCAAGTGTAACGTTTTTCTTCTGAAAACTCAATATGGTGTCCACAAAGGTGAGGTTTTTGATGCTTACTAAACATTAACCATCAAATTAATTGTTAAAACATATAAGTATTTCGTACTTCCATCTTTCATTATTTTGAAGAAAATGTTTTTAATTAATGTAAATTTTAAATAAACTCCTAGGTCCTTGCTGTCATTGCCATGGTCGCTACTTTGATAACACTTTGCACTTCAATGCCATGGACATTTTCCCAACCGGAGTTATTAATGATGGGTTACGACTATCCAATGCGAGTAGCACCAGCACCCATGGATACGCAAAATACGGAACAGTACGCAGACGAATAAGAGTTTTTCATTATCATAAAACTTTACAAAACGAGGATCATTACCTTCATAATAATTTGTACTAAAGATCTACTGATTTTTGTAAATATAGAGGGCTGCAACACCGCATGTGGGCACCATGGTCTTACGCCGCCCCTGCTGGTCGTGGAAGATTTCACACCGGTGGATCTTCGTACTAGCTTTCTGCACTACCTGTAATATATCTAAATTTATTTATAGATTGTGTTATTAAATGACCTCTTGTTTCCCTCGATTGTATACGTAATTACCCTATAGTACAAATTAGAAATCGCTTGCAGCAGTGACCTGTGTGGTTTGACAGTCGATGATAATAAAAGTTTGATTACGCAAAAATAATGTTCTGAGAGTGTCCATAAAAACCTAATAATTTCTTATAAAATCGTTAGATACGTAAAGAAATTTGATATTTCCATAATACGATCGGTTTCTACTGAAAAATACTTGTGTGCATGTTTTATATGAGGGGTAAATTTTGGTAGAAAAGCATAATGCACTGAAGGGGCCGCTTGAATATGGTTACTTTTTTAATTCTGGAAATACGAAAGGATTTATTTGACAGAGCGCTTGATATATCTATAAATACCAAAGAGGTCCCGTAAATATTTATCTTGAAATAAATTTTCTGTATTGTTTAGATTTATTCGGGTATTAATGATTTCTTAATATTCCCATTTCAATGATTGTATTTACACACGATTTTTAGGTATTGCAAGGTTCAATTCAATCTAATACTAATAACAATTCTAATTTGAATACAAACGAGGTTGAAATTTTGACGGGCATTAAATTTAGGTCATAAACTGCTTCAATACTCAATCTTCAGTAAGCCTATAGTATTAATTTCTATCACAGTTTGGCCATTGGGTTTACGTTTTTCTTCTTTCGACCATATCAAGCTTACATGGAAATCTAATGGCGCTAATTGTAAGTGAACAGCTTTGAAAAGGACTGATGGGTGCTGATAAAATGCAATGCTCATTTAATAATAATAATAATTCATTTAGTCGATTTGGATTTAGCCTTTACAACTGGCATGCTCATTTGTAATCATAAAATATTCCTTGAATAAATGAAACCCATGTAATCTTTCAAAAGAAAAGCTTAGAAAGGGTCTGATGGTTACGCGTAACTCATTCGTTTTAAATATCCCAAAATATCTAATAATTTCATATTATGGAAGCTCAATATTTTTATACATTTTAATTTTCACATCGACTTATTGCATGCATTAGAAATTCATGCAAACAAAACCTTTGGACATAAAATATACGTTGGTCCTTCTAATACTTCTATTATTCTGGTGTGGGTTCAAGGTTGAAATATCATATAATTAAAGACATGCCGAGGTATGTTTGTATGTAGAAATCTTGCGAACGGCGGAAAGAAGGGATACGAAAACCATCAATAATAGTTGACATTGTGATTTTGGGAGTACATACAGATACTCGGGACTTATGAATTCAAATTCGTCCTTCCAAAGTTTTAACTGAGTAAAAGGTTAATCTCGTTTTGTTTAGTTAAGCTATTTCCCAGTTTACACTTCTTAGTTGTAATCTTTAGTAAACTAATACGGTACTGTAGATATTACCCTGATACTATACTACTATAGACCTGTACTGTATCTGTAGATTAGCGCTCTAGTTTCCGGAAGTTTTGCGATATGGAATTTTCTATCGATCTGTTCTAGAGACACACTAGAAATGACACGAATTGGTATTTTTTGGAACTTTAGTGTTTGGAAGTTTTTGTATGTATATTTTTATCCCTGCCCGGACCAGGGTGGTCAGTTGACCAGCCCGTAAATGCAGCCCTGCACACTACTATTATATGACATTGATGGTAAACCAAGAATGAGGGTGTTGAGGTTACCTAGATGGTGACTATCTCGGTTTAAACTCTCTAGAAAACGCTTATGAATGATAGTATCTGTACATTACAGATGGAGCTAATCAATCAGAATTTGCGAAGCGAATTTTTCGTTTCTACTTACAAGCACTACAGCCATTGGCACTACGTACATATGTACCTTCTCCAGAATTTTCACCTAAATTCTTTTTCTTTCAGCGTTTTGATTATTTTGTAGTGCTGGCAAGGAAATTGCAATTAGACAATGACATTAGGAAATTACATTTTGCAATTAGAAAGAAATCTAAAATAAGTTTCTTTGTTGATTTCAAGAAAACATTACAGGGAGACGTTAATTGCTTGTAGATGATGATACTCACGTAAAGAATTAGTACCATCTTATCATATCTCTATGCCGGCTTTATTTCTTAAGTTTACATGAAGATAATAATACAGTAATTACCTTTATAAGTTTGCAGTATCTAGTAAAAAAGATTAACAATATTTTTTGTAGTTCTCATTTCTCCTTTGTTAATTTCCTGGATAACACGGAGCTAAAGATAAGTTCACAAGCAGACTAGCCTCATATTAATTATGGACCTCTGTGTATCACACCTTTTCAATTTACATATGGTTGGCAAATTTGGCTGACAACGTGTTTAGAATTCAAAATTCCAGAAAGATTGACGCAGCTAGCTAGATGAAAGTTGCCAGAAACTTGAGCTTTAGCTGTCTTCTGCGATAATCAAGTTTTGAGACAAACTATGCAAATCCAGTAACGATATGAATGACCTAAATAAACTTTACTAGCAAGACCAACGAGAGAGAGAGAGAGTTTCCTTAACCGCAAACGCATGTCTTAAAGATGACGCTATGCTTTCAATTGAAAACAGCTCTTACAGAACCCATTCGCTTTCATCCAGCGAGTTGTACTCATTTCCGGTTTTCGAGGCAGCAAAACGTATGAGTATTCGTGGCCTAAATATGCAAGTAATGTAAGTAGAGATACATCATTTCATTGAAAAAACTGCGAAGTAGGTTAATGCTTTCAGCAGATATGCGAATGAAACTACCTGTACATTGCTTTTTGCAAGTATAAAATAGAGATGAGTTTGAGCAGTAATCATTCAAACATTTCAGCATTCGATTAGCCACTTGTAAACAAACAGTACCGTATTTCCAGAAGTTTAAATTCACAAATTTTCAACCAAAATATTCTTCTCTAAAAATTCAGAGGATAAATAAATACGAGATGGTTTCACTGAAGGTAAGATTTTTGGACAATTTCTTAATTAAAATCAGTTTATGCGATAAGGTTATAATAAATTCTCATCTTCAATTACCAAAATCAAACAATTTATTATTAGTTTGTGGTCGTCATTGCCTTCTTCGCTACTTTTGCAAGTCAGTCAATTTCAATGGCCTGGCCAGTTTCCCAATCTGAATCATTTCATGCTGAAGTTATCCATCCAGAACTTCCCGAAGGATCTATTGATAATACCCGGTATGAAAAATATAACATATCTATATTTTATAGCGGTTACCTATATATCGTCGGTGAAACTTCCTAACCGGCTAAAATAAAAAATGCTTAGAATACAGATCGGCTATTTAGCGCTGTCGCTCAATACTCACCACAGCCATAATTCCCCCATTTCCCTTAACATGACCACACCTTCCGCTCCCCTTACACTAATCCCCACGTACGTACTACCATACGTACTACATCTATACTCTCCATCCCATTATTTCCCCTCCACCTCCAGTCCACTTCCTTTCCCCTCCATTTCCACACCACTTAACCTCCACCTCACATTATATTACACTCCCCACCACTTACCCTCCGCTTACCCCTCAATTACATTCCCCTCCACTTGCCCTTCAATTACATTCCCCTCCACTTCCCGTCTGCTTACCCTTCAATTACATTCCCCTCCACTTTCCCTCCGCTTTCTTTCCATTTTCCCTCAACTTCCCTCCACTTTCCCTCCACTTCCCCTTCAATTATATACCCCTCCACTTAACCTACAATTACATACCCCTCCACTTTCCCCCCACTCAACCTACAATTACATACCCCTCCACTTCCCCTTCAATTATATACCCCTCCACTTAACCTACAATTACATACCCCTCCACTTTCCCCCCACTCAACCTACAATTACATACCCCTCCACTTTCCCCCCACTCAACCTACAATTACATACCCCTCCACTTTCCCCCCACTCAACCTACAATTACATACCCCTCCACTTTCCCTCCACTCAACCTACAATTACATACCCCTCCACTTTCCCTCCACTCAACCTACAATTACATTCCCCTCCAATTTCCCTAAACGCAACCTACAATTACATACCCCTCCACTTTCCCTCCACTCAACCTACAATTACATACCCCTCCACTTTCCTTCCCCTCAACCTACAATTACATACCCCTCCACTTTCCCTCCACTCAACTTACAATTACATACCCCTCCACTTTCCCTCCACTCAACCTACAATTACATACCCCTCCACTTTCCCTCCACTCAACCTACAATAACATACCCCTCCACTTTCCCTCCACTCAACCTACAATTACATACCCCTCCACTTTCCCCCCACTCAACCTACAATTACATACCCCTCCACTTTCCCTCCACTCAACCTACAACTACATACCCCTCCACTTTCCCTCCACTAAACCTACAATTACATACCCCTCCACTCAACCTACAATTACATACCCCTCCACTTTCCCTCCACTCAACCTACAATTACATACCCCTCTCTTTTCCCTCCACTCAACCTACAATTACATACCCCTCTACTTTCCCTCCACTAAACCTACAATTACATACCCCTCCACTTTCCCTCCACTCAACCTACAATTACATACCCCTCACTTTCCCTCCCCTCAACCTACAATTACATACCCCTCCACTTTCCCTCCACTAAACCTACAATTACATACCCCTCCACTTTCCCCCCACTCAACCTACAATTACATACCCCTCCACTTTCCCTCCACCCAACCTACAACTACATACCCCTCCACTTTCCCTCCACTAAACCTACAATTACATACCCCTCAACTTTCCCTCCACTCAACCTACAATTACATACCCCTCCACTTTCCTTCCCCTCAACCTACAATTACATACCCCTCCACTTTCCCTCCACTCAACCTACAATTACATACCCCTCCACTTTCCCTCCACTCAACCTACAATTACATACCCCTCCACTTTCCCTCCACTCAACCTACAATTACATACCCCTCCACTTTCCCTCCACTCAACCTACAATAACATACCCCTCCACTTTCCCTCCACTCAACCTACAATTACATACCCCTCCACTTTCCCCCCACTCAACCTACAATTACATACCCCTCCACTTTCCCCCCACTCAACCTACAATTACATACCCCTCCACTTTCCCTCCACTCAACCTACAATTACATACCCCTCCACTTTCCCTCCACTCAACCTACAATTACATTCCCCTCCAATTTCCCTAAACGCAACCTACAATTACATACCCCTCCACTTTCCCTCCACTCAACCTACAATTACATACCCCTCCACTTTCCTTCCCCTCAACCTAAAATTACATACCCCTCCACTTTCCCTCCACTCAACCTACAATTACATACCCCTCCACTTTCCCTCCACTCAACCTACAATTACATACCCCTCCACTTTCCCTCCACTCAACCTACAATTACATACCCCTCCACTTTCCCTCCAATCAACCTACAATTACATACCCCTCCACTTTCCCTTCACTCAACCTACAATTACATACCCCTCCACTTTCCCTCCACTAAACCTACAATTACATACCCCTCCACTTTCCCTCCAATCAACCTACAATTACATACCCCTCCACTTTCCCTTCACTCAACCTACAATTACATACCCCTCCACTTTCCCTCCACTCAACCTACAATTACATTCCCCTCCAATTTCCCTCCACTCAACCTACAATTACATACCCCTCCACTTTCCCTCCACTCAACCTACAATTACATACCCCTCCACTTTCCTTCCCCTCAACCTACAATTACATACCCCTCCACTCAACCTACAATTACATACCCCTCCACTTTCCCTCCACTCAACCTACAATTACATACACCTCCACTTTCCCTCCACTCAACCTACAATTACATACCCCTCCACTTTCCCTCCACTCAACCTACAATTACATACCCCTCCACTTTCCCTCCACTCAACCTACAATTATTACATACCCCTCCACTTCCCCTCCACTCAACCTACAATAACATACCCCTCCACTTTCCCTCCACTCAACCTACAATAACATACCCCTCCACTTTGCCTCCACTCAACCTACAATTACATACCCCTCCACTTTCCCTCCACTCAACCTACAATTACATACCCCTCCACTTTCCCTCCACTTAACCTACAATTACATACCCTCCACTTCCCCTTCATTTAAATACTGAGAGGAGAAGTTGAGGGGAAGTGGAGGGGTTGAGTATTTAAAGGGGAAGTGGAGGGAAAGTGGAGAAAAAGTGGTGGGGTTATGTATTTGAAATGGAAGTGGAGGGTAAGTGGAGGGGTTGAGCATTTAAAGGGGAAGTGGAGGGAAAGTGGAAGAAAAGTGGTGGGGTTATGTATTTGAAATGGAGTGGAGGGTAAGTGGAGGGGTTGAGTATATAAAGGGGAAGTGGAGGGAAAGTGGAGGAAAAGTGGTGGGGTTTTTTTTTGAAATGGAAGTGGAGGGTAAGTGGAGGGGTTGAGCATTTAAAGGGGAAGTGGAGGGAAAGGGGAGGAAAAGTGGTGGGGTTATGTATTTGAAATGGATGTGGAGGGAAAGTGGAGGAAAAGTGGTGGGGTTATGTATTTGAAATGGAAGTGGTAAGAAAGTGGAGGGGTTGAGTATTTGAAGGGGAAGTGGAGGGGTTGAGTATTTGAAGGGGAAGTGGAGGGGTTGAGTATTTGAAGGGGAATTGGAGTGGAAGAGGAGGCGAAGTGGAGGGTAGTGGAGGGAAGTTAAGGGTAGTGGTTTCGAAGTGGACTGGAAGTGGAGGGGAATTGTGGGATAGTGGAGGTAAACTCCACTCCACTTACATGATACACTGCAAAGGGGAATTATGGCCGGGTTTCACTTTAGAGTTTCTAGCGGAAGCGCTATAGCCGGTTTTCATTTTAGGCATTTTAAATTATAGCCGGTTAGGAAGTTTAGCCGACGATATGTACTTACATGAACCTTACTTGTTACATTTTGATTTTGAAAATGCAGGGACAGCCGAATGTGGGCACCATGGACATATGCAAAGCCAGCTGGTAGGGGGAGATTTCACACAGGCGGATCATCATACTAGTTTTGTCTTCTAAAATGAATATATTTATTACCAGTTAGCATATTGTGGTAAAAATTGCTATTTTAAACCAGTTTAAAAAATATCGTATGTGATATACATAACATATTAAATAAACCGCTTATAATTGGTTGTTTTTAATTGAAACTATTTTATGTGACCTTCTTATAACTAAAGAACAACAACATTTTATTCAAATACCAATTAGATTTAAATTTTAACACTAAATTTGTTCTCTGACCTAAACCTGATGATGATGAGGTATAATATTAATTAAATACTGACGAAACTCAACAGCAATAATTACACTAGCTATGGGAATGTAGTTACAGGATTAGAGCAGCAACATTCCATTTGTAAAATTGATGGGGCTCATGAATTTCATATGTTAATAAATTATAAATGAAATGGCGAACAATAAAAAATGTTAAAATACAGAAACAACCTGCACTATCCCGGACCTTAATAGCCATTTCGCGTTACCTGAATGTCTTCATTAGGTATCTCGTCTTTATTACAACAACCAGATAATTACTAAACAACAAAACGACTATCGTCACGCAATTTCACCCTTCAGGTATTATACATATATACATACATTTTGAAGAAACATCAAATTTTCCTTCTTTAAAAATTAAATCTGGTGACTTATCAAAGAAAAATCACTGCTACACGATAATTTGAGGCTTCGCGTAGGGTGGCGTCGCAGCCACCGCCGTCAAAGTAGGATGAATTTTGAGCTTTTTTCAAAATTTCAAAATTGTTTTCAAAAAAACTATCGGGCAGATTTCAAACACATAAGCAACAACCATTCCGATTTACCTAAGCAATATTCACAACAAATACGTTGAAATCGATTCAGTAGTTTTAGAGATAGCTGTTGTTTTACTTGAAGTTCAAAATTTTGAGAATTTTTTTCGAAAAAACTATAAAGCCGATACCAATAGCATATTCAGTAACTACAACTATTTACATAAGCAATATTCACAAAACATTTCATTGAAATACATTCAGTAGTTTTGGTGATAGATTGCCAGTTGACTTGAAGTCCAAAATTTCAATAATTTTTTTCTCAAAAACTGTCCGGTCGATTTCAACCAACTATGAACTTAGCCTTACTTTTGACACAAGAAATGTTCACAAAAAAATCGAACCAGCGATTTTTGGGTTATCATGCGGAGGGACACACAGACGTTTGGACGTACGGACAAGGCTATTTTACTAGGGGGCTGACGACACCCTAAAAATAACCAATCTGCCAGTAGTATGTTTTACTTGGGGACTGGCATCTGACGGTTGATTTACTATCAGTAAATAATACTGAAATATGAAATATGTTCAATTAATAATTTAATGAGTAAAGAGACGCTTTCCCGGTGGTAGCCATTCAAAATTCATCATAAAATCTCATTCAGCTATTTTCACCCAGTGTCTACCTGCTGGGTAGTTATATTTAATATTGTTTGTAAAAAATGGATAGTAAGTCTGTGCCTTCAATGGGACTTGGTTGAAGTGGCGATGCTTTGGAAGGTTGGAATTTCGTTCTAGTCATGGTCAGACTGATTGTGAGTGAATACTGGTGGAATCTTTCCTTAACTAAGCGAATGCAGGTACAATTTTTGAGCAGAATGCACCCTGGTATTTTTGAAAACTCGTTTCTCTAAAAAAAAATAAAACAACCCGGTAAGTTTCATCTACCGTAACTTCCCATTTTATATCCGTTATCCTTGACATACATTTAGTGAATGACACGCAAAATGTCTGTTTTATATCTACATACGTTACTACTGTAGTACTTCTAGGATATCAATATTGACTCACATCAAAGCTCCTAGCCAACGTGCTAACGGTGCATCACTCACGCAACATTTTCTGCGAACGCAGAATGTGAATGGTGCTATCATGACGACTTCTGAACGACCTAAGAAACACATGGCAGTCATTACATTACATTTTCCATACACTCATTAACAGTCCAAAGATTTTGAATAAAAATAAACATCAGGGTACACTGTTTATTTTCTGTAACAATACGAGCTAATAACATAAAATCTGGATTATTGCATTAAATTATATCACTAATTTGTAAGATTACCTCAATGTTTCTGTCCATTATAAACAGAGCAGGTGAATTCTTGCTCTGTTGTGTTATTATTATTTGTGATTTATTGCGTAGCCATTTTGTGGGTCTTTTAAGAAAAATTAGCGAATTCTGTGTCAAAATAATGGAATACCAGCTTCAAGTTTTATATTGCTTATATTTTATTCCCGTTCAATCCACTCTAAAAATACTAAAAATAATATATCTAAATATGTGCGACCCAGATAGGGTTTCAATGAAAATGGTCAAAAGTAGGTTAATGAATATTTTGCACCTACGCTAATGAAACTATCTCTATTCGCTTTTCTCAAGTATAAAATAAGCCGGTGCGTTTTTACAAACCATCATTCTATCAGCTAGATTCAATCATACCAGTTTCAGCTCCTTTTTTGCACTGATTGTGAGCATTAGAGTTTTAAAAATCATAATTTCCACAAGTTTCAAGTGTAACGTTTTTCTTCTGAAAACTCAATATGGTGTCCACAAAGGTGAGGTTTTTGATGATTACTAAACATCAAATTTGTTGTTACACACAAGTAATTTCGTACTTCCATCTTCCATTATTTTGAAGAAAAGGTTTTTAATTAATATAAATTTTAAATAAACTCACAGGTCCTTGCTATCATCGCCATGGTCGCTACTTTGATAACACTTTGCACTTCAATGCCATGGACATTTTCCCAACCGGAGTTATTAATGATGGGTTACGACTATCCAATGCGAGTAGCACCAGCACCCATGGATACGCAAAATAAGGAACAGTACGTAGACGAATAAGAGTTTTTCATTATCATAAAACTTTACAAAACGAGGGTCATTACCTTCATAATAATTTGTACTAAAGATCTACTGATTTTTGTAAATATAGAGGGCTGCAACACCGCATGTGGGCACCATGGTCTTACGCCGCCCCTGCTGGTCGTGGAAGATTTCACACGGGTGGATCTTCGTACTAGTATTTTACATTGAAATAATTTATTTATAGCGTGTATTAAAAGGGATACCGTTTCCCTGACTGTATAAATGCAACGTACTTTTCATAAATAAAAGTATAAAATTAAAGTATGAAACGCAGCTGTAACTAGTAATATACATTATGTGTTAAAGTTATTATTTGTGGCTCCGATCAATGGTAATAAGAGTTAGATTTTGATTGCATAATAATATCATTAACATGCCTATTGTTTCAATATAAACGTACTCAGTTTCTTATGGATTAGTTTGATCCATGAACAAAAACTAAAATAAACTATCCATAATATAATGGCACGGTTGGTTTCTGCTACGATATCATTTGCATGCGATGGAATAAGAAGCAGTAAGATCATGAGCGATGGAATTACATTTATAAATAATTCAGTGTTCGTAAGATTTCTAAGAATGACATTTCTAGAATAATTTATAAATGTTGTCACCAGCAACGTTAACAAAACGACTTTAACAGAATGTTTGTAAGAGCACTACGACGACGGCCAGAGCAGTGTTCAAGTCAAGTTATTTTAGACAACTTGACTTGAACTTGAAAAACCAAACTTGAATGTCTAAACGAGGTATCCGCACTTGTACTTGAGGAATCAAGTTTCTCAAGCACTTTGAGTGTTCAAGTTTCTCAAGCACCTCGAGTATTCAAGTTTCTCAAGCACCTTGAGTATTCAAGTTTCTCAAGCACCTTGAGTACTCAACATTCAAGTACACGATTTTCAAGTTCATTTTATAGAACTTGATAAGAACTTGACTTTCAAGTTGGGCACATCACTTGACTTGCACGTGAACTTGAACTTGTACTTGATTATTCATCGTGGAGGCCACTTTAACGTTTCAGAATAAAAACAAACAAAGATGTCATTACTATGATGTTTGACGTCCAATATAGTTTTTAGTGGGATGCAATGATGCCTCTAATTGCTCAATGCTTACATTGCTTTTCAGTGACAAAAACTCAAGTTATACTCAAGTTTTATTCAAGTACTTCCAATCAGTGTACTTGAACTTGACTTGATTTTGCAATCAAGTAATATATTATTAGCTTGGACTAGATCGAACTTGTACTTGAAAACGCAAGTTCAAATTATAATTTCACTTGAACTTGATGCTCAAGTTACAAAATTGTCTGCACTTGACTTGATTTGACACTTGAACTGTTCAAGTTGGAACTAGAATAAAATTATAAACTGTGGTTCAAACGCAATTTCAGATGACTTGTTGCCACAACAGAGTGTAAATTTTTATCAAGGGACTGTTGACCCACTTATCAACCAATAGTGACCTCCCTTATTGCTCTAGGAGTTGATGAGCGAATTGAGGGAAGTTTTCCAGCAGGTATAAAAACCCTTGAACCTGCTCAGCAGACAATATATAGCATCCAGTTTTTCAACTTTCAAGTTCTCTGAACCATACATTCTTCTAAATTAGCCAGAACTTTTGAGCCTTTCTACACGTATTCGATACAGAAATTTACGCTGCCAACATGGTTTGTATTTGTTTTAAATTTTTTTCCTATTTAAACAGTCTCGCATTTACTTGAAATAGCCGATATTGTCGATATTTTAATAGTTTGTGCATTTAATTGTATTTTATCAGGTTACCGCTATCCTCCATGCAATCTGCTTGGTCTTGGCTCTAACTTCTTCAATTTGTTTAGCCAACGAATATGTGGCATACTTCAGCGTTCTTGCTGAAGATATTACTTTGAATACTCCAGCTGCTGTGGACAACACAAGTCAAAGTCAATCACCTCCTACCCAATTGCCTACGATGACTGCCGCTTCTATTGTAGCATATAGGGCAAATTCAACATCAACCAGTGAGAGTGACACTCGTACCACCGTGGGAATTCGTCTAGAAGACGCAACTACCACTTTTGGTGTCACTTCTTTCCTGCTAGTTGTAGGCCACCCCTAGCTCCGTCTGGATCAAATTCTGGTGCTATTTGTATATATGTTCAAGTATATAATGTATATGTTAGCTACAACTATTCCCGTTGTCGTTTTTAATTTCTAATATCCGCTCTATCATTTTACTTCTCATCGACTTTAATGAATTTGTTTACGTAACTTTTATGTACAGCATCTAATGATTCTTCGATTCTGTATGTTGTTTTTTTAATTCTGTCATAATAAACTAGCAGGGTTAAAAGGTTACATACCAATCGTTTGGTCTGAATATTTAGCTATCTGATGGAGTTAGCTACTATATTATTGTACCCATGAAATCATCCCTATTGTCTACTTTGCCCGTTAAAGTAATTGTAAATAAATGTACACCCATAACAGTTCTCAAGAAAATTTCTTTACAGAAAGTCTTTATTTCATTTAATTATGCATACTCGCCCAACAACTACTCCTGTTTTCAAAATTTTTTACCAACCGCATTTCAACAAAATTTACTAATACAAAAATCAAACTTGCTACGATTCATGTATTCAGATTATTTTACATTATTTGCCCACTGGTTAGGGAAGGTTTCACACGGGTGGATCTTCGTACTTGCTGTCTACAATTCAATGAATTTATTTAAAGCGTGTATTAAAAACAGTTATTCTTTCCCGGATTGTATAAATACTACATAGTTTTAGTAACTACAAGTATAAAATTAATGATGGCTGGAAGTTGTGACCTGTGAGCAATGATAATAATTATATGGTTTAGATTGCATACTACTAATATCATTAACGTGCTGTTTATGTCAATAAAGACCTGCAACATTCCTAATGGAAACTTTTTGATACGTGACTATAAACTAATATAAACTATGCATAATAATGATACGGTGTTGGTTTCTACTGAAACTTACATATTAAATGCTCTCTGAAGTTATTCACATATACATAGAAGGGGTAAGAACATGAACCTTAGAATTTCATTAATTTATCTGATTTATGTTGCTATGTTATGTATGTAATTTTTAGAATAGTTCAAATTTGTTTTCACCATCAACATTAAAATAACGACTTCAGCAGAATGTATGTAAGAGCATGGCTGAGGCAGTTAGTTATGATTGGTTCAAAAATAAATGCAATCCCCCAAAAGTCATTTACTGTAAATACAAATGAGAGTATCTACTCCTAACGTCGGGACTATATAGAAACATCTGGATCATGAATAATATTGTAAAGTTCGATTAAAAAGCAAAATTGAAGTAGCTTCGGCGTCAAAGCAGTGCGTAAGAAATTGTTCTACCAGCTACCAACCAACTGTGCCCCCCTTGTTACTAGGCGTTGGTACATATGTAAGTGAAATAAGAGAAGTCTTCCATGAGTTTTAACAACCGTTGATCGTTGACCTTGCTCAGTGGATAATCATGCACAATCCTGTTCTCCATTTGTTCTAAAAACGAAAAACATATTGTATATTCCTGGCTAAATTGTATAAACTCATTGTAAGTAATACTATCAGACTACCCTGAATTATCGAGCTCAGGGATTTTAACCATTCCTGCCTATTACTCATTACTAATTACTACTGTAGTAAGTATATTCATGGTAAATTGGTAAACCACGAATGGGGGTTTTGAGATAACCAAAATGGCGACTGTTTTTCTTTAAGCCCTCTGGAAGTTTCTTACAAACCATATACTGAATACATACAGCGACTCAACTTCAATATTTGAAGGGAATCTGTTGTTCCAATTAAATCCAAGCTCATCAGACCCTGGTATATCTCTATGCACCTTCAAGAATAGTTTTACCTAAATTTATTATCGTTCAGCTCAAGTATTTTGTAGTGTTGGCAAAGAAATGACCCTCTGTATTTTGTAAAATTGTCATTAGAATAAAGAAATTTTCCTTAAAACACTATGTAGTTAAATGACTTGTACGTTTTATCCCCCAATTTGGAATGTTTCGAGGCGGTGTTGCGTGACAAACAGAGAATTCTCAATTTGAAAAGAAACAAGTACCCATTCAACCAGAACTTTCTTCATTGTTGCTTCCAAGAAATCATTACAGGGTGACGTTAATTGCTTGTAGAAGAAATGATGTCACTCATGTAATGAATGAGTATCATCTTATCATATCTCTGTACTAGTGCTACAACGCATCGTTAGAGCTACCAAACGCGTGGTCGCGGGAGATAAAGGAGCTACTACAAAATTTAAACCGCTTAGATTTGTGGGATAGACAAGATCCAAAGGCACTGAAGAACGCTTTCAAGGAAATTCTGGATACCCTCAGGGAAAATCTTAGACTGGAAGATGCAGTGAGAAGAGACCAATCCTCGTACAACAACCTATACCGGGATGCATCAGATCTACAATGTGAGCCGTACATCAAGAATCAAAACCCGTTGCTGGTGCAGAGCCTAATTGCTCAGATTCGCCTGGCTTCTAATCAAGCACATCTGCCGCAAAGAATTAAATTCAACTCCATAATATACAAGTTTTTCCCAAAAAACCAGTGCTCTATTTGTAACCGCCTGGAATTTGATGATATTTAGCATTTTTTATTTCGATGTACACTATTATCTCCACTTAGGCATCACATTCTAAATTACATAGACATTTCACTCGTAAATAATAGGAACTGGATCAACATATTAAAGTTATCTTCTAACGATCATTGTTTCAGAATTGCTAAGTATGTGCAAGCCGGACTAAAACTCCGTGCATGGGGGAGAAATGAGTGATTAGTCTCTTCTGTTAAATTTCTTAACTTTGTTCCACATTTACTATGCTGGGCGTTAGCCGTATGATGTGCTGTAGACAACTCTTTAAAGCACTTAATAAATACATACATACATACATACATACATACATACATATCTCTGTACTGGTACTAAGTACTAGTATCCTAATTTCTAAGCTTAGTTTGCAGATAATTATAATAACGCTTACTACAATTGCAGTATCTATTAAAAATTAAAACGAGGAATGTTATTTTTTATGAATCGTATTTAGGTTGTAATTTCCTGAACCAAAGGCACCTAGAGATAAGATCACATCCAAGATAATTTGTGAATTATTTTTGGGCTTGCCATGCTGATTATACAAATTTTCAATTTTTGATTGGCAAAGTGTTTAGAATTGTTAAAAGGTTGACGCAGCTAGTTAGTTGGAAGATATTGGAGCTTTTATTGGTTGCTGCGATAATACAGTTTTGAGAGAAACTATGCAAATCCAGTAAAGACATGAATGACCTAAATAAACTTTACTAGCAAGACCGACGAGAGAGAGAGTTTACTTAACTGCAAATGCATATCGTAAAGTTGACGCTATATGCTTTCAATTGAAAACAGTTCTTACAGAATCCATTCGCTTTCATCCAGCAAGTTGTACTCATTTCCGGTTTTCGAGGCAGCAAAACGTATGAGTATTTGTGGCCTAAATATGTCAGTATACATCATTTCATTGAAAAAACTGGGAAGTAGGTTAATGCTTTCCGCAGATATGCGAATGAAACTACCTGTACATTGCTTTTTGCAAGTATAAAACAGAGATGAGTTTGAGCAGTAACCAATCAAACATTTCAGCATTCGATTTGCAACTTCTAATCAAACAGCATCGTATTTCCAGAAGTTTAAATTCACAAATTTTCAACCAAAATATTCTTCTCTAAAAATTCAGAGGATAAATAAATACGAGATGGTTTCACTTAAGGTAACATTTTTTGACAATTTCTTAATTAAAATCAGTTTATGCGATAAGGTTATAATAAATTCTCATCTTCATTTACCAAAATCAAACAATTTATTATTAGTTTGTAGTCGCCATTGCCTTCTTCGCTACTTTTGCAAGTCAGTCAATTTCAATGGCCTGGCCAGTTTCCCAACCTGAATCATTTGATGCTGAAGTTATCCGTCCAGAACTTCCCGAAGGATCTATTGATAATACCCGGTATGAAAAATCAAACATATCTATATTTTATAGCGGTTACCTATATGTACTTACATGAACCTTACTTGTTACATTTTGATTTTGAAAATGCAGTGAGAGCCGAATGTGGGCACCATGGACATACGCAAAGCCTGCGGGTCGAGGAAGATTTCACACAGGCGGATCATCTTACTAGTTTTGTCACGTTTCTAATAATATATTATTATAAAACATTTTGGGATACCTATTTATATATATTTTGTAGCTTTTAAAAAAATAAAATAACTTATTAAATAAACTGTAATATCTTGCCATATTATAACTGAATAAGTATCGCCATTCTACGTCAGATTAGATTCAAACTTTAAAATACATAATTATGTAATTCGACCGTATCCACAGATGAACAAAATTCAACAACAATAATAATATGCTAGCTAGTACAGTGCAGTAACAACTTTGTAGCGGCTATATTAAATTGGAAAAAACAGAGTTGTACATGAAATGCCGAAGAATAAAAAGTGTTAAAATACATAAAGCCAACAAAGCGCTAGCCCGGACCTTAATAGCCATTTCGCGTTCCCTGAAAGTTCATTATCTCGTCTTTATTTCAACAACCAGATATTACTGAAGAACAAATCGAATGATGTCACGCTATTTTACCCTTTAGATATTATGACCACTCGTAGATCAAATTTTGCATTTCCATCTTTAGAAGCCAAGTTTTATGATTTATCAAAGAAAAATTACCAACCAATACTAATATGTTTTAGCTGGGGACTGGAGTGTTACAGTAGAAGTAATCCTGAAATCTCATAAGCTACCCAGTTGCTACCTCCAAATAATTGTTGTCGACGTGTTAATACTGTGGGAAGCTCCCAGTTTCGTCCTGGTCATGGTCATACTCATGACTGAGTAAAAACTGGTTGACTCTTTCCTTAACTATATGAATACTAGTAGAATAAATTTGTGAAGATTGCACCAAAGTATTTTTTTTAAACTTTTTTATAACAGCCAGAGCTACACAAGAATAGAAATTTCAGAACCCCATATGTTCCTAACTTTTGCTCCCGACAGAAAATTTCTTAAATCTATCTTTAAACTTCCTACAAAGCAGCATCACAATTAGTTTCGAAATTAAATTTGGTTGCTAGTACAATTTTTAAAAACCCTTCAAAATTTCATACTTTTTACAAGTTTTAACTTTTGTAATATTAGCTATTCGCCTGGATCACAGAAATAAATTTTAGAAAATCTGGAACAAAATTTGGTGGAAACCGGGAGAGTAAAATATCTATTTCAAATCCTTCATAAGGGAAACGGGTGGCAATCGTTTTGAGCCACCGTTTATTTCTTCGAGAGCAAAAGAAAATAAACAGGTAAGGGACTGTGTACTAATGACGTCATACATTTAGGGGGGAGGGGGAGTAGCAGAATGAGTGACTTCGGGTGACAGGAGGAGGGGAGGGGCAAGTGTTGTCTGACATCATACAAAAATAATGAGGGTTTATTGTATCTGTACTACGTAAAAGCAGTAATCTTCGATATTTTAGAATTCAGTTACAAATCTTTTTGATGGCTTTCACAGACATCGGAATCCAGCCACACAATATGCACAAATTATTAATATTTTACTAAATCCCGCTTTAATCAAGGATGCAACCCTTATTGTATTAATGAATACATGAGTATTACACATGACGTCAGATGGTGGGGGTGGGGTTGACAGAATATGATTTGATGTGATTTTGGGGGAGGGGGTGTTCAAAAGTGGGCAATTTGGAGTGACGTCATTAGTACACAGGTTAAACCTGTGTACATATGTCGTCTAGGCAAATATACTTACACACAGCTACGGGGTTTCGTGGTTTAAGCTGTATTTAGAAGTGTTGCATCATGCTTTAATTCCGCAAACAAAAAATGCCTAAAATCTTTCCTTAAGGAAACCTATCGACGGAGAACAGTAACTTCACAAATTTTATCCATTGTCCTTGATAAAGGCTCATATATACATACATTTACAGCATGACACGTTATGCTGTATTTTTTACATGTAGATACATTACTACTTTACTACAGTAGCGCTACTACGATGTCAGTAATGACTCACAATCACAATCAGCGCTCTAAATTTGCATCACTCAAGCAATATTTTCCGCAAACCCAGAAAGTGAATGGTGACATATCACAGCGTGCTGTGTATGAACACCCGTGATCCCTTATGATAAACACATTATTTCATGATCCATGTGATCATCAGCAGTCGTCGGAACTGATGGAATAATGCTTGTAGACGTCACCCGGTGTATAACTTTTCATGAAACACTTTGTCTTAATCACACAATTTATAATCTAAAATGACGTCTTCAAAAGGAAAACGACGAAGAAATCAATTTTATGCAGGACTTAATCACTGATGATATTAAAATCAATTAAATAGAAGTTCGATATGATTTACAGCGTACGTATATTCATCCGTCCATTTTTCATGAGTAGACATATTATTGCAATCTTGCCAAATAGACGCATTTGTGTATTACAAAAGACAACGTCATGCCATTTTGAGGGTCTTGTAAAACAAATCCTGTATCAAAATAATGAAATCAAATTAAAGACTAGTTATTGCTTACATATTTCCGCTTCAAACCAAGCTAAGAACAGTACGTTTATACATCTAGGTACGTGCGACCCAAATAGGGTTTCAATGAAAACGGTCAAAAGTAGGTTAATGAATATTTTGCAGGTATGCTAATGAAACTATCTCTACTCGCTTTTTGCAAGTATAAAATAAGCCGATGCGTTTTTACAAACCACTATTCAATCATCTAGATTCAAACATACCAGTTTCAGTTCCTTTTTTTTGCACTGGTTTTGAGTATAGGAGAGTTTTGAACACTAAAATTTTGTCAAGTTTTAGGTATAACGCTTTTCTTCTGAAAACTAAATATGGTGTCCACAAAGGTGAGGTTATTGTTCCTCCCTAAACTTCAAATTTGTTTTTACACACAAGTAATTTCGTACTTCTAACTTACATTATTTTGAAGAAAAGGTTTTTAATTCATACAAAATTTTAAATAAACTCACAGGTCCTTGCTATCATCGCCATGGTCGCTACTTTGATAACACTTTGCACTTCAATGCCATGGACATTTTCCCAACCGGAGTTATTAATGATGGGTTACGACTATCCAATGCGAGTAGCACCAGCACCCATGGATACGCAAAATACGGAACAGTACGCAGACGAATAAGAGCTTTTCATGATCCTAAAACTTTACAAAACGAGGATCATTACCTTCATAATAATTTGTACTAAAGATCTACGGATTTTTGTAAATATAGAGGGCTGCAACACCGCATGTGGGCACCATGGTCTTACGCCGCCCCTGCTGGTCGTGGAAGATTTCACACTGGTGGATCTTCGTACTAGTATTTTACACTGAAATAATTTATTTATAGCGTGTATTAAAAGGGATAGTGTTTCCCTGACTCTATAAATGCCACGTACTTTTAATCAATAGAAGTATAACATTAACGTATGAAACGCAACTGTAACAAGTACCGTATGATTGATTGTGTTAAAGTTATTATTTATGACTCCAATCAACGTTAATAATAGTTTGATTTTGATTGCATACTAATACCAATAATGTGCTGATTGTGTAAATAAAAACCTACAAAATTTCTTATGAACAAGTTTGATGCATGAACAAAAACTAATATAAACTATCTATAATATAATGGCATGGTTGGTATCTACTAAAACCTACTTCTGCATGTAAATGCTATATGTGGTTATTTGCTTGTATAGGGTAAGAAGCAGTAAGAACATGAGCTATTTAATCTACAAATTTTGTAGATTCCAAGACTTTAAGATTTCTAAGAATCTGTCATGACATTTCTAGAATAATTTAAAAACTACTTTAACAGAATTCTTGTAAGAGCACGACCATGGCGGCCATGATTGTTTCAGGAACGATGCAGTCCTCCAATGACATTAAATGCAAATGAGTGTGTTCTTTAACGTCAGGACTCTATAGAAACATTTGGAACTTGAATAAAATTATAAACTGTAGTTCAAACGCAATTTCAGATAACTTGTTGACACAGCAGGGTGTACATTTTTGTCAACGGACTGTTGACCCACTTATCAACCAATAGTGACCTCCCTTATTGCTCTAGGAGTTGGTGAGCGAATTGAGGGGAGTTTTCCAGCAGGTATAAAAACCCTTGAACTTGCTCAGTAGACAATCATACAGCATCCAGTTCTGCAACTTTCAAGTTCTCCGAACCTTACATTCTTCTAAATTAGCCCGAACTTTTGAGCCCTTCTACACGTATTCGATACAGAAATTTACGCTGCCAACATGGTTTGTATTTGTTTTAAATTTTTTTTCCTATTTAAACAGTCTCGCATTTACTTGAAATAGCCGATTTTGTGGATATTTTAATAATTTGTGCATTTAACTGTATTTTTTCAGGTTACGGCTATCCTACACGCAATCTGCTTGGTCTTGGCTCTGACTTCTTCAATTTGTTTAGCCAACGACAATACGACACGCTTCAGCGTTCTTGCTGAAGATACCACTTTGAATACTTCAGCTGCTGTGGACAATACAAGTCAAAGTCCTACCCAATTGCCTGCGATGACTGCCGATTCTACTGAAGCATATAGGTCAAAATCAACAACAACCGGGGAGAGTGAAACTGTTACCACCGTGGGGATTACTACAGAAGACACCACTAACACTTTTGCTGTGACTCAATCGCCTCCAAATACGACAACCCAAGTTCGGTCTGAATCAAATTCTGGTGCTCTTATGTCCAAATGTATAATGTTTCTGTTAGCTCCAGCTATTTCCGCTGTCGTTTTTAATTTCTAACATCCACTGTCATTTACTTTTCATCGACCTTAATGAATTTATTTACGTAACTTTTACGTACAGCATTTATTGATTCTTCAATTCTGTATTATGTTTTTGTAATTCTGTCAATTAACTAGCAGAGTTAGAAGGTTACATACCTATTTTCGTTCTAATACTTAGCTATCTGAAGGAGTTAGCTAATATATTTTTGTACCCGTGGAATCATCCCTATTGACTACTTTTCCCGTTAAAGTATTTGTAAATAAATTTATCCCCATAACAGTTCTCAAGAAAATTTCTTTACAGAAAGCCCGTGTTTCATTTAATTATGCATATTCACCCAACTACTACTCCTATTTTTATATTATTATATTATCCTATCCTTTATTCCTACGTCTATTCCAGCAGCATTTCAACAAGATTTAATAATGCAAAAATCAAACTTGCTCCGACTCATGCATTGACATTATTTTACAAACAATTCCTAAAATTTATTTTTCAGTGATTTGATTCCAACCATATTAAAACATCACAAAAAATCCTAAACGTGCACGAAATAATTCGTATTGGAAATATAATTTGTACAAAATAATTTTTATGGACTCATTTATTCCTATTAAATTACTGGGTTGTTCTTGATGAGGTACAACAAATCTACTTTATGAATAATAATTTTTTTATCTATATGTTGATAAAGGATAAATATATATACCAATTTGATTATTCATTTTGACACAACCAGCACAACCACTCCTCTTCTTTCTTCTCCATTTTTCTGCCCGCAAGCTTTGCAAGCCTGTCCCTCTAAGGTAGTAGGGGGTTTTCTTATGCTCTGTAAAATCAGAAACATCAAGGCAAAATTCAGAATGGGTAATTTTTAATTAAAATTCAGGTCCTTTTTACTTACGGAGTTTCCACGAAGGCATTTAGGAGACAGTCGTATGAGCTGTCGCGTTATGATCCGGACTGCCACAAAAGCAACGGTCTATTTATTTAAAAAATTACATAAATTACAAAGCTACGATTATTTTGAAGAGACATATCCAATTTCAATTTTATTTTAGTTCAACGACAATGAGTAATAACTCCCAATCAGAACTGTATGTATCTGTATAGATAAATGCTTCAATGAACAAAATACAGTAAATAGGGATTGTTACCTTTAAAATTTGCATCTTGTGATCGTCTGTTAGGTTATGTTCTGGATTCGAAAAGTGTTGTATTAGCCAAGATGCCGCTGCTGAAGTGCTACCAAATGTATTTTCTCGTCTTGTTATAAGCCGCTGAAATGTCATTAATATCATGTTTGAAAAAAATATTGTGCTAATTTTATTTACCTTGAATGCAAGTGGAGCAAACGGACATGGAAGATGAAACCATAATATACTTAGTAATGATTCATATTGGAGCCATGGATTCCGAAGGACGTCCGAAGTTTCGGTTAGTACTGGGTTGATGACAGTTGACCTTCAATAATTACAGTATTGGCTTCATGAATGAGGAACAGCAACAGGCAAAATGTTGTTTTAGCGTGACGGCCTTCATTTAAATTCAATGTCATGTATTTTAAGTTTCATGACTCAAGTATTCTTAACTGTATATAGTAAACAATGTGTGAGAAAGATAGAGACAGAGACATCCCACCTATTTTGCAGGTTGCTGCATAGTTACGTTAATTACGCTTTCGTGCTTTCCTTACTAATGTCATTTCGAGTAAAATCATGTAAACTTTACTATCAAAGATGTATAGCATGTATCAATACTCTGTTGTTACAGCTTTTACAAACCATTTTTTTATTAACTTATTTATACCAAAATGTACGTAGGAAAATAATTTAGAAATACATAGATAGGGTTCAATTTTTAAATAATGTGGGCAGAAACAACCCATAATCAATTCTTAACACAAATTTGTTTTATATGCGACAAATACTAGACCAAACATCTATACATACACAGAAACACGCGACTATATGTAAGGAATAATAGACAACTCATTAAGTGCGACATTCAACGTTGTAATAATCTCTAGAAATGAAGGCCTGTTTGCTGGTTCTCCGCTCCAGCATTTCTTCATTAAATTGTACCTTGAAAAAATACATACAAAAGTATATCTATATTTGATATCGAGCTTTAAGGTTTTGAATGTTTGTTAGATCAATGCACTTTAAAGAATTACAATTGATCAGAAATGTGAGTATGATGATATGGCCGTGTTCCTTCATCAAGATTTTTGAAAAATGTAGAGCCATAACTGGAACCAACGTAGGGATCTTCACCGAGAGTAAATATTTCCCAGAATGTTATCCCATAAGTCCAAACATCTGACTTCAACGAGAATTTTAACTCTTTCACAGACTCAACTGCCATCCATTTCCACGGAAGAGGTACCTAGATTTGGAAATTAGTATAAGTTTTATAAAAAACCAAAAAAATTCGTATAACATTTCGTTCCCTGCCACTAGCAATAGAAAAATATAAGAACGGTGTATGGTCATACCGTGTCAGTGAGGATAAAATATTCTGCTCCTGGCTGTAGTTTTCTTAACGAATGAAAATCGCCTAGTTTTGCCGTTAACCGAGAGTCCAGGAATACACTTCTCGTTGCAAGCTCCCAATGTATTAGCTACATATTCAGTGATGAAAAAAGGATTTACTAAATAGCAGGAAAATTCCTTCAGGAATTTCAGTTTCATTGACAATAAAACTAACATTGTTTTCCGACAAATATTCCATTCCTTTTGCAACCTGGATGGACCATCGGAGCAGGTCAACGGTACTCAGAGCTCCTGCTCCCATTGTAGAGAAGTTTTCGTATATGCTTTCTCTGTACGTAAACATGACATTACTGTTTAGATTGAATTACGCAACTTTTCCAAATAACATATAATATATCTATCGTCGACATTTTTTCTTACGCAACTTCATTACAGGGCCTCGCAGGCAAAAACTTGTTAACGAAACCCGACCTCCTACTTCTCAAATAGTTCTCCAACGTTCCTTTTTCACAATACTCCACAACTATAAAAATCTGACCTACATCATACAATATATCTATATTTACAATTTAACCTGACGACTTGTAAAAACATCTTGATGGTAACTAAAACAAACTGAAATGTAAGTGTTTACAAAATCATAACGTACCTAGATGAATGCTAGAAGTACATGCTCCCAATAGAGAAACAATATTTTCGTGCTCTTCCATAGAGCTTAAAATTTTTAGCTCCCTAACTAGGGCTTTAAAAAATAACAATTCTGCATTTTCTTTCAAAGTTTTCACTGCTACAACTTGGCCAGATTCGTTTTCCGTTTGTGTAACCAAGCCCTTGTAGATTATTGTGAAGGCACTGTGGGAAATCTTTTCGTTAAAATCTGGAAGGTTGAGAAAGCAGTTATCCCATATCGGAAAATCCTACAACGAATAAGAATCGAGTAAATGAATAAAATACCAATTTGTATGCTTTCTCGGGGAAATTCCAAGGCTTTATTGTAACCCGTCAGTAGCATGGAGTAACGTATTTGATCTCTTTCTTTGGTGTTGGTAACTGGCAGAGACTCACTTTCCCTCCGCTTCACTGGAGCTTCCATATTGATCTTAAAAAAACAAAAAAAAATATTCCTGCAATCCTCACGATCACTTGTAATTTATAAAAATTTTCAGCGTGAAAATATGGTCTTCATAAATTCTGCGATTCTATAATAACAAGCAGAAGACGTATTGTACAGACGGAACTCACAATGCGTTTGCTAAAGAACAATCGTTTGATCGGGATGCAAAACATAATTGATTCTATATTTTCAATGAGAATTTCAAAATTACTACCACCGTTAAAATTTCAACTCCAATTCTCTAAAAATAAGAAAAATAAATTAATCACATTAGTCGCATTAAATAATAATTAACTAAAAGCTAAAAGGAGCTTCTGATGTTGACAGTTTTAACTTTTGTTGTTTTGAGAGTGTGATGCGTTATACTGGTTAAGGCATTTCCTGTTGAGTAACAAGAAGTGCTGTGATATTTGTCCTTACCAGTTCAATGATAAAGTGTCACAATCAATAAATTACGAAAGCGGAAAACCGCATTTAAATTATTTCCCAACCTATTATTCCTCCTTCCATTAAAATGGGCAAGTCCGTTGAGGTATGAAAAGGATTTATTTCATCTTTTGCCCAAAGCTTAAACATCAACAGCAATAACAAATTTTCCAAAATTATAAGTAAACCACAAGTAACGCTGAAAAACTATATAATAATTACGTGGATGCACACTTGCATTTACTCCACTGTAGCTGAAATAGATGAAGGATTTGTCACATGGCTGCTTTCTGGCTCTGGATCTTTTGTTTGACGTAGTTGTTCCTCATTGTTAGTTTCTTCATGGGATTGCGATTGGTGAGTTGGATTCTCAAATATAGGCAAGGAGCCCACCTTATGTATTTTGCGCTCAACATCAACATTACAAACAAGTTTGCTACCACAAAAATTCTTCTGAATCACATCGAAATAAATTTTCAAATCTTCAAGCACACGAGGAGAATGATCCTCACATGCATCAAAAATATAGCCTTGAAACTGAGAGGCCAGGGATTCCATAATTTCATCTATGAATAACTGCATTCTCGTATTTGCCGGTACAACCAAAGGTCCATTTCGTAACAGCACAACCCCATACTCATCAGTTTTTACCACGTACCGTTCTAGATCTTGAAGAACTCTATTCATTTGTACAGTTTTATTTTTGAAACCCTCAACAAGTCCAGCCATTTTAATAATTGTGCTTAATTGCGGTAACGGGCCGATCAAATTGGTATGGATAGGTAAAAACGACCTCATAATCTTGCACACGCTTTTTGCCGCCTGTTTATACTTAAGTAGTTCGTTAATATTCCTCTTCTCGGAATCATTTTCCAATTGCTGATTAAATAGCTTCAAAGTTTCAACATAGTAATCAAACACAAGGTGATGGTATTCGTGCAAGACTTGTTGTTTCACCAGTGTATCAACAAATATACAGAGCTGGTAGGGCTCCTGTTTTTTACATACAGATTCGAGACCTTGCTGAATGCTGTACAGCCATGACTGTACTTCTAAATTTGATAACTGCACCGTATGACATAGTAAACATTCCCATGGACTATGACAATCCGTATAATTAGTTTGAAGCAAGTATCCTCTCCTTTCTCCAATGTTGCAAGTTTTACTGTGACAAGGTATCCCACCAAAATATGTTCCTAGTTCTGTTACATCAGTGCACCGGCTGCAGGAACACTCAATCTTGAAAATCTTTTGTAGGCGACCTCGTCGGCTTCGAGTGGGTTGGAAAAGTGACTCCGAATCAAAATTGATGGAGAATGATTCATCCGCTTCTAGTGGTCTTTGAAGTGAAATTCGAAATGTGAAGTTGTCATCCATTTCGTATGAAGCATTAGGATAACAACTGTGTGAAAGGTTGCACACATTCTCGTATAACAGCTTAGCTCGTCTGCAAGTGATTTAAATGAGGAAATAATTAAATTAAAGCTAATCAATAAAGAACTTTATCATCGCTTATTATCCTAAGTGCAAAAATATCTGCATCCATACTTGAAGGGTAGTGTTAGAAAACTCAAGTTATTGACACACTTAAGTCGAAGTATATTCCACACATGATTCAACTCCTCATCGCTGAACTCTTCTGGCTGAACTTCATACATGCGACGCAAAGTTTGCACAGTGAAATACCGATGAGGTACTACATCCTCCTTTTCTAAGATTCCTGGGTCAAGGTCTATACTCATTATTCGCTCATAAGTAACAGGGTCAATAGTCTTCAAGCAAATAATCCGAATCACCCAGAGACTTTCATAGCCTCCACGCTTATTCCAATGTGAGGAAGCTGACACTGGGCCCAGAATATTACATTCCAAATTTGAATGCAATGACACCTGGATACGAATAAAATCTAACAAATAAATTACTCGTACATACTAAATAAATCACACGTAGTTTCAACCATATTACATAATTTCACTTGCCTCCCCATCACACGCATCATGACAAACAGGCCACGAGCAATTACTACACCTCGCAAATTTTTCTTCCCACGAAATAGGCTTGCAACATCCGATACAAACCATGTAGTCTCCTTCGGATGGAACCTGAGGCAAAATCACCAAAGGCCTCTCCTCCAAAATAACACTGCCTACGAATGTCTCATCCAGACTGGACCCAGCAACAACCCTTTTATTATTCCCCTCTTTTACTTTCACAGTTGAATACAATGCACAGGCTCTCCTGTGAAATTCCCAATCTTGTTTCTGATGATCCATGCAACAGTAGTAGACATTTCGGCATCCATTGCACTCATAGGCACCTTCAGAATTGCAGGCTGCCCGACCACATCTGAACACCTGAACATCCACACATACAAAAATTAATATTAATACTATGTTAATTAATAGTAAACATACAAATTAAAATCATATGGTCACACTACTAAACCAATGAATTCTCCGATGAAAGGACAATTACTACTGATAAATACAAAGCCAGATAATCATACAGCACCAGAGCTGCGCTCAAGTCAAGTAAATCCCAAACTTGACCCTGAACTTGACTTGACCCTGACAGTCAAGTAGGTTTTTCAGACGGTCTTGAACTTGACGGTTCATGGTCAGACAATTACTTGAAAATTCAGGGTCAAGTATTCAAGTACTTTTTGCGTAACTTGAACCTGGTCAAGTATAGCCGGGACAACTCTTGACTTGACCATGACTTGACCATGACCCGAACTTAAACTTGACTTGAATTGTCAAGTTTTTACAAAAATATAAATAGAAAAATAGTATTTACACTTGAAATACAGCAAGTACATTATTTATGGTTAAAACAGCAAATAACAATATTATTCACAATTCACACGCTTCTCCAAGTAGATTTTGCGTTGCTGCTTCAGTTCGATGCTTTAATGTCTTGTTTTAGTTTTAGCCAACCTTCAATCACGAGAAACTACGAATAGTCTCTGCTAATTGTTAGGTAGTCTTTAGGTGTAAATAAATCATTTCCCATTGAATTTTCCTGTTAATAATAATTACTTACGCTAACATTCAAGTTTGGGTTGCTTCACTGAAAATATCCACAGTTCAGCGTCCGTATTTTTAATGAAACAAACTGGGTTTTGTAGTAGTGTTTAACGTTGTACAAATGTTAACCCGTTGCCTCCCAACCTAAATTAGTTACATATATTCCCAAGGTATGGACAGCCTGTCCAATGGAATTTTCCATGCAAGGGTCCATCAACAAAGTTACAAAGGAGTTGTCACATGCAGTAACCCAATTTCCTCCAGGCTGCTTTGAAAACTGAAACACCCTTCCACAAATTCCCCGTGTAACCCAATAGGTCAACCATCAGGTCAACTAGGTTGACCTGAGGTCAGTTAGTAGATCGTCTGGACCAGTGCTCAGCACGAGTATGGGTAATACTCGGGTAAACGGGTACGGGTATGGGTACTACCCGGATACCAATTTTGTGCCCCCGATCAATTTTGTGCACCCGATCAATTTTGGGTACTACCCGGGTACACTTTGGTAAATAAAAATTTCGGGTATGGATACGGGTATGGGTACGGGTACACGGATTTCAAAATGGGCATATACCCACCGGGTACGGGTATAATGAGGTCATTTACTATCGTACCCACGACTATTGTACCCGAGTATTTGGATACACTGAGAACTGAGACATTTTAATGAATTTTATACTATAATGCCCGTACGTTGGAAACTTCTGGCCTTATTTTTGGTGTTTCTGAATACTTATAGCTTAGTGTTAATACTATTTTAACCTTAAAACATACAGTAAATGTATTTTAGACTGTAGCTAAAATATATGTGTTTAGGGAAACAGGTTTTAGGATGTATAAATGAATAAACACAAACGAGGAATAATAACAAAATAGAAGAGGAGAATAGGATTCAGCAAAAATTTGTACGGTTGGTAATATTTTGTTAAATCTGCAAGTATGCAAGTTAATTTTATTTCTAATCAAAAACGCTTCTAGTGTTTCTAATCTTCAATGAAAATATAGAAAATCAAATACCGCTCTAGCTAGTCAAAATTACACACTAACAATAAGCTGTCATACATTATTATACATAACATACTATGTACTACATTTAGAGAAATCTGGATATAAAGTACCCGAGTACGATTACGGGTACGACACTGAGATACCCGCGTATGGGTACAATTTTCGAGTATTTTTCGGGTACGGGTACAATGCGGGTACAGGTACATAGTTTGAGATTACATTGCGGGTACGGATATGAAAAATTTGTACCCGGATACTTGGGTATGGGTACGGGTATAGATACCAGATATTACAATACCCGCACTTCGGGTACGGATACGGGTACGGGTACCGATTTTTCGTACCCATGCCGAGCACTGGTCTGGACGAAACGTTTTGATAACCCCGCTGTATTCAACCTAAAAATGGTTAGATTGGGCCACTTTTTTGCTAATAACTGACGCGACCTTTACAGGTCAACTTGGATCAAATAAGGTTAGACAGTGTAAATGACGAATAATGTCTGCTTTCCCCTCCAAACATATCCTCATTCAAGACCGTGATCCTGGATGTCAACTAGGTTATCAGGAGGTCAAACACTACATGGAAAATAAATCGGAAACAAATACCGAGTAGAGAAAAAAAGAGTATGATGAGGTCAACGTCAAAATCGTCATTTTATAGCGTGGTGCCCCTCAATATTTGTCAATAGGACACAATTACCACCAGTGCCTCCTATAAATAAAACTGAAACTCTCAGATGGCTTTTATTTGGGAGAATTCCACTCGTTTTTATCGTGACCTCAAGTTGACCTATGTGACCTGCAAAGGTGATAGGGACAATCTTTGGTATCCCTGCTACACATGTGTACCACTTTGAGCCTTACCAGTGGCTTCAAAATAATAGAAATTGCCTTTTCATTTCGTAGAAATATTTTGATGGCCCCTATGCAATTGCATGGACCGCTTATCTAGCATTGAAAATGGCGGAAATATAAGGATTTTAATTTTTTATAATTTTATTGCAGCTTTGTTTATGAACCTGGAATGTTGAAAATTTTTAAAACAGCAGAAAACACTTCCGGAAACGAATACATTTTTTTTCAAATCTGTAGGTTTAACTGGAGTTTAAAAAAATAATAGTATTCCTCAAATTTTTCCATTTTGGACAGGCTGGACATAGGTTGGGAGCAGTAGGGTTAAATTACTTAGAATGAAAGGAGTTCTTGGATTTAAAAAACTTGATTCATTATTAACAATGCGTTTATTTTATCTGTATACAACAATCGAACATTGAACACTGTTGGTTCATAGGTGCTGCTCCAAAGTTTTTATATTCGTGTTCCTTCGTTCACTATTACAGCTGTGGCTTCCCAAGCGTTTCTAGAGATATTGAATCTAGAATAATACGTAGTTTAGAAGAACATGCATGGATACGGAGTCCCGGAGTAACAATAACAATATTATGAAAGAAAGCCTATTGAAATATATGGCGCCACAACTTCGATAACGTTTCGTTACTTGAATAAGTACTTGAAATACTCATGGTTCATGGTCAAGGATTTGTACATTTTTACTTGACCATGAACACGACTTGACTCTCAAGTAGAATTTTTTGTCTTGACCATGATAACTACTTGATTTCAAATCTCAGGGTCAAGTAGAACAAATAACTTGACCATGCCTTGAATGTTCAAGTATCCATTATATTTTACTTGACCATGACCCGAACTTGACCATGACTTGAAATACTCATGGTCTACTTGACCTTGAGCGCAGCTCTGTACAGCACTGCATTTAAAATTATGAATATTATTTCAGACAAGTATTAATAAAATTAAGAGCTATACAACTGACCTTATTCAGGGAAATATTCACAGCATCCTCTTCTTTTGGGTCAATTCGGACATCTGCAACAATTCTGGCTTCCGCCTTTCCTGCATGATAACCTTGTTGCTCTCCTTGTTGCTTTAATTTCTGTACTTCTTGAATCTGTCTCAAATACTGAGGATTCCCGATGAGCTCCCAATATTGGAAGGGCTTGAGTTTCTCCATCTTCGAACGTACTGTGAGTTACTATTGACTTACCTAGTAAAATTTAATGGAAATGATGTGATATTAAAACCTCTTAACTATCAAATAATATTAGCGGCTCCCAATATCTTACCGTCCTTTAAGTGTAGCTTGCTTGAATCTGAACCCATTATACTGAACTAGTAGAATAACTAATAATTGATGTTATTTACATTAGAATTAGAAAGATGGCGTACTTACATATGCACAAGGCATGTAGTTTACATTACAATGCATACAAGCATGCGTGCAACACAATGCATTACGTACACCTGCGACAGTGTCACCTCGCTCATAACTTCAAAAGTTGGAAACGTCCTCGCGGTTAGATGGGGGAGCCAAGTCTCAGATGGTTCCTTGACAGAGAAAAATAAATCTGAAATTTTGAAGAAAAAAATCGGCGAATTTGACTAACACGCCCTTTATACTAGGATTTCGAAATTTCGGTTGAAATAATTTTAGTATGTAAAGCGTAAAGGGTAATAGTAATAAGGTTGTAGGCAATTATACACCTTTTTAATGAGCTATTGACTGATATGTGACATCCGAATTAAAATTTAATGTAGCTTATCGAATTTCACAATAGCTCCCAAAATCTTTTTGGGAAATTTTCAACACCAATCAGAATAAAATTTATTTTTAAATTTATTCAACAACTTCATCGAAAGACATTTGTCCTGTGGGGGGAGGGCCAAGTCTCAGATCATTCCTTCTTGATGAAACAAAATGTTGATATTTTGGTCGAAATATTAATAAATTTGATTACCACGCAGAAAAATTAGACTATAATATTTCGAAATTCTACATGGCATGATTCTACTTGTAGAGCGAAACTAAATACCTTTCGAATAAGCAATTAATTATCGACATGTGAAATGTGAGAGCAAAGTTATTCCAGTTTTTCGACAGTACTTAGACGGTTCAAAATTAGTATTTTCGAAATTTTAGCTCTGAAGGACATAAAAAACACTAGAATTTAAAAAAAAATGAAATGCATCACAGCATCATGTTTTAGCAATGAAAGGAAATCTGGATTTTACTGTAACTGACTCCCTCCAGATTACCCATTTTCGTTGTTTTTTTTGTTGGAATTGGAATGCGAAGAGCCATTAAATAATTCATTTTTTTTAGATCTACATACATACATACATATATGCAAAACGTACAGTTTACATTACGCAAGGGCATTCCGGAGTATGGAAGTGCTGTGACTACCTTTATTGGATTTCAGCTTTTTTAATTTTTCCAGAAAGATAATGTAGATAAATTATTTTTCATGAATAATACTGAACAATTTTAGTTTTTCCACCGGAATTTGAATCCAAAATATATTTAAGCAAGCAAGAACGTCTTCTTATCTCACTGCGTAACGTACTATAATCTGCAATTTACTGTAAAAGTGATTGCATACTAATTTTTTATGATAGGTCTAGATCTAGATCATCCACTTCATCCTGCAAGAAGCATTTTAACTCACAGTCGCAAGTCGCAACGTCGCAAGTCGCAACTTCGCAAGTCGTAAACTTTATTATCATTACTCACATTAATCACAACAAAACTGCAGTGCAAAACCAACAAGACACAGTTTAGTAAAACATGAACAATAAACCGAGTAAAAACGCTAATAGCTCCGAAAAAGTAGAAAATGAAGTAAAATTTGATGGTCATCGAACGAATGTAGGAATAAGTGAAACTGACAATGAATTCCATTCGGATGATATTGCAAAACAGGAAGGGTCATCAGAGGAGTCTTCTACAAAAACACTGAATAAATCGGCCAAATTAATCCGAAGGAGCCCACACAAATATTGCAGAGAGTTTAGCGTGGGCTCGAGTGGCACAAAGTCAACAAATATCAAATCCAAAGGTCAAGCTTTCTGTGACTGGTTTATTGCTTTGCTTTCAAGAATCTTTTCTTTTCCATACTTTGAAGGCGAACGGATTTGTTTTCATCGAGATGGTAATCTAAAAAAAAAGAATTCAGTTCTAAAGTTAAATTCACATACTCTGTAGGGTAATTTTTAAGCAAATATGGTATCGAATGTATAAAATATGTTCAGATCTTGAGCCTGCTGACCCCCGTATAATGCGAGAAGCTTGGAAAGTTCGAAAGGAGGTCGAAGATATGGTGAATTTCGGATCATTGGGAATCAAGAACATGTACGCAAATATTTTGAAGCAGCGTAAACAGGTCAGTCAGAGCAGAGATAAGTACCATTTTGCTGACGTAGATATGAAATCATTCCCACGATGGGACACGAACATCATAAATCGTCAGAGGGCTATATTTCAAGTTTTCGATGCCAACTGCGATGGTGCTGTTGATTATGAAGAATTGTGAGCATTTAGCACGTTACACAAAAGACATCACTTTTTTTAAACTACTGTGGTCTTCACTAGCTAGTTTTTGATTTCGCTGAAAGGGTTTGTTTAAGTACGTGAAGACATTTTCCTGCGGAATCTTTTAGCTCCGGAGCTATGACAGTGTAAACAAGTTCCCGTTCTAATACAATGTAAGTTCGGTTTACAATTTTGACCTGTCATAAGTTATGACTCATAACTAAAATCCCGAAGTTTGAGCAGTAAAAGTAATTTATAACCTCAAATTATCAAGGAGACTGTGCTTCTGCCAACTTCATCGAACAAAAACAAAGCTACTGAAAGTTTCCCATACAAATATTAGCTTCATATAATAATATACATGATTATATTAATATATATCACTATAATAATAATAATAATAATATATTATTGAATTAATATACATATACTATTATAGTATGATTATTTGAATTTTGAACAATCTTTAACCTTTACGGGTTTATACAAAATTTTCATAGTAATACGGTTTTATCCGAGTTTGGAGACAAGACACCCCCAGAAATTCGGCTAAAGTATTTTTGCAGGGCCAAGACAGATGAATTTGGAGCTCTTGATTTTGATGATTTTCTCAATGTAATAACTTCCATCCGTTTTTCTGGCATGTCGTCTGTTAATCCCATAAGGAGTTCTAATACATCCATAAATAACTTCTTTTTCATATTTGGTAAATTCAGATTTGCTATGAACTTACGGGGAATGAAATCGAATGCCCTTCTGACCGGTCATTGGCAGATACATTCAAGAAAATCAACAGTAATATGGCGATTCGGTGCAAACTTGACGTTCTCGGACAGCTTCAGGGCGGATTATTGTAAACACTATAACGAATTAACATGTCAGTAAAAAATCCACGGCCACATCTGGAATCAGAATCATTTCTGTATACAAGTTGACTTGTTTATAATTATTTCGCATACGCCTTACAATAATAATTATACTACCATATACTGTCCGTAGGAGTTAAAAACTTCATGGCAGCAATTTTTGTGTGTCCATTTGAATTTATTTTAAAAATATCCCAGGCCTAGAAAAAAGTGTGATGAAAACAAAGATTAGTTAGAGTACACAAAGCCTCAGCATATTTTAATTGTGCTGATGCTTACAGAACTTTCAATCAAAATTATAAAAATGTTACACGTAATAATTACAGAATTACACACATTTCCATTTGACTTCGAAGCCCTTGCAATTAGTGCTATTGAGTTTATTTTGTCACGGGAGTGCATAGGTTGTTAGTATGATGAAAGTCACGGCAGTAATTATGTACATATATACATATATGCTTACTATTCACAATTTATTTCAAAAATGGCTTGTACTCATTCTTTGTACTAATTTTTTCAAGCGTAAGATATCCCAATATTAAGTACTTACTTTTTTTCACAATTAACAGTAATGTTTATGCCCTCATGAATTTTGAACATAATAATCTGTAAAAATCAGGATTTCTTTTATATATTTGTATTACTTTATTTCCAACAAATCTATTTCCAAAATGTTCGTACAATTATCGATTTTGACTTTCCTAAAGATTATCATTAGAAAATTGCAATTGGAATAGAAAGATTACATATGTCATTACGGTCCCGAAGCTCTGTAAGAAAAATATTGTGTCTTTAGTAAACATTTTATTAAAATTTCTGTTGTTATTAACACTATTTATGAAGTGTTACCGTCAAAACTAAACTTTTTTTCACAACAAAAAGGTTCTGAGCAGTAAAGGTCCAATCCCAACCGAGTATCCAGTGAGCTGTGTTACGAAACTGGAATGAATTCAGTCGTTTTTATTGCCTGAGGTTTGGCTTGAATAACTATTTTATTTCCATGGTCGATTGTACAATGTGTAAATTATCATTAAGGGAATTAATTATTAAAAAAATTATTAATGTTACCTTCTCGTTGATATCAATCCCCTGACTAAAAAATAATGAATTACGAATCTCTTCCTTTCCTTCTCGTACCTACCAGAACATTCCATCCATATTAGTTTGTAACTTGGTTAACAACGAACATTTGCACTGAATTTTATGTAACAACTTTTTTTGAGAAACCATTCAGCAAAAATGTAATGGCCCCGGAATTGCTAATTGCTTACTTGAGTGTGCATGGATTCCCCAAGAAACGCCATATTGTACACCCATAAACCACAAACTATACTCTGTGACAGACATGACATACTCCCGTTGGTAGTAAATTGGTGAAGGAACTGACCCAAGGCGATAGTGGCGCTCGAGACATTTATTAACGCATATGTACCAGCAACTTCCGAGAAAATGTCGTAAGTCTCCATGAGAGTTTTGAAACTTATGATGAAGTGTTGGTTAAAGTCTTCACCCAGATACCATTGATCCTTTAAACTTAACGGGTTACATTTTAATAAGATATTTTTTAAAATCTGAAATAAATCCGAAAGTTGCATTCCCAGTAAAATTACTACAGCGAGGGAGAATGCAAAGGATGTTATAGCGAACCAGTGGTTAAGCCACCAAATCCCACGGAAAAATGTATCCTCATACTTCAGTTTCCAGGACGTACGATAAACAGGAAATCGCTCACAGGATGCCGTTCTAGTAATTTTTATTGTGTGATTAAGGAAATGAAATACTATGGCTATCCCCAATAGGAAGTAGATTTTGAATGAGCTGTATTTTTTTTCTTTATCAGTGATAATTGCAAGATGAATTATTTCATGCCTTTCTTTGTATGACGAATTCACCAAATCTTTCGGAGGAACAGGCTGGGATATAATCATAAGTTCAATATCCTTTTTCAGATTTTGTATTAGTTTAATTAAACGTATTGTCTTTGCACAATAAACCAATGCAGTCAATCTTAGAAGAGCATCCCCAACTAAGAAATTGAAGCTTTCCATGTATCCACTAATATTACTTGCCAGATTTTTGCCAAAGCTGATGGTAATAAAGGAAGGTAGATCATGCATGATGAAATTAGTACTGGAAAATATATTGAATACAATTATGAAGATTGAGTAAACCGCAGAGGGATGAAACCAGCTAAAGTCGAAGTCCTGTGATTCACGATTCAGAGATTTTGCAGGGAAGCAACCCATCGTCAATGATAGCAGTAAAAAGAGATAGAAAAACTTCTGATAGAAGAAATCCTTGACAAGAGTGACACTTTCGTTGCAAAGAAATTCTAACTTTTGTAGACAGTATTGAAATCGGGAATCCATATTGTCTGTAGAAGCAACAAAGCCAGACAAGTGAAGAAAGTCTTGGAGGTTGTACGATTAGAAAACGCAATGTAATAATTTGTAATGTTGTATTTTGTAAAACTTTGAGTGAACAATTTTTATTTCATGAATAGGGCTTCCATCCAGACCATGTCAATGTGTTCCCTTAAATTCCACTATGGATTCCGTTTTGAGCGTTACACTAAATAATTGTAAGAATGGCAAAGATCATGAGCAATTTTCTCCATGTTTTGCGACAAATGTGATGCATCATGCCTCATTTAGGTTATTTATTTTCCGTAGTTAAACATTCTTAGTGGAAGCTAACCAATCGTAGTTCCTGCTCTTCCTCCGTCCTTCCAATTCATTTCTGTCATCTCATAAACCTAACAGACTGTTTTCGCGACATATATTAATTAAAAGTAGTTCTGCAGAATGCGTTTTTCTGCTCCATATAATCCTTTCAAATAATTTCGTAACTCCTCATCTATTGCTGTGTAGAATATTTGAACTGCGGATTCGATAAACAAATTCCATGTAAACATTTCATGCTTCTTTTTAATACATTATACAACAACTGAGCATCAAGATCATTTAGTTAATGAGAAATGTGGTAATAGTGCAGAACAATATACATATTCAAAAAATACTTCAGGTACATAATGATAATTCTTTAGTCGCGATGATAGTCAGACCCAGCCCGTTTTAAAAAAATGAATTCTAAATATTTATCACACTTTTAAGTAAAAACATTTGTATATATTTTGATACAATAAGTAGTGTGCAAATTTGTTAGACACTAAACTTTGATCCGCCCAATATTGCAGAATGAATGCTGCGGCCTTCTCTCCTATCATGATGGAAGGGGCATTTGTGTTTGCGTTCACAATTGATGGCATTATGGATGCGTCGGCAACTCGTAGTCCTCTTGTGTGTAAAACCCTAAAATTACAAAATAAAAAAATAATTTCCAGTTCACTTTTCAAAACTTTTCCATGTACTAGTTTTATTGAATTATCTGAATTCATATGCATTGAATACTGTACCTTAATTTCGAGTCGACAACTGCAGTCTTGTCAGAAGAACCAGGACCCATCTTACATGTTCCAGTGGGGTGCCACATTGTGACCGACAACTGCCGAAGATAACATTTCCAGTAGTCATCCGATCGAAATTCTAAATTTTTACACCCGGGAATCGGAGATCCAGTATATTTTGCTCCTATTTGCTGAAACGATGTGGTGTTTTCAGCAATTTTTAGCAGCAGTTTTAACCCTGTAAATAATAGTTGATTGTTTTATTTTGTGATTCGACTGTAAATGTTGCAGACGTAATCTTTAATGCTACGCCATAAAATATTTTGCTACTAAATGCAACCTTGTAGCATTCTCACTAAATCCTTGGGATCCTCCAGATACTTTGGGTTTATAATAGGCAAGGCGAAAGGGTCGTTGCTTTTTAGAGTGATTTCCCCTTTACTGCTAGGACGGACAACGGAAACTAAAAAATGAAATCCTTCCTTTTCTGTGGGAGGATTGATTTCTTCCAACAGTTCTTGATTAAAATTCATGGCCCTTCCTACCATTGAGTTCACCATGCGGAAATAAGAAAATGGACTGAAATAAACCTGTAAATCTGGCCATTCGCATTTCTTTGAGTTGTTGTTTAATATATTCTCGCTGCACAAAAATCCTTGAGCTACGGTTCCGGCAGCAACAGTGAGAAGACCTGGTTTATAATCGAACATCACGACATCATTAGAGATTGCATAACTACATAAATGTACTTACTGAATATATAAACGGTTGATTATTTGTTCACCTTTACGGTGAAATATATAATCCTTTATGTATCCAGGTCCGAATTCTTTATCCAGGCTGGCAAAAACACCATCTGTCTCGGCAGTAAAGGGTTCGATACTCGTCACTAAGTGATCTTCAAGATTTTGACCAACGGGTAAATCGATTTCTGGCTTTATCTGTGCAGAAATATGGAGCATTGTTGTGATATTCGAACTCTATAAATATTGCAGTATCCTGAATATTTCACATTATTGTCACTAAAGCTTTTAAACCTTACTCCAACTGCTTTCAGATGATTTCGTGGTCCTATCCCTGACAACATAAGTAACTTCGGTGAGTCAACACTCCCGGCACTAATTATAATTTCCTTCTTGGCTCCAGCATATTTACGTTCTCCATGTCGGTGATAGTAAACACCAATAGCTCGACCGGCCTTGTCCAATTTTATCTAAAACGCCCAATCCGCCTATATGTGGTTATGCAAATTTTTGTCGTTAATCACAATTTATGTACTCTTTACCTTAACGGCTTGTGCATACGTCAAGATTTTAACAGAATCTCGATAGTAAAGTTGTTTAATGATGGCGGCATAAGTGCCATATCGCTCCGAATTGAGCTGGGTTACTTCCAAAGGGCCAAATCCTAAACGTAGAAAATATTATTTCCTATGGTTTTATTTACGTACATTAAAAAATTATCTTAAAAAATTTCGTAGGGATACCTTCAGTTTGCGGTCCATTTGCATCAATTTCAGGGTATCCTAGTTCCTTCCCCGCGTCAATAAATTCTTTCAAAAATGCACTATATCCCGTCTTCTCTACATTCAGAAATCCGTCTGGAGATTCCGTGTAATGCTTTTCTGTGAAAAAATTTTAAATTCGATTGTTGCCCATTAATTTTTACAGATTTAAAAGGACGCAATATTTTGAAAACCATTAAACTTGGAAACTACAATAATTCCTAACGGGAAATCAAGAGGAAACACAGAATCTTTTTCTGACAAAATCCTTGAAAAATCTCACTGTTTAATTTGTATTTCCCATTGTAAGTTTTCAAAGACTTTTTAAAGTATGGCAAGACATTCTCGTAATTCCATTCTGAGTCGTTTGTGATCTTGGCCCAATTGTCATAATCCTTTGGATGTCCTCTAAGATAAAGCATGAAATTTAAGGTGCTACTTCCTCCCAGAACTTTCCCTCGCGGCCAAAACGAAACCTAGAAGTAAATGCAAAAAATGTTTGCCATTAACGATACATTGTTTACAGCTGTGTTCATCAAGATTAAGCAGAGAAAATACACACGTACATATAAATAATGGGCTAGCATTTGCCAACATTTGTACGTATGTATATTTCTCTACAAATAAACGGTCTTTGATACCCATGAGAATAATTACAGTAGTCTTTACTTTGTTATTCAATCCCAAGCCAGCATGTTTTTGTGGAACTGTCTCATGCATCCAGTCAAACTGAGGATATCTTGTGAACTCCATTGCAATCCCAGGAATGTTGGAAAATAAGATGGGATGACCGCCAGCTTCTAGAAGTAAAACACTGTAGTGCTTCGAAAGACGATATGCTATCGTGGCTCCGGCTGAACCCGCTCCAACTGCCAAATTCATAGTTACAAACGAAAGCATTAAACATTTTGGTAACCATTAAATTATTTACTAGTAAAAGCCCCGTGCTTCGCACAGGAGCAATTACATGTGTAAATAAATAGTGTAAATAGCAATATATATCGTATCAAGGCCTGTCGAGAAGGCTTAATATTAATATCCCGCCTCGCCAGGCAAAGTAATCTCATATAAGACGTGGACTATTAACTGTAAGACTAACAATTCGTTTTTATATAGTTAGTTGGCAATTCATCATCAAAATATCATGGGACACTAAAGTTTTCTCTGAAACTCAATATTTGGCTATACACTTGGAATTTTACTAATCGATTGATCAATTTAATACCAACTTCGTTATTAAACCTTGCTGTTGCATCACTGTATGGTGCTTCACCTCTTAGTGGATCAGCACAACGTGCTGATCAAATATGATTTTTTATGTTATTATAATTTGTACATAGATCCGCTGTACCACAATATTGTAGCTGAAGCCTCAGACACTGGACGCACTGATTATTTAAAATAGAAAAAATGAAAGGATTTCATATTAGCGCAACACATTTAACTTGCTATAGTTACTAAAGTCCATGGTTCCTACAAATCAATCCTTACTTCCTAATGATATTTTTAGGGCTATAAAGATCAAAACTCTGGATGCTAAGGCTTGTAATTATTCTTCCTAATAAGAATCCCACACTAATGTGAACTAAGTTCAGTCATTAAAATTCTCCTCTTATCAAATTATTCAGTACTGTAACCGAACGTAGTTTTTATCACTACCAGTCTTAATTTAATCCAAATTTGATGATTTATGTCTAATGTTTATAATAATTGTGGTTAGCGCTGTTAAGTGATAATCTAAAATGGCGTAATATTGCGAGCTTCCAGTATGCTGCAAGCAGTTGGTATATGCCGAGAAGAACAGCGAGCTGAGCGAGCTGAAAAACCTCTCCTCTGCGACAGAGTTTCAGCTTTCAGCCCGCTGTGCTTCTCGCCTTGTTGTATATACCACCGACTTGCTTGGCTGTATAGTGAATAAGCCGGGAAGGTTTGAATTCGTGAAATAAACCGCGAAGGTTTGAATTGTACTACAAACGCGCGAAGGTTTAAATCAACAGAAGTGCTCAATAATAATAAAGGATCAGTTTAAAAATTCAGTTGTTAATTCTAACCACATGGTACGCATGACTCTGCTATCAATTATGGTGCTTTCGCCAGCTATCTTTTGAAAAATACCCGTTGCAGAATAACTTACAAGGTAAGATTTTCAGCTGGTACACGTGGATTCAAACAAAACATAGCACATGTTTTAGTACTCCCCTAGTATGTTTCGTAAATCATGTAACTCGTGTGCATTTTATCCCGTTGTCTTAGGACACGTCACCAAAGTTTCGTTTCTAGTTTATACGTATGTCGGAGTGATTAACCTCTTCATGCCATTTATACGCTCAAAATCGTCACTATTGTAGGCACAACACAGCCGAAAAGCGTTGGCAGTCGTTGCTATAGTGCGATACTATTGACGCGTGAATACGGCTTTTGTTTATTGACTTGCATCCCTAAATACTAAATCCACTTGTCAAACAAAATGCTAATCTCATGACTTTTGACGTTTTCTCACGTCAACAGCTGGATTTGGGGATTTGGAAGCTACTGTTCCTTGAATATTGCTTAGTGTCCGTATCAATGTTTTGAACCCTGCTGTAACTAACATATTGTTCATCTCATAAGTAGAAGATGTTAATGGAGTATTGCTTAGAGTGTCTGTATCAATTTTCTCAACCCTGCGGTGACGGTGACAAACATATTGTTCATCTCATAAATAAAAGCTGTTTCTGGAGTATTGCTTAGAGTGTCCGTATCAATGTTATCAACCCTGCTGTTACTAACACACTGTTCATCTCATAAATAAAAGTAGCTATTTCTGGAGTATTGCTTAGAGTGTTCGTATCAATGTTCTCAACCCTGCCGTGACGAAAATGTTGTTCATCTCATAATTATAAAGATGGATTTAGGTGAACCGCTATGATAATGTTTTATTGCTCATACTTTATTCTCATATTAAAGCTAAAGCTAAGAATTATAATTTAGACGAACATAGTGGATCCCAGGAGGACCGGTTAGACGAATTTTCAGATTCGGATTTCGAGCTTGAAGTTGAGGATGATACCAGTGACGAGGAAAACGAGCATCGCTTAGGAGAAACTATAGACCTGAATGAATTAAACGATATTATTTACAACGCATACAGTGACGAGGAGTCAGATACTGTATATGCACCTCCACTGAGAGAAATCTTTAGGAGCAGTAATGAGTGGAATAAAGATGCACCATTTACTCCAATGTTGACGCCGTTTGAAATTATTGGTAACATATATTTACGATTTCTATATACAGTTGTTCATCTCATAATTATGACATGCTGCTTCTAGCGTATTGCTTAGAGTGATCGTATCAATGTTCTAAACTATGCAGTGAGAAATATTGTTCACTGCAGAATTATTAACTGCCGTTTCTTGAATATTGCTTAGAGTGTCCGTATCAATGTTCTCAAGTCTACCGTGAGGAATATTGTTCACTGCGGAATCATTAACGGTTGTTTCTTGAATAATGCTTAGAGTGTCCGTATCAATGTTCGCAGCTCTGCCGTGGAAAAATATTGTCCATCTCGTAATTAGAAACTGATGTTTAAAGTTTTGCGTAGAATTCCCGTATCAATGTTCTCAACCCTACCGTGATGAATATTGTTCATCTCATAATTAGAAGCTGCTGCTTCCTGCATATTGCTTAGAGTGTCCGTATCAATGTTCTAACCCCTACCGTGATTAATATTTTTCATCTCATAATTAGAAACTGCTGCTTCCTACATATTGCTTAGAGTGTCCGTATCAATGTTCTCAGTCCTACCTTAATGAATATTGTTTATCTCATAATTAGAACCTGCTGCTTCCTACATATTGCTTAGGGTGTCCGTATCAATGTTCTCAACTCGGGCGTGAGGAATATTTTATATCTCGTAATACGAAACTCCTGTATATGAAATATTGCTTAGTATCAATTTTCTCAACTCTACGGTTACGAATACCTTTTAACGCAAGTAATGATTTTAATTTATTTTGTTTTTCTAGAAATTGGGCCAAATGCTTCAAATTTCAATTGCAATTCATCGGCATCCGAAATTCTCGCTCAGTACATAACTGATGCTATGCTGCAGAATATAATGGAACATACAGAAGATTTTGTAAAGGCACTCACTGCTAACAAACCAGCCGCATTTTCGCACTGGAAATCTCTATCTCTTGTGGAATTTCGTCAATTTTTGGGGCTCAACATTTTAATGGGCGTCATCAAAAAGCCAAGCATTAAGACATATTGGTCAACAAATCCATTGCTGTCTACTCCAATATTTAATGCTACAATGTCCAGGCAAAGGTGAACCAAGCACAACAACACAAAATAATATTACTATTTAAAATACACAATAATATAAGGGTACCTTAATTATATGTACATGTGGTAAAGATTTGAGGATATTCTTCGCGGTTTGCATTTCTGTGACAATGCTACAAGTGATTTTACCGAAAATCGAATGCTCAAACTTGGAAGATTCTTACCGGATCTAGTACAAAATTTCAAATCCAACGTTGTGCTTGGAGAATTTCTATGCATCGATGAAAGTCTATTGCTTTTCAAGGGTCGTTTATCATTTCGACAGTATATTCCTTCAAAGAGAGCAAGATACGGGATAAAATTTTTTATTCTGGTGGACTGTAATTCGAAAACCGTCCATGACATCTTACCTTACCAGGGGAAGAAAACAAAGTACGCTGACATGGAGAAAATTTCGGATTTGGGTATAAGCGGGCTGACGACAGTTACGTTGCTTAAAGAACATTACGGCAAGAACCACAAAGTTGTTGTTGACAATTGGTTTTCTTCGCCAGCTTTGGCTGCTGAGTTACGGTCAAATTCAACGGGTATACTTGGGACCGTTAGGCGAAACAGAAAGCTAATGCCTAAGTTCGCAAGTAAATTACGGCGTGGTGACGTAGAGCAATACTCTAATGGCACTCTTCTTGTCGAGCGATGGTTTGATCGCAGAGAGGTTTTAATATTGAACACTTTTCAGGATCACTCTATGCAGATTACCGAAGGGAGGAGCTCCAACACTCAAAAGCTAAAACCTTCCACTGTTTTAACGTACAATAAGTACATGGGCGGGGTCGATGATATTGACAAAATCACAAAACCTTATGCTACAGAACGTAAAACTGTGAAATGGTACAAGAAAGTTTTCTTCTATTTAATTGATATTGCTGTGTACAACTCGTATCTGATCTATTGCAAGATGCATTCTGAAAAAACGTTTCCATACATGAAATTTTTAATGGAACTTGTGCACGAATTGATTGATGAGCCCACGCGACGAGAGCCAAGAGGCAGAAAATGCGTCGATACAACGGTAAATTCTCGAATTAGCACCAAACATATCCCTGAACAGGTTATGAAAAATGGGCGTTCTTACTCTTTGCGATGCTCCTATTGCTCACTACGAGGTTGCAGGCATGACACGTCGTGGAGGTGCAAGACATGCGATGTTAGGTTATGTATGGTATCACATTATTCTGATCACCGTGGAAAACATTGTTTCGAGTTGTGGCACACAGAGAAGAAATTGCCAAGCTCGGTGAGTGCAATATTTATATGCTAGAATTACTACTGACGCAATATAAAAATTTGGGGTTTATACTATTACTTCCATAATATACATGTGTTTATTACGTTAATTACAAATCTGTCAATAGGTGTCGCATTTCTTATTTCCATCTTAAGTATATACGTAATCGTATGTGTTAATAATTTCCTGCCGTTAATATTTTGATCTGCACTCGGAGTTTTATGGTACTGGTAGACTGCTCAGTTTCAGGTCCATGCTTTTCTAACGTTTTTCTCAGAATTCATGTTTATACTTACACAGGTTAAGGTTTAGTTTCAGGTTCATCATTTTCTGAAGTTTTAAGCTTCCGGTTTTTGTAAAACCTGAAGGTGATGTAGAATCAGCTTTAACGTCAGATTCAGCTTTAGAATAAGGATTTTAGCTACATGTTTATACTTCGCAGGATCATCATTAGGTTTGGGTTAAACTGATTAAAATTTGGCTTAGAATTTCATTAAATGAAAACATGAAGTCATGTTTTCGATGGTTGCTGGAGTCCAACATAAAGAATGATTGGACTGGTGGTAGCACTGTTGGTTCAAAACCATTTTGAATGGATGACTTTGAAGTTCCAACAGTAAGTGTAATTCGTCCTGACGAACTCGAATCTTAAAAATACTCCTGAAGTACTTGCACCGTTTGTTTCGTTGTAGGATTCGTCAAATCAATACCAGCTGCAGTATACCTAATTCGTTAGATATTTGCTAAAATCTAATGTTAAACGAACGCACTCAGAAACTATTCATTTAAATCATTAAAACTCTTTTCAGTAATAATGATGCTAGTGATGTGCGTCCAGCTAAATAAATCAGCCACTTAACTCCGAATTCTCCTGTAGTATCTGGTTAAAGCGATAAGTGCGTCAAAATGTCAAGATTCCCTCCCAAAGAATTTCTGAATCATTTGACCAAGAATTGACTCTAACTGTGCTTCAGGAAAGCAACGCCTGTTTCTTAACCTTAACCTGATGATCATTTATACTTACTGCAGGTTTTTAGTTGCGAAAATCTTGTTTCCTGAAGCTTAACTTTAACATGATTCGTTTTTCTGAAGAGCATTCATACTCTTCAGGGCTTCGGAAATACCTTACCTGATTCTGATCCTTAGCCTGAACATGAGTAGTCTACCTACTGCACCTTTAACTAGCATATGTATAACTAAATATATGCATTCATTAAGCTATCTCGACAGTGTTTGGTACAGGGTATATTACAATTTACTGTAGGGTTTAAATCTGTGCACTGTCACAACACTCAAATAATTGTACCTGTGAAGCACAGTGTTTTTACTAAGCGTTATTACGGTCACCTGGTTTTAATTATGTCGGTTAACTACGGTCTTATTTGCCAAATATCGGGTAACTTGTTGGAAAAAATTACGTTATTTTGTATTTGAATTCTTAGGCTTTCGAAAGAAGGAAAAGAAAGCGGCAAGACGAAGATTTGACAGATCGGCCTCATTACCTTTAATATTTATATAGCTTACCCGTACGTTTATGAGTTTTGTTTGCGTTACTATCTTGTCTTTCGTTTCATTTCAAGAATTAATTCAGTCTGAGTTAGTGACCCTTACAATGTAATATTATTGTTAATTTAATGTCAATAAAAATTCAGTTGTTACGTAAATAGTTTTTTCATTTTTTTACGCATTTTGTAACTTAAAAAGTTTTTTTAATTTTCTTCAAAAGAATATTTAAGAGGTTAAATATGAAGTGAATATATCATATCGACTACATACGTAAAGATACGACATGTTGGCGGGATTACATTTTGGGCCATTTCCTTGGAGGATATATAAATGTACATGTTAAAACTTGAATTTTCTTTGAATATTAAAAATCTAACTTTCGTCGACATTTAAAAATTGAAAATCCTGATAAGTTTTATCGTTGGATTTTTTTAAAAAAGACAATGCTTTAAGATGATACCTGTGGTATCGTTTTAAAATTTGAAACTTTGGTGACGTGTCCTACGAGAAGGGAACAAAATATGCACGAGTTACATGCGTTTCGAAACATACTAGGAGTACTAAAACATGTGATATGTTTTGTTTGAATCCACGAGTACTAAAGTACTTTTAATATAAAAGATTTTCACATACATGTGAAAATCTTACCTTGTTAGTTCAAAATTTACTACCGCTGTAGTTAAAAACTAAATTTTTTAATGTAATATGAGATTGCTGGGTAATTATTGCAAGATTAGTACAAGTGTTGTCGATCTCAAAAACAATAACATTGCTGATAGTTTTAAGCGTTAGCGAAGTCGAATAGTGTTACTTCTAAACGTTAAAAACCAGTTTGTTTTTCAGAAGCTTACCAATTATGAAATCGTATAGATTAGATGACTCTGTTTCCCAGAATGACGACAAATAATCAGTGTAATAATCTGCCAAGCCGTAGAGCATGATGACATACGGTAACGGAAAGAATACTACAGTCATAAATAGAGGTCGCCACATTGTTCTTCTTGGTTCGGTCAACACAGATTACAGCTTGGAAGACACATTTGCTAGAAGGTTAGTTGGTGCGAGCGTTATCTGTAAATAGCACAACCAATGTAAACTAAAATATTGTTGGTTCATGCGCAAGCTATTTTTATACGGATTGCATTTAATGTTCTAGTAAATTTGTCAGGATTTGTAGCAAACTTAACTACTAGCAAAATATTTTATACAGCATCTGTCGGCTCTTAAATGATGTTGCTATAGGATTTAGCATTCATTTTGTGTTTATGTGTTTAGTAATTTGGTTATACATATTAATACATAATATAATATATAATATATTAAACTACATATTATTATAAATTCCGCGGATTTGAATAAGCGGTAACAGCATCAAACACACAAAACTGAGTTAAAAATAAAATAATTCGGCCATGTACTTGACGTCTCACAGGAAATGCAGTGTTACTAGTATATTGTCTCTTGGTTTAAAAGCATAAATGTAGAAGTAATATTTTTATTTATTCATCAGTATACAGACTTCTTGTTGAAAAATGATTCATCGACAGGATACACAACGCATTGAATTTTATCTCCTCTTATTCCTATAAATGTATCTACCTCGTAGTCGTTTATTTTCTACACACCGATTTTTGTATGAAACGTGGTACACCTGGGTTGTTTAGTTGGTTGATCAAGGACGACCGCCATACTTTTTTTGTTTTTTATTTGGACTTATTGCTGACTCAACTCAATACAAGCACTGATTTCCAGTGACAGACAGTTTAGAGGAAGATTTATAGGTTTGAGGATTGGAGAACTTTATACTGGAAGTTCAAGTTCAGATATTCTGTTGGATGTAAAAATTATTTAATGAAATTTAAGATATTTTGCTGGAAATTAAGATTGTTTGGCGGAAGTTAAGATTATAAGATTCAACTTAGGATATTCTGTTGGAAGTAAAAATTATTTGCAGAAAGTAAAGATATTCTGATGGAACTTCAATTAAATTTACCGGAAGAAAATTTGCTTGTTAGATTCAATTTACTTGAACAATGACATTTATCCCGTTTTATAATTTGGACTAATAATTTGCCTATCCTAAAATATTTCCTACAAGTTACTATTTTTCCTTTGCTTCTTACGATTACGATTAGTAGAGTTGTGTTAGCTTCTTACATACTTCCAATCTAACCTCTAGCCGACCTATTTCTTATATTTGTGTACATTTTGGTAATTCATTGAAAATTACGTTCAAAATAATGAGCATTGTTCGAATAAATATACAGAATCCTTCCAAATAGAAAAATTGATATTGACTACTGCCCCTCGAGGGTAAGTGTATTACCCGGGTATTTGGGTGCAGGTACAGGTGAATATAAAAACTGGTGACAGTTTCTTCCAGCTTTCCTCAAAAATTAAAAAAACTAAATTAAAGTCAGAATTAAAGTAAATTCAAAATTTACCCAGTCATTAAGGATAAATTTTGAATCAGGCGAGATGTTACTCGAATATTGGGTAAATTTGAAGGTAGAAGTACAAAACAATATTTTTACCCAACATGAACATGTACGGCTACTGACTTACCCCTACCTGATTATACATTACGGGGACTCAAATGAAAATATGATGAGTTGATTTGCAAGCTAGTTACGGAAGCCCTGCGTATTTTACATTATATCATGAAGCATACACGAATGAAGTCTGAATATACATACTGTAGTGTTTTCTCCTTTTAACGAAACTGAATGCTTGCTACATGAAGACTTTTAAGACCCCCCAATTTGTACAAATACATTACCTGTACTCATATCTGGATTTAACTTCCCAAGCCATCACACAATTTTCCATAAATTATGCACACAACGAAAATTAACCTAGTGAATTACTGTAGCTGCATCCCATACTGGGACATAACGATCAGTGATTGTCTCCGTCTACATATGTATTTAACGAGAATACTCAGACTTTGGACCACTAAAATTAACACAATCGGTAAAGTAATAGCTGGAACAGCATAATATATAAGTAGAGTTTTTGATAACTTTTTATTGTATTATAAAAAGGTATTGTTCCATTTCTAAAGAGCCTTATCATTAACCCATAAAGCTAGCCCAGAAAAGCTTACGTAGAGCTAGGAGCACTATACAAGATTTATGATTTCTTTATTGAATACAGATACTGACCACACACCACACTGCAGCTATAGCTGTTTTTATAGGCTACAATTTGTTGCGAATTTTTTTTAAGAAAAAGGAACTCTAACTTGTCAATTCTTTTACCTACATTTTCAGCTTTCTTCTTATTTTCATACCTACTAATGAGAAAATGAGCTGCCTTCCTATTTTCCTACCTATAAATTAAAAAATTAGCTGCCTTACAATTTCCATAGAATATAGAATATCTGGCCTACTTTTGTCAAGCCTATTTGAAGGATAGACGCTCATTAATGCTCTGGACTACATTTATTCGAAGATACTTTGACAAGACCAAAATATAATTAATTAAAAGATTGATTGCTTATGCACTGTGGATCACCAATATCCTTAAGTAATATTCTATTTTATATTATTATTATTATTACTATTCTATATTCTAAGTAATACAATAATTATAAAGATACTTTACCTGTAATTATCCGTCTTCTCACAATCTAACAAATTATATGCAACTTTATCCTTAAAACAAAGGAGGGTTATCAATGCATGTGAAGTCGCTTCTCGCAGTTACCGTTAAGAAAACAGTCCTCCGTTATTTTTTAAAAAATTAATTTTCCAAAAAACTCTACAGACAGCTTGACAGGATGATCAGTTGACAAATCTAACTTTGCTTTAATTTGGCTTACACACCTTCAATTTGGGTCTTAAAATCTGTAGACACAGCTACATTCTTCTTAAGGACTGGATTGACTACTTGATGTTGGAGGAAAATCTGGAATTCTAAAACCATGCTTGAATAATTATCAATATTTTTGACAACACTCAAGCACACAATCCTCTTCCCAGCCCTCTTTCGTTTATACAAGATTCCCTCGCTCATTTTCCCACATCATTAAGGATGGACATGCAATAACACTTCTGGGCCATGCAAAGAATAAATGAAGTTTGAGCACTGTGTAAGGTACTTTTTACCCACAAAAAGCAGATTTTGTGAACTTTCATACATATGTACGTACATAATTACACATATGGGATAAATAGTTACTGTTGTCTTCTAGCTAATGTAGCAATTGAGAAGTACTGCACATAGCCAAGAGTCAGAGCAAAACATAAAACTCTCACAATCATCTCTGATAAAGCCAAGGTGGACTGGGATTTTTCGCAGAAACAAAACAATTGGAACCATGCAATGCAACTCGTCAAAACGACTTACCTGTCCTTATGAAGCTTTGTAGACTTGTTTGTGCAAGCATATCTCTAAAACTTTTCCTTATGATGAGAACATATACAATTTATCTGTTCGACTGTGCAAATGATCTGTACAACCATACGCATTGTACATATAAGGCTTTAGGGTTAGGACCTTTTCGCGTGATGCGATTCGAGCTACTTTTTTTCTATGATTGGTGCAATCAAATGAACTGTAGTAGCAATGCATTCTATTAGACACAGTACACTTTCCTGCATCTATATTTTTTACGAGAAAATTGAAATACTTTTTTGAACGATATAAATTATTATTGCAGACATTTAAGTGCAATGAAAGACGATTGTTTGGGGATAGTCAGCAGGTCAATAATCTACTTCATTCTGATTCTCTTGAGGGAGGTTCCCACATATGAAGATGAATATTTCAGTTTGAGGTTGCAAAAACACCGCCCATTGATTGAATTATTTAGCAGGTCTACCTGGACGTGCATGTGGTTCTACTTCCGAATGTCTTCATTAGCTTGTAAGTACATACATAGTTGGGTCTCATCAGTGTTGAATATTGCATTCCCCTTGAAGACTTTCAGATGTAATTTGTTAACCACAGAAGTTACCCCAGTAATAAATTAATATGAAGAACAAAAAGATTAAAGAGAGGAATCCAAGACCTATATAACAAATCGCATCTTTTCCTTGAAAAAAAGGTATTATTGTAAAGTGCTGTTGTAATGTGAACAAAAGTATTCCAACCAAGTAAACAAAAACTTTAAATTTTAAAAAATCCAAATGCAAAATTGTTGCAATCGTTAGTTTGCTTTTCACAAATTTTGCCAGATACTCGTCTTTGAAAAAATTAGATATAAGTTACATACGATACTTTTTAATACATGCATTTTTCATGTATGAGTAATTATTACTTTAGTGAACTTATTATCTCACGTTTGAGATGTTTGACTATTAAGGATACAAATGCTAATAATTTACGTTGTTGAAGCATATTATTTTAATTTTACAAATTTTACAATAACAAAGAAATCATTTTCAGCAAAGTAAAGGAAACAAAGGGAGTAACATCCGTACGAGTGAGAGCTCTCCGTATATATGTAAGTATTAATACAGTTAAAATGTGCGATGCAAGGACTGTTAGCTGTAGTTTTAAAATTGGTTTATTAAACTTTTCTAGAGTAGTAACATTTGAATTGATTTTCGAATAAGAAATAATGTCCAAATTTATTTGATACTAAATACTGCTCCGCCCAGTATTGCAGTATGAACACGGATGCCTTTTCTCCTATCATGATGGAAGGAGCATTTGTGTTCGCGTTGACTAACACCGGCATTATTGATGCGTCCGCAACTCGAAGGCCTCGGGTGTGCAAAACTCTGTATTATCCATTCATATTAATTTAGCCCCTGAACAAAACACCTCTACAGTTAAATCTCCTTGCAAGGGATTCCTACATCATGTACCGGAACCGAAAAGCAGATACTAAAATTCCAACATTGTGTAATTACAAGAATGGTGGGACCGGGTAAATGCGATACTACCAACGAGAAATCCCTTGTAAAGCGATTTCTTATAAATAAGATCTTACTGTGTCAGTACATAAAGTATGTGCAGCCTATGAGCAAGATTTGTGACAAGGTCACGCAGTTTCCTTGCAGCCACAGACAGCTTTTGGCACCTCGACATTTAAACCCTTCCCTACGCTGCTTTATTTCATTAGGTACAGTACATATGTACATGCATACGTAGCACCCATCATGAGAGAGGTAATAATGTTAAAGATGACAATGGGATTTACCAATTTACCCTTGGAAAATACGCTTCTATCTGTAAAATATTGGTGACTCAAATAAGTTGGTAATATTCTACAGTTCAATTCACAATACACAGTAGCTACCTACATACTACTAGCTTGTAGCACTATATTTTAGTAAAAATACCGTAATTTTTAAAGCGACTCAAGAATATGAAGCTAATTTAATTTCGTAAATTTAATGACTCAAAAAAATCAGACACTTGAATAAATGACTCATTGGAAAATCTGAGCTGAGATAAATGGTCACCAGTAAAAAAAATGTCTCTACTTGATCTTCTCTAAATTCATACATCTAGTATTTGAGTAAAGAGTAAAACCAGTAAAAAAATATCCAAGGTTAATTTTTACTGCCTAACATCTAATGGCGTCAGCTATGGATGTTTTTTTATATTACAATTAAAAAGGAGACTTGCTCACAGGTTTCATACACCATACCTTTATACTGTATTAAAAGCATAGCATTACGAAAAATGCTTTCTAGAAAATGTAAGATTATAAGATGTAAATAAAAATACTCAACATTGAATTTTGCAATGATAAGTTAGAATCAATATTACCTCAGTCTCGAGTCAACAACTGCATCCTTGTCTGAGGCATCACGGCCCATTCTGCAGGTTCCTGTAGGATGCCACATTGTGACTAACATATGTTGTAAATAGCATTTCCAGTAATCATCTGATCGAAATTCTAAATGTTTACATCCTGGAAGAGGGGTTCCAGAAAATTTTGTCCCTATTTTTTGAAATACAGTGGTATTTTCACATAGTCTTAGCACCTCCTTCAACCCTGCAAGGACAGATTTTGGTTGGAATTATTACATGATTATCAGCCTTATTTGAGTGAAAGATACGATACTTTGTTATAATTATTTTACCTTGAAGCAGGATATCTAAATCCTTCGGGTCCTCTAAATAGTTTGGATTAATTAGAGGCAAAGAGAAAGGGTCCTTATCCTTCAAAGTAATTTCTCCTTTACTATGTGGACGCACCAGAGAAACTAAGAAATGGAATCCTTCCTTTTCTGTTTCGGGATTGATACTGCTTAAAATCTCAGGTTCAAAATTACTGGCCCTTGTCATAATTTTGTTGGACAATGAAAAATAGGAAATAGGCGATAAATAAATTTGTATATCTGGCCAATCGCATTTGATTGAGTTGTTCCGAATGCTTTCACTGCATAAAAATCCTTGAGCAACAAGTCCGAAAGCGATGGACAGAACCCCTTAAAGAATAATGATGCATTTAAAGACAATGTGTAAGTACCTCCCTACAAAACTTACATAACCAATCTAATGATTACCAGTTCCGTTACTAATGTATTCTTGAACAACAGTGTCGACTTGTTCATCCAGCTTGATAAAAACTCCTTTAGTCTCAGTCATGAAGGGTTCCACACTAGTGACGAAGTGATCTTCTAGATTTTTACCAACAGGTAAGTCTATTTTTGGTTTTATCTTCAAAAGAATAATAAAGAATTCAAAATCTTGTTTATTTCTCAGTCATTTAAAAAATCCAAAGATTACTCACACCAACTGACTCCAGATGGGATTTCGGACCTATTCCAGACAGCATGAGTAACTTTGGTGAGTCAACAGTGCCTCCACTAATTATAATTTCTTTGGCAGCCCTCGCATATTTACGTTTTCCAAATCGGTGATAGTGAATACCGACTGCTCGACCGGAATCATCAAGTTTTACCTGCGCAAATAAATTCTTTGTCATAACAAAATATTTTAAATGCTGGATTGAATGTATGGAAACACTAATAGTGAAGTACCTTTGTGACCTGTGAGTACGTTAAGATTCTGACGTTCTCTCGTTTGAACAAGCCCTTAATTATGGCGGCATAAGTACCGTAGCGTGCTCCATTTTTCTCGGTTACTTCAAGTGGGCCAAAACCTATTTCCAAATGTTGATTAATTTGCATGAACTCCTAGTTAATCATTACAGTCTTCTATTTGTGCTTTATGAGCATGGCTGGGGGCTATAAAGCAATTTGAGAATTATAGGTACCTTCAGTTTGAGGCCCATTTGCATCGATTTCAGGGTAACCCAGTTCTTTCCCAGCTGCGATGAATTCGCTTTGAAACACCTTAAATTCAGGGGCCTCTACACTTAAGAATCCATAAGGCGATTCTTCATAGTGCTTCTCTAAAAACAAAGTATAGCTACAGATATTAAGATCGTATACACGTGCGTTTACTATGGGTACGGGCAAACATGTATAATTTCATGTAGACCCACATAAATAATACTGAATTTTACTTCTTCAGTTTAGAAGAATGTATGCCAAATGTACACGGGTAAATCAGCAGAAGTCCTGAGAATGTCAAGTTAAAGTTTCATTTGACCATTAGGAATGTGAAGTCATACTCTTGTGTATGTTTGTAAATGTGTATATCATTAAAAAAAAAGTATTTAAGATATAGGATGATTTGTCCCAAGCTGCAACATTGTGATTAGCAATTTTAGAGGAATTGTATAAGCACAAAAAAACATTATGTTCGTGATCGATTTCATGTTTCAAGTGAAGGTTGTTTGTGTGTGTATTTCAGTTTACAAAAATCTCTTATAACTCCTTACTGTTAGATTTATAGTTTCCACTGTAATATTTTAACGACTTTTTAAAATATGGCAGAACATTCTCGTAATTCCATTCTGAGTCGTTTGTGATCTTGGCCCAATTGTCATAATCCTTTGGATGTCCTCTAAGATAAAGCATGAAATTTAAGGTGCTACTTCCTCCCAGGACTTTTCCTCTTGGCCAATTGGAGATCTAAAGTGACGGGAAATTAAGTAAGTTGGCGTAAATGTGCAAATTATTACATCTATCGGTATATTAATGCATACCACTTGCACACTTTCTTAATTTTAATAGCTATATCGCATCACTTTGTCAGAATTTTGGACAGCCATTTTGCTCATGATGCCCTGGCATTTTCAATTTTAGGACATATTCTGAATGCCCGATTGTGATCGTGCCCGACGTTCCGTGTCTTCTTGTCTGTGTACAAGTTAAGAGGAGAACGGATGAACTTAGTTTGTTCAAATGTTTCCCATTCATGCGTTATGTCACAAGCATGAACTCTGTTGATTTTGGGGAAAATTTGTTGACCCGTGTGGTCCTCAAAATATCATTTGTACTCAGCACGTTCTAAAAGTCCCTAAGGGGCTAAGTTCCCCAATGTATTGTAACAGCACAAGCTAGTAACTGTAATACCCTAAAACGTTTGTGCACATGCACACTCATCAATAGACGTATCAGTATATATAAATTATTCCAAACTGCTGTCCATGGGGATCCGTCTAATGTCTAATGTCAACTTTCCAAGTTTAAAATTGCGGTTTTAGATACTCAAAATGTGAGGTGAGATTGAAAAAAGGAAAAGCATTTATTTTTAAGGCACTGCAAAAAACCTTGCCTCATGTTTTTAGAAAGTGAAACTTTCTTATAGACGAGTCATTTCCGTCCGTCCGTCCGTCTACAAAATCTTGTGAGTCAAACAACTCAACAACGGAATGACATACGGACATGGGACTTGTCCCAAAAAATCGGACATACACTCTAGATGTGCCTTTTGATATTTTCCCTGACCCAGGGTCAACCTTTTGACCTCTGAAAATTATTTTCTGGATACAATTACCAAAAAATCTTGCATTTGCTATACCTTTCCAACGGATTGACGTATGGACATGCGTCCTTTACAGATAACAATCAAACTCTATTTCCCTACCCTACTAAAAATCTTTAAATATAAGTTTCACTTTCCTGCACATGCAAACAAAGTTTGCCCAAATCAGTGCAGTGCACGGATTTTTAGTTCTTGAAACCTTTTGGACTTTGAAAGATTATATTAGACTCTAATGAATCCCCTTGAAACTTTCCTACACATGCAGTGTTGCGAAATATTTGTAAGAACGACAGAGCATCCATGAAAAAATGACAAGTTTAGAAAATTATTTCCCTATCTTCGCTTGCGATGATAAATTTCCCCATCCTTGTTTTCCGTTCTTTTAAGGATCATGCCCACAATTCTGAACTTCAAGACCTGAAGGTTAGCACATTTGAAAGTCCATGAAATTTCCTACAAAAGAGGTGAAACATTTTTGACAAAATTAGAAAAAGAATACTAAATACCCCGTGCATACTATTTTGGAAAACGTTTTACAATAATTGAATTTAAAACCCGCATGCGACATCTACCGGTTCATGGAAAAGACAATTTAATGTAAACAAAAAATCAGGCTACAGATGCGTTACTTCCCAGTTTATGAACATATAATTACATATATTTACATGTGTTTATACGTGACATAATTTAATTTTCTGAGGTCAAACGGATGACCCAATGAGCCAATCTCCACCAAAAACAATATGCTTCGTATCTTTTATCTTATCTACCCCTACAAAAAATATAAGTTGCCTGGTGCCATTGGTTCGGCAGTTACCCGTTCCCCAGTTCGTTTCGCTCATAAAAGATTGTCACGCAACCCACTTGCTTTTTAGGGGCGCAGTGATACGAAGAATCCTATCTCTATCGTTTTGGTGTCTGCTTGCCCGGCATCACGATAAGTGCCGAACCAATGTCACCATACAACTCAATTCTTTTACAGTGGCACATTACCTAATGTGTCAGAACCCTATTAATTTTGGAGAAGATCGATCACTCTGGGTAATACTTTTTGAAAGCCTGAACATCTATCCTAAAACACGGAATTTTAAAATATCGTGTGTATACACCTAGGTGCATTGTTTCATTACAAACGTTAAAGATTCAAACAACAGAACGTTTTTTAATCCTATAACCCAATTGCCTGGGAAGTTCTTTTGAATAAAAATACTAGTGCACTTCCAATTTACGACCCCTAAGGAAACAACATCTATGTAACAAGTTGTTGCAACGATAATTTTTACAATCCTGGCTGTTGCAATAGTGACGTTTATCTGATACATGTGTATAGCCAAAGAGCAGGGGTTTCAGTTCAAATGTTGTTAAATTGGGAAATTTAGCAAGTGGTATGTTTTAAACCGACTACCATTTTGAAACCCCATAACCATACTTTATTCTTCATTCCCATTGCAGCATTCTTCTGCGGTACGGTTCTGTGCATCCAGTCCCACTGAGGAAAATGGGTGAAGTCCAAAGCTATAGCCGGAATACTAGAAAAAAAGAAAGGGTGTCCGCCGGCTTCAACAAGAAGAACGCGATAATTCTTTGACAGTCGTTCCGCTATTGTAGCACCAGATGAACCAGCTCCAACTGTCAATGCACCATTAAATATTAAACAAATATTTTTGTTCTTGTACCAAATCCACCTACTGCCTGATTTAGCTACGCACGATTTCACTAATATAATCACAAGCCCTATTAAGAAAATTTGATAGGGGAGATTCTTATAAAGTGCGAGCACATTAATTTTAATAGTATAAACTACCTCATACATGAAGCGCAATTTATATTCTTTTGACTCATTTGCAAACCAGAACTTACCAATAATAAAATCATAAAGATCAGGTGGTTCTTCTTCCCATAATGACGACAAATATTCACTGTAATAGTCTTTTAAACCATGTAATGCAAACAAATAGGGCGCAATGTAAAATATCGATGCCATTAAAAATGGTCGCCACATATTGGAGTGTCTGTGGTGGGCGGTTATTTGGAGTGTGTGTACAAGTTTCCAATGATATTTACTTTATACAGCTCTCCACTATGGCACTTAATTCCTGTTACTATTTCGGGCTTAATTATTATTTATTTTCATATCAATCTAGTTTGTATTAATCACCACAACTGCTCTAGATTCAGGTAGTATCACTGCAACTGATAATTACCTATGATCTGTGCTTATATCCCCTACATAAATTCCTACAATATTATGAACTACACTTATCAATGGTTTAATAACTCCAGAATGTTTGGATCACAATTATCTTCAAGATACCAACACCACTAATGGGTGAATGCAAGTGCGAGTAAGAAATTTTACTCTATTGTGATCTAACTCTTAAAACTCATAAATATATGTATATATACATAGATACATGTGTTTGAAGTGGTCCTATAGATACTAGAGTGCTTGATGGTTATGTAGAAGATAATCTCGGAAGTTATTTCAGTTCCCATACAATTTGTTTTTATTGTTATGTATTTGTCACATAATAGTCCAAGTTCTATACTACTTATGTTATATGTACATATGTACTTGCAGAGGGAAATAATTGGGAGGGCAGGCTGAAATAATTCCCAACCTCTGTGAAAATTTTCTAGATTAATTGCTCCAGAATTACTCCCTACGTCTACTTCTATATACAAACTAGTTAATAATTAGTTCAATCGGACACTATTTTTTCCTTGACTGCACCCCTTTCAACTAAAGTTTCCCAGTACTCTTTGGTATTTTACTTCTCACAGTGACTGATTGTGCGTCACCCTTTCTAAATCGGGTTGGCAGGCTAGAGTTTTGTCAGGTTATGGAAATGTATAGGTATACTGTAACCCTCAATTTATTACGTATCCGATGACTACTACAAATACTTATTAGCTACCACCTATTAGTGTGTGTTCACATGTTAAAATGTTCTGAGTCTAACCGTGAAAGCTAATAATCTAGTGGCAATGTCTAGTATGTGAGAAAAAGACAAATTTTTGCGTATCGCAACGGCTCATCTTGTTTGACTTGTTTCAATGCTTTTCATTTTTCAACTCGGTTGGTGTGCCCGAGTGAAGAATCACAATGTGATAGCTCATGAAATAGCACTCCTGAAATTATTTTGAAACCTAAGGACTTTTTGCTGGTAGGTAACTCTGTAACTATAATAATACTGTAAATACAGTATACCGAACGTTCTCCGCAAAATTTTAATGTCAAATACGAAATGGGAGCTTAAAAAATAATGAGCAAGGTTGGGGGAATTCACCTTCAGGAGCCAAAATGCGGCAAAAAGAGTTTCTGATGTAGCTGTTTTTTCAGGGGTTCTCTGTTGGTCATAAAAATATTTCGCAACTCTGGGTCTGTAGCAAATTTTATGGGGATTCGTTTGAGCCTACTGTCAAAAATTGCAGTCTCAGGACTTTTAATTGTGAGGTAAAGTTTATGGTTTAAAGAGTTGCAATAAAATAAATATTTTTTGTTTGTGATCTTGTCTTACATTTCTGAATACGGAAACAACAATTTTTTATTTAGGAAGATGATATTAAGAACTAATCGTCTTATGATGACTTTATAATTCAAATATCGACAGGGTCTCAAAATGTTTTAGAAAAGTCGATTTTGTAACTTCAATGCAGTTTTGAAAAATTTGAATAACTTTGGTCCCGTGTGATACATCGTAGGGGTCACTAACTCATTTAAAAGTTGCTTGTATGCTCTATTGATAAAATCATTTACACATAAATTCCAAATCATAAACGAAATTTTGGCTGGGTGTTCAAAATCACTAATTTTATTATCCAAATTTTAACATTTGTCTTCGCTGAGAAGGAAACATCTGGGACTTCAAAATTTTAAATTCATGTTCATTTGTGTTCAAAATTTAGAAAAACTGCTTTCGGGGCCCCTGAAAACTCCAAAAGTTGTAATAGATTTTGACTTAGAAATTGTATCTCGGTCACCAATATCTACCTATACCTCATTTAAAAGCTGCTTAAATGCTCTAGAAGCTAAAATCGTGACACAAAAAGTTTGAAATTTGAGTCGAAATTTTGTTGAAATATGGAAATTCGCCAATCATTCGACCAAAATTGCAACCTTAGACTTGGCCCCCATGGACTCAACGCACTTTAAGACCAAAATTGCAACATTATTCAGGGAATCCTCTTAAACCTGGCTCCCATGGACTCATCGCACTCTACAAATATAGCAGGATCCTGGGCTGCTGCATCCACAGTTTTTGAGCTAAAGGGATGAAATTTCAAACGAATGAAACACGGTTAGAAAATCTGGATAAATATTTGCTAAATCATATGGCAATTGAATATTTTTTACTGTTGCTCCTTATATGGACTGGACGGGGTTTCTTGGCACCCCATGCGGCCAGAAACAGGGACACCGGAGTATTTTTTGCAATACAGTGGTAGTTTGTAGTAGTCTTTGCACATCCTTCAAGCCTAATAAGGACAAATTTGGTTGGAATAATTTCATGGTTATCAACCTTATTTGAGTGAAAAACACGATACTTTGTTAAAATTATTTCACCTTGAAGCAAGATATCCCCCCCCCTCCCCCATGTTTTTTTATCCGTGAGGTAGTTTCGTAGCAATTGTACGGTCGTACGAACATGACAGTTACATTAAGTCGCTGCGCTGCCCTAAAAATGCAGCAGAGTAACATTGAGAGGGTAGAATGAAATAATTTCCAAACACCGTGGAAATTAAACAGATTAAAATCTCCAGAATCCTCCTATGTATATTACAATATACAAAGTTGTTACTTAATTTAGTTCGATCGGGAACTATTTTTTATTTCACTGCACCCATTTCAATTTGAGCTTCTCAGATTGTGAGTCACTCCCTCTAAGTCTGGTTCCACGGCCGGAGTTCATCGTCAGGTAATGGAAATAAATATATTTGCTGAAACCCTCAATTTATTGTGCCATTGATGACTACTGCTGAACTATGTTTCTAGTTATGTTACTAATGCTTGTTCACTCGTTGAAATCTTCTCACTCTAGCCGTGTAAGGTAAAAACAAAGTGACTGTATTTCAAGCATGTGTGAAAGACAACTTTTTGCGTGATTCAATAATGTTCATCAAAATGTTGTAGCTGTAGCACTCCTTAGAGCTTTTTTGGAACCCAAATACTTTTTTGTTTTTTAGGCATGGTACTGTAATACGGAACATTTTTCGCAAGGTTTTGTGCCAATTAGTAAACCTATTTCAAATCAATTTCGTAACGGTCCGGATTTTCTGCGTAAGTGTGATTACAGGTGTAATTCAGTAACATACCGCAAATTATATGCAATTCCTCAATTTTCATCATCAGGAATCACCAAACGAGTGGATCTTCTTGCACGTATAAATGCCAGCATTTTAGAAAATTTCTTTAAAAGTCATATGTATCAGTAAATTGTAGGAATCACTATAGCTCCCAATTTCTGCAAGAAATTATACACAATTATGTAAAGCCACGGTACGACGGTACTCTAGTGGTCGGACCAATTCAATTCAGAATTGGAAATTTTCGACTCGATTCAATTCGATTCAGTAGTATTTCGATTCGATTTGCAGCAAAACCAAATCGAATGATTCGATTTGGGTCCTGAACTGAATCGAATCATATCATGTGAATTGCAATTCAAACAATTCATCAAAACCGCTTGGGCTGCGCACGGGTACTTTTTTTCCGCATATTCAAAGTCCAAATCCTTTATTATTAAAGGGCACTTTCTGTCCTTTTATTTAAAGTTTCGCACTTGCATAGTTCAATGGCCTCACACAACTCCCAAAAGATGGTAGGATAATCACTCATTATTAACGTACCTGTCCACTTATTTAAAGCACTACTCTTAATATAATCCCGCACGATTTAAGCATACAACAAGTCTCTACGACAGGGCTTGATTTGTAAGCCGTTTGGCTTTTAATTTCTGCAATCACACTACCATCTCTTTAAATAATCGTCCCTGTGAAGCACAGGGCTTTTACTAGTAGTACGTATACCACAACGTTTGTTATTTTAGCGTAGCTTTTACTATACCCTTTATAATATGTATACGACACTCCAGTAACATAAGGAAAATTTTGTATTTTCCCACTTGAATCGTTCGATTTACGATTCACTGAGTGAATTGAATCGAATTGAATTGCTTTGGGGCAAATTGAATCGAAGATCGGACCGTTTTTGAACGACACATTTTTAAAAAATCAAGGAAATATATTAACTAGGAATTATTGGTCAAGTTTTCTTATTTTAACGGATAGTAAGTAGCTAGTTTCTACTGAGTACGTAAATAAAGGAAAAGGTGAAGGTTTATTAGATTTTTCAGCAATTATTTAAGTAAAAACATTTGTAAGAATTTTGGTACAAAAAATAGTGCGCTAATTTATTTGATACCAAACACTGATCTGCCCAGTGTTGTAATACAAAAGCTGCTGCCCTCTCGCCAATCATGATTGAAGGTGCATTCGTATTTGCGTTAACTATCACTGGCATTATAGATGCATCAGCAACCCTTAACCCTCGGGTGTGCAATACCCTAAGTAAATAAAAAAAATCAAAAATCGTCAGTTCAGCAATGAATGTCCGGAAAACATGAAAGTCAAACTATTGTAAGTTACCTAAGTCTCGAATCAACAACCGCAGTCTTATCAGAGGCATCACGGCCCATTTTACATGTTCCAGTGGGATGCCACATTGTGACCGAAAAATGCTGAATATAGCATTTCCAGTAGTCATCCGATCTGAATTTTAAATGAGCACAGCCCGGGACGGGAGATCCAATATATTTTGTACCTAGATCTTGGAATACTGTCGTGTTTTCAGCCATTTTCATCATAAGTTTGAACCCTGTCAGTAAAATAAAAATGTTCACCTCCCATTATAACTTGACGATATTGATCTTGACTGAATAGTAGTTTACAAATTTTATTGAAACCTTGTAGCATTATGTTCAAATCCTTGGGATCCTCCAAATATCTTGGATTTATTAGAGGTAAAGCGAAGGGGTCTTTTTCCCTAAGCGTGAGTTCTCCCTTACTATTAGGACGGACTACAGAAATTAAAAAATGGAACCCTTCCTTTTCCGTCGGAGGATTCACTACGTTTAGTAGATCATAATCAATGTTCACTGCCCTACTCAGCATTGTATTCATAAGCCGAAAATAGGACAACGGTGCGAAATAAATCTGTATGTCTGGCCATTCGCATTTTGTATAATTTTCCTTGAATATATTTTCACTGCATAAAAATCCCTGAGCCACAAGTCCAGCAGCAACGGTGAGAGGACCTATGGTTATAAATAAACAAAGGGTGGACAAGAAATAGAAAAAATATATATATGATCAGCATAAGAGCTTTTTTAACAGAAAATTTGACACCTCTTCGGTTTTGATGGTACTCCTTCACGAAAGCAGGTCCAAATACTTTGTCCAGACTTGCAAAAACTCCAGAGGATTCAACTGTAAATGGAACGAGACCCGCAACCAAATGATCCTCCAGGTTTTGGCCCACAGGTAGGTCTACCTTTGTTTTTATCTTACAGGGAAAGTCAGTTTCATATTATTTTAACACTCTAACATAAAACCTTATTGAATAATAAATTCTTCATTTGCCACGTTGAAGTGTGTAAAATTTTGATTGAAACCCGTCCTACAAAACCTGATTGGTTATCTTGAGGATCTTAAAAATAAGACTTATGAAGTCGACTAATAAACAATAAAAGCTCGTCCATTTCCAGTTTGGCACATTGTCAGCAATAACTGTGCAGGTTGACAAAAATGTTTATAGCTCCCTCCCAAGTATTACACCCGTGAACATTTCACTTTAAGGGAAAAATAGGGTTTTATACCTCTTGTTGCAAGGTTTGCATGGACACATAAAATAAATTTAATGCTACAGGGAACCCACGGAGATTCGTTATCAAAATATTTTAAAAAGTTCATTCGTGATCACTCCTTTCATACAAGGGTAATAATTGCATTTTACTTAATTTAAACTCAAGGTTCGTAGCGAGCCCGTTGAATGACCTCATTTTTTCGAATCATTGTTTCGTGCCTGTAAAGTTAAAATTGTGTAAGGCCTTCCTAGTAGCAGCTAATGATTTACTTCAGCTATAATATTGCTGTTGTTCCAGAACTTTCAACTTCAATTTTCCTTAGCGTAGGTACGAAAGTCCATTGATTACAGGCATGTGTGCATATGAGCATGTTACAAATTCGTATGATTCCTTGAAGCAAAATACTTACGCCTATTATCGCGGAGATTTTTGACAGTAATTACTAAATGTTTTTTGGGATAGGAAACAATATTCCAGACATCAAGATATTTTGAAATATCTTTCAACTGGGTTTACAAATACTCACGTCAACTGATTCCAGGTGCGTTTTGGGCCCTATACCCGACAACATGAGTAACTTTGGTGAGTCAACAGCCCCTGCACTGATAATAATTTCTTTGTCTGCCATAGCATATTTACGCTTTCCATGCCGGTGATAGTAAATCCCAACAGCTCGACCGGACTTGTTCAGTTTTATCTGTAAATAATGTAATGGAAATAATCATACATTTATGTGTAATTACTTATTTGTACATGGAAACATACGTCCCAAGGGTTATCATATGTTAACAAGGAGGTAAAACAAAATTTTTTTTCTCCCACTAATGCGCTTCACCTTTGTCACTTGGGAGTAGGTTAATATTTTCACAGAATCTCGAAGGTACAGGTCCTTAATGATAGCAGCGTAAGTGCCGTAGCGCTCCCCATTCCGCTGAGTTACTTCCAAGGGACCAAAGCCTAAAGAAATTTCCGACAGTTGGAACTTCTACAGTTTGCGAGATAAGGCTTCTAAAATGTATTTTCGAAAGAGTTAAAATTTGCAATAGAATGTGTAATATTACCTTGAGTTTGTGGGCCGTTAGCATCAATTTCCGGGTAGCCCAGTTCTTTCCCAGCTTCAATGAATTCCTTCGCGAACGTGTTCCATCGCGTGCTCTCTACACTCAGGAACCCATATGGGGATTCCTCGTAGTGTTTTCCTGCATCAGTAAGTTACTTCATAACATGGTACTATTGTTAGGTATGTATATAGAAATTACATAAATTAGTTAAGTCTCACATGAATAATTCATTAAGTTGTGAAACACACAACCTTAGGTTAAGTCAGTTCAAAGTTACTTAAACACTTATTGTAAAGGTGCAATGTAAGCACTTCCCATCGGCTAAAAGCCGACGAGTGTCAACGTCCCGTTACATCCGTTATGATGTAACGTCTAGACTTAAGATTGTAAAAATAGGCTCAAGTAGCCACTTGTTAAGTTTAAGATTCTTCCAGACTCTTCAGTGAATAACTGAGAGTCATTCCAGTAACACCTATTTTTAGTTGTTAATCTTCATTTCCTTTTCCTTTTGATTTCAGTTATAAATAAAAGCAATTAGTCTTCGGATTAATGTAAAATCACTCTCAATCGTTTATTCGTAATCATTCCTTTCATCAGCACGATTTCCAATTATTTACAATTTCTTGACAGTTACATAAGTAAATAACCCAGGAGTTAGGATTTCATGGTATAACCATAACCTACTCTTACATGGTGGCCTTTGTAAAACATTGCCAAAATATTATTTCCCTGGCGATGCTCCCGAATTACTCTCAATTATCACTCCCCTTGGGAAACAATCGATTTACTTTAAGAATTGATTTCATTACCAGGCAAGTTTGACTAATGTGTCATATTTCGTGAGAATTTTTGAGATTTACAGTTTTGGCCACGCAGAGGTTACATTCCTGCATTTTTGACGTTGCAACACGCACAGCTCATTCGGGACTACCCCCAGAGGAGTCAACCTTTATTGACTGTGACCGGTCGAAGAACCCCTCGTAAGTTTTTATTGATAAACGGGGTTATTATTTCTTGTCCACGGAAGGCAGACGGATTTACCTGCGCTTCACCGACCGATGCCCTGAGGATTTGGGTATACTCAACGGACAGCCACGAAGCTCAGTACCGTTCCCACCTCATCCAGGAGGAATTTTATGTAGTAAATGCACAGTGTTAAGTTTCATATCCATGAACCACCGTCACGGTACGTACATACTTACGTTATAATTTATGTCCGATAAAAAGAAGCCCTCAGCATCCAAACCTGACCCTAAGCCTTCTACAAGTCGCGTCACTCGTAAAAATTCTGACCCTGATTTAAAAGACGCTTCTGAATTAGCCAAGGTTTTACAACAAGCAAAAGCCAAAGCAAAAGCTACCACTAGCAGTAGTAAAAAGTCACCTCTATTACCTCCGCCATTACCAGTAAACACACCACCTCCACCGCCAGTTCCTCCAGTAGTCCCTCCCGCACAAGCTTCTCCTCCGAGAACTCCCAGTCCACAATATTCTACTCCACCCGGCACTCCACCGCCAATCTCTTTACCTCCACCACTCCCTCCACCGTTACCTGCTCTTCCATTAGTTACTCCAGTTACACGAACCGTTCCCTCTTTTAAGCGACAAATATTAAAAGCCCGTAAAATCCAACATTTTTCACGTCACGGACCCTCTACCAAAACTCGCAAAGTCAAACCATTCAAAATGGCCGCAGCAGCAGCAGCAGCAGCAGCAACTCCAGTCAATGTCACGGTAAATACCGCTCCCATTCATTCCATTGTTGACTTCCAAAAGATTAAACAATTCATTCCCGCCACTCATGACGTTCATGATTTCATAATTGACGTTCAACGTGTCGTGGCCCAATACCAATGGGATTGGCCCACTCTCCAAGGTCACACTCCCAATTTATTAGCTCGTGACCCCTTTCAATGGCTGCAAACCCAACTCGCCATAGCGCCACCCACTATTGTTAGTATTGATACATTCTTCACGGCTCTCCGTGAACGCTATGCTAAGCCTCGACAGGTTTATCTCAATCAGTTAATTTCCCGTAAGCAAAAAGACAATGAAACGAGTGCCAAATTTTTGTATGATGTTGATAGTATTTGCACTCGCTATGACCCAACCATGACTCAACCTGACCGTGTTGCTTGGGGAATGGAAGGCCTCCTTCCCAAGTACAAATCTGCAGCGGCAGGTTTTCCATTTACGAGCATAGCTGCTCTCGTTCGTTTTTGCGAACAACGAGAATTTGCAGATACAACTGCTGGTCCTTCAGATATGGCAGCAAAAGTTAAGTCTTTGGAAGAAACCATCCAAAAACTTACCTTGTCTGATGCGCCTAATGCCCAAGCTAATTTTGCTTTTGTCCCTGGCCGCGGACGAGGTCGTGGCAATGGCCGCGGCAATTCCCATAATAATAATAATAATAATCACCGCGGTAACCAAGGCAACATTCACCAACCGGTTCCCCATCAGCCCAGAGGTAACAATAATAATAACAATAACAATAGAGGACAGGCTCAGAACCCCCATAAGGGTATGCAATGTTATAATTGTAATAAGTTCGGTCACATCAGTCGTGACTGCCGTTCGGGAAACCAACAGAGGGGGCCCAACCAGCGTGGTCAGGGTCCCCGCCCGAACTTTCGGAACAACAATTTCCGCGGAAACAACAATGGCTTCCGCAACAATCAACAAAACCACGGCAACAATCGCCGGAACGACCAAAATGCCCACAGATTGGAAATTTCATTCAATCCCAATCCGCCCCAAAACAATCAACCTCCCCAGAATCACTTTGCGAATCTTCAATATCCCTCCATAACTTACCCACAATAAATCTATCACCCGCTTCATCAATGTGCCCATATATTATGTGCTATTTTGATGATGTCTCCATTGATGCATTAATTGATACAGGAGCCTCTCATAATTTAATACAAAAGAATCACATCCCCTCCAGTGCAGTCATCACTCCTTGCCCACAAAGATTTGTTATCACAGCAGATAAAGCTCGCATTCCTACGTCCCATATAGCCTCCTTAACGTTCCAACTTGATAACTACTTTTACACAACAGAAGCCCATGTCCTTGAAACGCTCACTCCTCCACTCATTCTTGGCTGTAAGTTTATTACACAATTTGACTTTCATATACATCTGAACTCCAACTCCCTATACAACTCTCACGTATGTCATTACTTTCGTAAGCATGCATACTCAGCCACTTGCTCGTCTGAATGCGGCTGTTCCTCTCCCGTCAAAACATTATTTACTATACAACTTCCCCCTCGACATCAAATGTATGTACCTACTACTCCACTACACACGTCTCACACGACATTTTTCAACCCTCATCCACTTATCGAAAAACAATACAAAGTAATCTTTCCTCCCGTCATCAACCCAGCGAAAAATGTTTTGCTGGCCACAAACATTTCCACATCTACCCAGATTATTCCCGCTGATACTCTTTTAGGTCATGCTCAACGCTATGATTTTACCCAAAGCTTAAACACAGCTCCGGTAATTCCTCAAAATCCAACCCCTTTTACTCCGGAACAACTTCAATCCTTAAATATTAATCCTAAATTAAGGCCAGCTGAACGCGCCTCGATCATTAATCTCCTTAATAAGTATTCATATTTATTTGCATGGACACTTATGGATCTTCAAGTTTGTACCCTCCCTCCCATGCGAATTACGTTAAATTCTGACACTCCAGTTCAGGCTAAACCCTACCGCTTGAGCACCACGGAGCGTGAGATTTTAAAGCAAGAATTAGATAAATTAATTCAAGCAGGTATAATTGTTCCCTGTGAAAACTCCAATTATTCCACCCCTGTATTTTTAGTCCGCCAAAAATTAGGTAAATGGCGACTCGTCTGTGATTTTCAAAAACTAAATAAAATCACGGTAGACGAAATATTCCCTCTCCCAAGGATTGATGACTTGCTTTTTCAGTTACGAAGTGCGGCGTATTTTTCCCCCTTAGATTTATTTAGCGGTTATTACCAAGCCCTCATCCACCCGGATGATCAGCATTTAACTGCTATTGTCACTGAATTCGGACTATATATGTACCTACGTGTATGTTTTGGTCTGAAAAATGCCCCTGCCTACTTTCAAAGGCTAGCTGCTCGTACTCTCGGTACTTTAAGATACACACACGCTGTATCTTATATTGATGACATTATACCCTACAGTAAAGACTTTCCCTCTCACCTGGTCGCCATAGAACTTGTATTTCAACGATTAGCTAAAGTTAATTTTCGCATGAATCCCAAAAAGTGTTTCTTTGGTATGCAAGAACATGTAGTGTTTGGATTCTTTTTGTCCCAAAAAGGTTTATCCACTGAATCAGCAAAAGTGGCTGCAATTATGCAACAACCCAAACCTAATAATTTAGAAACTCTACGTAAATTTTTAGGCACTATAGGTTATTATCGCAGATTTATTTGGAACTTTGCTCAAATAGCTGCTCCTCTCCAAGGGTTATTGAAGAAACATTCTCTTTATCATTGGAGCCCAGACTGTGATAAGGCATTTTTGACTCTCAAAAATGCGCTATGCACAGCTCCGGTCCTTAGACACTATGATCCCACACTCCCATGTATTTTATATACGGATGCAAGTAATTTAGCCATCGCTGGCATTTTACATCAACAATTTGAGGATGGCGAACACCCAATTTATTTTATTTCCAGAGCTTTGACTCCAGCTGAGAAAAATTGGGGTGCTACGGAAAAAGAATGTTTAGCTGTAGTATTTGCTACACGAAAGCTTCGAGAATTTTTATATCTCAAACCTTTCATAATTGTTACCGACCATCATGCTTTATGTTATTTAAAATGCCAACGTAATCCCACCGCCCGACTTACTCGTATGGCTGTAATTTTAGAACAATTTCGCTATGTAATTAGGTATAAGAAAGGTACTCTACATAGGAACGTAGATGGTGTCTCTCGTTGCCCCTACGCTCTTTCCACTACAAAAGACACGGAAGATGATCTTACCATACCAGGTCTTACAGCCCAATCTCCCACATCCAGCCCCAAGCCACTCCCAGCAATACCTCTCATAAATCCTGCTGATTTAAAGCATGCTCAAGCTATTGATCATACTTTAAATAAATTATTGCAGAAAAAGCGCTCCAAATTAATTCCCAACGATGATGGTATTTATTTTATTCAATTTAATCCCCGCAATCCTAAACTTTTAGTCATCCCTAAAGCTATGATTCCCATCGTGTTACAAAATGCTCACAATCATCCCCTTGGTGGTCATTTGAATTTTCAGAGGACTTTGGCACGTCTCCGTCCATTTTATTGGTGGAGATCAATTACATCAGACACATTTAAGCACTGTACTCATTGCCCAGAGTGCCAAAGTCGCCAGCACCTCACCAAATTACGTATGGACAGTTTGAAAAACATTCCCATAAAAATTCCAGCGAGCACATATGCTATGGATCTATTAGGCCCCTTTCGTGAAACTCCGAGAGGCAATAAATATGTACTCGTCCTCACCGACTTATTTACCAAATGGGTACATACTTCCCTCCTTCCCAACAGAGAAGCTGCCCATATAGCCATGCATTTGGAATCTTTTATTTTAACATTTCCAGGCATGTCTATATTAATTTCTGACGGAGCTGCGGAGTTTAAATCTGCAACTCTACAAGAATTATTAAAACGGTTTAATATTACACATCATGTAAGTATGCCCTTTCACCCCCGTTCCCACGGAATTGTAGAGAGATTAAATCAAACTCTCGCAATTATGCTCAGCAAATTTGTTTCGGACAATCAGTTAGATTGGGACATATTTGTTCCGTATGTAATTACTGCATATAATACTTCCGAGCATTCAGTTACAAAAATTTCCCCTTTTCAAGCATTCTTCGGTAGAGCTCCTCCAGCCCCTCTACTCAACTCCATTCCCAATACACTTTTACAAATGACTCAGCTCAGCGCTTCTCAGGTCAAAATTATGCATCAAAGAATATCCCAGTTAATTAAAAAGGCTCAATTACAAGCCAAAGAACGATTTGATGCTATGTATCAACCCTTAGAGTTTAAAGTTGGTTCCCACGTTCGATTTTATCTCCCTCAGCGAAAAATTGGTTTGTCTGACAAACTTCTTTGTCGTTGGGTTGGACCTTATACCATAACTTATATTGATAAGAACAATAATGCTGACTTAGTTTTAACCTTTCCCTCTACTAAGCTTCGACCTAGTATTAAGTGTCACCTCTCCCAACTCAAGCTCATAAAAATTGATTTGGGGGATGGCATTATTCATCCCGAGTATGTATATACTACAGAAGACCAACACGAATTTGACGCTTGGTTGACACAATTTCCCTCCGACACCCCAAACTCCGATTCCTCTCTCCCTTCTCCCATCCGTAAACATTCCACACGTCCTTCACGCAAAATGAAACTACAACCGTCCACTTCTTCTGAAGACCGTCAAGTTAAGCGTTTAACTTCTCCTCCTCCAAACTTCTCGCCTCAAACTTTTGGTTATCACTCCACAAAGTTAAAATCAATTCTCAAATCTCCCCAACACGTTGATAGCAATCATACAGTGCGACGTTCCACACGTTTACGAAATAAAACAAAGAAAGTTACATTTTCCCATGTCTGACCACAATGACCAGCAACAATCCCCAGTCCCCGCCTGTGTACCCTTATGTGCCAGGCATTGTCCAGTACCCGACAACTCTGGGCATCAATCCTGCCATTCGACTCTCCGACAACCCCTGGACGGAATTAATCAAAGTTTATCTCCCCGGAACCCCGGACACGCTAATCTGCTGCCCAGTATCCATTTGCACAGTTCAAATATTTCCCTATCAATTTGCCGACGCGTCTGGGAACGAACTCAGTTGTTACGACTCCTCAATTCCTATTCTGAAGAGGACCTTCCGCCATGTTGCTGTGGGAATTGTATTGCCGGACCAAATTCCCTCTCTTCTGGACCAGTTGAGCGCAACTTACTTCCAGGCAACAGTGAAACAATCCCAAATGTGGAACGAATTTCTCCTTCAACTACGCGACGCCCCACCGAATTACGTCTCAGCGACGCCCGTTATTTCAATCGATCCGCAAATTCGGTTCGAACAAATATCTCGGGCATGTTTGGAATCAGCCAACATTTGTGCAATCCAAACCCGTCGATCCAATTGGATCAAGAAGCACGGGCCACGTCAAGGCCCTACTCTGACATTGCCTCAACAACTTCTGTCCACAGCTCCACCGGACCCCATACAAAACCCTCTCGCTCAACCGCCTCAACAAGGCCCTGTACATATACCTTCACTTCCGAAAGTGACTTCACCGGAAGTGATGACGACAGTTTGCCAAACTCGCCCTCTCCCAACTCTGACGCCCGGCCCCCCGCCAACGACTCATATGATGACTGGTACGACGCCTGTCAAGCCGCCGCCGCAATGGACTCAGACGACTGGGACGGTGATCGACCTCAGACCCCAAACGATAATGGAAACCATACAACTCACTCCTCTCCATCAACCTCACCGAATCTACCCGGAACTCGTTCTCAACGAACAAGGGGAATTTGTGGAAGCCCCGTCAACTTTTCAACCTTAATAATTATGATTTTTCTTTTTATTTTTGCCTGTGAAAGTGCTCCACTTGGTATTTGGGGAAGCCTCCCCAACCTCTCCAAGCTGACAGGTGCCGGAACAAAACTAAACATGGCCCGGACCAATTCAATGCACAAAATGGTACCCCTTCAACGGTCAGTCAGTATCCAATCACTACCCTCCATGGCTCAGAACGGTAACAAAAATTTTAATCTTCCCATGCAGGCTGCCCCTTCCAAGAAAAATAATGCGGTCAAAGTTATGGCTGCTGGAGCTGCTCTTATGGTAGCCCCACCGATTATAAGTAAAATCTTGGATTTTATTCCCTCTCGCTCCAACACCTTCCCCGAAATTCCAAAACCTGACCTGGAAACTCCTCCTCCTCCTCCGCTCACTCCTTCCCCACTCGAACAAAGACTCTTGATAAACTCACCAATTACGATTGACGATTATAAAGACGATACTTTTAAGCCTTTCAAAGATGTTAATAATTATGATGCCAACATAACTCGAATGTTAGAGGAATGGAAATCTATTCATAATTCTTTTCTCACCTTACAGAATAAGCAGGATGAGCCCGGCCAGACAGTTACTCTCACTACTACCCTCTCTCCGCCTGTCCATGCTAAGCAAACAGCATCGGAGCCCATTCTTCCCGCTCTTCCGGTTCCAAAAATGGAAATTGGCGTTGGCGAGGGAGATTCCCAAGTTCTTCTCCGTATTTTCACTTTGTCAAGTACGGCCCTTTCAACCATTATTGGCTTTGGTTTAATTGTATATGGTTTATATTGTTATTACCGGTATCGTCAGCGAAACCGCCAGAACTCCCGAATCTCCCATGCCCTACCCAGCGCCTACTTCATCAATAATCCCCGCCCACACAACAATGACCCGTACCCACCCATCGTGGCCCTCAACAATTTATCCAACCAGCTGTCTGCCCGGACTCCAGCATAGTTTTAAGCTCATTTTGATTTTCTAACAGTAGGATGTACTAATACAATATTGATTTTACACCTGTTATCACCTTCGCCTTAAATGATTCCAGTATGTGTACTAGCTTGTAACGAAAAACACAAAAATACTTTTTTTTTGAACTATCTCTTCTTTATTCTATCTATCTTTCGCTCAAACATACATACCAATTGTACTAACACAATATGAATTTTAATTACAAATTATTAAATTTTGGGGACAAAATTTTCCCCGACCGCGCGGGATGTTAGGTATGTATATAGAAATTACATAAATTAGTTAAGTCTCACATGAATAATTCATTAAGTTGTGAAACACACAACCTTAGGTTAAGTCAGTTCAAAGTTACTTAAACACTTATTGTAAAGGTGCAATGTAAGCACTTCCCATCGGCTAAAAGCCGACGAGTGTCAACGTCCCGTTACATCCGTTATGATGTAACGTCTAGACTTAAGATTGTAAAAATAGGCTCAAGTAGCCACTTGTTAAGTTTAAGATTCTTCCAGACTCTTCAGTGAATAACTGAGAGTCATTCCAGTAACACCTATTTTTAGTTGTTAATCTTCATTTCCTTTTCCTTTTGATTTCAGTTATAAATAAAAGCAATTAGTCTTCGGATTAATGTAAAATCACTCTCAATCGTTTATTCGTAATCATTCCTTTCATCAGCACGATTTCCAATTATTTACAATTTCTTGACAGTTACATAAGTAAATAACCCAGGAGTTAGGATTTCATGGTATAACCATAACCTACTCTTACACTATTACTACCTACTGACTATTCTATACAAATTAGAATAAATACAATACCTAACAAAGTTAAGGTTTTAGTCCCAGTATCATCCATGGACATATAATGATTGGATTCCACATATTTGGATTATATGGAATTATATTTGACGATATCATTTGGAAATTATTATACATCTTATTGTAGATATTAGTCAAAATGATTTAAAGCCTTACTATTAGATTTGTATTGTCCCTTGTAGTGCTTCACAGACTTCTTAAAATATGGCAATACATTCTCGTAGTTCCATTCTGAATCGTTAGTGATTGCAGCCCAGTTGTCATAATCCTTAGGGTGTCCACGGAGATAAAGCATGTAATTTAAAGTGCTACTTCCTCCCAGGACTTTGCCTCTTGGCCAGTGTGAAATCTAGTGACGAAAGCCGTACATGCACGTTGTTTACAAATATTTACTCCAAGAGGTTTAAATTGTCATAACTGTCACATTATCAAGAATATATGGGATTCTGTGGAACAGTCCATACAGTTGTAGCTCCTTGCGTAAAGTTGTAACGTGCAATTTATATTTAAATAATTATAGTGTGTTGACATTTACGATCTGCACTAATCTATACAACTGCAGTCGAAATATATATAGTATACATATGTGCATACAGTATATCATATATCTTTGTAATTGTAAGAAAAAAATACTATATTACATTATTCTTTAACCCTAGCCCAGCATGCTTCTGTGGAATAGTTTTATGCATCCAGTCCCAGTGTGGATATCCAGTTAAGTCCAATGCAATCCCAGGGACTTTGGACGACGAGAATGGATGACCACCGGCTTCCACCAGAAGAACACGATGATGCTTTGAGAGGCGGTAGGCTATCGTGGCTCCGGCAGACCCAGCTCCAACTATGTAGCCAAAAAAAAGTTAGCTTAAAAATATAATATGCTCGTTTGTTTTTATATTGTCATATCCATGATGTTTATGTCAGCAATACTCGAAACTCGTACGACCTTGACAAAACCACTGCTTGTAATAACCAGATTTAATAATAATTATTCCAGTTTTTTGGTTTTGTACTATTTTCTTTGACAGGGACATTTTCAGATCCCACTGATCCAAGCCCTGCAGGCGTGCTACCATCAGAGCACATACATACATACATACATACGCCTGACAAAAACATAATGCCATAGAGGAGCGAGAGCATGCTATCAGAAATTTTATCAAAAACATGAGCGCAGGATAAAAGGTCAATAAAATCTCAACTTTTTCTAGTACATTCGATTCACGAACATGCTATTTTAATAACCTTGTTTGTCTTGAGCTCTGCTCAAACATTCTAAATGCACTTAGTTACTTAGTTAGTCATTTGAGAAATTGCAAAAAAGCAACTAGGCGATCTCTTAGGTACTTGTTCCCATTTGTAAACTTACTAATAATGAAGTCATACACGTTAGATGGTTCGTTGTCCCATAATGACCACCAGTAATCCGTGTAGTAGTCTGTGAGGCCGTGTAAAAGGAAGAGAAGCGGTCCAGTGTAGAAGAAACATCCCATGAAAATCGTCCTCCACATTGTGCTTCTTTCTCTTGCTGTAGTTGTTGTTGCTAGTGCAGATCAGTCTGGAAGGCTTCTATGTACACAGCTCAGTTGTCATCTATCTTTATCTCTCAGAGTGTATAGTTTTACAATTTGTAACTATTGTATAGCTACGGCTCTGAAATCTCAGCAGACTCTTCAATTAAGACATGTTTATTCACTTCAAACTAATTTTTATTCCAGAGACTGTCCATTATCTTGACAAAGACTTGGAATGCTAATGGGTCACTAAAGACTGGAATGTGAGAGGCTATCTTTATTGCTGCTATAAGTTCTCGAATAAGTTGTCGTTGCTTGCTGTATTTACCTCTTTGATTAGATCATGTCCCTAGATTTTTAGGAATCACTTTCAACCTAATTCTTGAAAATTGATTATTCCACTAAATTTTCCCTGGAGCATAGTCCTGCCCACTTAACGAAAAAAATTCACAGGGCAGCGACGAACCGGAATAAAATTTCTGCGAGGATGTTACACAATGGCTATACTACTGAAATTTCAAGCTCAAGAACTCTGGGTTTGAATGAGTCCATTTTTGATCTTAGATATCCAACACGTCAAAAGATCACTTTTTCTGACTAGATGACTATCATTATATCTTTGCAAATAAAAGAATACTTCACAGAATTTTAGTCTAACTTAACTCAAAATGCGCCCTCAAAAGACTCCAACATATATCTCACTACTAGTAGAGTACACAGATTATAATAAAAGTTGAGGAAAGTCCCTAGCGCTTGACAGGCTACGTAAGTTTTTGTGTTTGGATTTTTTTTTTAAAGTCATGCTTCTCACAGCCTCACTTCCTTAAATCTATGGTTACAGGTTACATAACCTAAATAACGAAGCTCATTTGGATATGCGTATAAAATTTAAAGGGATTTCTGGGATTCAGGGGTGGGGAGAAGGTAGATTTAATAAGGCATTTACATATGTAATAACTATGATGTATTGGTGGAAAATCTGTGGAGCAATAGTACACAATTTACATATATGACATTGTAAAATAATACGGAAATGTCACAATATGTATGCACAACCCCTTATGAAAGTCTTGATGGACAGCAGTTCAATCAGGATGTCCACATTTACCAACCATAACTTATGAAAACAACATATTAACCCTAATACAGCTTTTAAACCAGTATGGTAGTCGGGAAGAACAAGAAAAAGTGACTGAGGAGCTAAAACTCCTTTGGATTTTTCTAGCATAATCTGCATGCTGGACTTGGTATTGTGAACCGTGTGGTCCTGTATGTATGGCCTCTTTGCACTTAAGGAAAAACAAAACAAACTCACAAATCTCTGCAGCAATCATTCACCCTTTGATGAAGCAGTTTTCTAGCCTGAGTTTTATAGTTAGGTATGATCTCTTAATGTCTTTCAGAGCACGTTTGTATAGTAAGTATGCATTTTGTTTTAGAGTGAATGAGTAAATGGTTAACGAAACTTGCCTATGGAAGCACACACATAGTTTGTACAAACGATTATGTATTTCGTTGTGAGATAGTTATATAATGAAGAAAAACAAGAGGCAATTGCTGGAATGCTTGGTTGCACATTGCACGCACACCTTGGACATCATGCACCAGTAACGTAATTACTTGTGAAGAACATACATACATACATATATACCCAAAGGGAAGAGCTTGGGAATTTTTTTGTTCCATTTAAGCTTTCATATCAGCAATTTTTTTATGCTTTGTCAGTTCATGACAAGAAATATGTTTCACTGGTGACTTCTTCTCTTTAAAATATTACAAACTTAACGTAATGATAATGATATGACGTTCGTTATATATACATTACATACTTGTGCAATTTTAATAAGGCTAAACGCAGGCTCACAAAATGTGCCATTGCTATTAAGTCATGCCTTTATAAGGATTGAAGATAGAGTAATTTTTTGATATTAATGCAAACGTTGACTCTGTCAAAAGGGTTGGATTCTATTGTGCTCTCTCAAAAATGCCACAAGGTAGTAACTATGGGAAAAGTCTTATTCGATGTATTCAGAAAAAGGATTTCAAGAAAAAAAATGACATCTTCGAGCTTATTTCAAAGACTCAACATAAAATTTATTTGATATTTGTACAGTTCATTAACCACATCTAGAATAATTCTCTACAGTAGGTATGTAAAATAAGAAAACAAAACTAGCGTCATTTTTGTATTGGTGGAAATTGTAGACAAACTCTTGTGTAAAGGATAAAAAATATAAGGCTATATTACATTATTTTAAATAAAAGATAATACTTGAAATAGCTTTTAAAACTGTAATCTTTATTGTGTAAGATAAAGAAAAGAGGAAGATAAAAAGGTTTCACAACTGGATCAAAATACAAGGAACAATCAAAGTCCTTGGGGTACTGACGACGGTAGTGTAAGATCCGCATCCCAGCTCCCAAGTTGGTCCAGGAAGTCTAAGTACCGAGTCTCAGGAAGGCTCTTGAGGAAAATCTCAACAGAGCGAATCACGGCATGAGGAATAGATTGAAGGTCAGGATTTGCCTAAAAATCAATAAACATGTGCATCCTGTTAGTACTCATATTCGCTAGCATCATTATACCTTACGTCAGACTTGTCAACCAAATGTCATCAATGTCGCGGAACGACCCTGAACTTTTTAAACACTTTATAATCATAATGCTCCTATTTCTCATTTACTTTACGATACAAGCATATACAAGTGAGATACATTTATACTACCACAACTGAACTATTATTGTGCAGATCGTTGAACATCTCTTTAAGAAAAGGAAAACTAATAAAATGATCAAATATCTGCACGTCGAGTAGATAATTGTATGAAAGTAAATGTAAGAATTGTACCATAATAAAATTATGTGAGTATTGTGAACTGAAAATTTTCTTACCCGTTTGTAAATCTCATTCAGTGCCGGAAGAAACTCAATGCTAGTTTCGCTGTCCTCATCCGTAAGTAAATGCCATAAGACTTCAGTACTAATTTCGCTGTACTTGCCTTCAATGAGGCTCTTCTTCATTTCATACAAATCCATATTCAATTCCAATGCGGGTTCAGATGAAAGCATTTCCAACCCCGTCTGGACAAATAATTCAAAGCTAGCAGCTTGCAATTCAAGCTTTTTCAAGATGGAGCCAGCAGACTCACCAGGGAATGTCTCCGCCAGAACGTTGATGCCATTTTGATTATACTCAATCGCGCCCTGAACCACGGAAATCTGATTTTTCAACCAACTTGAAAAATTTTCAGGGAACATGCTCCCTGGGTTTGTAAGTTGTTTTTGAAGGTTGGCCAAAAATGACTGTAGTTTCTTTACGATTTGGTTATCATCAGTAGTTATTTTCACATCCAGCAAAGCATTCTCGCACGCAGTGTGCAGAATCGGATTGGGGTTAGTCAAAGCTTGGCTGAGAACTGTGACCGCCTCGGTCAATTTCCGGGGAAGCATGGGACTGGGCAGGATCTTGATGAAGTCCAAACTAGTCTTAATTTCTGAGGTCAGCTCTTCAATATCAACCGTATCCTCAATCATATTGTTGAGAATATTCCCTACTGAAGGTGACAACCACGGAGCGGTCAAGGATGAGTGAAAGAAACCACAAAGGGTCACAAAAATGAGGAAATTCATAATGAGGAAAATATAATTATGTATGCCCTTTCGCACGGACCAAACTTGAATTTCAATGCCGAGTTACAAATTGCACTTTTGACTGTCCCTTTCAGTACTCAACGATTGTGAGTGAAATTAAGTAAGACTGTGAGGGCAGTTGAGTACTTTAGAGAGAAATAAATGTTAAAGTTTATCAAACTTGAGAACTGAAATTAAATTCAGGCTGGGGTAAAGTTTGAGAGAATGAGTGGCAGAACGGCGCCGCTCGTGCTGTTTTCTCCAGACGTTCAAAAATGACTCTCAAGTCGTTCTCACACAGAAAGTTCTTTTATAAGGAAGGAGGCTACTGCGTCTTTTAATGTACACATTAACTTCCCTTGAGTAATTAAATTAAGATTACACTCGTGATTAATAAGGGTGCTTATAGATTAATTACTATAGATACATATAATGCAACACCCAGCAGGCTCTAGGATTTTTGGGCTGCCTAGTCCGTCCCAATAATTGAAATTCCTGCTTCTCCCTACTCCCCGTGTTTTGGTAGCAAGTTGACTAACGTAAAACCCCTAGTTCACAATAATTTCACCATTAAAAAAATAAATCCCCTAGTTTTTTATATACCTCTATGCATGTATACTAGAAATAACTATATAAAAATTGACTAGTTTTTTTTATTCCAATTATTTTTTACATTAGTGACCGCAGAAGTTAATACTAATCAACGAAAGAACTTGAGACGACCTTTCTATAAGTATATGATTCACTTGAGAGGGAGGTATTGAAAATCGAAACCCTATTACTTTCCCATGTAGCTCTTCACGTACGTCTAAGCCTCAGAAGTTGAGGGTAAAACCTTAAAGGATGTCTAATCACCTTTTAAATTACAGACTTTTATTTGGACAAGAATTTCAAGATAATAGTGATTACATTGACTTTTGGTAGTTTCGGTGAGCCATATCTCCAACTCAAAGAGTACCATGAGCAATATACATATACAGTATGTACAACGTGCGTCAATTGCACCAGTCTGAGAACTTGTAATGTAAATAGAAGTAGACATAGGTATAATTACCAAATATTACATACACTAATCACATCCGGACTTGAGTTATTTTATTTAGTACTAGGATCTAAAGTACAGTCTATACCAATGCCTTGTACGTACATAGTGTAGTAGTCAATGTTATTACACGTACCGAAAGCATGCCTTTTTGATCATTCCATGTTTCAGATCTACAGAGAGTTTTCATTCACGGGAAGTAATCTTCACTGCGAGTAGCATATGGGATGGTGTACTTTTCCTTGCAGTCTGTTACTCACAATAACAGACAATATTTTCCTTAGATTACTTCATTTGTTCAATTTTTTAACGAGGAAATCCAGAAAATAGATCCTTGACGATATCACGTCATTTTGTGAGTTGATCTCTCACACATCAACTTGATAGAAACTTGCTGATAGTTGTAACTGTGAACCCTGATTGATGTCACCTTACCATATTATAATAAATCATAAACTATCCCTTACTTACGTCATTAAAGATTAAATTTGAAGTACTTACCTCCTCAGTTTCAATTATCTGGAACATACTTTGGACCAGTGTTCCTGGGACGTGATCAGGGGCATTCAGAATTAAGCATAAATGTAAGTGTTCCCTGGTACATACTGTACATATGTGAGTGAGCGCTTTTTACAAGAAAACATTTGCAAGAGGGAACATAATTATACAGACTCAGATTTCTGTACTATGTATCCATTGGAAGGCTTCACATGATCGGCCTAATTATTATTACATACACCGTATTTGAAAAAAATGATTTTTAAATAATACAAAAAAATGGGCAAGGTCTTTCGAAATATTTAAATGTGAAACATTAGTGCCATATGGTGGTTTATAAAAAATGATTGTTGTTAATTACAAACATTGTGTGCATGCCGTAGGCCCACGTATCCATTCAGAGCTAGTAGTTCTGTTCACACGATAAGAACCCATGTTCCAAGCTAATCAAGCATTTCTTCACCTCATGAGGTTCGCCAGGATCCTCAAATGACTGCATACAGGATGAATGGGAACGTTGAAAAAACTATGAACTGAGTGTAAGTCGTAAAAGCGTGATTTACGACCTGAATTGATATGACTTCATTCAATTATCCGCCTTAATAGGAAGTCAAAGAGGTCAATTATTTCAATTCATTCCAAAAACTACAGCAAAATGCGCTCCAATCCTCCTCAGTATAGTTAATCAACTTTTGCAAAATTTAATCACATAAATTATATGAATTGATTTTGATAAGTTTAGACCTTCAAACACTCATGAGACCATTCCAATCTGTGCAAGAATGACGGAGGGAAACGTCTTCGACCACGTCAAAATTGAATCAAAATTATGATACATTATCAACTGTAGTGTAGTTCGTAGTAGTAACAGGCGTCATGTCCATTAATTCCCTCGCACTAATTAACATAGTCCGAGCGTACCAAACCAGAACTAAGCAAATTTTACCAGTTATGATCCAGGTCCCACTCATTTGAGTACATTTTGCAGCTTTGTTGCATAGTTGTAAAATTCTTTCCAAGCAATTCATGGATAATTATAGATGTGCACATGTTTTCCTAATACGTCCTGATATATGTAGTCATAAATCTGTATGGCTATTTCTTTTCTGAAAGTTTTTTTTCCCTGTGCGTAAGTGGTGTAAACTAATCTTTCATCTTGATTGATTTTATCAAAGACATCTTGTCCTGAAGTAATTTAAATTATTCAATTATTTATTGTATTTTACCAACGAGGCTTTTAAACCTTGCGAAAACTTTTCATCTTAAGAATTTTTCCTAAAAACTAAATAGCATAATCTGATCTTCCAAAAAAAAATGGCTCCATAGTCCATACACTTACAGCGGCAAATCCATTAATTCTTACAAAATGCTGATCTAATAGATATTATTACTCATTCCTTTGCAAGTTTGCAAAAAGAATCCGAATTTTTTTTAATCCCTATAGAATTATTACATTTGAGAAAATCCCTTGGTAAGCACAAATTTTACAAATGGCTCAATCTCATTGAAGTAAGTTGTGAACGTGTAGTTTGGAACGTATACTAAGTAAAGGTCTAGGATAGTCCGGATAACAGTACTGCTGATATGGATAGTAAAAAGGCAAATTTTTCAATATTGGGGTAAGTTCACTGATGCAATAAATAATAAACAATGGGAAGAAAAAAATCTAAAAATACAGAATAAATGACCCCACAATTGACCCCCATGAGACTAAATTGTACTGATACACGAATCTAGCTAAGAAGCGGTTGAACTTGTCAATGTCTTTTAAAGTACGAATGAACTCATATACATATGGTAACATGCATGCACTCATTAAATGTGGTTTTGACCAAATAGAAAGATAACAACTTCAAAGTTATGAATACTCCAGTCTCTCGTTTTCAACAGCCTTACTTATGTAATGACTGGTATGTTGCATCAGCCTCATGCAGCGTCTGGTCTGGATTCAAAAAGGAACACAAAAAAATTGACTAAAATCCAACGGTCAATTCATTAATTTTACATCAGCACATGACCAAATGCAAAAGTCATACAATGTTTAGTTCAGGACATCAATAAATAATTATAAAAACTAACATTCAGGGAGATCAAAGGGAAGCGTATCAAAACAGAGACAAGGATAGTAAAAAATGTCAACTCAATTCTGCCACGTGCGCTTTAGCTGTCCCATCAATAATGAATAAGCCTCTTGAGTCTTGAGAAAAAGGGTTTCTACGCAAAACCTACAAAATATTTCATGTAGTAAAATCCCCTTATTAGTACAAACTTGGATAAAGTTGAAGACTATGAGGCAGTCATTATACTGAGCGCATATAATTATGTGTTTTAACCCCCGCAACTATCACATCTGCAACCATGGACATGTATAGGTACTAGTTACATAGTTACGTTTATAAATCTTAAATTACATAATTATTACATCCATGCACTTAGCGTACGTTGTTTCTATGAAATCATTCTCTACTACCAGGATGACCCCACTCTTATATTATCAAACAGGGCTTGAGCGATTTTGAAGGAGAATCTACTCTAATTTTCAATTCATCTCAGCCCCGACCCTCCCGCTCATCTGTAGTCACACACAGACAAGATAAAAGTACAAAACATTACAGCACAACTGACAAATGAAGAGTGAGTGAGCAGAGTTTTAAGAACAATACTCCGATCTTCCCCCATGCCCATTATCCAACTCTCCTCTCGAGGCTTGACGAGTAACATTCTTGTTACACCATAATTAGTAATTTTGTGAGCATCAAGGGTGTAAAATATTCAGCAAGTATTTGAAAAAATTCCCAAATCAATTCAGCTGTCACAAACAATTGCATAAATCAAAGCCATCTCATCTTGATTAAATGCCGTCAGCCGTGCATTAAGAGTCTCGATCACAAATGCACTCGAAACAATGACGGTTGTGTGAGCGTTAATTGTGAGAGAAAAATCTTACTTCAGTAGACTACATGACTATGACTACGAAAATCCATTAGCATTCCTACCTCATTAAAAATAATTCTCACCATATTCTTGTTATGTGTGCATCCGCCCAGCAATTAATTTCGGCCAGTTCCAGTTCCCCGAACAATATACATATGTAAATGTAAATGTTTCCAAAAGGACTAAATTTTCATAATAAATACATTCATTATTAATTCCCAGGTAAAGGATAAAGTAATGGTGTGGACCGGAGCAGTCTATAGGTAAATGATGGATCGGTTAGTAAAATACCTACTTAGGAGTTTTTCCTTGAGCGTATATATCTACAGTATTGAGGGATGTATAAGTGTGAGAAAGGAGTGAATGAAGAGGAAAAAATTGTGAGATTCGAAGTGATGTGGTTAGCATGGCCAATCAGTTAGAATTAGTGAAAAGCCTCAACGAAACATTTCTATGCACACTCAAGTTCAAGGCAGGTTTTTCGTCTGGATCTATAATCGTATCATCATCAGATGAGTACATATATAGCTTAAACCTTTTAAACTAAAACTTACTCATGAATCCTTTTCCGATAAACCCTATAACTTGATATAAAAGGCTATTCTTCATCGATTGCATACTAGATACAGTCCCACTGCTTTATGTGTCATAAGCTGGATTCATCCTGTGACAGTGGTATAGACCCAAGGTCTTGAGGTCACAGTTTCTACTGCATTTACTATATACTATGGATCTCCCCAGGTGAGGTGGCTACAGGATGCAGTCAATTAATTAAGTGGAGAAATTCCAGGTATGCTTCAAGTATCAAACTATAAAACTTGTGTCAATGTCTTGAAAATGATCCGGCTATCCTATTATTGTCACTCCCGATGGGACTTGATGTCGTATTATAAGGCTGTATCCATTCGAGTATCCATACTAGAGTGACCAAACTCGTTGCGCTCATAGTATCCAAGAGCTCAAAGATATCCCGGCCTGGCGTTGTTTGACATGATTTAAAATACCAAAAAGATTTTCAAGTATTTATGACTCTAGTAGAATCACGATTTTAGCATAAATTCCAAAGATTATTCCCCCGAACCTTCTGGACTTTGATAAATAATCACCATTCATTTATTGCATTCTGACTTCTGACAGTACACGTACATTGCTCTCAGGTAGAGTGAGTTTGCTTATAGTCCTATCCGTATGAATCATCCTCAGCTCCCCAACCTGTAACAATCTACCAACTTGAAGCACATAAGTATAAATAATTTGTAATAAATGTCCCTCCTTTGGGATGTCCTCAGAGTGGTTTCCCTATTACAGGAATTAATGTGATAAAGATAGAAATGCACAGTCGTACTTCCAGGATAGAATCTGTATAAATGTTATTTCCCATATAGTAAATATGCATATATACATAATGTTACGAGAAGTTTATTCGCAAGTTTGTGAGTCAAAATAATATTGCTTATAAATACCCCTGAATTAGTGCACACAACTGCATGAAAGTGACATCCACCAAAGATAATATTGTCATTACAGATCGGTGAGACAGGACTTTTTGAACTGGATACTTGTTCAGTCTAGTATCAAGTCAGAGTATTTAATTCCTCCTGGGATATCAGTGATCATATCTAAACATCAAACCACACTTTGTATGCTGGATGCATTCCTAGTGCTTATTTTAAAATGCAAATATCAAGCCTGGCTCAATACCAACAATGGTGAACCTACAGCAAAGAATTGTTAGGACTTAAATCAATACCACATATGCTCATAGGTATACATACATATGTACTAAGGCTTGCCCAGCAGTTGGACTCAGTCAGTGACAGAATTTTCACCTGTCACCACTCTTGCTTTTAATTAGTGGATTTACGATAGACCAGTGATTTAATGAATGTCTCACTAACCCTTCTTTTGCATGTTCTGCTCATCCCGACTGGATTTATCTTCCAGTTTTGTCCCCAGGCTAGTGTCCTGTTCTTCCCGTCGAGTCTCCATGTTTTTGGTGGATACCCACAGTTTTGTTTTCCTTCCAGCCATTGCACAACCTGTATATATAAGGTATCAAAATTCTCGTTCGGATTACCTTCTACGGTTTCAAACAAGACCACAATACTACACGGACCAGAGCTCCGACAAGAGATTAACAATTGGACATGACACTTGACGACAAGCATGATTTTTTAAATTTTCTTTCCTTGAGAACAAATGAAGGGGAAAATCAACTGATTCCTGCGGTCATGTCTCACATATCAATAAGTACGTATGTATCTACATAATTACGTACAGAACATATATATAGATTTATAGATATGTAACTACACCCATAGATTTTGATTTGTTGGTGTTACTGTGAAACAAAGAGGAAATTAAAAAATCCAATTTTTCTTCAAGAACCAAGTGATCCATCCAACCTGAACAAACAAACATAATTTTTCCATTTATCATCCATACAAAAAGAATTAATTGCTAATTGCAGGCCCTGCATGCAAAAATCCCATAGTATGGTGCTTCATATAGGACTGGACTGGATTGGGGAAACTTCTAAAAGCTCAAGCAGTGCGATATAAAGATAATGATAAATACTTGCATGCACTTGATCCGTAAATCTCGTGAGGTGTAATTTCCAAATGCAAATATTTAGTTTCGAATGAAAAAAAAAACTGGCAAGTAATTGGACAATGAGTTGTTTGATTTGTGGTAGCCAGTAATTTGAGAGTTTTCGAATTATGTTAATTAAGTATACAACTGAGTGGGATATTCTCCGAGTAGTATTTAATAAGTAGCAGACTCTTCATTGAACATCTTATTTATTGCTTGTGGCGTGATTAAATGTAAATTAGTTGAGGGTACATGCTCATTTGCTAGGAGGCAAACTGCTCTATTTTTTGTGACCAAATTACAATCCATAGCAGAGAATACATACCTTCTGGCCTAACAGGGTGAGCAAATAATAGTTTTTTTTTCAATTACTTCCCAATAACTGAAACTCACACAGTTATACTCCAGCTGATGAGGAAAGAGACTGACGGCATTAATGGGAGTCACTCAGTTGGGAGACGATTTAATTATCCTATAAGTAATTACATGCCCGGAGTTACATAATTTTAAGGTGGACACAAATTTTCTGCGTCTAATGAAACAGCGTCGAGCCGTGAGAACGGGATTCCAGTATAAATTATCTAAATGCATACAAGCGATGGACGATAAAATTGATTGATTGGCACAGGAGACAACATTTGCTGGCAATGCTTACCCTCCGCCGACGTCTGCACCAATTTCTGCCAACAATCCCCAGTCATTGTCCAATATTATACTGCAGAGATGTTTACAGATTCTAGGTAGGACTGACTGCATGCTTGGAGGAGAGAAGTCCCCGTGAAATCTTACGTGGGTCGACACCTAATGTGCAGAACAGTGAGGACGTCTGGAAAACCGGTAAGAAATGTGACGTGTGTAAAACCAGTCACAATGAATTTTATGTGAGGTTATGGGAGGTACAAGGAGTGGAAATCACTGAGTTGGGATTCTGCAAATTTGCCAAATTTAAAGTCGTCTATCTGTAATTGTCCGGTTCATCTTGACTTCAGTTTTCTTCTGAATTTCCTTGAGAACGGTCAGTTTCTTCCCAACTTTGCCTCCAATAATTATTATTATCCCTTACAGTAAAATTCCTCGCAAAGAGTAAGTGTCGTATTTTTGATGGTTTGTTTAAAATTATTCCAGTCTATCCTTTACACAAGACATTTTCATATTTTTAGGGTTTGCATTTTTTTTGTTATCCAACTTGGTATTATACTTAATAATTTTTTAAAATTTCCCTTTTGAGACCATGTCTCGGGAAATACTTGTCTTCATCAAGAAATATAGTTTCTGTGTTGTACCGATTTTTAAAAGGTGGTCATGGATATTTTTACACAGACACAGTTTTGACATAAAAGGTTAATAAATTGTAATTTTTCTTCCAGTGAGCCGCCTGATTCTTGTGACACTGGCTGTAATTGCCCTCTCAAATGCACAAGGTAATTTCCAATGCAAGTAACAATATTTTTTTTAAATGAGAATAAATTAGTGTCTTGTAATTTTTCAGTGATTTCAAGCCCAGTAATAATTAACATTCTCTAATATTATTTAATTTTTTTTTTCATGAAAAATAGCTTTCAAGAGACTCCGGAACAATGATAGGTGTACAGATGCTGGATTCTATCAAGATGCAAATGACTGTCAGAAGTTTTACCGCTGTGCGGAGCATGAGACCCTGGAGGGCGGAAGTATTGTAAACAAATTTGAATTCCGGTGTCCTCCAGGAACTGCCTTCGATGAGAGCATTTCCACTTGCAACTATCCCAGCAACGTTGATGGCATCACGGAACAATGCATGGCCCAAGTAGAGTCCACTTTGGATGAAATCCGGAATCGTGTTGACACCTATTCCCAGAGAGACTCGACCCTTCAGATCCCCGGTTCCTACAACCAAGGTCATCCTCAGTTACATTACACTCAAGCTCCGGCCGCCTACCAAAGGCAGCCCCTCTACCAAGTCCAACCTCAACAAGCTGTGTACCAGGTCCCGTCAAAGCTCCAAGTTCTTTACGGTTAACCATGTGCTCTGCAATTACTGTAATGTATAGGTACAGAGATTCATACTTTCGTAGTATGCAAAATGAGCAGTGGAATGCCTTCCCGGTTATTGATCATTCTACTACACTTTTACTTTCCAATTTTTTTTTACTTTAGCTTCAACTCAGCCGGTTTTAAACGGGTTAACCATTCTTGCATTTTTTCGTGATTTTATTTTGCTCTCTATTATTCATTACCCTCTGAATAAATTATTATTGACTGTTGCTTCATAACTCTTGTTTACGATTTGACTACTTTTTTTTATACAGTTTCATAAATAATTCACACTTTACCTGCAACGACGTAACTTTTTCCATAATTTATACAATAAGTGGCTGAACATATGAAAATTGTTTCTTCCAGGTTTTTCAAGTAAGTTTCGTTCACTTTCACTGGAGTTATCTTTCAATGTTTGCCATCTAATTTCTTACAATATTAGACAAGCATGTAATATTGTACCGCTATAAAATTTCTGGAAATGCATATCATTGAAACTAAAATAATGCTAGCCCATTTTCATTTATTAAATTTGTTTTTAATTTCTGTGAGCACAAATTTCCATTCTGTTAGTATACATAGGTACATTCACTTAATTGGTAGAGGTTTATTCTCAAAAAGGAGCAATTGATAAAGGCTTTCCTTTTAAGTGCAAGACAATATTCGGCAAGAAAAAATTCATCTGATGGACATATCGTGGGAGAGGAGGTAACTTCATGTCAGAACCCAGTACATTTGGAATTATTACCAAAAAGGACCTCTTGTAATTTATCCTAAGTAAATTCATTTGGTAAAATCCAAGCATAAGATTTTTTATTGGGCTATGCTGGTACTTGCAATAGAAATGATAGCACGTACTTTTGTTACTTTTACTTTTGGATGAAATCTCTAGGATTTTTTGTTGTGTATTATTGCTCTGAGGTCCCTTACTTGTAAGGCTAATATGCTTCCTCTTCACCGGCGGTATACAATACCCTTGATTATTATGCTACTGATAGATACTGCTCGCCAACAGTCATGGAAAAGTTGAGCATGCACAAAATTAAAAAGAAGCATTTAGTACTCAAAATATCTAATACTTTTTAATTGACAGCAGAATTATCATAAATTAATGTGAATCCAAACCCATCTACGCAATATAATTCAGTGTGGTTGAAGTGACAATGACGTGAACTGTCATCGCCAAAAGCTTAGCTGGAAATATATGATTTGCGTCATTCACACATTATTAATCGGCAAGGGAGAATTGAAGCGTGTTAAAAATAGATTTGTAAAGAATAATTAATCTTTACTTCAAAGGAACATTAAATGGACTACGGTGTAGTTAGTTGAATTATTACTCTATTTTGTATGACATTCAACGAGTGAGAACCAGATTTTTAAGGGGAATTCCAGGAGCTTCAGAAAATTACGAAACCTCCTTTTCAGCCTTATCATTTCTTTCATCTGATATTATATCATTCTGCTTACTCAGCCATACCAAAAAAATTAGCACACACGTCAACGAGATTAAAATCAGCAACATATTTTGTGCTTACAAATTAAAGTTTACATTACATGTTACAGGAATGACTCTCTACCCTCCAGATTGTCGTACCTTCTCAGAAATCCCCCATGAGCTGTTGTTTGCATTATGCTAATTTAATCACCACCACTCTTGCAGTACGAGGAATTTCTCGGCGGGTTTATTGTCTCAAATGTTCATAAGGCTTGAAAATTATCCCTGCCAGCTCATAATCAGCCAAATCGAATTTAAAAATTCAGGATTTCTTCTCTGGGTAGCACAAGGCAATAAATACATTTTTAAGGGAATTCCACCGTGTTGCTTGTCATTTCTAATTTATATGGTCATTTCCCCAATGACATTGTCAAGGTGGGATCTTTAGCAAAAGTTGACATTGAACCTTTTTTATTTTAAGGCACATGTGAAATTAACATTCACTTTTCAATTGCCAGGTCATGCAAAAGTAGTACTATGTGCATATATACACTTCATAGAATAAGTCACCTCCAGGTGCTGAAGCTGGGGGTTGTTTCTAGAACATTTTCCTACTCTTTTCCCAAGCAATGAAGCATTTAAAAGTATATAATTACATATCTATTATAGATTGTGACAATTTTTGCCACTTTGAAGTAAGCCGTTTGCTTTAACCGTTATCGCACATTAAGGTTGATTGTCGTTGCAAATAGAAATGAATCATGGGAACAGATATAGTTTCACAGTGCTCTTAATGGCCTGTCGCAGTAAAGTATTACAATTTACAATCATGTGTTCAAATTAAAATTCTATCATTTTCTATTGCACTGTGAATTAATATTTGCTTTTTTATTAGATGTTGACAAATTGTTACTGATAACAATTAGAATGATGAGTTTCTTGTTACGCTCACAAATAGTTAGTGCTTCACATTACCTACGGTCGAAAGGATAAGTATACAATGTAAGGGTGTTATCTGGCTTGCGTCATTAAAGCAGCATACACTTTCTGGACATTTGGTATCGTGTTGTTATAGCTGAGAGAAAAGTTCTCGTTGAACTAATGCCACGATGTATTTATTTAAAGTGTATATATTTACGTAGATTTCTATAAAATTTCGACATGCTTACGATCCCACATGTAACCAATGCAATGGACGTGCCTGCATGTATTAGTTAAACTGTTTTGATGCAATGATATGTAATTATTGTGACTCTTGTCCAAAATTCGACACAACATTGATAGGGTTTATCAATGTGATGTGCAAATGTTTTACTCATTTTTAGTTAACAACAAATAACAATTTCTCCAAAGTTTTTTTTCTCAAAGATAATATTTACTTTTCTCCGCCTGTCAACCAGTAGCTTCAGTCCCGATACGTTAAGTACATATCTGATAGAATATGAGATGTTGGACATGAGAATTTACAAGAGAAATTCTGCCCGAATCATTGAACATATCTTTATTGCATCATGGGTCAGCATTCCCAGAGATGACAGATAGTAAATGACTCTGGTTGAGAGAAATTCCCGTGAAACAAAATCAATCTGGAAAATTTGGGGTTCAAAGTCAATACTTGAATTTCATTCATTTCTCATTGCCTCACAAGGTCATCTCTCCCCTTATTTTGATGATAAATCTAAAAAGTCACAACCTTTGAAGTATTTTTGTTACCCACAAGCAAGTCATAAACAAGGGTCTGTGCTAATATGTATGTAGCTTTCCTCTCCTACTATTTAATCACTGGAAAACAAGCTGAGCTTCGAATGGTAATCACGCAGGTATTCACGTGATCATTCAAAAGGTGTAGAATAAAATCATTTAAAGTAAAAAATAACTTGTTGTTTAAAAAACTGCTACAGAAATAACTACTTGTACATTAGGATTGCGTTATTTCATTATCACCACAAAAATAGAAAATGTTTACATCCCAGGCTCCTTTTCTACCTCTGTTCCTTTGGGTAAACAGACCTCTCGGAAACTAGTAAAAATCGCTTTCATTACTCTAAATTCTACTGTGACAGGCGGTTGCAAAAGAATCTGTAGGAATTCAGCTATGATCAAAACAAGTGTGAAAATTGAATAATTCTTCTGGAGGAAAAGACCCTTAATTCCTCGGCACATGTATAACAAATAATAAATGTAGGAGTTGTAAGCTCCCCTCCCATGGGTTTGCTTCACTATGGTCGATTGTGATGCAAAAACTTTTAGAAATTTGACGCCAAAATCCAAACAGCATGTTGAAAAGATTACTCTTTCCTTTGAATGGAAATCAAATTCCGGCGACAGGAGATAAGCGTTCAATTTATTCTATACTAGGACAGAATTGCCTTTTCTAAAGCATCTCATCAGCCGGGATGAACATATTTCTCTCTCTCTCTCTCTCTTGATTGATATGATAATCTTTTTCTGGTTTATTTTTTCCGCTGAGAAATCATCGTCAAAAATACTCTAGACTTGAATAGTTTTGAAAATGATGATTATTTACCTGTATGGAGAGCTAAAAATATCGAACTCTGTCATCAAAATTCTCATGGATCATGAATCAATTGAAACTATAGTATTAACATTAACTAGAGAAGGTAAAGCAAAGGAAGTGAAAATTTTACATTTCATCTGTACCAGGTTAATTTCCAGGGGGGGACGTGTACCGGCCATAGAAAGTACTACTGTAGTTAGAGATACGAGGTAAAAAGTCTTTACGTGTTTTGCCTTCACGTACACGTTAAGATAGCTTAAAGCTCACTATTACTTAACCCAGAGATAAGGATGTTTGTAACAATTTTAGCTATTAATTGCTGGAAGTGTGGTTAGCCTGACTTAAAAAATAAACCTTATTATTCAATGATAAGGTAGGAGAAGGTAACGAGCAGAAAACAAACGCTATCAGGCATAAAATTTGCATATTTTACAGATAAAAGTTGAGAAAGGATTTCCGAGTAAACTTTTAATGCATCAACCGAAGTTGGAATTTCACCTTGTTTTCTTATTGTCTTCCACCTATCAACTATTAATTGAATACAAATGCCTGACAAGATACGAGTGAAAAAAAAAACTTTAGAACTTACACTCACATTTAAAGTGTTTACGTAATTACGGAGAGTGGAAAGCTAAAACTTGAAATCCTAAAGATGAAATGAGTTGAACTGGTTGATTAGTACAGCCTGTGGATTACGCACGTATATGTACTGTATGACGCGATAATGAATGTACATCCACAAATATAATCTCACCTTCTTTACCGATATATCACGCATTAAAAACCAACAGGCCAGAATCTCCAGTGATAAGTTTGTTAAAATATATAATTAATATTCCTATTCTGAAACCCTGAATTAATTTAAGATTAATCTAATCTGCTCCGATTAGCAGTATGTATACATGCATATATGGAGGATCAAATAATGTACTTCCAATGTTCCTTGAAGTAAATGGGTGTCTGCCCGAGATACCGCAAGTCATAAAGATTCATTCAGAAGTCATCATTGGAGTCACCGCAAGGAAAATTATTATCATACCAGTGGAGAGATTATATTGAGGATTCTTCCGGGACTTTTCCCATCTTATGCAAATTAAGGCACATTACACACCACCAGCAATGAACGAGTGCCTGAAAGTACGTCAATTCTTTGAATAATATAGCACTAATTGATTCTAATACCATTTAGCATTTCAGACGTTACTTGTTTTTCCCAATTGTTTAATCTTGTTTACATCACTGCACTATACTCTCCTTGTTTTTCTTACATCGCGGGCTACGTGAGATCGGCTAGGTTGATAGGAGTGGCTTGATCCCATCACCACAGTATCACTTTGGAGCGGATCAGATTCATCGGGCAAATGATGAAATTGTCAGAAAAACGTATCTTCCAGACGTTACATGCATACATATGTATGTGTATAGTAAATAAATGTTTTTTAAATCATCCTCTCCATCCATGGCATGACATTCAATCAAGGTTTCCAAAAGTTGTAAAAATGGTTCAACTCTCACTTGCACTTAATGTCAACAATGTGTTCCGTTTCAAAGCAGCTTACACTCACAAAGGCTCCGGCCACCTGTCCTGCCCTTCTCCGATCTCAACACAGATGCAATCTTGAACCATGTGTTCCTCCATGCTTATCTATTCTATGGTTTTTGTTACATTATGGATTACTATAACTACCTGAACTTTACTTACTTGCATCCGTGCCTGCGTTTCAGAAATGAATCGGGAAGGCTATTACATCACTGGGGTGGCATTTACATATGTACATATGTACTCAAAGAGTACAATAAAAATTGCAATGCTGATTTTTGTTCTAAATATAAACCTCATGATGATCCCACCGAAGTTGAGTTTTGCGTTAGCGTGTTCCATTTTTTCTACAGAGTGGTTTTTCATAGATGTGAAGTAAACAAAACTAATCACCTAAGAATACAGAATGCAAATGTAATAAAATTTTCACACCTGCCTTAATTCCTTCTGTTTAAAACCAATTACTGAGAACTTAATGGGGTAAAGTCTCTAGTGTGCATACAGAATTAGCATTGCAGCCAGTGAGCTCTGTGCCCATGTCTTATTTAATACATGATGCGTATATATGTATGCCACATTGTTACTACGCGAGCTATTGTTACTAGTGATACTAGTATTTTTACGTCACGTAATGTAATGCCATATTGCTGTCCTTAGTGTGTAACATGCACTGAAACATGGACCGGTACAGGTGTGAAGTAGTGAAGTAAGGTTGTGTACAGGAGGGAAATTATTTTCCATACTCACTCAGGTGCATAAATCCTCAACGCAGGCTCAACTGTCTATAATAACCTTTAAATTTATAAGGAAACCAATTGAACCAATATGAGACATATGTACTTTTTTTTTAAATTCCAGGCGATTCCTCATATGTTGCAATGCTCCTAATCCTGACAGAGACACGATGCACGAAGCCGTTCGCGTGCTACCTTCTGTGTGGTAAACTGGATGGTGATAATGGTACCTGTATGTACGAGCGGATGTTTGTAAGAGGACAAAAGTTTGAATACTAGAATAAATTATTGTGAAAAGGAACAAATAAACTTGTCAATATCTTGTGGTAATACATGTGTAAGTATATAAGTCAGACTGGAAAATTATTACCTGCCTCATTCTGAAATTTGATTTACTGCCATTTTGTGGTGCTCTTGCATTCTCCTGTAGAGAATAATAATACCATAGTACCCCTACATTGTATCCACATGGTTTTATTTTTTCAACTAATCCCTAACGTTAGTGGAGCTAATTATTTTTATGGGCTTGTAAGCATGTACACGCATTGTATTTGCAAATTTACTTTAAATATTATTACACGAGTATGATATTAAGAGGATAACAACAGTGTTGTGGTTCCATTGTGCAAAAACGAGTCGGCTGATGGTATCCCTGGAGTCACAGTTTGCTAAAAACAGTGTTTTTCTGGAAAAACTGTCGTATTTTAATCCTTCACACAGCAGACAATTAGCAGTTATATTGGTTTCCTTTTTTCTGAAACTACCTCCAAGTGTGTGCGCTAAGTGCTAACTAAATCCATTATAAAAACTTTAGTCAGTAGATACTACTTGAACACTCACACACTACATAAGTTACAGTGTACCAAAAGTTTTTAATTGAAGCGTCAGGGAAATATACACACTCAACACAAGATGAAGCACGAAATCCCGTTCATTACTGTGAGTTTAAATTTTATCATTTCGAACTTTATAAATAAACTCATTTATTATTTATTGCTGATAATTAGAAAAATTATTAATAAGAGACGTTTCAACCGGGTAGGTACGTACGCATACAAATTCACTCAAGATTGAATAAACATAATTTTTTACACTTTTCAGAAATTTACCAAAAGTGGCTACTGGGGCATGGTGCTATGCTTCATCTCCAGCATGCTATTGTCACTGGGCACAATGATGGTTTCACATATGAAACAATTTCATCCTATAACTAAATCTTTCTGGAGATTTGCTGGAACGTTCGTTCCAGCTATATTTGTCGTAGCGTACTATGTCTTCAAAGGAGAAAATGTCCATTCTACCTTCTGGCCAATGACTACAAAGAAGAGTCTTATAGTCATGATTTCCTTGTTCGTAAGTCTTTGCTCTGTTTGACTCCTGCCTACATGCAAAGTATCTTTGTCCATAATATACAGTTAAATTCAACCCAGCTAGGTCATTACAGTAATTCAGATAATTGTTTTTACAGTTCCGAAGTTTTTTCGGTTGCACTGGAGCCACATTCCAGTACTATTCATTAAAGTACATGCCTCTGGGGGATTCATCGGTCATATGTAACGCTTACCCAATGTTCGTAGCGTTCCTAGCCTGCATTTTCCTAGGAGAAAGATTCGGCCTGTTTAACTTTTTTTCAACTCTAATAACTTTGGCTGGCATTGTGTTCATTACGAGACCTCCAATGTTGACTGGGGAAGGATTCGATAGGGAGCTTCTGGTAAAATTCATTTTTATAGGCGTTTTATTTTATGCCACAGACTGTAGAGCGTTAGATGTATGGCACTGGGTGCTAAATTACAATAAATACGTAATTTGTACATGACCATTCACACGTCCCTTTGGGAAACATAAATAATGGGGTTATGTAATGTGTTTGCAGATTGGAGCAGGTTTAGCTCTGGGATGTGCAGTCTTCCTTTCTGCAGCTATTGTAATGATCCGTCACTTAAAGGAGATTCACCACAGTATCACTCTAATAGGCTTTGGCTTTTGGGGAACTATTGAAAGTGCCATACTGGCTTTCGCATTTGGAGTAATGGAGTTTCCAACTGAGCTTAATGACATCTTGATGGGGGTTGCTACCGGTCTGCTTTCTTGTGGAAGTCAAATGTTCTTGATTTTTGCCCTCAAGTGCGATAGCTGCGGGCCGGTTGCGTTGGTCAAGACAACAGATGTTATTTTTGCATTCCTATGGCAAGGCATTTTCTTTGGTATTTATCCAGACGTGTTTAGGTACGTGTGCACATACATATGTATATACATCCTTAGACATATATGTATATGTACAAAAATTATTACCATAACTGAACTGATAATCAATTACGCAAGAATGCTAATTTACTTATCATGCTTCTACTTTTGCAGTGTGGTAGGAGCTGTGGTTCTAATCACGGGTATTCTCCTCTGTGGCTTTAGCAAATGGATAGCAACACTGGATGAGAAGAATTCAATTAGGCAGAGACTCTGGTTTGTTCTGAAGTAACAAGATGTTATCATTTCAGTGAATTATTTAATACAAATTAGGAGTTAGATGCATTTTTTTCAAAGGCAGCATCGACCGTTGCATTCTTAAATTTATCGCTGGTCGGTACCTGTGTACATGCTTCTGTGCATTTTATTATAGATAATTACGAGGTTCCTGTACACAGGGGTGGATTATTTAAATAATTTTTGCCCTGGCCCCGAGCCCCAAAATACATGGGTGAGACTTTCCTCATGCAATAGGATGGCCTTCATTAATTTGTTTTACCCTGGCTCTAAAATTATTTCCCCTGGCCGGGCCAGGGTTGGCTGCCCCGTACATCCACCCCTGGCTCTACAAGTATGAATGTAAAAAAAACTGTAAAGATGTTATGTATGTTTGTAATATTTGGAATCGGGGAAGAGGTTCTATGAGAGCAACTATGGCACACTGAAGTGGATGTAGTTGCAACCAGTTTATTGTATTCATATCCGGCGTCGTGTGATTAAGTTGTGTATAATTTAGTTAATTCATAAGACTGGTAATTGTTTTATACTTGTGATGATTGTTATGCTATAGATTAAGAAACCAAGCATCGCTCCAAATATTTTATTACTTATTAACTCCTGCAACTTAACTTGATTTAACTGATGAAGACCTAGTAATTGAAACTTAATATACAGGGATATTTTCTCAGGTGTATACATACAAACACCTAGTGTATTCTTATATACTGACGAACTTATATACGATAAGGGTTATGTCGTGGAAGGGTGTGTTAAAGTAAATAGCAATATTTTCAAATAATGTAGCTAAAAAAATATTTTTATTTCATCGCAGAGCTTTCCACACCTCTTTGTATTTTAAGCTTTTGTAATCAATATCGTTAGAAAAAAACTATGACTTACAATACATACTCTGCTGTTCCCACGCGCTGTCGTACACAATATGCTCTGACAGTGTGGGAAGTAGTGCTAAACTGCTATTACGAAAATGTGTGAGACCATTAAGGAAAAATGTGACAAATCTCGGAACAAAGATGAAAGTAAAGAAATATTGATTGAACTTTAAATGCCAAATGAGAATTTATGAGCATGCATGTAGTTGAACAGCTTTCTCAGTATGATCGTTCATGATTCATATGTATGTAAGTACTGAGTTGCTCTGCAATGAAATGTCTGGCTATATTTACGTCATCACTATGTCATTCGTGTCAACGCAGCAGCTCAATGAAATATTTAGCTTTAGCTCATTTAGCACGTCACCCCATTAAAATCCGGTATAATTTTTGTATGAAAATACTACGATATTTACACTCTGACGTTGGGATTCAATTTACTGAATTTTCCAGCTGATAAATGATTCAAAACGTTACGAGCAGTCCCCATGACTCAAAAGCTTTAACTTCATGATAAGAAAAGGAAGTCTTGTACAAAATAAATAACTTTTTAGAGTCTAGTTTAAAATGTGAATGTCCTTCCAAATTGATTATGACTTCAACGCGTGAATTCTCCCATTTTCCTGATAAACTTATTATGAAGATGAGGGGGTAGAACTAATTATGCATATTTTCATGTACCTATCCGTACTATCTAGTAGTACGTTGTTTATGTGTATTGCATCTCAAATGCTAAAATGCACTGTGTTATGCCTGTGTTTGAAGTTACTGTTTATCGTACCACTGCAGGTTATTGTTTCTAATGCCAGCCAGTTTCCCAGGGATGAGCTCGAAGATGAATCATCTTCTAATTAAGCTGGTAGACGTTGGAATATGCTATTTTTATGTTGGTTTCAACATCTGCTATTTATAAAGTAAGGTCTAACTATCAGCTGGCAAAGTTTATGAGTTTCTTTACAACAGATATATGCAGCTTTAACAAGTGCACTGATACCAAATGTTAATGAGTCCTAATTAAAAGTTCAATAGCATTCGTAAAGTCATAGGTCAATATGCGTACGTCGCAAGGTTCATAAGTACGAGTAACTGCCAAGCTAATGGAAAAATTTCAGAGTACTGGCACCTACCGGCTGCTCACGGCGTCTTTAATGGACATCAAGCATTTACGGTAATTATGGCACGTCGGCACGGGAATTTTTCTAAATAAGTGATTAAATTACTAAATTATTACGTATAAGTAATCATAAAATATCAAATGAGCATACGGAAAAAACAAATGCTATACATGAAATACAGTTCAAGAATTTTATGCGACCACCACTAATCAGTACTAAATTTTAAAAGTCGTTTCTGCTCGCATAATAACTGACAATTAACCAATACTCACTCCGTGTCATTGTAGGACTTGTGCCTGGTAGTATAAATTACATACTGATAATTCATAATATTCACATCAATAATAAAACTTTATGTAATTATGACAACTTACATCTTGTAGCAAATTATAACTATATATCGTAGGCATATAAGAGTATAAAAGAGATAACATAGAAATTCTCTGGACGGATTAAACAAACATATACAATGCAGTGTGACCATAATCATTTGTCAGACCTTTTAGTCCAAATACTGGAGTGACTCATAAAATATTTGATTCCCCGTGCTTGTAGAAAATTTAATTCTAGATTTTCTATCATATATTTCATTGACTTTTCTTTTTGGGGGAGATTTTTGAGGTAACGAACGGGAAGCAAAGTAGGAATTTTTTTTACCGAATTCAGCGGTAGGCTATTTCAACACATAACTTTTCAAAAATATGTTGTGGCACTCGTTTGTAGGAAATTTTAAGGTATTTCCGCGAAGCTATTTAATAGGACCCTACATTGAGACATGACCGGTAGAGACAGGGAGCTGGGTTGTAGAAATTAAGACAGCAGACCTGATAGTTATAAAAACATTTCAAATCACTGGGGTTGTAATAAATATCATAGGGGTTCATTTTCAGTAGTAGTTGTAAAAGATAAGCTAGAAGTAAAACATTGGGGTTGCAGGATACAGAAACATGACGTTATGAATTATTTCAAAACATTGCCATCAGGAACGAAAGGTTTTGCTTTATTTAAACCATGCCTCATGGTTTTGGATGCTGTGGCCTCAATTTCTGAGATGGACTCACATATTCTCTTTTGAAGGAAAAAAACAATGAAATTTCATACAAACCCAATGCTCTGAAATGTTTTTTATGACGGCCCGGTCTTCCTTCGATGATGAAGTGGCAACATAAATTTCTCTTCCTCCACATTTTCTTAACTTGCACTCCTCAATCATAATTTCTCTAATATTGCTCCTTTTCTCTTCTGGTCAGGCCCACACTTGTCAATCTATCAAAAAGCTCTCCGGAAAGGCCATAAATTTTCCAATAAACGAGGATCAAAACAGTATCTGAAAAATTGTGTGAGAATAAAAAAATATATGCAGCAATAAAAGACTTTCTTAAAAACCGACTTTGCTTCCCTTTGCTTCAAGCTTTGAACCCTGTGACCTGAAACATGGGCTCAGGTCAATAAAAGTAATTACTACAGAAAATCTGGAACTAAATTTGCAACCAGCAGTTATTATATTATTATATTTTATGAACCATTCCCTTTTGTGAGCTGTGAGCGATTGAAAATCCTTGTGCATCTTTTGTTGCAACTCAACCTAAAATTGACTAGACAGAATTAAGCGTTTATAATTTCAGTGAATCGACACTACAGTTGGGGATAGAGGTGTAGAGGTATCTATTTCTCAATGGACTCAATTATAAACTAGTTGAAAATAGGCCATCACGAATAATCCCAACAAGGCAAACATGAAGAAATGAAGCTGAGACATACATAAATTCCCAATGAGGCATCTAGTTAAACAGTTTGGTGCTCTGTGAGGTTACCATGAAGGATTAGATCTCGTTTAGGCCAATGTCAATATAACGAAGTCAATTACGAGTACGAGCACAATGGTGACAGACGAACGTACAGAAGTTGAAAGAGACGTGGTTGAAAATGGGTAGAAGAAATCTTGAGGTAGTTTAATTGAAACTACCGGCCATTGTCCAATTCTCAGAGTGGGAGAAAGTGTGGCATCCAAGAATAGGACCGTTGTTGTTACTGTCACTTTATGGTGGTAGTCCTTACAGTCTTTATCGTTGCTGCAGTGCAACTTTCTGGGAATGTTGAAAGAATCTCCGAATTCATACAAAATTCCGATTATCTTTGCTTGAGGGAAATTTACGGGTCCAACAAACGCAAATGCAACCTTAATTTTCAGGGATGCAATAATTCCATCGCAACCATGTTCAGTCCTCACGGAACCTTCTTTTCCCAAAGATGGTAAGCCAGATATAAAAATTGGGACCCATTCGTTTAGGTCGGGGTTGCCGTAAGCTGAAACGTACCTAGACATAAAAATAAAATAGAATAATCATGGCATCTTAAAATTACAAACGGCTCATATGGTTGAGTAATTTCAGATAAATTGTGTTCGCTTGCTCATTCTAATTCAAGAATTTAAGGACTTATCAATAACCATAAGTAAGAATTTTAAGAAAGCTAACTTGTCTGAGAAATTTGCAGCTGCTTCTCCCAATATTACGTATGTAATTTTATCCTGTAGATCCCCACAAGTTGCAAAGTCAGTAACCTTCAACGTACATTCAGTCTGATGACCAAGTCCAAACAGAACATTTCTTCTAACTAAATATGCATCGCTGCATAATCCTGGATTATGAATTGTCATCCAACCTGAAGGATTATGGTCTAAAGCGATAGACAATTTTGTTTGCTTATTTTGAGCTGATTCCTTTTCAGTTTCAGGGTTTCTTTTACTCTGGTCCTGTTCATTCAAGTCTTCTCCAGATCCAGTTTTGCTTTGATTTCCTTTTCTGACTCCAACCGTCTCTACCAAATTCCCCATGGGAACAGGCTTTCCCAAAATGTAACCTGGGTTACCACTTCGAGGGTAGTCCGCTAAATTAATGTCCGTCTCTGATAATTCCTTTTGAATGACAGTCTCTTCGACCTTTGTTAAGTTTGTCTCTTGATCTTTTACATTACGTCCGGGCGGATTTCTCCACACAAAATTAACAGAAAATTTTTGTCGAACTGACCAAGATTTTATTCCATACGAGCCGAACTCAGCTTTTGCTATGACACTTAAAATTCCTCGTTTCCCAGCATGAATAAAAGTAAGTTCTAAACTTTCCATAATGTCGTCACAAACTAAACGATTTGAATCCCACGATGGTCCATTGAAAAAACTTTTTTCACAATTTTTCATCCCTAATATAGAAGTGCATGCAGCAGTTATAACGGGTATCAAGCTTTCTGAAAGATTCATTGCCCTTGGGTCGGACACGACTGCAATATTTTTCATCAGAAATGTATTGACATTCAAATCCAAATTTTTCGTACAAGCTGATTTAAGGTCTTCGATTTGATGTTTGCAAAAGCTCGTTATTGGCTGCAGAAACTTTATGTTTTCAGACGCAGAACACTTTTTGCCGTACAACGTCGCTGGAATACCTATGCAGTATAGAAATAATAATAATTATAGAATATGTATTAAGTATATTATTATTTAGAATTACTACAAGTTACGTTTGAAGCAGGCATCAACTCAGTACTAAAAAATAAACTGAATATTTTAAAAACACGATGCCTTCATACCAAATGGACTGATATTTGGGGAATCCGGTGGACCAGTAGCTTTAAGAATAACACTTCCAAATTTGTATGGCTCCCAGCTGATATCCGGATGCTGCATTCTTTTAATAAAATCCCAGCTGAACTTAGGTTTCTTTTTTGTTAAAAATTTGAGGTCAACATTCTACAAGAAAAAAAAAGAGACAATGCAAGTAATAATGATTTGAACAAAATTCAAATGATGTTTTAGCACATTGCAAAACAACCTAACTAACTCTAACCTTAGGCTCTTGTTCAAGTTGGTCCGAGTTATCTACGTTTTCAGTGACAACACAGAACATTCCCTTGTTTACTTCTTTAATGTCGTAAGGAGAATTTTCTCGCGAGAAAATATTGGAACGAAAGCAGCTGTGGGAATTATGAGATCTAACTTTGGGATCATAAAAATCTGTGAGGAAGCAATCAGAAAATAATTCTTTTTCCTCGGGTTTGCAATCAAAATCGCAACAGCAGTTCATGTCACATTTTTTGAGCTAAAATTCAATAAAAAATTAAATTAAATTGTAGTTTATTTAATTTTCTAGCAACATATAGATTAACGTGATGCTATTGGTTAGCTCTGATGAAATTACGTGTAAATCGCAGCCACACATACGTCCTTTATTAAGAATCCGCTTTTTCTTCGGCATTCTTGTAGTCGTTGTTGTCACTGCAGGTGTCGTAGATGTAGTTGGTGTACTAGTTGTACTGCTGGTAGATGCTGGAGGTGTAGTTGACGTGGCATTTGCCACAGCAGCTGTCACCGTGGTTGCCGGAAGCACAGTAGTAGTAGAAGTAGAAATCGGTGCAGTTGAAGTGAGGTTTGTATTAGCATCCAAAACAATTGACACTGCTGGCAGTGAAGCATTTTGTGCAACAACATTACTATCATTAAAATGATCCGCATCTACTATTTTCATTCCGGATTTAACTTCAGAACTGTCATTTTTTTCCGCATATACATAGCAGAGAATGAAAACAAGCAAAAATACAGCACACTTATGGAAACCCATCCCCTTTTACGCATCCACTCCAAATTTATCAAAAAATCGATGAACGACGTTTATTTCAGCCGTCACAATTCCGGATGGTATTGTTCTTAAACGGTATCTCTCCGGCGAATTTACTACAAAATCACTTTCCGTAAGCTCTGGGGCACCACCAATGAAATAACGCACGACTTCGTCCTTTACAGATCCTAAAACCATAGGCCAAAACCCATTTATGAGTTATTTGTTGGTATACTTCGTTTCGCGTCGCCCCTAAAAAAGAGGCAATATGCGCTCATGCGCCTAAAAGAAAGTCTACTACATAACTTTCTTGATGTTTTATTGCAAGCGTAAAGTACTTACCTGCACTATAATCCCTACTATTAACTACATTTTACTAAATTTACATTGTGTACATCTATTTGAACCATTGCATACTTGTCACTGGAGCAAAAAAAAACACACGTGTTCGTTTTTCATCTACAAATGAATGGAACATAGCTACTTGAAGAATATTTTAATACCAGTTCTACCGCATTGTGTAGTTTCCTGGACATACATAATTCGTTGGTTAAATTCTAAAGAGTACCATTTTTAATGGAGATCTCATTTAAAAAGCATGTGTTACAAAATGAAAATGGTACCTTTTAAAATTTAACCGACGATGAATTCTTTAAGCGTCAGGTTAAAGTGGCGACATCTCTCACTATTGCTGTTGTGCCAAAAATGGTATGAGCTAATATTGGATTTAGTACAAATAAAGTATCACCTTTTTCGTCATGGTGCAACTTTTAAAGTCCCTTTGCCGAAATTTGAGTGAAAAAAGTCGTGAAAATTAAATGCATTGTACCTTGTTCCTATTTTTACGTTATATGATCCGAAAAAAAGAAGCACCCTACAAAATTGCCATGCTTTTTGCACTGCAATCCGAAACTACTCCGGCAGTATGGTCAGTGATGTCTCACCCTTTAACCCCATTCTTAAAGAATTTATGCTTATTGGAACTGTGCACAATGTTCTGGAGCTGAAGCCCAAATATTTTTTAAGAAGTTATGTTCCAACATCGGATTTTATGAAATGAGTTCAAAAACTGTAATAATTAGAACCTGTAGGTCTCCACGTTGGAATGTCTACCACGTGTGTTCCTGGTGAGGGTGGAATATGACAAGTGCCGTATCCTGCGAGATCACTCCGACCGTACTGATCTTGACGTCGAACTTCAATAATTAACTTCGGCCAGCCTTGTAATCCCTTAGTGGCGTAATGAATATCAATAGGGTGACACCACTGGGCCAGGTGTTCCTCCAACGGAGTGTCAACTTGGGTCTGCCCGCCCTTAGCCCCTGCCAACTTCTTCCAACTGCTCCCTTCAGTTCAAGAAAGTGTCACATCATAGAAGCGCACAGTCAAAATAAACAAATCAACATTTCAGAAAGTGAACTCCAAAATCCCAATTAAATTACCTGCTTCCACTGACCACTTGCACAAAACCCCAGTGTTCCCAAAATTTCTACCACTCTGTATCTGTCCGAACACGTGTAGTTCCGCCATTAACAGCAATCTTAAACAAAAATTAAAAGTGACATTCATAAAATATTCCTCTAAAAACTGTATTTATTAAAATAAAAACAAAAGTCCATCACATAAATTACTTAACATTATTTCAAAAGTCATTTACATGTGGCATCAGATACTCAGATGTTACATCCTACTATAGATAGCATACTATGCAATTCAATACACCGCAGTTTAAAAACAACAACATCAAAGCAGCATGTGTCGGAGTTCGACTTCTATCTCATAAAAATGATAATATAATTTTATCTAGTCTGATCTCATATTTCATAACAGAGCTTCCTTGTAAGTGACACAACCCTTAGGCAAACTTAATTTAAAATTCATTTTGCAGTAAGCCTACTCTCAATATCTGAATCTGAATCTGCAATGCTCCAGCTCCGATTAAAATTAAGAAGCCATTGTGGGAAATACAAGGATTGACATTTGACCTAAATTCTTTAAGTGTGCTTTGCAGAAATTCTTTAATATCCGTAACTCAGAAGTCCGTTACGTTCCAAAGATTATTAAGGTCCGGGTTGTTCACAATTGGGACAAACTGTCCTTAAACGGGGGCTATTCATAGTAATTAATTGAAATTATAAAAAATATTCCTTGTGACTATGACTCAAAATTATAAGGTCATTTCGTAAATATTGGCATTAACATCAAATCCAAAGCAATACATTAAATCAACAGGCTTGATCGTGAAGCAAAGCAACGTTTCACTCCGCTACGATAATTCAGGAATTGTGTAGTTACGGAAAGTAAAGCACTTGTCCACACTGAATAAATTCAAATGCGAGTAGCAATAATACAACAAGTCTTTATGAATGTCGCGCTTAAAACCTACACATCAAATTTAAAAGGAGTGCTGTTGTGTGTACTGTGCTTGGGATAAATAGACGGAGAAATATACGACATGGATCTGATATGATAATACTTTGTCAAGTGACATATTAGGGAAAGAAGTGATAGTAATTTATTGATATCTGTCAAAAAAAGTACCTTAGGGCTGGTGGTAGGATAATCCGTAATTGAGACCATTAGCAGCAGATGTGGATCTATTTCCATGCAAGGTCACTGTGAAATCAGTTGTGAAAATTCGGAGAGTCGAATCAAAATAAGAGAAGAAATTCTTCGGTTGACTGCCTGTCGAGGTCCGACAAAATCGATTTGTCCATCGGAGGTACTACTTGGGTTTATAACCTACCGAATCTTTACTGAATATTGATTAGGAAAATGTCATGGCAACGGATAGTAAATACTGGTCTTGCTATTTTCAAGTGACATGTGCTTGTATTTGGGAATGTGGTATTGGACTATTGTGGATATATGGTTTTGATTGTGAGGACACTTGGACTGTTCTTAGAAGAAGTTCTTGTTGTTAGACAAAATTATAGGAGTTATTTGTTTTGTAATGATTTTTTGTTTTTTGAACGTTGTAATATTTTTTGTAGGTAGCTCGTGCGTGCTGTCCGAAAGCTTGCTGGAGGATTCATATGCAACTTGTTCGTGAAATTGGATTTGACCTCACTCGTGGAAATCAGATTGAAGTTTGTCAAAAAGGAATTGCTGTGCTGAATCCGTGTGAGGCTTCTATCAAGGGTCCTATCCGTTTCCGTGCTGTGAAAGATATTAATTGAGAGTAATTACTTAAAAGGAGACACTAGGCAATGTTCCAGTTTAAAGTTATTGATTCTGCAACCAAATCAAGCTCCAGTACGAGCGTGTGCTCTGAAAGTAGCACAGATTCTAGTAATAGTGTCATTGACAGTTCTACAAGCCTTTACAGTATTGGGGATCGGATTAGATGTGACAACCAGTTGGCGACTGTTCGGTATATTGGAGCAGTCAGTCCTCATCCGGGGAGCTGGTTGGGTGTTGAGTGGGACGACCCCAGTCGAGGGAAGCACAATGGAGTGGTAAATGGTGTGGAGTATTTTAAATGTAGCCAGCCCGGTGCAGCCTCGTTTGTTCGGCCGAATAAGGTTAAGAAATGCAAGAGAATCAGCGAAGCTATTCGGGAAAGATATGGGTACGATCCGGATCTTATTAACTCCATAGAAGATATTGCGGGGGGCTTGGCACGGAAGAGAATTGAATATAGGTAATATTATGTTTGTTATGGAACTTGACGTACTTGTACTCATCGGACTGTATGGAAATGATTATTTATTTTTATTTTGGTAGCCAGTTGAAAATAGTTGATGTAAGTTCCCGGCAAATTTCGGATTTAGAAAAACCGGGTATCCTGGGAGAACTGACACCGTATATTGAATTCTTGAACATTGCTGATAATTTAGTATCAGATTGGGAGGCTATTGGTCAAGTTTGTATTGGATTGAAGAATTTGAAAAGATTGGATGTTAGGTAAGTTTATGTATTGCATTGTCATTCACGGAATTTCTGTATATCAAGACATATTATAATTGAGACTTCGAAAGTAGTATATTGGGAAGTAAATGCTGGTTGTATATTTTCAGCATGACAGGGAACCTTTTTTACCTGCACCACAATTCACATTGCGCTATTACAAATGTTCAATACACAATACTTACAACTCGATCACACTTTAATATTCATTCAAATCACCTTCATTTAATATTTGATTCTCTATTTTCATTATATCAATTTGTAAGTTAAAAATGGAACGGTGCTGGTTGTTAGGGCTAAGGCCAAATCCACCAATAAATTATCTATGTATATTTTCAGTGAAAATCCCCTCCAACCAGTACCTGAAGTTGCAAGTGATAACCTTACGACTGTGTTCCAAAATTTGGAGCATCTTATAATGGGAAAAGTAAATTATGACTGGGTTGAAGTCTTGAAGGCTTCCTCGTTGTTTCTCAAGCTGAACAATTTGCAGGTAATTAATAGCATGTATTTTAATATTTACTGAACCTTTTGTTTTCAGTAAAAGGTTGATCATAATGTATGTTAATACTTTAAATTATATTGATTCTGATAGGTTCAGTACAATAAAATTTCTTATATCATTCCACCCACAACAACGTTAATGCACGTGACCAGCCTGGATTTAGGAGGAAACCAGTTAACTTGTTGGGACGATGTTATAAAACTTGACGTCCTCAAAGAGTAAGCAAATTTAATGAAAAAATAAGCAAAAATCCAATTTGACTGCACTTAATTTTTGTTTGGTTTTTTAATTATCAGGTTAGAGTATTTATCATTATGTGGGAATAAAATTCTCAAAATCAGCTTCCCTTCATCCGAAGGATCGTTCAAAACGACAACTGTATTTCGCAACCTGGCTCGATTAAATGTGTCGGAGAATTCAATATCTGATGTAAGCAAATATTAGGCAGTAGCTGCATTCGTAATTTTATTGTTATCTTCTCGTTGAAATTAATTAGATTGTGTACATTTAAATAGTGGCAGTCAGTGAACGAATTGAACAAGTTGGAGAACTTGAAGGAGCTAAGGATAGACACTAACCCATTTCTATACACTGATACAAATACGAACAACCGGCAGATGATAATTGCACGTTTGGGTAAACTGCAGGTGTGTGCAATTTTTTATTCATTCGACTGTCTAGTTATGTGAGGAGACAAAAAAATTTGTTTTTAAAAATTATTTTAGAAATTGGAGGGTGTAGACATCATTCGGCAGGAGAGGCGAGATTCTGAGTTAGACTATGTGAAGCGGTACTCAGCGCTACAAAATTCTTCAGAAAATAAAACTGAATTCGCATTGGCACATCCTCGGTACGCGGAACTGGTGGAAAGTGAGTAATACTAACAATAAATAACATAACATGTACATACATAGGTAACACAAAACTATTTATAAATAATAAAGCGATGGAGATGATGTAGCTTATGACCCATTTACTTTCAGTTTTTGGATATTCTGAAGCCCGGGAATCAAATGCAGAATTTAAATCAATGAAATCATCTCTAATCAGTATGAGGGTGTTTAATTTATGGAATCACTATTATGTTTACGACGTTCATGTTTTTACTCACTTTTTATGTATCTAGGTTTAAACTTAATTCCGGAGGACAAATCTAAAAAACCCGTTTCCAAAAAGCTCTTACAGTCTATGACAGTACAGAAACTGAAAATGATGTTTCAACGTATCTTTGGTGTGCCAGGTGCCCAAATAGAGATCCAAGTTGTCAGCTCGACGGTGGGATATTATACAATTGTTTTATATGGCTAAAATAGTTATTTAAAAAATTATAATGACGTAATTGGTTGTATGTAACTTCTAACAGAATCCAAATATTTCGTTCACACTCGACAATGACTTCTTCCTCCTATCGCAGTACTCAATCGAAGATGGGGATAACCTTTACTTGAAGTGGTAATCAAAAATGTGCCTGCGTTTACTAATGCAAGTAATAACACGCGATTTACCGTTATCATCATTTTTGTATTTCATATAACTCTAATGTCTGCTTTTATTGCATTATTTACGATTAATACTGATTCAAAAATTAAAGTCCTGGACTCGAAACGCCACGTGTTAAACATTTTTGGGTCATTTGAGCTATTTCGTTTTTATTTAATAATTAACTTACATAATTTTGCATGCTTTTGCGCAATTAATGAATGAACTGCCGTATTTAGTTAGTCGTGACAGCTAATTCTATTTGATATACTTATATATGCGTTACCAACGTATAAAAATAAACTCCCTTATACACTAAAATAATTTCATTAGAAAGATGAATATACGTATATGTTATAATTACAATAACTAATATCGATCTGTAAATTTTACTGATTTTTAAATGTACCTGTAATTAAACAAATTGCAACTAAAGTATAAATCAGTTTTCGTTTTTTTAGTACTACGTAGAACTTCAGCTATAAGGCGCACAATAAAAATATTATTTGATGGACTGATTCTTAAAGCAATGTAATTCAACTAACTGAAAATTGGAAACTCTCACGTTATTGAATAATTTTATTTGGGTAATTCGTGTATTTGTTTCAATGATTATATTTATACGTATCCCGAGATGGGATACGTATAAATTCTAATATGGTTGGAGGAGTGATTGTGTCTAAGTTGTGTCAATTCGAATAGTACGTAGTTTACACTTGTCCGCTAAAATGCAGGCAGCTTCATTAGAACCTCCACAGTATTTAGAAGATGAAAACACAGTTAGTAGTTTCCCTCCAAGTTGAACTTGAAATCCTGCTTGTTGAACTTCATGAGCACGTACAACATGGGAGAGATGATTCCGTGTCAGGAAAGCGTTAAGGGCTTCTTCACTGAAGACATGACCAGTACCACGTCGCTGATTTGCCCCAAATCCATCTTTATTTGTCAATTTCACAGCGCTGTTAGCCACTTGATCCGAATGAATTGGGTCACTCCACATTAACTCCCATGCCAACTGGGACTGACCTTCTGGATTAGGTAGCGGGCAAGGGATGCTATTAATAGTTCGAAGCATACCGTTGCCGATCCAAGGTGGAGGTATTCCACCGTGAGCACAGAATACCTGTAGCATGGAAATAATGGAATATTTTAGATGCTAAAATTATACACTGTATTTGTGCAATAGCAAATGTGTAAGTGCATTCAGCACATGCAGCATTACAGTTATCTTGATGTTAGTTTAGCCCAGAAACTCACCTTGCGATCAACTACAGCAGCCAAAGGCATTGCGTCAAAAACAGTGTTAATAGCTTCCCAAACGTTAGGGCCTACTTTATCGCCAAATTTTGTCACACATTCTCTGCAATTGAAAAATTATTAAGTGAAAGGAGCAATAATTAACAGGAATAAGTATCAATCAAAAGATTTCAGATATTATTTATAAAAACCGGACTGAACTGACCGGGCCATGATACTTTTGTGAACGATTTTATGAATGATTTACGTGTAAAATGTGAACATTTGCTGAACATCTCTAATCTCGTGATTCCCTCTTAACAGATTAAACTTTCCAGGTGCTAGAATCTTCTGCGCAAATAAATATGAAACCACTTCCACACCGTAAGCACCCCTGTCCACGTAATCTCCAAGGAATAGAAAAGCAGCAGGTGTAAGTACAGGTCCCAGCCGCCAAAGTGCTTTCTCAAAGCAGGTCAAATCCGGGAAATTCCCATGAATATCCCCTAATCCAGAATACATAAATAAGCTCAACGATTTTGCTTAACAATCATTGAGGGTTCAAGATCATAAGAATATCAAATCAAGAAAATCATATTGCTGTGCTGTACTTACCCAAAATGTATACTGGTGCTGAAAGTTCAATTAGTCTGGGCTCGCTCATTAGAAGCTCCCTGGCTTGGCTACATAGTCCAATAATACATTTAGCTAAAGAACCACGATCTACTTCTCCCCAGTCAAAAGGTGCTTTGGCCGCGTATCCTCCTTTGTTATCTCTAGGAATCATTCTTTCAAAGTACCGGAGACCATTTAGCATTTCATTTGGCTGAGATTCTTGATTGAATCGATCGTATGACTGGATACGATTTGCGTGTTGATTCCCACCTTGACCCCCAACAAGCAAACGAGGATTAGGTCCTTGGGCGAACATTCCGCTGTCTGTAATTAATAACCACCGCGGTTTAGGTCAAGTGCAGGTCATACATACACATTTAATAGTCGTGTCGTAAGTTTAGTCAGTGAGTAAGGCTTTGCATTCCTGCTCGCCATATTTTCTATAAATGGTAATTATTATTTAACTGTAAAAATTCAACTTTACGTTCTATATCCCACAAAGAATGAATATCCAAAATAGTCCCAGACTTCCGAACGCGGACAGAATGTGTTGCAATATCATAAGCATTAAATTCTGTTCTTCCAAAAGAGTCTGCAATAAATAATTAAGAACGCAATTTTAAGCTACTTATATGAATATAAAAACAACGCAAGCACTTCATATTTGAATCTCTCAAAAAAATAAAATGGGTTTGAAAACAAAAAAAATAAGCAAGCGCAATTACTTATATTATCTTCACCAGTAAAGTGCATACTTTCGACAGCACTCCTTGACCGCTTGACATTAGCGTATGACACAGACTCGCCGGTCTGCTTTCCTTTCAGGTACGATACAACTGAAATAGGCGAACGAAGAAGGTGGGATGTACCACGGAATTTAAGTTGACCAACGGCGGACAAAAATTCAGTTAACGGTAAACTAGAACTGGATGCCTGCCCAAACATTCTAGAAGCATAATAATATTAAATTAAATCTCAATATTCTTTTAAAGATTGTACCGCCCTATAAAACAGTCATCAACAATTAATTATTTCAGAGATATAATGCATTATTATACTTGGCACTTTTCTCTGCTTCCAAGTCAAGCTGATGGGAATCATCTGTTAAACCCCGCACCTTTCGGATATCTGCTATCATGTTTCTGAATTCTTGAAAGTTTAATTTCCCGTCGTTATCTTGGTCATAATAGCTAGAATAACAAACAGAACCACAATAACAACAAAAGATTATCAGATGTCCTGAGTTCCTGCCAGTTATAAAAAACATAGGTGAATAAACGCACCGAAAAATATATCTACACCGACATTCAGCTGGTGGACCACCGTGCTGTGTATTTGGCTCAGTGGCTGCCAAGCCATATAAAAGGTCGCGAAATTCTAATCCACCTTTTCCCTGGATGTCAAAGGCTCTAAAATATGAAATAAAATTTGAAACAAAATAACTAAAAAACAAAATTAGTCTTTTACTAAAAGACTTTACAGGGTCCATTCAATAAATTATTTACCTGAACAAATTGGAAGTAAAGCTAATGGACCAGCCCAGGGCTTTCATGAGCTTAGAGAAGCCGTTGAAACCCATTGTAGCAAAAGGAGAGGTCAGACTCATGAATTCCAGGTACAAGAGCTCCTGCTCTGTAAAAAAAAGAACATACCACACATCCATCATGTAATCAACTTCTATCTCGATAAATAAAACATGGATTTCGGCCTAATAACCATAGAAAGAATGTAGTTTCTACAAATCAGTGTACCTATTCTTCTCATTTGGGCAGCTTCGACTACTAACTCAAAGCCGGATTTTTTCGCTTTGTTATTCTCGAGGCCGACAAAAATTTGCGATGCAATAATTTCCATACCCTGGGCCACAGCCATGCCAGGAGTTTCCAGCTGCAAAATGATGTCCACGATATCTGCCGAAAACAATCGCTTCTCTTTGTTTAGACTCTCAACTTGTGATGCAAGAACCCAGTTCCCACGAAAAGCCTACCCCACAAACAAAAACAGATTTCAAAAATATCGTTGATGACTAAAAGTTAATCTTTAAAAAAATTCGGAACCATTTTTTTAAAGCCTTTAAATCCTTCATTGCAATAAGAACTTACATTTACAACAGACTGTTTAGCATCTGGTTTAACAGTTACAAGCTGAACACCATGAAGAGACAAGCGGTCACTTCCAGGGACGTAATATCTGTCCAGCCGAACCAGTCCATCCGATTTCAAGGCCAGCAAACCCACATTTCTAAAAAATTCTTCGACAGTCGGTTTCCACAAGTCCTGAGCTGCCACAGGCTGCACCCCAAGCAGAGTATACTCAGTTGATGGTGGTTCCAGGGACAGAAAGTACCTACACAAGCAAAAAACGAATCAGCAATCAAAAATTCAGACAAGTTAGTCCAGGAACTTACGAATTAAACATTTTTGATCCACATCATAATAATCCCTATCGAATAATTGCATGATCTTTAAAAATCTTATTAATCATATTTCAATTTTGACCATTCAACCAAACTTACTCTTTAGGTGTATCCGGCCCACTTTGACAAACCAAAGCGATGGAGATATAATCCGGAATAGGTCGGTAACCATCCTCAGTCGATTCCATCCCCCTCTTCCTCATTCCAGACCTTTTGGAGTGACTGGAAGCCTGACGTGGCAGGGTAATGGATTTCCCCGATGTTACTGATCGTGAATCTGTAGGTTTCCCATTCTGAGAAAAATAATAAAACAGCTAATTTTTTAAAACATTAAAATAAAAATTATTATTTCAAGCTTGTATTTTAATTACCATTACTAAATATTACCAATTAAAATACAAGCCCTCCACCCAGTGAGCCAATAAATTATAATGGATTAAAAATGTCATCTTCAAAAATACAAAAAAAATAAGCTTACTACCATTTTTCCCGGTTTATTTACAGTATTACACTAAATATCCCGGGGTCTACACACAAGCCGTAAGCAGTTCAACCGTTACTTGGAACTAGCAATGAAAGCAATGTCAACAACAACAACAACTTTAATATCCGCAGCAATTATTATCAATATTAATAAATAATCATTACAAGAAAAAACTGAGGACATTTAATATTAAAAAAATATATAATTACCGGTTACACCTATTCCCAATTATCCACGGTCAGTACAAGTCACAGCTATTTCTCCGGGCGAGTAGCGCTAGCTTTACGGAATTCCCTTCACAGTTTATACTTACGACCGAACACAACGTTGAGACTTTCCCAGCTTGCTATGTTTCTTCCGAATCCTTTTTCCTCTCTCCGATTTTTATTACGTCAACCTTGAAGAAAGAAGAAAGCAAATATTTTTTTTTCAGACCTACAGCTTCTATTTGTGTTACGTTACTACCACAGTAATATGTTCCGGTTCTACACACATACATATGTTTGTTTACACCCGTACACACAAAAACCGACTTCTCAAAAACCCGTTCGACCAGCGAACATTTTATCGACTAACATTGACATTGACTGCCACCGCATGTTATCACACAGAGCTTTCTACATGGGCACTGGGCACCTGTGAATTCCAATATTAATGCATATTTTTGCACTTGTGCATGCTTGGGGATGTGAGTCATGAGTGCAAGGAATTAAAAAAATAATTATTACGGGACCATAATCTTTTTTTTCATTTAATTGACTTTCATAACAAACATACTTACCTGTCAATGCTGATTTTGAAACCCTTGACCTGCTTTCTTTGCTTTCACCGAATTAAGGATGTGTCCCTCATCCTGAAGCGCTATTTGCATTTGCTTGCATTCTAGAAAATGTATTTAACTTTGGGGAATTTTCTCATCTTTCTTTGACAAATTAATTCCACTCAGGATTTTTAAGTATAATGTTCCGTGTTTCTATGTTTGTAAACTGTCGAATTTAGCGTTATATTTACATATTTCCGTGTGTATGCTCTTGAAGGTTTCTCTACATTATATTAGAATTTTTTTAGGGTAAGATCTTTTGTTTGCATGTTGCAGAAAGGTAATGCATGACGTAGGGGAAGGCGAACTGACGTGCCTTTTTTTTTATCTATTTCAGTTTCCAGAGATATAAATTACTTGAATGCTAAATAAAGTGAGAGGAATAAGTACTGAGGTAACAATAACCATATGTAGAAATTTTGTATTATGTAGAGTAAATATCGAATATTAACCCTACATTAGCTGTGTGAGGATGGGAAGCAATTAGAATATATATAGCTAATCAGGAACAATAAAATTTGTAGATTAGTTAAAGCCGAAGGGTGACCTTATTTTAATCATTGGCTTCCATGCAAAATATAAAATGATAAGACCGCGTGTAAACTGCCTCTACCCTGAATCCATTATTTGCTAATTTATTGACAACTTACTGTTAAAAAGTAGAACCCTATTTCAACGTGAATGAAAAATTCATCAGCAAATATCATTTTTAAATTTGTTTAGAATCACAAAACAAAGTCTTATTATTCCCCTTGCATTTGTTTGTTGTACAGTTTGTTTTAACAGGAAGAAGCACTAATAAAATTGAATGCTAACGCAATAATAATTTTTCATTATTAATGAATGTTTCAAATATTGTTATGACATTTTGTCCTAAATGCTGGTTTTGTATGCCGTTTCGTAATAATGTACCAGAAGGGCATTATTAGGCTTGTCAATTAATTGGTTAATGATTTTTCAAATAATAATTACTATTAACATTAATGAACATTAATAATTAGATTTAATAGCATACTCTCTGTGTATAGGCGGCTCCGAGAAATTGGTTTATCTTTACAAGCAGTAATGGGCAAACGGATATTCTCTGTAACTGCTACAAGGTCGCCTTTTATTTAGATATATACCTTTAACCACAATAATTATTGTCTTTTAGTTCATGCTTGTTATTTTAATCCATGTTACTAAAGGAAGAGTTAATAATAATGCATCAGAATTAATGAAGTCATGAAATAAAAAATATGTTTGTATATCTGTAATCTTTAAGTATTGCTATGTGATCCTATTGTATAATTTCTTTTATAGACTTTCTAACGATTGACGATGGTTTGGCTATTCCTGGAAACAAATCGGTTTCCTGTATTCCTTGATTAAATCTTCAAGCGAGAAGCTTGCAAAGCAATGTGAATGGACAGAGACAAGAGTATTAATTAAAGTGTTGCATAATCACGTCATGGCATAAATCAGGAAGTTTTTGTAATTGTCTAACGACTTCGTACTCCACGTAACACAGGAAGTTGTACTTTTAATTGACCATCACTGACCACATATTTCCTGTAATACATTCACTAACATCGTGTATACACTCGGCTCATGGCTTTTAGATTTTTAAACTATTTACACAGTTCTGCCTTGTGTGTGATTACTTACTATTAAAGACATGTTTACACATATTAATTGTAAGTAGTTACAAAAAAATGGTGTAATATAGAATTTACGTCTGTTCACTAACGATTGACAATGCGATGGGACATGGGATGGGAGCGACAGTAAAAGTTACGCACATCTAACGGACACGTTGAAATAGTTCGGTATACACATTGTAATGGCAAAACTATACATTGAATGTCTTTAGTCTAGATGCTAATTTTAAATGGGTTTCCGTCGCTTCCCTTCAAGATGCATCCATGGTCCCTGTTTATTATTTTTATCAATCTTAACTAATTAATCTATTGAGATAACCGAAGGCGAAGGCTCTTTTAGGATGGATTATTGTGAGCATGGGCATTAGTATGGCGATGGTGTCGTCGACGTCTGCCTCCATCTAATGAGCGGGACCGTGTTGGGGCCCGGTTTGACGCCTGCTCCGCTCTGGAAATTCGATGTCGTGACCCTGAATTCTCAGTCGGGACCTGGGACACCTGAGAGATGGATGATGTTCGTGGTAGAGCCTGTGGTGCCTGGGCCTGCTGGATTGGGATAAAGGGGACTATGGGAGCTCCGTTGCTTCCGGAATTATTGACGCCCTCTTCCAAGCTGCTCCAATTTTCCAGTGCAAGTGTTTCCGGTTGAGTTTCACCGGATATTGAGCGCCTGGTGTTACTGCTTCCTGGGTTTTCCAACTCGTGAGTACTAAGAGCACTCAATAATTGTGTGAGATGACCAGCAGGAGCTCCAGTATTTGAAGCATTGGGTCGCAGTGTTAAAGGAGAATAAATGGCTTGACCCGTATTACGACTTGTTGGTGCTCGGTAAGCACTTGTGGTCACAATACACACTACCACATCAATGCCTCCTTCATTAAGAATTGAACGGATTGAATTTTCCGACGTGATCAGACATTGACCACTTGTTAAAATATCTTCACCGGACTTTCTGTAGGAGTGAACTGGACCGTGGAAGCGGAATTCTTGCTTCTGCGAATTCCCTTACACATTACAATGGAAGGCAAGCAGATATGGTGATTGATGATTGGAGTTTAATATAAATTATAACAAACCTTGTCTCTATTCCATACTAAGATATCGCAGAGGAAATCCTGCAATACATCATCTGGGGCAAATCCAATCACGTATATCCACCAAAAATTACCAACGCTTTCCAGATGACAGAAAAAATCTAAGTTATGGCAATGAAGCCAAGTTGGTTCCCAAGATTGACCTAGTCCACCAATAGCTACGAAGAATTTGAGGGATTTTTGAGAAAAATGTCAGTCACATGATTTACGCAGATTTTTAATAGCAAGTTGGGCACATGAGATATTATTTATAGTTTATGGTCCACTCCCACAGACCCGGTTTCTTCCGTAACCGTAAAACTTCGTGGAATGTATGACCAACTTTCAGATTTTTTAAGCCTTTATTCACAAAATTACAGTGATTGGCAACCCTACATTTTATTTTGTAAACGTCTCAATAAGAGTGGTTCTTTCATTATATACGGAACAAGAAAGAAAACTCTACGGTTACGGCTGAAATGCTGTTCATGTGACAACCATCCATTACTCTGCAGATTGTAGACTGACGAAAATTCGAAAAACTCACATTGGGTGAAATCCTCCTCTTCAATGTCAAACCCTGTACTGCACTCTGTTGCAACTTGTTTCGGAAGCCTTTCGATATTGATTAAATGATTAATGTACTCTTCGTAGGGAACCTTAATCTTACAATCTCGACAGAAAATGGGTCTAAAGAGTTGTACATATATTATTTAAAACAGAGACAATATAATTATAGTAAGGCCAACATGTAATCGACAAATAAGTATGATTGAAATTACTCGTGTCTGAAAAAATTATTATACCTGAATTCACACTCGTTTTCCACATGTACTGCCATTCTACTTCCATTCATGATTTGGCTACAGCCGGAAGACCGATACTTGCATGCTATAGAGCATTTCTCCACAATGCTCTCAGCAAGTCTATTCCGAGCTTCGCAAAAACTGGACCTGCAGACAGGGCAACGAGTACATTGCTTTCTGCAGTCAGAACATATATTGTGACCGGAAGTACACATTATGACAGGAGGTAATGCAATCTCATAACAGACAGGACATTCTAGCAGTTTTGAAAGCTCTTCAATTTGAACAAATGCACTGAGGCGTCCGTCTTCTTCTTCAGGAGGAGGTGGAGGATGATTATGTGTGGATGAAGTGGTAGGTGCCGTCGCTAGTCGAACAAATTGTCTGGGCTGTTCCGTTCTTTCAGCAATTTCGGTTGAATTTCTTCTGAAAAATTATGACATTTATAAAAATCATATGATATGCGTTTAATAGTTTTGCATTTGGATGAAATTGATTTTTTTTTCCAAAATAGCTATAAATTATCAATATGTCTAAATCCTGCAAGATCGGGACTTTAAAATCAGACTCTCCAGGGAATTCCAGAGACTATACATTAAAGAACATATGGAGAATAATTTGTTTCTTATTGTCGATGAAAATATAAGAAACCTCACACTATTTAACGCTGGGTGTGAATTTTATGAGCTTTCAGGCCTACATACACATGTAGGTTGTCATGTAAACCGGTACATTCTTTATCGTACATAAATCTAGCAAACAATGAATTCATCTTGTGGGCATGGGCAAGGTCAAGTTCGGATCTAGATCCGAAAATTAAATCCTAGGACCAGCAGCATAATTTTAATGCTGTTTTTTCAGAGGGAACAGCCTGTCGAAGTACATATTATACCTATTATGTCCACAAGTGGCAACATCGTTTTAATTTTTTTAATATTAGGCAACAAACTAGTATTATTAGAATTACGATCTTGAAGTCGGTATCATCAAGCGGCTAGAGAGCGTAGGCAGTCGACGCCAATCACCAGCACCACCTTCCATGATTCCACTTGAACTGGAATTCGAATTTCGGTTTAGAATTTGGGGAGGTTAGAAAGGGGAATCGACAGTACAGTTAACAGCAGTACGCTCAAGTAGTCTTGCTCTTGCTTCAAAAAAATCTCTACACCTCTTCAATAATTTACTGGGATTTCTTCAAAGCTTTCCTGATAATCTCAACAACGGTCACTCCACTTCTCCACTTGTGAAAGTAATATCGTCAAAAATTATTTTTGTTTTCGTGAACTCTTTTAGACTATAGACAGAAAGCAAGATATTGGAACTGGAATGGGAAACTGAAATATAAGCAAATGAATGAATGATCAATCGTTGACAATCTTGTCTTGACACAACGCTTTACTACTGAACCAAAATAGCGAATGATTGAATCAAATTGATCTACAGGCAAAAATGAATTTAGATAATTTGATAGTTTCTAGCACACAAATAAATGCATTTTTATTAAAATAGCTCAAATTATTTATTTTGTATCTTACACAAAAATCGAGAATAGAAAGAGTAAGTTGTCGTTGTTCAGTGCAGTGTGCAGCCGTTCGGCTTAGAAAAAGTTAAATTTATCAGATCATTGTTTATTTTTTATCCGAAACTTTCGTCCAACAACAATTTATTTCTTCCTTATGCAGTTTCCAGTAGTAATAATAATTATTGGAAAAACTTAACTAGCGAAAAAGTTGAGAACAATGAAAATGGTTCCAAAAAAGTTTGGAACCATTCAAAGAGCTGGTGAAGAGAATAATAAAATGGCAATTGACAGTATGCCACAGTATGCCAATAATCGAGAAGAATATTTAGATCTTGAGAGGACTTTTTCCAACACACATAAATAAAAAACTTCCACAAAGACCCCTTAATCATTAGCATCCCTTAATTCGGTAACATTTCAGCATGGAAGTTTTACTTTTTGTCTTGACATGACTTGTAATGCTTTCTAAATATTCATTTGTTCTCACAACAACCAATACGTCAACGAAGGAAATTGCGACCTCACTTAGGTGATTCCTCTTGCAGCGCAAGAAATACCGGGTATCCCGGTTCCCAAAATAAGTGTCCGTGCGTCCGTAAGATTTTGTGTAATAGATATATATGTATGTACAGGTTTTTGGGTTATGGATTATGGATAAGGGCACGGTTTTAGCAAACGGATAGCATTTTAAGCGTTAATACATATTATAATGTGCTAGTGACGTCCGTGGGTCCGTCAATATTTTCCCGTCGAAATTTGGAGACATCGTTTAGGTTGAGGAAACCCTTTTAGGGATGAAACGTATGGAGGATCATTTTTGGGTTACCGTAGGCCGAAATAAACGCATCTTCATTAATCTGGGTAAAACTGTGACCGCATTCGCCATCTTGGTGATGACCCAGCAGCTTTTCATTTAAAAAATACTACTCTTTCAAACATTGCAAGAATGTAATAATACGCAAAAATTATGTAGTAATTGGGCGCCGGGTACGAGTGTGCAAGTAGATAAATAGAATTATAATGCAAGTGCTAAGACTAACAATAAATACCCAGGAAGTACAAGTTATTCAACTGATTCAAACTTTGCTGTAGAAACTATTACAGTATACAACATTTAAACACTATCGTAATATACTGATGTAATATTTTGATTTGACGCTTATGAATTTCGTCAAAAGGGTTAATGGCCACTATATATGCAGTTACATATGGAAGACACTTAGTAAACTGTTTTTCGACTGAATTAAATCATGTGAAAATATTCACTTGACAAACCTCGCTCATCATAAATTACCCTTGCAGAGTACACACCATACAACCTCAGCCAGTTCGAAAATCCAAGGTATCTACCATATAAATTATAATATAACAAGGCTTAAAATCCGACAGAATCAAAATGAATGAATGCATCTCATGTTTCCATCCAAGAAGTACTGATTATACAGTTAATCACACTCTAATAATAAATAATTAATGAGCATTCTCAGAAACAGAACCACTTTCGATTATTTTTGACATGCATATTTTGATATCAGTATGTATCGCATATGCCCACCGTAACAACATATGTGTGTCAACTGATTAACATGTATCATAAATTGCATTAAACTATACTATTCAGTCGCATGATGCATATGCGTTACTAATTAGCTCAATAAATAATGGATATATACATAGTCAGATAGATTAGTACGAGTACATGTGTTCCTATTGTTTTCCCAGAAGGATGCAGGTGCAGGTTTCGGTGAAAGTTGAAGGCCACACATTAGCGAGACAGATGTAAGAACCTTTTAAAAATATGTTAACAGGATTAAGTGATACTTTGATACTGCATTGTAATCTGTAATAACAGGAAATGGAAATATTCGTGGTCCACTCATCAGCTTTTTCTGACCTATAAACACAATTCCAGCAGTTTATATAAACTCATACCCCTTTTGCCAGGGATGCATCTCCAACTCTGCCAGTAGCACTGGGAAGCAAGAACCAGTAACCTTTTGTTAGTTCACCATAGTTGCAAAGGACTAACAATGATTGTTCCTGCGACAATATTTTTGCACTCTATTTTACTTCTACTGGACAATCAGCTCCAAGGAGGAGTCATCAAATTTAAATTATCTGCATTGTAAGTACGTAATTCCTCATTGGTATCTATCACTTCAGTCAATTTTCCGCGTCATTTATTGCGGAGATCAAACTTATTGCAATGAATTTTATGTAATATTTTATTTAGAAACTTACCAAGTAAAGACTTGAATGGCCTGAACGACCCATATGTACAGATATTTGGAAAGGATTCGGGAACTCCTTTCGAAAAATTGGGAGAAACGTTAGTTACGTATGGGACCATAAATCCGGACTGGGACAATGTCTTCCAATTTCAGTTTGTCAAAGGAATCCAGCAGGTTAACTATTACATGGATATGGATTTAATTGAAATAATAAATTTGTTCCGTGATACCCGATTACATGCATGACTAAATCTTTGCAGAAATGGAAATTCCTAGTAAAAGATTGGGACATTGGCTGGAACCAGGATGATGTTTTAGGATATGTTGAAATCAGCGTTGATGAGGTTGTTAGCCGAATGCGAAAAAATGGAAACGGTACACTAAAGAGTAACAAACCAATTACTTTCTCACTCTCCGAACCTGCAGGAGGTGTTTTAGTTTTATATCCCGTTGTCGAATAAGCCAGAATTTTTCTATGGAATTATGGCCACAGAAAGACTGTCGGTGGTTCGAAATACCTTACCATTTTTGTTGCTAAATTATCTACTTTAACTGTTACATGTGCTTTATAGGGGAACGGAATCTAATAAACTAATAACTAAATGAAATAGATAGTTAAATTATGTTAGCAATTGGAATGCATGAAAACGCGTAATAAATCCTTATAATGTTAATCATTATTATTGCACTAAAAGCTGTCACAAATAGTACATAATGTTCAGAATTTTATCGATAATGAAAAAGTCTCAAAACACTTTTGGTATTAGCACCCTGTGATTCAATGAAATTATATTTCATAACTGTTTTTACAGTAGTAGTTTCAAAATATTTTGTGCTCGAGTCATGTCATATTATTTAGCTACACTGCTGGTACCACTGGTTCGGCGGCCTTGTCTTTCTCTTGACGTGGGAGACTGTCTAGTAATTGTTTCCCCTCTTTCCGTGCCTGAAAAATAATTAGCCACTTAATGAGTTAATGTTCGTGGAATAGATTTAGTCTGATTTAGTGTAGTATTTACCTACAAATTTTAAAAAAACTATTGCTTACCACAAAGTCCTCATCGGTCTTCAAAGGTAAGTTCTCTAACTTCTTCAAATATGCGTGAGCTTTTTCCGGCTGACCTAGTTTCGCATACGTTTTGGCCAGCAACAACAAATTCTTGCTACAACAGGTAAAAATAATTATTAAAATCTGAAAATGACTTCCAAATTATAAACCAAGCATAACAAACCAACCAGCAAATCCTACTGGTGATTATTTATGTGCACTTTACCTATAAAACAAGGGTTGGATGTCCTCAGCACGAAGGAAGTGCTGAAGTGCTTCTTCATACGTTGAAGTTGGAGGAGTAGCAAATATAGCCGCAGCTAGCTTTTGCTGATACCAGGGAACTTCAGCCACACTGAAGCACCTATGTATAAAACACCGAATTAAATAAAACATCGATTTGATTCACCCATCTTCAAGGTTTGGTAAAAAGGGTCCTTACATCTCCAAGATAACTTTACTAAAACTACCTTATAAGATAACTTTAAATAAAAATAACTCATACCATTGCCCTAAAAGGTAGGCACTAGTTGGATCCTTCGGATTTAACTCCACGGCTTTCTGAAAACAGAGATACATTATGAATCATTGGTGAATGCTTCTAATCTATATTTAACAATAAAAATGGTGAAACGACACTAATAATTCATCAAAAAATACCACAAACTCACCTCCATGTGAAATTTCACATTAAATGACTGGGTTATTTGCTCTTTCAATCCCTTCAACGTGCTGGCCTCATTCAACAAAATTGCAGCCCATTTATGAGCCGCAAAATTTGTATCCTCTAATTCCAAAGACTGTTTCACTAAAGCATAAGCTTCTTCCACAGCTTCCTTTCTTTTATTTGCATCCTGAATCTTTTTGGACTTCTCATAAGTTGAGCGAGCAAGCCTCCATAAAAGCTCTGGTTCGCCTTTATCCTGTCAATCCGACAATAATACTATTAGCTCGATCCAAATAAAATATTAGGCTTAAAAATTTCACACAATACAAATTCAAAATAAATTAATGAAAAATTATTTATTATAAATAAAGAAACGCATACCTTATGTCTACATAATCTATTGTATATGTCGTCATTCCTGTTCATGTCTCCAGTAGTATACATATCATCGCATGCAAGTAAGTCCTCCAGAAGTTGTACATCCTCCACATTTCGAAGATTGATTCCTTTTGTATCCGGCTTTGATTTCTTGATTAACGACGGAGACCAAGCAGAGACAGTCAGGGGTAAGAAAATACCCGAAAATCCAAGAAAGAATGAACCCCCACAGGGTGAAACATTTTTCTCTGCACCTCGAATCCTTTGCCAGCTGAATATTTTTCCTCGGGATTTACCCTATGAATAAAACAATATTATTATTAACTTTCATACAATATCACTAATAATCATTGAAATATTATTCGTACAAAATTAAAATAAACTCCAAGAGAAAGAGGCAGATCAATGTTTTAACCTTGTTTGTTGTTCTTATCAAATTGAACGTGGGTTCAAAGTGCACCCCACGGGCCAACGCAGACAAGCGACGAGCAAAATCCATTTTTATTTGCTCGAACCTAAGCAGCAGCTAAAGTATTGAAAAAGAAAGCACTTTTATGCACGTATTGTTTTGTTTTTAGTCGCAAGTCTCAGCAAGTTTTTCCAAGTCATTGCCGATTGCATAGACAGACAGTATTTTTGCCGCTTTCATGTATCTGGTAATATTTGTACCCTCATTACTGGCAGGAAAACATATGACGCTTGCTTTAGTTTTGTATGGGAAGACTCGGGAGTTCCATTCTGATTTGCTTTGAGTAACATGGGAACTCTCAAGCAGAGGTAATAATAATTATTAATTGAAGTTTTTATTGTAGAATCTTTGTGTAATGTTGAATAACATTCCGCTTCAATAATAAATTAACAGTTACAGTATATTCCATGTCACCAGATAACAACCGCCCTGATTTTAAGCAAATTATGCATGCATGCGAAATGCATAAAATACAGGAGTCAATCAATAATTTACACGATTATTTATGTTCATGAATGATTAAATTGTAACTTATTAAATTAAACCAAATTTGTTATTAAATTACATAGAAATAGGAACCCCTATGTTAACATCACAATTTCCCAATTATGGGCCTCCGGTAAAAGTCAAAATGCGGCACAGCATTTGTTCAACAGTCACTGGAATGAATTGCACTGGACAAACATTAAATATTCATAATTCATAAAGAATTTTATGAACTAACTAAATACTAACTAACAAGTAACTATATTAAGCGTTTATACTGAATTCTAAGTATACAGAATATAATGTGACTTGCGACAATGTCCTTCAAATATGGCAAAGGATGCGTATACTTTACCGGTAGGGAATTATTCAATTAAAGATCATAACTTATAATTTATATGTGTATTGTATGTAGTTGCAAAAACTAGACTAACAATAACCACATACAATACAGCGTAGCGTAATAATAAGAAGCAATCCTCGTTTTGCTATGCGTCAGTATAGTAAATTGTAATACTGAAGCCTGATACAAATAACCGAATGAAAAATGCTGAACATGCGGAATATACAAAATTTAAATAGTACACTGTCGAATATTTAGTTGGTCATTGCGAATCAAATGCAAAAATCTGATTCAGAATGTCATCATTGTCAGGTGAGGAATGTGCGGGACGGGAATCTTCTTCGTCCGAGCGGGACTTCTTGGACTGTGGCTCTGGTTCTTCGGACTCAATAAGTTCTGGTGGATCGTTGGGTTTAAGTTCTTTGAGTTCTTTGGTTGTTTCGGTTGTCTTGGCTTCAGCACTGCGCATTCTACTCGAAGCTAGTCGACGAACTTGAGGCACTTTTCGAGTCTTTGGAGCAGGAATAAAAAATTCTTGTGAGGAGTCTGTTTGACTGTCGTTGAGCTGGGAATAACTTGCTGTAGTTCGACGGGGACGGGTAGGCGTTGGTGGAACTGGTTCCTCAATTAATGGAAACAAATTTTTCCGACACCCTGACTTAGGGGTTCTCGCTCCCTTGACGACTTTATTCTTCGGCTCTTGGATATTTTGTAGATCCCCAGAATTTTTATCTTTTGTGGTCCCTTGACCCGTTTTATTTTCATCGTCTGAATCCTGTACATCCGTCTCTTCGTCATAATCTGTGGTAACTTCCTGATCACTAAGTTTCTCCTTTTCTGAGTCAGAGCTGGACTCTCCCATTAATATGCTCATACGTGAACGACTTGATGAAGGCTTAGCCTGTATTTTACTTTTAATATCTAGCTCTGCTTGAGTTTTGGTCAGTTTGTCAATTTGTTTTTCTAATTGAGCGATCCGCTCCTTTTTGGTATTCAAGCACCGAGTGAAGGCTCTGGTCATTTTATCTTCCAGTTGAAATTTAGCTTTTACCAATTCTTGGAAGTTTTTCTCTAGCTCGGACTGTTTTCCCTGTATTTTTGCTGCCTCACTTTGCACCCTATGATTTTCTTCCGCTGTTTCTTCAAGACTTAGAATCACAGTTTCCAAAAGGCGACCTACCGATGGAATTATTTCTATCTGCGGGAAGCAGAAACAGCATAATATTTTATTGGTATTCTAAAATCCAGAGTTAAACAAAAGACTAAATCCAAGGTAAATTGTTTCTATCAGGAAACTAGCGTACTTTCTCTAAATTTATTGAACCCATCAATACTTTCTTCTTGTTAACATTTTTCCTAAAAGCTAGGGTAGCTGAACAGTCTTTCGGTGATTTGAGTTCGACCTCATACTGATCTTGACCATTCAGCGCTTCCTTGATACACTCAGCAACTCCTGCATCACCTGGATCTGACGCTGTCGTTACTTTCCAGTCTCGTAAGTTATCCGAAGTTATCTAGATTTAAAAAATTCAATATATAAACCATTTTTTACAAAATATTCTGTCTGATAAACTAACGACAATAAACTTTTTAACAGAAGGAATGCAATGATAACAAAAAGTTTCTTATTACATTTGCTTTGTACGCCTCATAGTACTTTCGTCCAGTCTCTTTTGTTTCCCGTAAATCTGCAACTTCCAAAATAGTCAAATCTACTGGGAAAATTTTACTCGTATATCTTGGTATGTAGTAGGTGACTTTATCAGATTCCTTGGAAGCGAACCCATTCACAAATCTGACCAAATTCGCACTCATATTGGATGGATGTGGTGAAAGTAATTTTAACCAGGACTGGAAATATTTTAACTTTTATAGATGTGCAGGTTCACATTTGACCGTAATAATTATTGCAGGCTGTAAAGATACAGTGGCGTGGAAACTCAATTCAGTGACTTCCCTCCGAATCTACAAGCAATTTGAACAATTTGTTTCACACAGTACACCTTCAGTAAACCCATCTAAATTTTACACATTACCAGATTTCCAGCGTTATTATGCGACGTTCATACAATTTATAATACGAATTGATTTGGCTGGATAAAATATCAAAAGTGAAAGTGATGAAGCAAATTAGGTTTAATACAATATTAGTAAAAACTTACCCTTATTATTCCTCGTTGCTAAAGCTCCGATTCAGATGATACTATTGAAATAGTAATCTCCAGACAAGTTTATTCTTGAGGCAGTTCGAATTCGAAATCCCTATATCCTTCTTCACATAATAGACATTTACATATGCAGGTGTCTGATCTTAATACACATTTATGGTACCATTTTAGTAACATCAACTTGAACTTATTTTACATTTAACGAATATTTGTAAACGACAAAAATCAAAGTAGATATCACACAGGTAGTTATGTATATGACACCAGACACAAGTCATCGTCATCTACACCGTGTATAGCCGTGTGTTATTGAAATTGAATGCACATTACTCACATTTGTAGTTTTTTATATATTGTATACAAAAAACACAGGCAAAACGATATGATTCAAAGCACTGAAAAACCGCGTCAAATCTCAAGATGCCAAATGCCAACAGCATCTGTCTCTCAGTCCAACTTTTACGTACTTTTATCTCTCCATCCAATGTACTTATTACAAATAATTACAAGTACAGTATACACCAGTATCTCTAAAAATATAGCCTGCATAGTGAGTAGTGGCTCCGATCTACAATCTGGATGTCAAACTTTTTATTAAAATCTACATATGTATAATTGGATATTTGACAATGTCATTCGAAAGGACTGAAATAATTAAGTATGTAACAAATTTAGTTACTTATATTAAGTGTATAAATATTCGAATAAGTTTTGTGTAAAAGGAAACGAAAATATATTCTAATATTGTACAGGCACAGACAAGTTAAATGGCCAAATATATTTTAAATACAAAGGTAAGATTAATTATTAAACTTCTATCAATATACAATCGTGCATACTTCAACTGTAATAAATATTACATTGTCATATTTAACCTGTGCTTCACGACTCGTTGAAATAGAATACACTAAAATGCACAATCTACGTACTTGAAGAAGCATAATTTCCAAGGTAATTACTGAATTTATAACGTTCAGAAATCAAAACGCTACAGAAGGCCCTGGTAATGACAACGTGAATGTTACGTTAACATCTTTTACGTTTATCCAGACTCTGAGGCGTGGTGGCGCTGGTGGCATGTTCTGGTTGAAAAATTCAAGTAAGTATCAGGAAATCGCATGTCGATGAAGCTTCAATAAGCCTTCAACGCCATCTACAGAATATGTTGTACTACAGCATTTCTTAATAAGGTGTTGTTGTGATCTGTGAGTAAACCGTAGTATGAAGTATAATTTTATAACTTGCATTTTAAAAAAATTTGGGGTTTACACTCCGGTATACCCGAGGGCCTTACAGAGTTTTCTAAATTCCTCCTTTACATAATTTACGTTTTACATTTTGTGTGTATGTAGTCATATTTTTTAAACAGAAGCAAAAACATAACAGAAATAAAAACGAAATTATTTTGTGAAGCTTTATGCGTGAACTAAACCCTTTTCCCTAAGTTACGGTTTTGGCTGTCCCCTTTGAACCGCACCGAACATTATTTTCAGTATCTTCGAGCTAAATAGATTCAGCCGTGTGTCAGGTTAAAATCAGTTTACTCACGACAATAATGTTAAAACATTTCCGTCCACAATAAGTTCTCTGCATCTCTGCAGATGTTTTCTTTTATTTACCAAAGGAAGTCTCGTATGTCAATAGATTTTAACACAACATGTTGTGAAAGAATTATTATAGGTTATTATGTACTTACACTTTTTGTATTGCTGGTAAACTTGTCTTACTAAATCAATCGGTATTATGACATGGATGATTTGTAAATGCTTTATTCTGCATGTGTATAACTAATGTAAAGTCAAACGAGTCCCTGCTGATTAGATACATATGCACATATGTATGTGTACATGTACAACAAACATTACATAAGTGAACAAGAAATAATGAAGTTAACGGTTACTCAAATGTATTAAGTTCTTGTAGCACTTGACTTGATGGACGAATGGAAATTATATGCAGTTGTTGGAAACTTAACCCCATAGGAAATAATAGCGGTACTGGTAGTCATTGTAGAGCACGTCTTCATTACTAATTTGTTCGTATTTCAGAGTCAAAAATACTGTTCAAACTAATGTAATTGCAGGTTACATATAGGCTGGTTTCGAGAACTTATGTACATGTGCAATTAAGTTCCAGCCCCTTATTGCTTCTGTGATACGACCGTGGGGGATAATGGTTCCGCAGCAGATATTTTACCTGTAATTACCTCAGTATGAAAGTTCATTTTTGTGAAGAAGTGTATGAAGATTTCAAATTCGGAATACTACACTAAAGTAATTATTTGACCCGGGTTCTTGTTTACCATTTATTATCTGATATAGTGGATGTTAGAAAAACTATCACTATATATCTACAAGGTCATTACACTTGGAAAAATTACTTACATTCCAAAAAAAACATTAATCTACAGTTTATTAGGAAAACACACTTTATTACTTTATTTATACTTTATTTCCGGGTTGTTTACGATTCATGCCCCCACGAATCATATTTCTTTTTTTCTTGGGTTTAGAATCCTTCCCCACATCACTCATTTCCTCTCCTTCCTCCTCAATTTCAGCCAAAAGTTTGTCCCTCGCATCCTGCTCGTCCTTCTGCTGCTTCCTAATATTCTGGTACGATTCCAGGCGTTTCCTTTCACTTAAAATGGCATTGTACCTGTCGTCAATGCATATTCGTTCCATTTGCAATAACATGAATTCTCCAGGTTGACGATTGCGTCCTAAAAGCTCTGCCCGCTCTTCCACAAAGTAGTACCAAAATACTACAGCTTCGATAAAGCAGACCAGTAGGATCATTGAACTGTACAAGAGGATATAAATAGTGTGGTCTTTGGTGGCCTTCAGAACAATTTCAGGATCGCATGTCTGCAGATACATCACATCGTTTAAAATTACATGAACGTACATACATATGTATCTACATGAATTTACTTATATTTGAGAAACCATGCAAGGTTCACCAAATAACTTGAACTCAAACCTTTTCTTTGATAGTTTCTTTCATGCGGTAATTTTCAGCTTGACCGTAAGACTTGTAAATATATGAGACAGGCTCTGCTGGATTGGAAACATCATCCCCCATATAGTAATAGAGGGGAATATCTCGAGCCTCATCCACGTAGCGAAGAAGATCATCCGGGATGCCTTTCCAGGGAGGGAAATTACGGAGAACCTTAGAGAAGAGATTGTCCGGATCGAACCATAGATTTGTGTCAATATCACCCGCATAGGCTTGCAAAAATTTTCCGTACTCATTTGCACTAAGGGCCATGATATGACCACTAGGCACTCCTCGGGCAACAGCGGATTTACCACAACCGTAGAACTGCTCAATGCAGCATGAATCAGGTAAATCATTAGATTCCAGCAATTCCGGCCAGGCAGCAAATTTCCTATCTGGGTCATCCCAGCCACAACAATTCTATGGAGAGTGGGTCATTTTTTAAAGATATTTTACTTTACATATTTTAAATACATTTATGTGTATGTTTTCAAGACGTTTTAAACAATTAATCAAAATCGTACTCCTTTCTCTTCGTAGTATGACACATATTTCGGAATACTCTGATGCAATGCGTAGTGATGCTTCGAGTAAATCTTGATATCTTCAAACGTTGCCTTATGGAGTGTATATGCCGATTTAGCAATAATTATGGTAAGCATGTACTCCATCATTATTAAGAGCAGCATCCACTGAGAAAGAAACTTTTTTTCAAAGACTTGAATTCGGTTGGGATTTTGGAAGTGCTATATACGTCGTTACGTGTAATTAAAAAATTACAGTTAAACCAATAATTAAATGGGTGAGCTTCAGGTACAAGATGACAAAGGCAGATGTGGCTAGGATAGCCGTGAGCAAGAAGACAGGCATCGACACGGAGCTGGCTGAATGGGCTTCCAAAGTTGGCGGATGCCCGAATTCCATGCTGAGAAGAAAGACATGGCAGACTCCAACTAAACAAAGAACCTATAAAAACGTTTTCCAAAATACTTCCAAACGTGTACCAAATCAGTATTGTCATTGGCATGCGTTGTTAGACAATCATACATAGATAAAGTAAAACAAAACGGCCAAAGTTCCTGTCGCGGCAATAGGATAAGGAAAAATCTTATCGGTAAAAAATGTCTACTTTGCTTAATATATGTAATAAATTATAATTTATAAACATAGAACTAGAGCTAAAAATAAACTTGTTTCAACAAATAGTACTGGAATGCCAGTAGTCTGAAATCCGTAAAATTCACAGGTACTTGTATTTTAGTAAATTCGTAATTAATATAGTAATGGGTAATATAATAATTGTACTTTAGTTCTATATGTATGTACATGTTATACATTGAACAAACTGAACTGCATGTATGTTGAAAATATAATTTTGTTATGAGTGAATTGTCTGCCTGCAGATCACTATAAGCTTGTAATCGACAATGAAACTGGAACATTTTGTTTCTTCACCGATGTTGTACACAATAATCGTGTATAATAATAAAAAATGACTAGGCGTGATATAGAAACATACCGTAGCCAATATAAAAATAGAAGTGCACTGCAATCTCGTGCGATTTTGTCCCTTCTCTAGATTATTCACTGCTCGTTTTATTGCTGCCTCGGCCCCTGCGGCAAGTACATTCTTCATGGTAGCTTGATTCCGTTTTGCTACCAGAACCGGGTCTGAATCTACAATTTCAATATTGTTATAGTGTCCTTCCGATTTCTGAATTCCGTTATTTTAAGTTTCAATATAGTGCAGCCAATGGACGAGATTGTTAATACTTTGCATTGTTAGTGCTAATAAATTCCAATTACCCTGATCGCCGTCATCCTCATAATTGCTATCACGTCTAGCGGAGGGACCATCAGAAATAACTTCTGCCAAGGAAGTTGTCCTCTTGAAGAAATTGTTTTCCTTGGGTGCATTTGTGCTTACCTTGCGTGCATTTTGTGGTCCAGTATCAAGGGATTCTTTCCGATCATTTTGTCCGGATGCTCTCCTTTTTTCCGGGGTATTGCTAACACGTCGAGGTTCAGAAGAGTCGGAGACTCGTCTATTTTTTTCTACCGGTTCCATTTTAGAATTTGTTCATATATTTTCCAAATCCTAGGCTTGATGAAATCGTACTCTACACATCAACCTTAGTAAATTCCGAGGTCTATTTTTATTGACTTCATGATTACTTCAAAAAACACAAACTGAGAACTTTTTGTTAAATGTAGAGAATACGAGATATAAAATATAAGTTATGTCAACTGCCGATGTCAATCCAAGATTCCAATTTAGATGTTATAAGTAGGTTTACATAAGTAGGGATAGGGAACTTTTTGAAGCAATGAATTCTCTAGGTATACTACATAGAAAACAATATTGCCGTGATCGTGATTCCTGATCCATCCAAGAACGTTTCCCACAATCCAACAAGCTAATAGGATGTCTAATCTGAATAATTTTCAGAAAGAACCGATTGTTATATTTTAAGTAGTATAACAGTAAAAATTATGGCAACGGGTTCTACAGCACGCAATACTGTTTTTGTGGCGAGTTGGTTCAAGTCAAGTCAATAATATAATGTTTGGATTTTTTAAAATATTGCTACTGAATTTGCCCAACACGGGACTCCCTTACTTACACAGTGACACAGCTTCACATGTTTTCTTGTAGTTTCTTTTCAAGGTAACTTCAGGAGTAATTAGATCTTAAAAACTATTTTTACCTTTGAATAATGTTTGTTAAAGAAGTCTTACATTATTATGCCCACGAAATAGTAAAGTTGCTCTCTGTGTATTAGTTATTTACCAAAAATAAGAAGCTTGCAAAATAATATTACTAACCTATATTTAAACAAACATTCGTTTATATGCCACTGAGTTGCATGACAGCATGACCACTTAATGGTGGATACCCCGTAATAAAATGGAATTTTTTTATTTACAATATAATGAGTGTAATGTGCTTTCATATATTCAAATATTTTAATATTCTTTGTAGAAATACACGGATAGAATTGGAACCCAAACTATCTAAAAATCTGACTTAGATCTTATATCTATTATCTATGTAAAATTAATGAAATATTAAAATCAAGTTACAGTTTAACTCTACAAACGTGTTCTTGTATGATCATTAATACAAACTATAATTTAACCAACTCCAGGAATACAATATTGAAGAGTGATTTCGCCGTAAATATAAAACAAATGAAGCATATGGGAATCCACCAGACCTAAAGCAAAGGCAATATTATTTAAATTATTTTCAATTCTAAAAAATTAGGTTTAAACAAATGTATCCATAGGCCGAAACCGGGGCTGTCCCCAGGGGGGTCTCAATGTACCAAAAAGAGTCGCCGTATGAGGGGTGTCAAAATATAGTACTGTGAGGCCGGGTCTGGAAAAAGTTTCCTAACCTGCGAACCCGGTTAGTCGGGGATTTTAGATACCGGGGAAGTAAGCAAATTGTTTGAATTTTCCCCCGCGGGGTCGTCGGGAAAACGCGACCAAGTCTGAATTTTCCCTGGATAGGTCGCCGGGTAAAATCGACGAAGTCGAAAATTTTTCGAAAATTTGGCTGGCAAAGGTCGTCGGGAAAACTCAATGAAGTCGGAAATTTTTTGGAATCTTCCCTGGCTGGGACGTCGAGAAATATCGACAAAGTCGGAATTTTGCCTGGCTGGGTCGCTGGGTAATATCGACGAAGTCGAAAAATTTCCGAAAATTTGCCCAGCGGGGTCGTTAGGAAAACTCGATGAAGTCGGAAATTTTTTGGAAATTTCCCTGGCTGGGACGTCGAGAAATATCGAAAAAGTCGGAATTTTGCCTGGCTGGGTCGCTGGGTAATATCGACGAAGTCGAAAAATTTCCGAAAATTTGCCCAGCGGGGTCGTTAGGAAAACTCGATGAAGTCGGAAATTTTTTGGAATTTTCCCTTAGGGGGGGTCGCCGGAAAAAGTCGACGAAGTCGGATTTTTTTGCAATTTTCCCTTGCGGTGTCGCAGGGGAAAACGACGCACTCGAAAAAATTTTGAAAATGGTAGTCGGGAAATTTCGTGTTTGAGTCGGGGAAGTCCCTATTTTGGTTAGTCGGGTGTTTTTAACTTTTTCCAGACCCGTCTGAAACAGCCCAACTGACAATAATTTTTGGTCAACTACCTGGGTAAGCAAAAATTTTTGGCCAGCTACCTGGGTAGCGACAAAATTGTTTGCCCAACTACCCAAAATTGTTGGCCAACTACCTGGGTATCGAAAAAACATTTTGACCAACTACCTAAAATTGTTGGCCAACTACCTGGGTATCGAAAAAATAATTTGCCCAACTACCCAAAATTGTTGGTCAACTACCTGGGTAGCGAAAAATATTTTGGTCAAATAACCCGCCAGTGTTTTTGAAAATGGCCAACTATCCCGCCGTTCAATGTAGCCCAACTACTTTGGCCCATTTTGTCAACGATCCCGGATCGCAGGATCGGGAACTTTTTCCACACCCGGTTGGGGTCACACTCTGAGTTAGCTGGGGTCTTTCCGGAGACTCTGTGAGAGCTGGGACCATATTCAGATAATGTGTGTCCGCCCGGACACCCTGGGTCAGCCAGGGTCTGTCAGGAAACCCTGGTAGAGCTGGTGTTATGTCCGGACACTCTAAGTTAGCTGGGGTCTTTCCGGAGACTCTGTGAGAGCTGGGACCATATTCAGATACTGTGGGTCCGCCCGGACACCCTGGGTCAGCTGGGGTCTGTCAGGAAACCCTGGTAGAGCTGGTGTTATGTCCGGACACTCTAAGTTAGCTGGGGTCTATCCGGAGACCCTGTGAGAGCTGTGATCATATTCAGACACTCTGGGTCAGCTGGCGTCTCTTTCGGGACACCCTAGGTCCTTGTCCGGTCATTCTGGGAAATCTGTGGACGTTCGAGACACCCTGGGACTGAAATGAGACCCTTGTCCGGACACCCGGAGAAAGCTGGGGTCTTTCGGGAAACCCGATGTCAGAAATGAGACCCATGTCCGGCCTCCGGCCGGACATGGGTCTCATTTCTGACCCGTTTCCCAGGGGGGTCTCGATTTGTTCTGGCAATACAGGGTTTCGGGCTATGAATGTATCTGTTTGCAAAAGTTTAGATGTTAAAGAAATAAGGATCTATACGTACTGCAAATAAAGCTGTCAGGCTTTTGATCTTCAGCTGGAATTAGTTGCATAAAATGTTTTGTATCTATTTCCACTTTGTAATTATTGCTTTCTCGGTCGTTAATGGTACTGTTAATAGTAGTGGACTTTCTTTGCCTATTTGATCGAGGACGTGAGTTTGTCCGTTGGTTTTCTTGGTTATCTTCACCTGAAAAGGCAAATTCCATGCACACAAAAATAAAAATTCAATTGGTTAATTATAATAAACAAAAATACAATGATACAATTATTATTAACAAACATTGCCTCCAACTTAATGTTTGGGTAGAAAAATAAAACAGTAATGGATTTGAGCGTAATTTGGTCTTACCAATATCAAATACACGAAGATTAGTAAATTTAACTGTAGATGTAACAGTGAAACCATCAATCGAGAAAGACAGGCTCCCATCCGGTGTTGCTACCACGGAAAGACGCGAACCACCACTTTTGATGCGTTCCAAGGACGCGCGAACACTTTTAAGTTCAGGCATTGCAAGTGAAATCTTAAATCCAATAAAAAATTCATAAAATAAAATATTCCCCCGAAGTATGTAATCAACAAGAATATCGAAAGAACAGAACTATATTACAAACTAAATACAAAAGATCTTTACAGGTATAATTTCCTAATAAAATAAAGTTAACTTCATTTTTTCTTATTTAATATAACGCCACAAACTACAAATCTAAACAAAGCTATAATCCCCAACCTACGTTGAATTCTGGCAAATCAGGTTCCTGATACTCCTTCCAGTGCGATCGAGTAATTATCGTTACAGGAATATCATGCAGGCAAACAGAATTAGACCTCTCCGTTTCCTACAAAAAAAAACACCCATATTCATAAGCTACTATTTACTTTCCCAACATTCACTACTCCTACCCCCAAAAATCTCCAACTCCCATACTCTCCCCCCCCCCTTTTCAAGATTGCTAAATCACAAAAACTACTTACAGATTCAATTTCAAATGAAAGACAAGGAAGAACTCGGTTAGTCAATTTGATCTTTATTGAAATCACCGAGCTGGAGGATTTCAAGCTACCTAATCTGGACGCCATCATTTCTGCAACAATAATTTTACATGAATTACTACATTCTTCTCAAAATAAATATCCTTACAAATGACCACCCTCCCCTCACACAAATCTCCCATCCAATCCTCTCCATCAAATCAACTCCTCAACCATCTTTCAAAGTTACACACTCACCAGAATTAATTTCCATATAGATCTCATTATCCGTCGGGGATATTCCTTCCATTTTATAATCACTGAAGTACGCATCTTTAGGAACTTCACACCAAGCCGTTGCCCCGTTCGTCCGGACGTCCTTTTCACTCAAAACAAATATGAACTTATCCGCCGTGATTCTCAGGACAAATTGCGACGAGCACTTGGACAGTGTTTGCAAAAGTTCTGCATCAAACAAACATTAATAATTAATTATCAACTTCAACAAATCATCCCTCCCTCATCCAAGCACAGTCATCCATAAATTACTGGAAATGACCTGCAGCCTTTCACCCTTTGATAAATTCTAAAAAAAAACAAAAATTACCCAAATCAACAAAAATCCACTCTTATTTACATTGATTCAAAAGTCCAAGAACACTTACGTGCGAATTGTCGAACCAAAGTTATTTCAGTAATTCTGCCACGGAATCTCATTTTGTCTGTTAACTGCAATATTATTTATGTAATATGCTACATTAATCCATTAATACAAATTCAATTCTAATGAAAGACAAAACAGGAGTACTCATCGGTGCTAAAACATTTACCCGCACTCTCTCTCTGCTCTTCCCGCCCTTCAATTTTGAAGGCACTTCGGATGGAACAAGGATTCCCTTTGAAGAGCCTATACATATGTACGCTTAGTATGCATAATAAAGGCTATTCACGAGGGCACAACCAAAGCCAGTTGTAATTATAGCTGTAGGCTGCTGGCAGCTCTGCTGAAGCTGCGAGGCTCATCTCGTACAACCCTATACAACTTCTTTAAGTTAAACAATGAATACATGCTGAGTGTCCTGCTACGCGACGTCAAGAGCCAGGAATTGGGGAAAGTTCAAATTCCGTACGATCCAATAAATTAGTGATCGTGATCGAGTTCAAAACTTGGAGTGAATTGAAATCTGGTGAAGTGAAAGACATGAATTTGGGTTTACTTGAATTAAAAGGTAATTAAAAACAATGTGAGTGACGTGATTATATAAACAATAATTTATTAAGGAGTGTTTTTATTATCGGTACATTTCCATTGGTGTCCAAAAAAAAAGTACTTTTACCAGTTCCATTTGTTTCTGTGGTGAGAAACGTGAAGTGAATAAAGTCACTTGAATGCCGATTGCAGAAAAGCAAAGAATGGAGGTGTCACGGTGAGGGATTTATTAAGAGTTGCTTTTGATGTTTTTATTTTGATTGCTATTTGATTTATATTGATCAAATATTATATGCTCCTTACAGGAGTTATGTTTTTGAGTCTTTGGGAATTAACATGTAGGAGGGATACAGCTTTTGGATTCCGTTTGGGTGGATGGGCTGCCCAGTACTTTATTCTTCATTATGGGGATAGGAGTATTTGAATGTATGTATAATTTGGTTTTGCAGAAGCCCAAGCCAAAAAGTCTCTCGATGGTATTTTGACAAAAAGGAGCTTCGTCAAACACCTTCCATTCTAGATGGTTTAAATGCGGACACGGAGGCACGGTACAGGCGGGAGGGTGCCCGGTTTATTATTGAATTAGGCTCGTACATGAACCTTAGTTTGACGACTATGGCCACTGGGGTGGTTTATTATCATCGATTTTATATGTACCATACTTTCCAGAATTTCCCAAGATATGTAAGCAGGGCTTGTCCTTTTGTATTTTGAGTGAATGTTGATGGAGTGAATGAAGGTTGTTTTTGGTGGTGTGAGATTGCAAATATGCTTGTGTTTGTACCTGAGAGGATTCATTTTGGGTGGGATGATCCAGGGTGTATGCGGAGTGTATATGTGGGGTATAAATGAAGCGTGGCAAATATGTTTGGTTTCGGGATAATTATATATGTGTGTGGAGATAGGTATAATAAGGATGTTGTAATTCCAGCCCACGGCGTGTGCTTGCTTATTTCTGGCTGGGAAAGTGGAAGAGACGCCGAAGAAGTGTAAGGACGTAATTAAGTCAGCTCAAGTTGTACTGGATCGGTTAGAAAAGGACAAGTTCTCTGAGCAGTTCGGGGATGACATGAGAAATCAATTTGTGAGTAACGTGTTATGTGTGTGTGTTTCATTGACTTGAAAAAGGTCGTATCTTGAAATCTGGGCTTGTATTTAATACTCCAAATTTAAAAACATTTTGAAGGAGGAAGTGATGACATTGGAGAGGATTCTACTTCAGACAATAAAATTCGATTTACAAGTAGAACATCCGTACACATTCTTACTCAAGTACGCCAAATGTCTGAAAGGGGATAAAAGTAGGCTTCAGAAAATGGTTCAGATGGCTTGGACATTTGTTAATGACAGGTATAGATTTGAGTTTTGATGTTTCTCTTTTCTTATTTTTGAGACTAAGTAACATTTCGAGCTCGTACGAATTTCATACATTGTATTTATTATACTTAGCTTGTGTACCACGTTGTGTCTTCAATGGGAACCGGAAATAATTGCCATTGCGTTGATGTACTTGGCTGGCAAACTGAGCAAATTTGAAGTGGTGGACTGGAACGCGCGGACTCCGGATCATCTGAGATGGTGGGATATGTTCGTGGAAGACATGTCCATTGAATTACTTGAAGACATTTGTCATCAGGTTTTGGATCTGTACTCCCAAACACAAAATCCAGCTCCTAGTGAGTCACCGCCACCTAAACTTAATGCACATTCTTCGAATATACCAAGCCATCTTCAGAATCAAGTTTCACCGCCTAATCAAAACAGCACACCCACAATAGGTAAATATTATTAAACTGGAATGTTCTTAGCCTTCCTTCCTTCCTGTTTTCAAACATTAACGTTTCACATGTATTTTTTCATGAATTTTGCATCCACCGCAATAACAATTACAATGCTTTATGTATTTTTACTTCTTAATTTAGAAAGTAGTTTTGGCGTATATGTTGTTTTCATCGAATATTCGTTAGTTATTGAATAAAAAGTGCTTAAGGGCTCATGGTTATGCTGATAGTTGTAACTTTAATGACGGCTTTGCAAATTCTTCCTGGGTAGAAGCTAGATAATCAAGCTGGAGTTGTTACTATTGTGAATAATTGATAAGTCAAAACGGTGACTTAAAAAATAAAGGCAAATTTTTGTTATTTAGCCGGCTCTTCTAAGACGTCCACACCAGTTGCTACGAATTCCACGCCAACATTATCAAATGCACCTCTTCCACCTTTTGGAGGGCCTCCTCCTGGCTCAGGCCAGTTTGGAGTTGGATTTCCACCACCGGGCATGCCTGCTCTATCATTTGGCGCCCCTCCATTACCACCGCCCGGTAGTTTCTCTCACAAGAATACTCCTCCAGGTCTCCCTCCTCCACCACTGCCAGTGGCAGTTCCACCCCCTCCAGGTCATGCCTACTACCCCCCTCCACCGCTACCAACAATACCAAGAAACTACCAGCCCCAACCTCCGCCGGGGCCACCCCCTCCACCTCCAAATTAGTGCTAATATGACCTCATAGTAAATATGATTTTACTTAATTACTATCTCTTTTTCAGAAAGACTCATTAGTTAAATTAAATCCTCCAGGTATACGACGTACATACATAATGTACTGTACATGCGTACCGTTTAATCACTTTCCAAAATACCTTACATTTAAAACTTCTAAAGCCCTAAAGTGTTATCCAATCTCTCCTTATCAGACAAGGTTTTTTGTTTTAGTTGTCTGAAGTTTTTGTTATATCGCTCTAGATATCTGTAGCCACTTACTACCTGTATAAAAAGTACTCTCCTTGAAAAAAATCACCTGTGTTGACTTTGTCGCTCAGTTCTCATGCTGTCTCATCCATACAATAGTAGAGTAAGGAATGGGAGAAAGGGCTCCTTTCCGTACATTGGACTCCTCTAATATTCGGAACTAGCAATATGTAATGTAGTAAAGTCTGCTTATTCATTTATCTCCACAAAATATTTACTTGGTTTTCTTCGTTGATACAATTTTTCATATTTTTTTATTAATATTACCTCAGTTTTAAATTTCAGAAGTCAAAGAGGATATGTGAAGGCAATTTAAAAATCAACCGATTGAGCAGTTATGTTTTTTCCTAAAGAAATTAAGTAGTAACAATAGTTTAACAAAAATTGACCAGTCTGGTCTAAGTTCGTACACCACAGGACATAATTTGTAAGTTATAAAAACTAACCTTGTGTATTTATCTGTGTAATGTATCTCCACATATGCACAAAAGAAGCTGTGTATTGAGTAATAATTAAATAAGAAAACATTGAATACACATTTTGTAATTTTTGGTTAAGCACGTTGATTTCCTTAATATATCATAATAGCTATAGTTAGTAATTACTGCAAATCCTCACACCAAGCATAGGTTCATTGACACAAGTACAAATGAAGTGAAACTGTGTCCAAACCTTCAAATACAATAGAATTTGCTTCTTTAGAAATTCCCTTGTTAAAGAACAAGACAGTCAGCTATCTGCAAAATGTCTGTCATTGGCATGCTTTAATAAAAGTTGAGCTATTCCTTAAGCTACAAAAAGCAAGGCCGCATTGCGTAAATAATGGCGCATAAAATATGTAACATGGAAAATGTAATCTATTGCCAAACCATTTTACTGCAAGATGATTGACCATGAATGGAGTCTGTAACCTCCGTTCCTCTCTCCATTACACATAATTTGTATCGTGTATACTGTGCAATGGAAAGAGAAAAACCCTACAAGGAAGAAGACACATTTGCATTTACACAAGGAATCCATCGTTGTCTTTTCAGCTTTGCCACGATATACCCGTCGTTTTTCGTCTCCTTCCACCTAAAAGCTTCCATAAATTGAATTAATTTACCTTCATGTGACTCTGACTCTTGTAGTGAAAACGCATCTGCTAGGGTAGGAATACTAGATATAACCATACTATGTAATATTTATGTGCTTAGATACATACTACAGTCAAGTACGTAATTCTACGTGAAGAAACATTCACACAAGCCATAGATTCACCCATTTTTTTCCCTCTCCCACCATAACATAATGATAAACGGATTTTCCTATTAAAATCTCTTTGAAAACATTTCCAAGGCTTCCATAAGTGTGGTCTCCAGAAAAATTACTTTGTCCGCGTAATGACCGGCCATTAGGGTACATAACCTATTTGAGTCAATATGATTTCATTAGTTGGGGTAACTTGTGCAGCTTCCTTGTGGGTCTCAAATTTGTTCGGTTGCCAATGAAATTGTAGCTTATTCAACATTCTACACGGAAATCATCTCAAATACAAATAGTGCTCAGCTCTTACAATAAAACAGTAGTACAAACTCACGCATGATAAAATTCAAGAATTTAATATGCTTTCACTCGTAGTGTATTGCCATACATAAATATGCACGTGCACAAGTAAGAAAGCACGAAATTCTGTATAATTTCTAGTAATATCCCTTTGGCGTCAAATATGTAACATATTGTAAGCCTAATAGTAGTAATTATTATTGAAATTGCTTGAAATTCCATTTATTCCATATCCGTACTTGCCTTCTAATTTGATCCCACTTTCAATCATCCTTCATTATGCATACGAGAATCCGTGTATGTATTTAGATGCCTCCAATTAATTTATGCAGTTTGAGAATATAAAGTATAACTTGTCAAAATTCTCAATTTATTATAGATATGTATATATTTATACATGCAACATCTAACAGAATAAATTTTTAATACCTATTTGCAACTGCAACTGTGATTCCTGATAATTCTTTCCCTGTAGACTTTGCTTGTAAGACCGGGACAACATATGCATGTACATAATAATTGTAGGCACGCCAACATACTCTGAATCACATTCTTATACGTCCATATGCATGCTCACATGTATAAGAGACAGCATCAGTTGTTAATGGCTGATGCAGCTCCTCGGCTTGAGATCCTCAGGTTTTGGTTGTGACATGGTTGTGGTTCCATGATCACCTACAGCTCCGCCTCACATGCTGATTTCCCGGAGAGAAATAATCCAGCTGTCACAACAACACCTGGAGTGAATAACTATGGTGCTCAAAAGCAGAGCAGCGTGCAAATGACTATGCTTACTTTTGCGGCATAGAATAAAGTGAAATTTCCAGGTAAAAGGTCATTATATAAAATTTAATTACGTGGGCTTAATCCACCATGCATGCCTCTATACTACTGCGTCAAATACAGTGTAGTAAGTACATGCATATATTCATAAGTCAGAGGAGCTGGGAGATTTGCCTCCGTTTGAAACAAGAGAAATGTGTGGTTGAAAGAAGAGCCGGGCTCTGGAGCTCTCAAAAGAAAAAAAATAATATTCCGCCCAGTTGGGCATGTCATTGAGCCTGACACTGTAAAATAATTGTTGTCAATTTTAGAGAACTCTGTAGCTCGGTTAAAGCCAAAAGAACCGTAGACGAATCACTCAGACTGACAAGTAGGAAAACAAGCTCATAAATCATTCCAGTTCCCTTACCTGTTGTTATTGCGTACACCGGTTTGTTTTATTCACTGCACTGCATCCATCCGAATAGAGCCCGCTGGCTGTAGGGATGTTGAGGGTACGGCGTGTACATACATACATAATTATTAGCGTCAATATATAAGGGGTATTGGGAGGATCCTACTAGATATATTTGGTGATATGGAATAGTAGTACATATTAAACTGAGCCCATTAAAGCCGGAGGACGTTGGCAATAATTAAAGAGTGGTGCTTGATCAATAGCTATTTGAGCTCTTCATCCAAGTGTAGTTTGAAGACGGAATTCCTCATCCATTGAGTTTTCGGAAACTCTAGGGAATTAAATTGCTCGCATTAACGTTACAGTAATGTCCGATCGGTAACTAAGCAAAGTAGTAAATCCATTTGGATTGCGTGTCAAGCCTACAAAATAATCTATGAAATTGAAGCAAATAATAGAAAGCAGAGAGCACTGTGGAGTCCATGCTTACACTTGCAGTATGCTTACCTAGTAGACTACAGAATGTAGTTCTAATGGTTGCAGGTACGATTATGGAGACAACCTACTTTAGTTGATTATACCTTTATGGCAGGCTGTATTGTGTACTGTGAAAGGAAAGGAAAAATTTCCACAAAATTACTTGCGAATATTCGCTCTGAGTGGGGAAATAACAAAGCAGCCCAGGAGAATAATATGATACTTGTATTATCTGGAGCTTACGCCAACATTTTTAATTTTCCTCCAGACTGGTTCACAGTTCTTGTGTCACGTTGTGCGTACACGGGGAGAAGTAGAATCTGGCTGTAATTTCTATAGGTGGATACTGTTCTTCTGTGTAGATCTTTTCTGCAATAATACTAGGCCAAGGCATCCTTTCACTGAATTGGAAATTCAAGTCAACGAAGCTAAATCTCAATGTATCAGCATTGTGAAAGGTGGGACTGAAGAACAGGTTTTGAACCTCCGAAACAAAAATTAAATGTATTGAACCAGAAAAGTCAAAACTTAGAATATAAGTACATATTATGGAGAGATTCTTTTTGGATGAAGACAACATTTTAAGAAAATTTGAAAATCATTGATTTATGCTAGTACAAAGGTGAAGAGACTTGGAATTTATAAAAACATCTCGGGCGTCACTTACTCATTCCTGTAATGCCAGTGACCATTTAAAAACATACGGAGCAGAAATATTTTCCCAAGTAAAAGATTTAGATAACTAACGATAGATAACGAGATAGAGGCAGTTACCCCTTTCAAAGTTTAGCCTATCTAAAGCATTTAAGACTAGTATTTTAGAAGAAATTGAATCTAATCAGGAGTACGCAGGGGTTGCTTTTGACAATTATTATTCCTCGCTCTCTCCACCATCCACAGGATCCTAAACCTCAGCCACAAAGGAAATTACTAAGAAGCGTACGCAAATAACAAATGAACTTCAATATGAAGAGTGGTGTAAGCTTCCGACGAGAAGACAGGGAGTAATACAACATGATGAATGTCCTTCTGTCAATAAATGGATGCAAAGTAGCGCCGGCTTGTCAACCTCTGGATGACAGGAAATATTTTGCCAGTAAAAACTAACCCGGGAAACAGTCAAGGAAATAGTCATTGTAGATTTTTCAATGAGTTTGAAACTCTAGGACACATTCTTGGTAAATGCCCAAGGGGCGAAGTACTACAACTTACATAGTTGACATCACACGTCACTAAACTAAAAGAAACTAGTTCGGAGATTGGAAAAGAGATAGATACTTTGTCAGATACTTACAAAACCAGTAGAAGTATAGACATACTCGCTGATGACCCAATTACAATCAAAGGGCATACAATCCATATATAACGTAGAATACATTATATAGATCCTACAATTAGAGTAGGAAAAGCTCCCCCGTCAAGCCGGCAACGTGAATCAAGAGAAGTCTAATTATGATTTACGCAAACCTTATTTCCAATTCGAATTTAATTCACGTGAAATGGAAACTATGTACATGTTTTTATATAATTAGAAGCACGATGTAGGAAATACTTTTTTGCAATGCTTTATATAAGGATTTAGATTTACGAGTAATTATTGCTATTGACATTGCAGTAATTGTGTTGAAAAACAGTACTTTAATATGTAATAATCATTTGGACGGAAAAGGACAATCTGCTATAATGCTATCTACGATAAAATACACTAGGGAATGAAATGCTGACTGAGCCAATGTATGGTTAATTCTGTGGAGATGCAGTGGAAATAAAGTCTTCATAAACATAAAGGTAAAAGTTGTATGCATTCAATGTACGTTTTCAGTGTGGTTGTATTGTAATACGAAAGATATCTTCTGTACTTATACATCAGCGTCTGTGCGAACACTATACTGAGTACTCTCCAAAAATACACATATGTACCATCAGGGAAATTCCCATCTTGAAAAGATTATGCCTTGCTCTAGCTCTATTCCGTGAATAGCTCCCGAACATAGTTTACGCCTCTCTGTATATTTGAGGCAATAACATTAGAGAATTGTAATTACACTGCATTAGACAGCTAATGAAAGCAAGTAGTTAGTTGGGTGTTGCTGGCACTCTAATCCGAAATGATTCCTTGATGTTGTTTCTACCATTTCTCATTGGACAGGAAACTTTTGTTTTCACTCTTCTCTCCGGCTTTCCCTCATTCACTGAGCGTCTTAGCCCCATGCAACAAAATATATTAAAAGTATCTATACATGAGAAATTGTATAAAATTATAACGATAAATCCTCAGGCCTTTCTGTCTTCAAAGGAAACTTTAACTTTGAGTTCCCATCAGCTGAGAGCATTCAAAGCCGCAGGCTAAATTAGTCTCCTGAATTAAACTTGTTGCGAGACGGACTTCATTTTGAGCCAAAAATTAATCTACAGTATCAAATCAGCTGTCTAATTACTTTTCCTTATGGATATTCCCTGGACAGCAAAATTAAGTCAGATCAGTCAGATGAATCTCGTCGCTGAGTGCAGCAGTAACGAAGTATAGTTTCCAGCTTCCTTTCTTTCCTTCTTCATTATGAACGGGCGGATTCAATCTCCTGAATTTCCATTCCACGGTGTCAAAAGCATCAAAAACAACATTTTCTCTGTACAGTCTATCACAGAAACTCTGAAACTTTCAAATATTCCGATCCCCCTGCGATGAATAGCAAAAGTAAACCGCATATCTATCTTTCTCCTTGAAACCCATCCACACTCACTTCCTTGTAAATTGGGAAATAGTTGGTGATACCACGTTTAGTGCACCGTCCTTAGCACAGACCACAGGGACAGCGTTCGTAATACGATTATGTACTTATGTATGTAGCGAAATGTAATTAATGCTTGAGTGACTCCACGCCTTGATCCTACTTGATCCGCAAAACAAATTATCATTCTTCTCAATAAGTGACTCAAAGGTTTTTAAGCCGTAATATTCCCATATGTATGTTAAATTAACTGGAAGTATCCCCAGGATGGAGTTCAAATCGGACAGACATTATTAATAACTTACCTCACGAATTTTTTCCTCCAGATCTACAGATGTGCATAGTATAGATACATATGCATAAACATGCATGACATATCTACTTATATGTAGATACAATAAATCTATTAGCACTATATACTGTAAGAGTTCAACGCTTGCATCAATAGAGTTTGCATGAGCTTTAACATTTCACCAGCCCTGCTGTTCTCTGCAATTTCACAACTGTGCGGATGAGATGTTATTCGCTAAGAATGCTTTCTACGTTTACTACAGCCTTGTACGAGTGTATGTACATATATAGATGTAGATACATATACTATTGATCCAGGCCAGAGGAATAATTGGAAAGACAACACCCCATAAATGTTTGTTTGTAATAGAGGTATAATAGACACGTATTGATATCTTTATTCTTTTTTTTTGTAATAAATCATCAAGTTAACATATTCATAGGTATAGTTGATGTGACCAATTTGTTGTAAATTAATGTTGGTAAGTATAATAAGATTAATTCCACAATGTACAATACCTGGGACTGTGAGTCAACGAATGAGACAGAATAATAACTGTAATTATTATAGTTTCCATCAGGTTGCCTCTACATACTCATACATAGCATTCATATATTAATGTGTGTATATATGGGAGTATGTATGTAATGTTATACATAGATATATATGTATAGTCACTAAAAAAAAGCTTCAATTTTTTTTTGTCAAGCATATATATTATATAGAGGTACTAATAATTATTACTCCTATTATTACACACATGGGCATAGTAATGGCAATAATAATGATTAATCACCTTAAGTAATATTTTTTTTTATCCAGCGTTCCCTTTCCTTAAGTTAATATATATTCATATATATATTTATATAAGATTTTATATTACGTTCACAACAACAATATAGAATAAATTCCTTGATATTTCCCCTATATATTGAGTACAGTAATGTTTCTGGGTTTTAATATCATTCCTTCGAGAATTGAGTTGCCGGTATATGTATCTATGTAGTTGCACTATATAGTGTAAGTGCAATGCGTGTCTTCCCTTTAAATATGGAGAGAGATACAATTTGACGGAGATTTCAATAGTAATTATGATTAGAAAGGAAAAAAAGTGTCCTCATCCCTTTTTTCGTGACTATATAATTATTAACAATTCCGTGTTTTTTCCCTATAGTTGTCTGTTTTTGCAAAAGTACATCAATATTGTAGTATAAGTATAGATACAGATATATACATACTTATACTTACACATCTATACAATGTACCACTGTTTTGTTGAATGAACCCAGTCCGTACTGTATGTTTGGAGAGTACGGACGGATGTCGTTAGTTAAAATCCCCAATCGTCGTCATCATCATCACATTTCATAGTAATTTAAAGACCGATGCATTCCAAGGATGCGGCTGTAATGTATAGGAGTATATAGAGAAGATAGCATGTAACAGAGAAGAGAGACGATCAGAATATATAACACCGACCAACAAATGTTTTCTGATGAGTGAATTTTTTTTCTTGACACATTTACATATACATATGTATGTATGTATATACGTATCTGTTCAGCTCTGTACTCAATTATAGCAACCCAATTTCCCCTCCATGTACTTCATAATAATTATTATAGCTACAATAATAAACACCCAAAGAATTAGCCCCGCTGTCCCTTTTTTGTGTTCAGTTTCCCCCTCCTACTACTAGTAAATACTCTAATTAGTAATCATCCTGTTTAAAGCATACATAATGAGATTTAATAACTTTCACCGAGAATTATTTTTTCAAAGTACAGAATTCAATTTTTGTAATAATTATTTTTAACCCTAGGAAAAGTAGATATATCCATCACTATATATCAATATAGAGATACACGGAGTTCTCACAAGCCATGTGTAACAACCATATAGATAATTAAATACTTGAGAATCACTATAAAACCCGAAAACATATAGACAAGTAATTTAATTACTTTTAATATACACCAAGGGCTTTTACAAATTCATATCTTCCTAGCAAGCCTGTTTCCTGCCCTCCAAAATCAGGACCACCCTTGTGCTTACAATCACATGGATGGCCAAACACGAGCCTTTTAGCATTCTCATGTGTATACGTAAGAAATTATACTGTAAACATTACACCGGTTATAAATTAAAATTACACTACTACTAAAAAAATGTGCAATGCGGAACATTGCATGCACAACAACACCATAGTAAGTAGTTATACATAGGTTGTATCGTACAAAGTAAGACTTTGAAAGAAAAGTGCAAAATTATATAAACACAAATCGGACCAAAACCTCACGTGCATAACATGAGGGATGTTCCTAGATTGTTTTGCATGTTTGTAAGTACATATTGTGGGTTTCAACTGTGTAGCAACAAATCCATAAACTATTTCATCACCCCAACTTAACGAACAAGACAAGGAAGGACTAATTAACATACTACTATAGTTCTTAGCAGTTGTGTAGTATGTGGTAGTAAAACACGACAAACTTCCTCCTTCATGAATAGCTCCCATTATGTCTACACAATAGTAGTTAATATTTAAAACACCAGCATTCCAGCAAATTTTTAACTTAACTTTCAGCAATGTCTCCCACAATTTCTGCTAGCTATAGAAAAAAAAAACAAATACTTGCAAATTGCGGAGACAGTTGCTGTCAGTGAAGTACAATGTGTACAATACGTTCTTATAATGACCTGCAATTAAGTTTCTATTACAGTAATAATTATATTTATTCTCACAAGTAATTTATATGAGTACTTAAACATAGCCGGTATACTCGACGCTCTTCAAATGTTCAATTACCGGAACCAAGTTTTTTTTGTTTGTATGTATTTTACGACGAATGCCTGCAAGGGCTACGACAACTACCTGTTGTGTTTCTCTCTCTTTTCTCTCTCTCTCTCTCTCTCTCTCTCTCTCTCTCTCTCTCTCTCTCTCTCTCTCAAAACCCCATGGTTGTTTCATGCTAGGAACTTAGTGAAGTATACTATGACATGCGGAAATTTCCTATTTACAGTATTGACAATTAAGAGTAATTGAGAGATATTTCCGTTTCAAAAGAATAATACCAGTAATTTATAGAGATAGTACTTCATATTGAGTTACCCTTGTAGATTATATCATTGAAAGGGTAGAGAAAATACGAGATGAATAAACATAAGCAGAGTTGTTTTTCTCTCTCCTTCTATTCCGTAATATTATGTTCTTATGTATGTATGTACTATGTACTTTAGAGTCACATGAAGTCCCTAGTAGAAAGAACACAAGAGTAGAACAAACTATATAGGTATGTAATAAAGACACCATTAAAACAGAGGAACGATTAAAATTCGCGCATTCAGATTATGTCAAGTATGGTCAACTAGTCCTTATCTGTTGTGTAGTAGTAGCTCATTCAGGATTTCTTTATTATTACTACTATTATTATACACTGTTGTAATAATTATACTTTTCAAATGGATTCATAATAGTTATTATTAGTATTATTATCATTGTTATCCACGCCGCTGACTGAACGTTCTTTGTTCCTAGACGATGTTCTCATAGTAGATATACCTTACAGTGTCATAATGATAAGGTTCTATAAAAAGAAACAACAACCACAAAGTTTTTGTTCTTCCTGCGTGTATCATCATATATCTGGTTTTATTTATTATTATCATCATCATATATCATCTTTGATCTTAAGATTTATTCCTGGATGAATTACTTTATGTTTGTGTTATTGTTCTTGATGTTCACAATGTTTTATTTTTCTTCAGCTAATAATTTTTCCCAATGTGTGTATATACTGTATGTTCATACATTTTTTTAAAATTGCTTGAATGTGTGAAACTGTGTGTACATTTTTGTTTCAATCTTTAATCAAGTACTACAGAATTCTTATAGATGCTTCCAGTGTATACGCTCAAAAGTTATCAGTTATCAACACTGCATTGATGTTTTTAATAAATGGTGAGACGTTGCTTGAAAAGCACAACAATAATAATAAGAATTAATATTGATATTCTGATTTTCAATACTCTTGTGTTTTCATAATGCCTGATAATACAAACCTTCAAATGATAATTAACTGTGTATAGCATATATATTTGTATATATATACTGTTACTGTGGCGAATGTTCAAGTGTGATTTTTAACAAAGTTTTGATAGAGAGAGAGAGAGTATATAGATTCAAGAGTTTCATCATCAATCCATCGGTCTTGGTTTTCTCTTAACTTTCTTTCTTTCACTATAGTATTATCCCATATTATTATTATCATCGTCATTATTATTCTTCATTCACAGACTGACACCTTAAAATGCCACTGAATTTAACTTATGCCATTCAATGATTTTAATGTTGATGATGAAGAATAACCCACAATAATAATAATGATTATATCGTTAGTTTAACAACATGGTGAATGAATTTTCCAACTACAATATTACCCCTATTATAGTACCAAGTAGAAGTAGACAGTAGTTAGTAGTGTTCAACTTTTTCCGACAATGATTTCTTATTACAATTTTACTTAATATTTTTTCCATTATTATTTCCACCACTCACTCCGAAGACTGTCACACTGTAAGTACTCTGGTATATATTTTAATGTTAAATATATATGTATATATATACGCACAAGCAAACAAACACTTGATTCCCCTTCCATCAATATCATCAATAAGGTTCAGCATATTCCTTATCATTGCCATCCAATTGAGTTCCATGAATTCATGTAGTAGCCCCATCATTATCCATATGCTGGTGTAGTTTTAAAATGATGTTCTTCATGTATATAACCATTGCGTTGTAAGTAGCATTTTTTCCAAATATACCAAATCCATCCAGCGTAATATATTTATTTATGTATATATTATTATACACATTTGATTTCCTCATGTATATACACACTTCTTATAATAATTCTTCGGTTGTTGCTTTTCACTTGATCTTCCTTAAGAATAATAATTATCAACGGCTGATGTTATGTGTCTTGCTCTCACAAGTAAGATTTTCTTGCTTGTTCGAATATCCTGCATAGCGTGCGTACAGTTCATTATACACACCTGACAATATACTATTCTTCCTTCTTTCACCGTTGGATCAGACTCGTATATTGACAAATAGAGAGAGATATTAGTAATACGTGTGTGTAGTGTACAGTGTTTGTGTTTTTATACATATATAATTATATATATCTTTTTAAAGCTGTTTCCTTTACATTCTCTTCTGGTCATTCGCTTCCGGTTGGTTTCTTTCCAATAATTATTATGATAATAATAACAATAATAATAATAACTGGGTGACCTTGTGGACTATATGTTCATGCTGTGGTATTTCCAAAACACAAAAATGAATACATATACCGAGACATTCTTTGACAACAACAATAATTACATAGAATATATAAATGCAATGAGAGAAACACGAAAAAAAAAACATTTAACAACTAAAAATAATGATAACAACGATTTGTTGTTGCTGATGGTGTTACAATCATATAACCATATGATATATAGTTAATTACATTAACTGTTACGCAGGAGTAATTACAAAACAAACACATTATAAGGATTACACAAACAGATTTTAAAACCCATGTGTGTTCAGCATAATTGGAGAGGAAAACATACGTGCACACATGCATACATACATATTCTGTAATTTAAAAATTTCATTATCTGTGGGTAAAACATACTGAATTATGCAGGTAGAATAGATATATGTTATAGATAGTTTAATAATTAGGTATAAATTCAATGGTTTTCCATTCTGTAATTGTATCTACAGTATATATATATGGTTTCCATAGTTACATGTTTCACATGTGTGTATGTATGTGTGTTTATGTATGTATGTACGTGTATGTTTCTGTGTTCTGGAAGTGTTAATGTTTCATTATATCTGCGTTTTTAAGTAATGTAAATGTATTTCACCTACAGGTTTCAATTTTCTTCAACAGTTAATTAATTACTCCCTTTTCTTCTCATGCGAAATTTTAAAATTCTTAAATCCTTCCTCCAACAATATAATAACTATTAATTATTATTATGACACAGGGGTACACAATTAATTCAAGTAGGTATGTTTACGGACAATAATTCATCAAAATTACAGTACCATGGTAGTTACACTTGATATACTAATTATAATTATGTATCATATGTAAACACGTAGCAATAATAATAATGGTATACAATAATGATAATAATAATAATCAATAACTATTATAATAATAATAGTGAATGAAATAACGTGGAACGAAATAATCGAGCAATTAGGTAATGTTTTTATGTACGTAATATAGTAACAACAATACAATAATAATAATAGTAATAATAACAATAAGAATTACTTATTAATTATACAATCATAATAATAATGTATTTTTGCTTCAAATTAACTCACTTTTTATATCCACTTGCATTTGCTTTTTTTGTTTTCATTCTTCATGTAATTATAGGGAATCATATTATATTCATCATTTTCACACTAAAAATTTATTCTTTCGCGCATCATCATATCTCTCTCTCTCAACTTTCTCACCATCTTAAATCAAAGAAGTGCTTGTAGATTTTTCCGTCTTAATGGCTTCACTTTGATGTCATCATTGTTACGAATTCTGCAAAACACAAAAAAGGACAAATTCATTAATTAGCTGCATTTATTTAAAGACGTGGGTTTCATCCCTTAAAACACTATAAATTAACCTAGCCCCTCCATGATTAAAATCGCAATTACCGCTACGCAATGATTTCTTTATGAAGTAAGTTTAGCTTTACAATTTTAAGAACTATTTTATTTACTACACGTACTGTGAGTAAGTCTATGCAAATCAACAGCACCTTTTTCCCCTATTAAATTTGGTGTGGACCCTTTTTACACGCCATCAAACAACCGCTCATCGCATGTCTACTGACTTTCTATACTTTTCATCTGCCTCCGATATATTTCACCAGGTATAACAAATACCTCTGAATTAAGAGTGGCAAACCTCTCGACTTTAGCAACACATTCTCCTCTTGAAGTTAATAAATTTTATTTAAAAAATATCCTCTTAATGACATCATCACGAAATGGGACAGAAACTCAGAATCTCGGAAATGAGGAGTCCTAGAGTACAATCATTAACGACGTCATCAATGCATCATCATAATAACTTGTTTCATTAACCAATATAGGTATAATGTAAGTATAGGTATATACGGCACTCCTACTTTAACTCACTGTTAGTAACCTCTTCTGGCTCTGCCTACTCTCTCTTACAAAAACACCAGCAACAGAAGCAATAGTCGGAAAATCATTACGTCGCTATTGTCATTAGGAGTTGTAGGCATAGTAACACAATGAATATAGAGGTACATAATTATATACACCTTAACTCAGTCATGCTTCCACAGCCCACTCATGTGTGCATACTTGTACAGTAAATACTCAAAAGTACACTTGAACCACTAGTAACAAACTCAATTTTTGTATCCCACAGTTCTTACATTAAATCATGGGTGGAATTACAGAGGAAAAAATGAATTATAGTAGATTGTCAGGTCCAATACGACAGATAGAGAGATACCTATGTAGAGGAACAACGAAATGTTAGATCAAGACGAAGAGAGGAAAGAGAGAAGAGAGTGAAAGTCAAAGTAAATTGGCGAAACATGGCTATACTACAAAGTACATTAAACTTCAGAGTCAAGTGGTATACAACAGTCAAGTCTAGGTCAATGGTGGAAGGCAAGCCATTGAATGCTTTCAAGGGGGAAACACTAAGTACCAGAATACTAGTGAAAGAGAGAAGAGAGAGAGCGAAAGAGAGAGAGAGAGAGAGAGAGGGAGAGAGACCGAACCAGAGAGCAGATACGTTCGACCGAAAGTTCAGGCAATATGTGTGTTCGCTAGACACAGAGAAACATGATACAAGCCTGTCGCATCATACTAGGCAAGGTTACACAAGGTAACATGTCCCTTACACACATGTAACAGGGATTTAGACATGCCGATACATACTAACCCAACATATGTAGAAACTTCAGTACAACAAGAATAGCCAGCAAAAAAAAATACTTATACACGTTACAAAATAAGACACACAGTAGTAGTCCGCAGAAATCCACACAGACAGAAAACCAACAACGGTACAAGACAATTTCATTCCCTTCTCAACCACTCGTAATAAGTACATGCAACCCACCAAAAGTGCTTCAACGCCAAATACAAGCTCCATGTATGTATGTGCCAGAGTGAAATGAACCTTAGATATTTCAAGGAACAGATCTCTGGATGCATTCTCTGACGTTTTATACCAACTATTTGGTTACCATATGTTACAGAAAAGACGTAGATAGATGTACAAATGTGAATGCATGCATACATATATACATAGATACATTCACCCATGTAACAAACTCACAGGGTAAAATATCCATCCAACCGTATTTTTTCGTCTGTATCAAGAAAAAAGGAGGGAGGGAACAGCGCGCGAATGCGAGAGAAAGAAATAGAACCACTATAGAAACCGATCTAAAATAAGTGGGTAATGCAGTCAGAATACAGAGAGCTGTCATTATGTAATAAAGTGAGTGTCGGATCTGGCCTGTCTAAGAAAATGAGCTTTTTACGTGACTGGAGAACGGGGGCCAGTCAGCCTCAAATATTTGACCTACAACAACGTCTATGCTCACGGAGAGCAAGACAAGAGAGAGAGAGAGAGAGAGAGAGAGAGATACCTACACATGGAGATATATACATATCTACAGATATACACATATGGACACTTTCTCAAAGGGGGAACATATACAACAAATACATACATATAAAATAATAACTAATAATTATAGCTTCAAGATTCAGTTTCGGGAATGGAATACTGAGAGAATATGTATTACGTACATGAGTAGAACCGCCAAAAATTCCTGGCACATTTTACACTCTCACATGCAAACATAACTCACTCATACATATCTGAACACAAACACATATATCTAAACAAAATCTGGCATTCGCAACCCTCTCATACTACTCTCATCCTCCACCTATTATTTATTTCTTCCCTCCCTCTCAACTTAACTTCTCAGTACTTCAATGTGCTGTACACACACGAATAAATATCCCAATCACATCTATGTATGTATGTGTGTAAGTCACAGGACCGAGGAAGTGAGATTAAATTATTTTACATGCAACACCCCCAATGGACAACCATTTGTTGTAGAATAGTAAAATGCCATGACTTTTGGCCCTTTACCATTGAATCCTGTCATCACAACACACGTTTCCCACCAACAACGAACCGACTACATCTGAGTAGCACAAAATATGAATACACAAAATCTCGATCCATACATTCGATACATACAGCAGCAACAGCACCAGCAGCACCAACCATCCCCGAACTTTACTGAGGAAATGAACAGGCTAAAATTTATCGAGTGAAAGAGGTTTACATAAGCATGTATTATATGCATGCATCAATAGGTACTGCAGTACAGAAGGAGATATGCTTCAAACAAAACAATGCCATCAGCACAATAAATGACGTACAAACAAGCAGCAGGCTGGGGAAAGGCCATATTAGCATTTCCTCACTTTCAAATCCAGATCCAACGCAAACAAATTACCTCGAATATGACTTCTCTAATGATAATAATGATATTCTATTCTCTTCAGTAGCCAGGGCAAGGGAGAGAAAGGGAAAGTCAACAGCAGAAGAGAAATCAAATCTTCTCCAATTTACACCCCTCATGCCCTACTTTGTGCAGATAAAACCAATGGCATTTCCAGCACGCACAGATAAACAACACAGGCAGTGTGAGAGAGTGCAGTGCATCAGAGACAGTAGGAGAGACACATATTACAGCTACACATACCACAAGGAGCTTTAATCTCAACAATAACAATAATAGTGTTAATAACCATAATATCCACCAAAATATACTTTCAACCGAATTAAATTTCATCCATGGAAGACAATAAAAACAAGAAACGGAGGCACACTTAACCCACAGACATAAGTACATATTATGTACAAACAGCACCTCCCCCAGAAACACAAGAGTGTTGTTAGTACGTACGAAGAAGAAGAAGACATCAAAAACACACACTCACATCCACAAAGATAAAACAAAACTTTCTACAATTTCTCCACCATAACTTAAAATAAGTGACTTCACACCAAGTCACACATTCCAGGAGTAAACCCATAGAACCCACTGAACTACAAACCTATTCTAAAATTCAACTACAGACATATATGTACGTACATCCACACATTTGCTTCTTATCCATAATATTCTTCTACACCCCTGGCCCTAGCATCACTATGTACGAGGTATGTAACACGGACCGGTGTTTTAATAGCGTTAGCCAAGTTCATGTAATTACGATGAGAACACACATACATATCGGGCATAAACTTGCAAAGGGATTTGATAGAAAAAAAAACTACCGACAAAGTTCCTTTAAAAAGCTGTACAAGGTACATAATCCTACTCCAACCTCTCCACAAAAAATATATCCATCACCTACATACCAACTGGCAGTAAAAAGATTATCAATCGACTAAATAAATGCTATTAAAATGTTTCAAAAACTATAAGGTATAAGTTTCACGTTCATACTTTGAACTATATTTGAAAACACTATACTCACCTTCCTACCTACCTACCTAAATTCACCCTAAATTAAATAAGAGGTACCTTCAATAAAAAGAGAAAAAAATCATATGCAGTAAGCGTTTCAACAAAAGAAATTCACTGTAGGTGTAGGTATATAAGATTTGTTTTTATATTTGATATACTCATGCCATGTACCATATTACATACTATTCATATAACATACAATTTTACTGCTCTCCATACGGAGCTGGAGCTAGTCACAGTAAAGAGAGAGAGAGAGAGGAAGAAACAGTTAGAGAAACTATACGTCGAAGAGTCTCGAGAGCTAGAGAGAACTCCATTGGGTTTCGTCCCCCCGTTCACATCGAGTTTTCACAACGAAATCGAACAACTCTCAGCGAACAGCTCTCTACGACCGACGACGACGACTACCACTACTACTGCTTCTTCTTCTTCTTCACAGTATAATAACATTTCGGATGTAGTGCACACACAGGTACATAATATGTATATATATATATATAGATATAATTATACGTACATTACATGAACACAAAAGTAGTACGTCTAAGGGTCTAGTATACCACCTTTCTCTCGCTCTCTTTCCTGCCGTCGCTTTCTCTTCTCTTACCTCGACACAATACCCTTTTAGGCTAACCAAATTGAACAACAAAGCACGCATAACTTCTCTCTCCTTCTCCATTCAAACTGGCCGTACTAACTAATACTTTCAAAGTTAAGGAGGAGTTTAGACAATCCATACGGAAAAGTCATACATGTGGTTATAGGTATTTATTACAGAATATATGTAAGAACAGATCCCAAATACTATTCAACTGGCTACAATTAGACACTACTACAACAACTCCTGGCTCTGCTCATACTCTACTCTGATGCTATTTTGTGTCGGGAAAACCAGAACAGAAAATCCTGTTTCCGTTCTTTCCAACGAAATTCTCCTGCCCTCCGCCTACCACTCCAATTTACATATTTAAACACATTGTATCTTACCTTCAGCTATGTAATCAATTGCGTTTCCTCTTTCTCTCAAACTCATACAAGTCCTTCCCTCTCTCCTCTCTGCCTCTAACTCAAACTCAGCAATCATTCAGTGTAACATACTATATGTCCTGGGTATAAGTATGTATGCATCTCTCTCTCTCTCTCTCTCCTCGGCATAAATGCCTACTCACAAGTGAGCACAATGTGGGCTTAGCCAGTCAAGCAAAAGCTGGCTAAAATCGAAATCGGAACTCAGACATATATCTATGTATGTATACAAATACATAATTACCTACACAGATCTATGTACCTACAGCATATATAATATGAATGTATCCTACCTGGCATTGACAAAGCTACATGTAAGGCAGTAGTAAGACTATGTAGATGTAATCTTACGTTCTTAATTGGTACACATTCTCTCTACCGTTCCGGACAAAAAACTACATCCAAACCAGTAGTGTTCCTATCCAAGTCCTTCTCTCTCTCTCTCTCTCTCTCTCTCTCTCTCTCTCTCTCTCTCTCTCTCTCTCTCTCCGTCTTTCCCAATCTCAACAAAAAACTAAGTACCCACCCAATGAAAAATTGCAGCGCTAGTTGCGGCGGCGAACTTTCATTTAGCTTTTAAGAAATCTGATTTCGTCGTAATCAAGTAGATATGTAGTCCAGGATTTTTATATGTGCGTATACCTGGAGAACATACCCAGACCAAATACTTTGAGCCAAAAACCCATACATAGATACATATCTACATACCACGTCGTCAGCACTTAATGTACACTTGCCCTAAATACATATTCGTGACTCCACTTGAATGAATACCGCTTCGTCTGTACGTTTTTAATGCAGGTATTATACATATGTATGTGCATGCAGAGAATACTGAAGACGAGTCACATACAACAAACTTCACCTACACTTACTGTCCTGAGAGGCAAAAACACGCACAACTGCAAATTTGCAAGGACTGTCAAAGTCAAAATAACTTTGAAAAACTATCAGGATCAAACGTAAAACTAGATGAGCAAGGACAGTATAACGTAAAAATGCGACGGGAAAATTCCCCATGACCTAGATACCTCCAAAATGCACGGAGACAATTTTAAAATGCATAAAGTTTTTTGAAGTATCAATGTAATATGTATATAAGTATATTGTACATAGTCAAAATGTGTAACCAACCCGTGTATACACTACTACTAGTTACGAATAGAACACAATATCCTTGAAATCTTTTGAATCAACTCAAATAATTTTAGCTCCCGAGGATGAATAAGAAGGGAAAGAAGAAAACGAAGAAGAAGTAGAAGAACAAGAAGAAAGAAAAGTAGTAGTTCCAGAGAGCAGCTAACAAATCATATTAATTTCTCCGTCTCATCTTCTCAACTCCAGTACTTTCCCTACGCAAAATTTTCCAGTATCATCTCTTCTTTCTCTCGGAGTGCTGATAAAACTTTCTCGTTTTATTCTCTATAAATACTTATGAAAATCTTTCCATATCCAACACCATCCTCCTTCTACTTTCCCTCCTAACCCAAAAAAATTTATAACATCTGAGCATACGTACATACATGAAAAAACACTTCCATTAAAAGTCACAGTTCATCCAAAGTTCAACTTTTCTTTTCCATTCTCTCAACGTTTATGCATGTGAATCTCGTCGAAGTCTTGAATACTGGAGCGTCATCATTACTATTATTAGGCATAAAGACCATTCCACTCCTATTTCCCTTTGCTCAATTATACCACTGGGGACATATATAGAGCTACTTTTGTATACACTATATACAAAAAAAACATGGAAACGCAAGCACAGAGGATCCGTATACATAATTACAATGAAATTGCAATTTCACCCTTTCTTAGAAACTTTTCCCTATATTTCTATAACATCCATACGTATATCTACATATGTATGTATGTATGTGTAATATATTCTGGCCAAAAAAGAAGTATCCATTCTTTTCCCATGAATGATCACAACTTCCATGCATGTGCAATCATCTATCGAAAAGTAGGGGGGAAATAGATAGATATTTAAAACCCATCCCTATGAAATTTGCCTGCATGACATTTCAACTCCATATAATTATGTACATGCCTCATCATAACTATCCTAAAAATTGTCCATATGAATGATTGTATCCATTCCCAACTGACTACAATTTGCACATGCAAAAATATGCTTTCCCGTCCTTCACAAATGACAGTAGATTCAATATGTGCATACATAATAGGAATGTCAAAATCTCTATGAAAAACATTCATCGAAAATAAGTTCGCATATCAAATTCAGTCAACCCGCCCCCTTTCCCCACACCCAACTCCACCACAGAATTATATTATCTGTATCTGCTTCCATCCATTCAGTCATCCATATTCCACATGATTTACATTTTTTCCTTGAAAATTTCACCTAATAATATTCTCCTTCTACGACTAAAGAATTCTCACAAGGTAGGCACATTTTCACAAATGAATACAATAACCCCCTACACTCCTGAGAAAACAGAGAAAGAGAAACAGTACAAAACCTTTGATTCTTTTTCCATTCCAACTTTAATATAAAGCGAATAATGCGACTTTACAATGCAGAGAACAACAACAGCGAGAAAGTAGAAAATAGAATATAAAGCAAGCTGTACTTTTTCTCTTTCTTCTATAAAGGTGGAGAGAGAGAGAGAGAGAGAGAGAGAGAGAAGACAGAGAGAGAGAGAGACAGAGAGAGAGAGAGAGAGAGAGAGAGAGAGAGAGAGAGAGAGAGAGAGAGAGAGGTAACGGCGCTAAAGCCTCCTAAGGAAGGAAAACGTACTAGGTCATTTCATTCCATACAGTGAGGCAACATGGTTCGCCATTATCTTTCAGCTTACACATACACACATTCTCTCTCTCTCTCTTCCTCCGTAACAGATAGACACGAGCAAAAATCGATCCGTTCCTCGAAAAGGCTTCAACAGAGTTAGTATTTTAATAGAAGAAGTAGGCAGGCAGGCAGGCAGGTAGTGGTAGGAGAAGCGAAGCAGGAGCAGTAATAGTCAGTGAGCATGGACTGAACAGACGATAACCCAGGAGTGGTAGCAGGAGCTAGCAAGAGAACTAGTCCCCACACAGTTACCCCACACATAGTAGCATGACTACTGCTACAACTCCTAAGAAAGGGATAGGGATAGTCAGGGAAGCGGCACAGCACTTTCCCTTTGCTTTCCTCTCCGCTGCTTTTCCTACGTCCCTACCTTTCAACCTTCCAAACCCCATGCTATTCCAACGAACGACTGTAGTTTTAGTTTAGCTACACCATCCACCTCCAAAGTTCATAGTGCCCACAACCACCTTCCTTCCATCTAATAATACACTGACTCTACCGACCTATGTATAGTATACGTACATACAATATGTACATCCCCACATGCCAACGTACCTGATAAAATAACATAACCTTAAACCTTTCGTACTCTTTGCCCACTTCCCCTTCTTCTTTAATATACTAATTCCCTTCTGTTTTTAAAACAGCTTTCTCCTCTATCGCTCCACAGTCATTTATTTTCAAGGAAACCCACAAAACTTTCCATTCATTTAATAAAATGTTACCCCACATATGCAGATAAGAGCATGCACACATACATGCATGTAAGTATATCTATAGGCACACATCACACTCTCTTTATCCACAGTATCTACAAGTATTCCATTTCTCCTGCATCCTTTTATGTATCTGTATGTGCATGCACTTCACCCTTTAAATTACAGAGAGAAAAAACATTAAATAGACACATACATACGATGAAAACGACGACGACGACGACGACGAGGGAAAGGAAAGTAGCCACCTGACTCCCTTCGGCGTAGCAAAATTTTAGCGCTCAACTTATGCATATGCAATCTGAGGTTTAATCAGTGTATTTTCTCTTAGTCCATCTCTCTCTCTCTCTCTCCCTCTCTCTCTCCACTACTACTCTAATACTATATCCTCAAAAAGATTTTCTAGGGTAACATCCAAAGATCCAAAGTAATATGATAACATACACGACATTCCCAGAGCACATCAAGAGAGCTCACTCTGCCTCAAAATAGCGCTAGTGAAAAATACTAAGGAGTAGACATAGATACAGAGAAAATAGTAAAAGCGAGAGAAAGAGTATATGTTAGTATGAACCATGTCAGAGGAGACGAAGAAGCAGACGAAGAAGAGAAGACGACGAAGAGCCAGCAGTATAGGAGGGAAGAAACGTTTCTCTGAACAACATAAGACTGATCGATACACCAGATACAGACTCGAACACACTCCAAACTCATACACCCAGACACAGACACATCATAAGTAAGTACAAGGAGGAAACGAGTAAAAACGGAATATACGATATTGTGGGAAGCAAGTTTGAAATTCCTGGCTGACTCTCCCTTTCTCCTCCATAGTCAAAGAAAGAGGACTTGTATCTATCCCTTCCTTCCCTTCCTCTCTATTCCCCTTTCTCCCTCCATCCTCCACAACGACCACCACTACCACTCTTTTTCTCCCAAGCTCCCACTCTTTTTTTTAAAACTGTAATAATAACCTAAGACTCTTCACGTCTCTTTACAAGACTTTCTAACTCATTTCCCTCCCGCCTTCAAACTATCATGCATAAATACATATCTACATGGATTCCTTCAGCTCCTACAGCAAAACAACGTCTTGCTGGCATCAACGTACACGTACATACATACATAGATAGATACATCAACATACACGATGTTCACTCGTTCATTCCGTACATAGATACATACTAACATGCAGTACTACTGCCGTAGTTACAAGTAACATGTACCCATGCTAAGGACAATCAATCTGTTTCGTCCCTATTTTTCTTTTCCCTTCACTCCCTAGGCTAACCCTTCTCTCTCTCTCTCTCTCTCTCTCTCTCAGCCGCTCGCTCTTTCTTTCTGTCTCACAAAGAGTCTTTCCACATGATTTTTCCTCCAGAGAATTTAAACTCACTCTTCTTCCATCTCTTCCAATCCAAAGGATATAACCCCGGATATGCGGATACATATGATGGAGACAAGTCAAGCGACTGGGTACACACAGTACAAACTACATGCACTTACTTACATAAAACCCTTCCAAGAAATATATAGCCAACATGTCTCAAAGTCACAACCTTTTTACAATTTTAACAAACTTGAATCACATTCTTCCGCTCTTAACATGCTTCTTTCGGACAAGTAACTATTCCATCTATCCATCTACACAACCCACCCGACCCATAACTTTCTAACTAATCTTCTCTTTTCTTTTCTTATTTTCCCATTCTCTTACAGCTACTACATCTACAAGTAGATAGATACATATATGAGCCCTACCACCTACCACAACTAAATATAACCTCTTCTCCGTCCTTCCCGTCGTGGGATATATGTATAAGTATACGTATGCACGTATGTATGTACACGTTCTGACTGTCTTCTTCCTTCCCTACATACATTATTATTAGCACTGACACACTTCCCTTAACATCTTTGTAAATGCATGTACAATTTCTTTCTTTCTCACTTCAACTCTCTTCTTCTTCCCTCTCTACTTCTGTAATAAATACTTTCTCCTGTCATTCTTCCACGCCACACTTTACCAACCCTTAGTTAGTGGTATACCATTGCAATTCTCAGCCCGTCACTCACTCCAAAGAATAGCTTTCTACGTGCCTTCATGTATGTACATGGTTACATATATGTACATATGTATGTAAGTAGCCTCGTATGTATTCCCAAGTAAACGAGTAGTAACATCTTCTCGAAATAACAACAACAACCCCTGAAGAAGGAAGGAAGCAACAGCTAAAATAAATTAACCCATCAAAACTTATATCAACTCCAATTTAAAACATTGAACCACCACCCAAGTGAACATGAAAAACTGTATAAAACAAATCTCCCCATTTTTTCCAATCATGATGTCAACAGTAGTGAGCGGGTTGGTTGCAATAATGACTACATGTCTATACTAAAACCATATTTTTCTACTCACATATCTGTCACACATACATATGTACATACATATGACGGAACCTACAACATCTGCACAGAAAAATACACAACCCTGGACCTCCTCCAGCCGCTAAATTGTAATACTAAAAACAACTATATAATATTATACAAGTTATCTACACACGAGATACAGTATAGTTTTATCTCACATAGAAAGTATCCTGGACAGATCCAATTCAACGAATCGAACATCATAAATTCCCATTTTATATCATTATCACTATCATCATCATACATGATGCCAACATCATAAACTTACAGTGTAACATGATACCTCGTTCTCTGTCTCCGTCGCTCTAGATTTTTTCCCATTCCTTTACTACTGTAGAAATAACTATAAATAAAAGCTCATGTCTTTCAAATAATATGTACATAACGACCCCGGATCATACTGTACCAACCTGCCTACATCAAGATTGGGCAAACTACCATATTTTCTTTCTCACTTGAATTATAACGGCATCCCTTTCACAGAGAGGATAAGAGAGAAAGAAACAAGAAAGAAAAGAAGAAAAAGAAAGAAACACATTTAGAACCGATTCCTTTTGGTGTTCATACACACACACACACACACACACACACACACAAACACACAGCACAGCCACATCAAATCTAGATGCACACAGTAAAGTCAAACACAAACTCTTTCACACTATGTACCTTAATAACAAATAACAGGACCTACAGCGGAAAAAACTAACCTCGCCAAGAAACAAACAGCAACTTTTAAACTTCACATACAATCAAATCACACTGTCAACGTAGTCGGCGGCAGAGGTGAATTTGTTTCAAAAACAAAAAAAAACGTAAGAATATATAGCTGATTTATACACAGTATGTGAAAGACAGGCAGGCAGGCATGCAGACACATCATCAAAAAAGACATGAGCATTCTCTCCTCCAGTACACGTGTTTTCTACCTTCAGTAGCACTATGCAAAACCACGTAAAAGAAACGTAGGTATATATATATATATATATACAGAATATATATTGATGTACATATATAAGTGTCAACCGCAGATATCACCACTGCTATGCAAAACACATGTACAAAAAGTCAATCAACTGAAACGTAGACAAAGGGCTCACTGACTGAGAATGGCATATATGCCATAAAACTTTTCCTGTATACATGTTTTTGAAACCAACAGTCATTGTTCACAGTACAATGTCACCACAATAAAACGGGAGACCTTTACAAAATAAATATAATTACTTGTAGAAGTATGACATCCCAAAATAATAACTTCCTTGTAAGCATTCCTAGCTTTGAAATCAGTGAGTTACTTTAAGTAACTAAAAAGTAATTAAACTTACTCACTAGTAATTGAACATTTAAAGCTACACTATTAATACGATTAATTCAAGTGTATGGATAAAACGAACCGTCCCAATTTGTACTGAATTTCCTGTTTAAACTACACTAATCTCATGAAGGATGGACGTGTATGAAAAACAACTACATAACATGCTACATAATACATACAAACATACATACACACACACAAACATAAAACAAATGTACCTGCACATTTGAGCAACAAAACAAGAAAAACAACACTCTGCTATGTACGTGCGTAATTCTCTGGAGACATCTCGCAAGTAGCGCTATTTCATTCCTACTTTATCTATCCGCCTTTACTTTTTATATTCCCCGTCCCATACGAGGAGTTTCCTACTGCTCCTTCCATTTCTACAACCTCTAAAATATCCTCCTATTTGCATAAACATGCACACAAAGACAGAGAGATCAAAACTCAATTCCGTTCCTATCCCCGTATCTGCAGACAAACACACACACACACACACGTACATATATAGGTCCCGTACAAACACAAACCGAAACCGGCATGCTATAATAGGATAAGTATAGGTAGTAGCTGGAGTAGCAGACACGGCTAATAGACTCAACGTTTCTTATTTTGCTAATAGCTTGCAACAGATAAAGGCTTCCTCCTTCTTACTCGTCTCTTGCGTCTCCCGACGCGCTACCACTCACTTTATAGTTACTCCCCAACCTTTTCAAAGTTGTGTGTGATATCAACCGTATCCAGATTACAGAAGAAAGTCCATAGGGGTATATGTAATTATATATCGTGTATGTATGTAGTTAATAGTTTATGACGGAAATAATATTAAAAAAAACAATTTCAAAGTACTACTGGCTTCAGGTATATTAATATTATACAGTAGTAGAAAGCCAGGATCAGACCATAGCCAAGGGGAAAGAGAGTTCAAATAAATATATGGATATCGTTAAGTAAGTTACTCTACACACACGGAACAAATACAAACATCCGAAATCCAATTTCCATGCTTTAAACATATATACATATAGTGCTGAGGAACTGAGTGAGTGAGTAAGCCTACTTTTAAACAAATTACACCCCCAAGAAAAACAAGGTCGTTGACAATTAAAAGAAACACATATGACTTGAGGCAAAATATAAAAAAATAAAATAATTACTTGGTTTGACTTTTCACCCTTCCTCCTCCCCCCCTCTCCTACATTAAACCAGGTGTAAGCCTATTATATATACCACTACTCTACTATATTTGGAAAAATTGTTAGCTGACATATTCTAAATCCCATGATATGTGGAACACGTGTGTTTGCGTCAATAGTCCACATATACATATAATTATATATATATATATATATATATGCATACATACCTAATTACGCGAAAAGACAGAGCAAAGTAATATTGTATTCTACTATGTACATATAGTCAGTCAATCAATTTCGTCGCAACATCGATCCATTATTTTTCCCTCCATGCCAATGCATTGGTATGCTGCTGAATTTGCACACACACACACGCATATATGTATGTACATATATATACATAAATAATACGTATCCCGAAACTCGTAGTTGCCACATACTAGTTCTAAATATTCCATTCAATTTTCACAATTCCCACGCTCAGGAGAAATAGCTAGCATACACATAGCTTTCAAATACAATAAAAGAAAGAATCTTTGGGAAATCCTTCTTTCCCACCAATATTGAAATAACAGTTCCTGTAGCATTTGTTTTAGCCTTAAAAAAAGTAATGGATCCTGAAAAAGGGTACACCTTCTCATAACAAATTTAAACATACACATACCTATCCCTACTTTCTTATTTTCGTGCTAGTCGTATAGTATCATCCTCACTCAAGCCTCATTCTGAACCTTTATATAAGGTATCAATATGAACTCTTCAAACAACACATTTTCAATCCATTTAAAAACTTTCCCCCAAAAAATTGTAATATTATTTTAAGCAAGGATAACATCTCAATGCAAATATCCTTGCAACGTATCCATTAGAGTACATAGCGTTGCTTCAGACGGCTTAACGGGGTAATATACTTATATTTACGCTTATACCCATACCATACATATAGGCCTATCAAGGAGATGGCATTTCACAAGAAAAAATAACAACACAACAGCGTTCAAAAAACTCGGGATAAAATATGTACGGAGACATCTTTTAGAAAAACAAGATCAGAATAGAAAGAAAAAAAAAGTAGAGCTGCTCTTGTCACTACAGAAGTTGCACACCTCTTTCTTTCTGTGTAGTCGTCACAGTGCAGATAAAAAGCAGCACAGCACATTGCCGGAACCTTCCTCATGTTTTCACAGCATATCATTTTTTTTTCTTCAACGAATGTACATTTAAATATAATATGTTACCATTCATGTATACCGTTTCTCTCAACTTCCATTTCCATATCCAAACACAAATGACACATTTGGTAACATACATATGTACATGGTGCTCTATATAAAAACATTTATAGATTACATACGTACTGACATACAAAGGCCTCAACTGGAAAAGTCTCCTTTATAGTTTTTACAGCATACAAACATTATTTTACTGTAGATACTTCTTTAATTCATTCCAAACCCAGCATATTTGGTATGAGCACAGTCAAATACCCACAAAACGATTGATAACGAAACTTCTCTTCAACTAAAATCCAACTCTCATATATATAGATATATATAGAGTATCGATTTCTTAAAAATAATGATGATAATGTAAGGAAATTGTTTCTACACACACACACACACGCATACATAAGGACATACCTATAGGTACATGTAATTACATGTACACATAGATGCACACATTTTTGCTCAAACCTTCACAAATGTATCTGCTATTATACTAAAAACAAGTGCCTTTTCAGCTGTACAGTACAAGACCGTCACAGTCTTTGCCCCTAGCTCCTGTACAGCAGGCCGTTCATATTCCTTACTCCCAGTCCTATTTATTTATTTACATACCTGCGCGATTACGACATGTATAAACAAATACTAATATTACTGTTTACTCCAAAAGACGAACGAGCAGTGTAATTAGTGTACTTACAACTTCCACGATAACCAACTCTACAACTGCAATAAATGACATAGTTTATGCTGTTTACAACTATTTGTCTTCACCTGAAGCTGGGTCCGTTAGGAAAAACCCATAAGAACCTAGACATTATTTATATGAAGGGATATCCCCTCCCTACGACAATCCAATTTTTCATCCGTTCACATTACGCTTACTTTGTATGCAATATACAGGCAGGCAGGCAAGACAAGGCAGGACGGAAAATGGAAAATAGCAAGACGATATGAGAAAGAAAAAGCCCATCCTCTTCACATTGGTACATTTTGTTTTTATACCATTAGATATGTCCTCAACAGAAAGACGAAAGACTCAATGAGAGAGGGAGAAGCGAGAGACGCCTGTAACTTGCTGGCTGGAAGGTGATGAAGACGATGATGATCATCATTATGATCTCTTTATTCCTTCAATAATAGGTTAGAGGCCACACTCGGCTACTACTCCTCTCTGTAGCATAGATCTATTAAAATATTTAGAATTCAGAGGCCAGAGGAGAGGGGGTACTTAGGTCATTATATATGAACAATGACTTCTGCAATCTACAGTCTAGAACTAGGAGATATAGATATAGTAAATATGCCCCGAGAAATTTCTACGGATGCATTATCAACTCACAGTCACAAAAGCTCCGGTACAATAATGCTAGCATGTGAAACCCGTCCAACAACAAGGCAGCCAATTTCATGCCTTGTACTGGTACATTCCAACTTTAACTGATCCCGCTGGTGATAGCATACCAGCACAAGGCTCTCTCTCTCTCTTTCTCTCTAAACTTACTCAACTCACATGTATCCGGAAAACGGGAGAGAACCTACATACCTAGTTATAAACATATAAGTATTACCAAGTACTACACTACACATCTTCTTCTAATTCTTCATTTCAATCCACTTTGATGTACATACATAAAAGCCAAGTCAACTGACGAGCTATCACCCAAAATGCATATCTAATGATAATAATAATATCATCCTCATCTGCACAGTAGTAGTAGTACACAAAAGTTGGTGTAAATCCCAAAGACGGTGAGACCCTGGGGAAACATGGGGAGACATAGTGGAAACCCATACTGAGTGAGAAAAATCCTGAAGGGAAGTACCTCTATTGTATGCACAACTGGAGTGTATCAGCATACTAAATCGTTTAGTTATCTATCACTACATAATACAGAAAGACATGGAAGAAGAAGACACCGAGAGACTTGGGACTCCGTCCAAAATCTCAATCATGGTACAATGAACTTGAGAGAGAGCTTTGTGAGTAGGATTTTTTTTATCGCTCTCTTCATCCATCTAACTACACATATGTATATGTGCGTCTCTAGATATATATCCACATGCCATACAAATCACATATGTAGATACAATGTACAATTTTAAATATAATATGCAGCTACTTATGCACCAATCTATTACTGACCCGGTAGAAAAATTATGTGTGCATAGTAGTAGTAGTAGTATAGAGTATGCACCTGAAAATACACTGCACGTCAAGAAGTCTAATAAATACACAGACCCTGGTATACATGAGTCCGTATCTGTGGGCTTCCACTCACATACATACATCATACAACATTTTGTAAAAAGTATGCACTCATCCTAAGAACCTATCACTTCCACAACCATTTCCAAATGCACTCCCACCAAACGACATTTACCTTCTAACTATACACATGCACACATTTATATATGTACATACATATGCCCATGAGACTGTCCTGGATTTCAATTGCAATAAGAAGAAGTCAACTTCAACTACTTTCTTTGCACTCCAACTCAGCCCATGAATCTACATGCACAAAGTACCTATGTAGGTATGTATGTATGTATGTATGTAGTACTGTCGGAAGCAATATTTAATTATCCAGCCAAGTCTTGTGTGTACTGAGCTCAGAATTATTCGTACCAATATTTAAGAGCGTATTTCCCATGAATTAAACAATATATTTAGCAATCGAGACCACTACAAATAATTTAAACTCCCAGCCTTAAGTAGCATACATTCCCGGATAATATTAGCCCGGTTAGAGAGTGATTAGGACTCAGTGCATTATTTAGTCTCTGAACAAATTACCATTAGATTGTGGTCGTTAGTACATGTAGTACGTCGTACTGTGTGTAAATGCATTGTCAATAAACCAAGCCCCTACAAAATGTCAAAAGTTAAGGGGTTTCCAGTAACCATTACTATTACAATGTACAAGATCGTTTATCGTTTCTAATCATGGAAAACCAAACCTGAGTCTGGAACAATAAATATCCTCAGAGAAAAAAAAATCTTCAGCGTGTTTTAAATAAACAACAAGACATAATTCTATATAACCTTCTTAAAAAAGACAGTGACTCTCCTGTCTTCACAGAACTTGCTTCAAACAGACGAGCTCGGGAGGAAAGGAGGAGGAGAAGGAGGAAAAGCAATCAAACGAAACTTTTCACACAAAAACTACAAGCCCGAGCCGAACAAAATAACCTTGAGTTTGCAATTGACGTTATTTGATGGAAAAGAGAGACGAAGATAGGGATAGAGGAAGCGAGAAAATCTCAAGGAAATAAAAAAAAAATCATTCTGTTTTCCACATGTCCACTACAAAACTGCAGCATTTATTAAGTGTGACTGTGTGTGTGTGTGTAACATTATACGATCTCAGCCCCAGTCAACTCTGCTCTACCAACTAACTATCAAATATACCTCCGATTCTAACAAAGCTATCGATTGTTGTAATACGAAAAGGATAACGTGGAAATACCTCACCGTGGTATAGGACGGTATAAAGTATAAATTCAATAGTCACAAGTCCATACATATGTTTACAGCTTGCAGATAACAAAAAAACTAATAGAACCAGTACGAATGGAGAGAATCAAAAAAAGCTACGTAAATCTGATTAACCCAATCATTTCGTTTTTTTTTACTCCAGCAGTCTTTCATTCTGTACCGAAACGATTTCCTTTTCTTCCCTCTCTTTCTCTTTCTCTCTCTCTCTCTCTCTCTCTCTCTCTCTCTCTCTCTCCCTCTCTAACACAGACATACATACATACACACTTTCTCTCCGTCTATCTACATTACTCCAACTCTAACTCACCCAGCCATCCAGTCTCAGTCAGTCAGTTAGTCAGTCAGCCAGGCAGTCAGTGAAAAAACAACTCCCTTGACAACATTTCCTTTGAAAATCGTTGGTGGTGTTAAAATTTCCATTAAACCACAAACTCTTACTACTGCAGACATTCACTCTTCTTTTTTCCTCCCAATCCCTTGATATCGCTCTACTACTACTACTACTTCTACTCCTACTATTATATACTACGAAGAATGAGCTTCTTATAAGTTTCAATCAACACAAAATTTCAAAACCAGAGAATCACACTTACATATAAGCAGACTGATTCTAAGTTCTAACCTACACAGATCCTTCGTATATATAGAGAAGCAGAAGTGAACAAAACAAGGGATATGGAATGAATGAATGATTTAAACTCAAACTTTTCCTCCTTATCATCCACTATTCTTTCTCTATCTATATCACCCTCACTTCTTCCAGAGCCAAACCAACATTTTTCTTTCCCTGGGTATACCTAAAGCTATCTATATCCAGGTACATGTTTATATAAAAGCTACATAATATGTTCACCAGCGGCTACAAAGGTCCCTTGTAAGATCGCAAACTTCTTCCTATAAAACTTACACAACGTTATTATTCTCAGTGTCGCATACGACGATCGATTGAATCATTCAAGCTATACTTATTACTGTAAAAAAAAGGGGAAGGAGAAGAAGAAGATGATGACAACGACAGCTATGGAGTATATATATATATATATATATATATATATATATATATGTATATATATATATGTATATATGTGTATATATAGAGAGAGAGAAACATACGAAGAAAATTGTGAAAGCAAAGCTTTTTCTAACTATCCCCTCTATATTTATAACATTGCAAGTCAATTTTCTCAAGTTAAAAAAAAACTCACGTCTATCCAATTTTTATCACCAATCATTTCGTTTTCACTTCGTTCCCAATTATTATTAGTAATAAAAGCCAGCCTTCCTGTCATCTTACACTTACTTAGTAGTATGTCCAGTATAGAAGGTGATACGAGTATACATACTAGAGACAAGTAGTAGAGGTGCAGGGATAGGTGATTGACTCAATGCGACATCATCGAGCCATTCATGGCATTTCACAAGCACAAGAAGAGAACGAAGAACGAGAAGGAGAAGGAGAAGAGAGACGAGAAGCAAGAGATCTAATATGACTATCTTCATTCACCATTCAGCACCAGTAAGATAAGTAGTGAAAATTTTCCTCTTCTCTTACAATCCGTTTTATCTTTTCCTTCCTTCCTCTCTTTCTATTTATTTCCTTCCTTCCTATCATTTTTCAAACTTTTAATTTCAGTTCCATCAGAAATACGTACAGGACAAATATGCAAGTGGAGGATGGGGGAAAAACCTTCATGTAGCTTCTCCTGTCTTAAGTCTACCTTTGCAGGTGATCTATTTTCAAAGACGAGTTTTTGGTTTCATGTAGAGCAGATACATTTATTTACCTTTTCCTACTACAGATAGATATGCATCTACATATTTCCCCATTAAGAATGGATGCGTCTCAAAGGAATTGACACACGAGCTCAACTTTGCGATACATAATACAGGTTGAAGTTACAGTACATATCGAATAACATTTTTTATACCATATACGAAATGTACAAAGTACAGATATACTCACCCACATTACCTTAGAATGATGTTAATGACAAAAAGTTCAAAACTAACTCTCATCTCAAAGATGAGCCAACAAGATAAAAATATGAGGTGAGAAAGTTGAGTTCGTGTAAGTACTTATATATGTATAAGTATCTATATTTATTTCCTAAGACTACACCATATAGGTATGTGTGCATATTACGCATATTTGCATGTCACCAGGACACTGTAGCATAAAGAAAGCAATATTGTTCAGGCCAACTTAAAACCAACAGAAAAGAGTTCAATGACGACTTACTCCTCACAGTACATTTTTTGTGTGTACGTATAAAGTTACGTAATAAGTTTATAAAGAACCGGCATTCCCATACAAACACAAACATAACATCTCTGAACTGTAAAGAAAACAGTGAGAGAAACATTTGAGCGAGGGAGAGAGAGAGAGAGAGAGAGAGCGAGATAGATAGAGACAAACAGAGAGAGAATTGAAGAGGGGGTGGTAAGTTTTGTCATCATCGACAAACATAAACATACACAAAAGCTCTTGTTATATCCATTAACAAGTTACCCACACATATTCGTTTCCTTCCCGTTTCATCCTCTCAAGTTCCGCCGTCGTCCACAGAGCACAGAGGAGTTACAACTTAATACTCACTTTACCTAATCATATATTATTACGGACAGAGTTCTACATATCATGTATCCACACTTTTTGCGTGCAAATATTATCTACATGTAAATATGTACTATGTACATATCAAAACCGTCTGTCTGTCTCGAGAAAAAGAAACAGTAAGGCCGTAAAATAAATAGATGCAAAGGCAAGAATTTATTGTTATTATTAGTATTATTACTTCTGTTAAATATCATACTATAATTTTTCTTCGGCCCTTATGTAACTTATGACCAAAAGGAGAATAAAAGTCCACGGAAAAAATACTTAGACACCAAGGACAGTAATATTGCAACATAGGCATTTCTTAAGTACGTATTCATACATGTTGAAATTATGTTTGCATCCGCTATAATTTTTTTTCCCATGCTGATATTTCCCACTGGAACTTGAAGCGGTTTACAGAAATATGTATGTATGCAAGTATGCAAAGCTCAAAGATATCTAAAAAATCCCTGCAGGTTGAGTTTCGATGTATGATCAAGAAGCGCAACCCTACGACCTAAAACACTACTACTAAATGATAAGTTACGTATCCTTTAATTACACACTCATTATTTATTGTAAACAACAAAAACGGAGTTACCATCAATAAAAAAAACTCATCTTATCCTTGAATAACCACCACTTCTCCGCTCCTAGTGGTTTTTATTACAATAGATATGTTAAAAGTTCTACAACCACCAATCAACTATATATCCTTCTCTTTATTATTACTATTTCAGCTCACGTCCCTCCCTCCTCACACGACTACGAAAACTACTACTAAACTACTACACTAGCGATTGATTAAGACAAGAAAAAACTCCTCACGTAATAGTCTAGGCCAGATTCCTTCTACATGTAAAATTCCAATACATGTAGTCTCTTCCCCACACTGAAACTACATACCAATGCTAACACACTGACTGTCAAAGGGCACTTCATGGAAACCTGACTATAACAAGTAAAAATAAAAGTACTTTAAAGTATTACGAAAAAAAACCAACTTGCAATTCCAGATTTCCCATTTTTCTTTCTCTTACAACACTATAAGAACTTTAGGACGTTCTCATTATCAACACTTAAAATTTAACCATTCAAGTATTTTAGTGTCCTACCTAAGTCACTACTTCTCGAATCGATGCTAATAATGTATAGACATATACACGTATTTTACGGGAAAAGTTATATAGCTCTTTTACTAGCTTCTACTAATAATTCCTGTCACATATCCTTCTCTGCGTATGGAATTTTTCGTAGAACATTAGCGCATTACTCATCCTCATTCATGGCAGAGTGTTCGCGAATATATCTTTTTTTTATACATATGGACAGATAGCTAATTAGCATGAAGACAAACCCTCGTGCACGGACTCCTCCAACCCATACATTAGCATAACTAGATGAATCCAGTAGGAATAGTAAAACTAACGCTAAATTAAGGAAAAGGGGCAGAGAGTACAAAAAGAGATGCATACAGAGAAACAGAAAGGGAATAAAAAATGTTTACAGCACATCCGCAAATCATTCCCTGACAGGGGTTGACAGGGAACCTCAAATTCTGCTTATCCGTTCATGTTTTTAGCAACAACACACCCTTGACAAAACGTATACTTCCATGCCCCTCCTACAACGTATCACGAGGGCAGAAATACTGACTGACTGAGACTGAGACTGAGAATAAAAGTGATACCACAAGTAATATTATTTTTACATCCAAGAAGAACAAATCCTATGCACATTCTCTGCTCTCTGTTCCCCCATACTGAACATTCTACACATAAACGTATCCAAGAACAAAGAAGAAAGAAGACCGAAGAAAGACCAAGACGAAAATTTATTCTTTCCATGCAAAAATTCAATTCCATCTTGCACACACAGCTCCTGCCGTCTCATTATATGTTCACACACACACACGTACACACTCGAACATACATGAACACAAAAGCTGCATGATAGCCATCCTCATCCAATGAATTTTCTTTCCCATATAAATACATATAGCTCTATGGTTCTACTCTACCTGAGGTACCCTTTTCCCTTCCCCAGCTTTTTTAGTCCATACAACTCATTGTCAGACCTACTGCAAAGGTAAAGGTAAAGCTAGTCAAATATCCAACTCATATTTCAAATAGCCCGGTTCTCTCTGACAAAAAAAAAACTTGAGATAGCTTCACCTCTCCACTCTTCCCTTCCAGCACACAGAAGAGGATATGAAGGAGACTTTTTATAAGTGCATACATATACATGACCATGACGCTGATACCTAAATAATGATGATGACCGCCATGCATGCATGCATGTAAGGAAATGAATCAGCCAAGCTGAGCCTCGTAGTGGTTATATGACCATGATCATCAGCTAATATAATAAAGAGAAGAGCCCACTTCCCCTTCTCTGTTCTCGTCTATGCACACAGACATTTGTGCAAAATTCCAGCAACCCCTCCCCTACTGAGTGCCTCTTCAAATAGAAACACATACATATATGGCAAATACCTGAGCAGAACCATTGAAAAAAGCAAACTGTATCAAGAAGAATTGCAGAACAAAATAATAAAACGAAGTGCTGAATGGCAAAGATATGTAGAGCCAGAGAAGACAGAAGAAAAAATTCGACACTGAATCCACTGAATACATAGTTACATAGCTAACAATAAAAACACGGATGATACCGTTACTGTGCATTTCGAGGAAAACGTGATATTATACATACATGTCTACATGAAATGTGAAAATATGCTTTATAAAAGGTCCAGCAAGATGAAAACCCGACTCCAAAATGAATTTCACAACTGTCAATAATAAATACATACAACTTTTTACGTATATACATGTTGGTAGTAGCGTGGGATTCTATCATATGTTATCCTTTCCCTTCGTCCTTCGATTTCTCAGTCTCCTTTCTTTTTCCACCCGAAAAAAATAGGTGGATCATCTCTAACCATATTTCCATTCCGGGAAATAGTTTCCCCCATTTTTAATGCTGATATAGCTACATACGCTGACTTGTATTAGTAAAGTAATGATGAATGGAGGAGGTAGAAATGATTAAAAAGCCTAATTTCTGACCATCCGGCTTCACTGCGCATCATATGCAATTTCGGGAAATACTATATTTCATGTTTGCACGATATGAAATTCCCTAGCACTATATCTTTTCCGCAGTAGACGTTTCCTTCTGCATGACAGCCTGAACCAATGTAGGCGATGTGCAGAATGTATAACGCCAGGTATGAGGGGGGATAGGTGGAGACAGAGATTAGATTTAGAAAATTACCTTCATAGTTGACTTGGCCATCACCGTCAATATCAGCTTCTCGGATCATTTCGTCGACTTCTTCGTCAGTCAATTTCTCCCCGAGGTTGGTCATAACGTGTCGAAGCTCGGCAGCAGAAATGAACCCATTTCCATCTTTATCAAACACTCGGAAAGCCTCTCGAATTTCTTCCTCGCTATCTGTGTCTTTCATTTTCCGCGCCATCATGGTCAAGAACTCAGGGAAGTCGATCGTACCATTGCCTGTGGGGTTTCACATTAGATATCAAACAATGTTAACAGTAATCCTTGACATAACTGATTAATTCAGTACACATCATTGCACTGAATAGTACATGCAAGACAATCATGGTTTGTACACAGGCATACATACAACTAATTTCGTGCTCAAATTACCATCAGCATCCACTTCATTGATCATATCTTGGAGCTCAGCCTCGGTTGGATTTTGACCAAGGGATCTCATAACAGTTCCCAATTCCTTAGTTGTGATAGTACCGTCCCCATCCTTGTCGAAGAGGGAGAATGCCTCTTTGAATTCGGCAATTTGTTCTTCGGTCAATTGATCGGCCTGTAAAATTCAAGACAAAACTCCCTATTTTCTCGCCACTAAGTAATTACTACTAGATTGCCAGCACGAAGATAAAGTTCCCTTTATACTCTTAAATGCACTCCTATCACCCAACAATTCCAACTCTCAACCCATGAATGCCACATACAAGCTCCTTCCTACACAACTCTAATTCACTTCCACCAATTTCAAATATTTACTTGAGAGACATTCTCTCCCGTCTCTCTGTCATATCATGCTCAAACCCTCCAGACCTTCAACTCTACTTCCCTATACTATCCCTCCATCCTACATAACTCACAACTTACCTTTCCATATTAGCCGGAAAAACAAATTACTCTCTCATAGTAGATTCTTCTCATAATGCCCATTTCTGTAGCAATTGTGCAGCAGACAATGCGCCGAAAAATAAAATAATACTCCATAGCGATACAGCAGCGGAGTCGAACTTACATCGGTCATGTCTCCAAACCCTAAATACTCTGGGCCTACACCATATCCTAAAAGGTAAGCAATGAAATCTTAAGACAAGATAATGGTTCCTCCACAATCCTCTTCTGATGAGTCACACTCTCTCAACACTACACTACTGCAAGGTTGCCATGACAATTCAATTGTCGAGCCCTCAGGTGTGCTAACAATAAAACTTCCAGCAATCGCAATCACGTATATACCTACTCCAATTAAATCCCTCACAGAAGAGCTCCAAACCTTTTAAAATCCAGCACCCCATTCCTCCTAAATACACTCCCCTCCCTGTCGTCAGATCCTTAACCCAAACCTATTCATTTTAATAGTCACATTTACTCAAACAGATTAATAAAACTACCGCAATTCAATACAGTCACTATTAAATAGTCAGTACCTCACTACCACCCTACATTCCTCCCCCCCCTCCCCCTACATCACCAAATTACATATACATCCACATCAAATATTACCATAAAATCTCAAAAAAAAAACCCTCTTACAAAATCCCGACCTAGACATTCACCTCTCAACTCAAAGTCAAAACTGAGCTCATCACTCCACCAAACAAAGCATGACTTGCACTTGTAACGTAACTATACTGCAAAAGCCCAGTCTTGAACTTTACTACCAGCTCCCACAAATCTAATCCTTCCTTTTATCAACTCTCCCATAACTTCTACCCAGAAATCAAGGAACAGATTCATGTTCACCAGAACCCGATGAGTCAAAATGAGTGTCGGCATTTCTGCCAGAGCATCATTCTCAATCCACAAGGAACATACCACCACAAAACTATTATTACAGGATGAGCCGAGCCGCATGAATGAACACAGAGCCTCACAATATTAGCCAGTGTGCTTGAATCATGGCAAAAAAAATTCAAACTCCAAAAAAAAAAAAAACTAAGGCTTTTTCAAAATTCACCAACTCTATTTTACCTCCTCCCATCCTCAAAAGTCAATCCCCAAACTTATCCCATCTCCAAATATCCTTTAAATTCCTCCTTCCAAGCACTAAGTATTACTACCAACTTTAATTCCTCCATGGAATTCTTCTCTTTGTACAATTCTTACTACAAAAAATGTATTCCTATACTATCCTATACTCCTCAAAAATTCCCTTTCTCCTTGTTCTCAACTCAATAGAGTAAAAAAATGAATACTTGTATAAAAATTATTCACTTACCATTTTAAATTCTAGCTTTGTTTTTTTTTTTCAAAGTTGCACAAATATCCTCTGAAAGGAAATCACAGACTCTTTCACTGGACAAGAGCGGATTGAAATTTTCTCCAACTTGTTGTCACACACGATTCCACGACACTAAGTAATAAATGAAGAGCATACTCCCAAATCCATGACCCAGTTCCCACCCACTCCGTCCACCCTAGTTGTCCTCCGCCGAGCTCCGTCCCTCATCAGGTTGACTCACTACTCCTTGGACCTGAGGCAAGTCTTGGAGCTGGAGCAAGGAAGGTAGCTGAGTCCGGACCACACCGAGCTCATCCCTATGTAGTGTAGGAATCGAAAGCAGGGGCTAAATAGAAGGCCTTGTACTGGCGTAACTAAGTCGTTGCTACGGAACTAGTTTTTCCTTGGGAGCTTGAGGGGTCTCCCATATATGATAACTCACTTAAAATATTCAGTCAGAAAAGCTCTCTTCCATACACACTACTACTATTCCTTCACCCAAAGTCGGACTGCAACTCTGCTGTGGTTCTCTCCGGGCTCGGGATTGGTCCCCCTCCCTACAGTAGATTTGACTCGGGTTCCTCATTGACTCATTCAAATTGGCGCGAGTCCGCCTCTCCCCTTGGCTCAACATGCGGGAAGCCACGCCAAGCCCAAGTCAGCAGGTTTCCCTCAGACTTGTCGTGTCAACTCTAGACTTTCCTAGAGTCTGGGTTAGAAGCTGAGCTTGGATTGGTCCACTGTCCACCTGCAATGCGTCAATCCGTGGAGATGAGTTCCGGCGTTGGGAAGCATCACAACTTGACTCAGATCCTTACCTACCACACCATGCAAATCTCAATGGGGAGAGAGCATGAGGGAATCTCCGGATTTTCTTCCAATTTTTTAATCATTTCTTATGTATATGCACTCCTCAGCACACACACACACTTCCTGAGCATTGTCCCCTATTATGAGGGATTTGTTATTGGAGGTATTTTGTATTGGGATTTTTGTTTTTATTATTATTATTTTTTATTTTTTTTTAGCCCAGTATTTTGGCGACTGGAGTATAAGCAAGTCCCTTCATACTTCGTTGTAATTATTCCTTTTCCTAACTTAAGGAATTTCCTTACTTAACTTTTGACACAGGAGGGAGTGGATGAAGTGACAAGTTTTTGCTTTATGGGAGGGATAAAAATAGAGCGTGTTGTAATTTTGGGGTGAGATGAGACAGAGTCTTATGTACTTATGTAATGTATGATGGCAGGATAGGAGGAGAATTTTTTTTTTCTGGACATTATGGAGAAAAAGCAATCATGGAAAGTATATAGGGGAGGATTATTTTGGGAAAGTTTTCCCTCTCAGGAGGGAAAGGGTTAACCGGGATATCTGTGTGTATGTGGATGGAATGAATTTTTCATGTATCATATGTGGAAGGTATGATTTCTTAAGTGAGCGTCCGTATACTTATTATACTGTATGTGTGGAGGAGGTTCATAATATTTTCCAGGTGTTGGGGTTGAGATTGAATTTTGAGTGGTGGATTTGCATTTAGTATTGGGGAGCCGCCGGATGGTGATGGAACTTGCTTTTGGAGGATGATGTTGGGGAGTTTTGTTGGTGGGATGATGCTTCCTATAATAATTATAGCTGGGAATTATGTGGGGATGTTGTAGTAATAAGGGAAGAGTGGGACTCTGTTTTTTTTTGGGCAATGGGGAAAGTAGGACTTTTCCTTATAAGAGGGAATTTTGGAAGGGATATGATATGAGGTCATTGAGAGATGATCTTTGTTAATTTTATGGGTGGGGGAGAAGGGGTTGGCGTTTTGAGAGTTAGAGGGAATTGGAGGGAATTATGTACAAATTATGAGGGGCTGGTGTAGGAGAAGTATTTATTGGGGGGATTTCTATTGTGGAGAAATTTAAAAAAATGAAAGTAGGATTTGGAGCTGTGCTCCGTCCAGGGATGTGTATAGTTGATAGTTGTGGAGGGTTTGTAGTGTCTAGGGCTTGGAGAATTTAATTAGAGGAAGGTCACATAATTTATTTTTGTTGGGGATGTGTAAGTACTTTATTGCTTATGAGCTGGGGCTGGGAATGGTTTTAATCATTAAGATTTCCAACGTATGGGGCTTAATTATATGTGAGTGTAGGGAGTCATTTTCTTATTGGAGAGTCTAGGACTTTTATGTATGAAGGATGGGGGGGGGATATGTTGCATGTGGAAGGGTCATAGAGGTGTAAGGCATGCATGTCAGGGGAAGTATATAAGGAATGGATGTGTGTTGGGCCAAGGGAGGTATGTATATATGTATTGAGGATGCACGTTAAGTATGCATGGGATGAGGGTGTCATTGTCGAACTGGTTGAATTACCTTTCATTATAATTGTATGAATTACATGGAGCTCATTCATTCAAGCAGGTTCGTGTGTAGGCAGTAAGATGTGTGTAAGTCTCGGGCTGGTTGGTTGGGAGTAGTTTTGTAGTAGATATGTATATAGTAGTGTGTTCGAGAGTGAGATTCGTGTTGACGCTATTGTATTTAATAATGAGTGGAGACAGTGCAGAGAATGAAGCGTGATAAAGGGTTAAGGGTGTGCTTCAATATGTAGTGGCTATGTGTCCGGAAAATATTTGCTAAATTAGGGACTAATGGATGCTACGGATGTAGGTACATATGTAAGTAATTATATGTACACATATTACTTTCTTCCATGTAATTACATATGTCCCGAGACCTATGGAGTCAAACTTTTCTCTGACTTGGGGAATATGTATGTACATACAGGGGTATACAGTCGGACTAAAGGTGTGGGTGGGAATATATAGATACATACATAGGACAGCTCTTGTTACTCCAATAATCCCCAGCTTGAACTTACTCATTCTCTTAAGTATAGTAATTTTTACAATCAAATTGATTAGATAAGTATTTATAGGGGGAGCAAATGATGTTGGAATTCTTGATTCCCTCCTCTCTGTGTAATTTCTGGGGTTTTATTTGCATCATGGGGCAAAATCTAAGGATAGGAATGATATCAACATATTTTATGGTTTGAGGCTCTGATAAATCATGGATGAGTAGGGCTGGATCAAGTATTGAGAGTTGATGGAATGTGTCCATGGGAAAACCACTAAAGAACACAGACTGAGTGAGCAGTGAGCAGTGAGCATTATGTATTGTTTTCTGTAGTAATAGGATGGATGCTTTCTCGTTTACTTCATTGCTTCAGCTCATGTAATTGGTCTTTTGGTCATGACATCCAGGGTGGATATAGATAATCATTTTTCAAGGAATTTCTAATTGGATTCTATCATCGCTATTGAGTTGGTCCTATAACGGGATGTAGAGTAACTCAAGCTTGGTGTACACTATTGTGGATATGTATATATGTGAAGTGTGTCTGGATGTGGACAACAGTGACAGCTGATTGTGCCCATGTTCATGGACACCATACGAAATAAATTGCTTTCTATGATATTAATCGTTTATGTAGCCAACTTGATGGAATCATATAAATCAGAGAGCACTCTTCATTGTTCGCCTCAGAGGTTCCAGGAGGAGGAAAAAAATTATTCCATGAGGGCATACTTCCGTAAAGTAAATTTGGCAAGCATCCTGGGTACTCCGGAATGGCTTTCTTCCAGAGGATCTTCCATGTTACGCATGTATTGTAAATTTTTAAAATTCACCGGGGAGTTAGTTGCTGTCGAGTTTTTCAAGCCGGGATTATTAGTCCCTTCCAGCTATTTTTGAGTGCGGGTATCTCCAGCCGTGTGTGTCTATACAGGGAACATATTCCCAGCTACACAGGAAATGATCCCAACTGGTTGGCGGATCTGAATTTAATTTTGATGAGACGATAAATCAAATTATCCCATTCTTTGGTAGACTGGGGGGCATATAAAAATTAAATGTGGATACATACAAGGAGAGATTGATCAGATGATGAGCGAGTGAAAAGTTGGGTGAAACGATTTCATGAACAGGCAACATCAAAACCTTGATAGAGGAGTAAGGACTTTTTACCCATTTCGATTTGAGAAGTACCGTAATTTCTCAACTAATTCCCTGTAGATAGTTCCTGTTATATACCTATGTCCACATATGCATCGGAGTAATTACGTATGTACGTCGGGCTCCTTCCCAGTATCCTCGGAGTGGGTGAGTGACGATATCCCGTGGTACAGTATGTAAGAGCCCATATGTATGTACTTTTGATACCGTGTGCTTCTCATCCATGTACAGAGGTTTTTATTGGTAGGTAGAACCGCATTATCTAGCTTGAACCCATCAAATGAGGATCAGAAGGATATTCACAGGATGGTCGATAGTTATTGCTTTTGCCTTGATTTTATCAGAGCGTATTGAATTATTGTTAAACATGGAAGAGCCAACGATAATGTTCCCGCACTCGAGTCTGTCTGTACGCATTATGTGGAAAACTCAAGAGTTGCTTAAGCTCATTTCTGACCGACATCATCCAGTGGATTTTCACTTGTGATAAAAGCTCGCGAGGCATGTAAAAAGAATTGCGGAGAGTATATGTACAGTTAAGGAGCACTACGGCCGAGCCGCAGCCCACTGTAGCTTTCAATCTAGAGCCATTTCAAGACAGTATGTCTGTCTCTCGATGGCAATACCGCTATCATGACCATTTCCAGGGAAATATGTAAAGGAGGACCACAAAGCCTCACACAAGTTGTAGTAACAAAAATACTATTTACTATTGCTACTCTTCCTTGATTTGAGTACATTTTACCCAAGAGTCGGACTACCGTATAGACACTACTATTCCTATGGACGTCCATACCCCTGCACATTCTCTACAATGTGAGCATTCAGAAACGTATAAAGCCTTCATCAACTTTGTCTATACAACTCGCGGGTGAACTTGTGTTCAATCCAATGAAACCAAATTTCCCATTAAATTAATGCGCTATTTTCTGGAAAGAAATGTAGGGCATGAATGTACATGGGTCTACATACACACTCACAGCTAACTACGCCCATATGACAAGTACATAGTACTCCCATCCGCTCTCTACCACATATGTACATACATACATACATACATCTACTTATGTACATATGCACCTCACAGAATGAACATACAATTCACATCCCCAAACAGATAAAGCACGTATACTCTCACAAGTATAGCAGTCCCTGTGTAGATGTGCCAATGCTCACATATACATACATATACGTACATATCCACACTAAGAAAACCCATTGCGTATTATAATAATGGTGTAATCATACATAGACAAGCAATCCACCAAAGACGAGTAGATTTTCACAGGAAAAATGTTCTTTCTTACAAAACCTCGACGCTGAGCTCCCCGCTGCTAACCATATACCTATTTGCAAATACCCAGAAAAGAGCTTCTTTATTTTCTTCCCAAGAAACAAAGAGCATTACGTGAGCCCTGCACTAGCTGTTTAGCCTCTTGACTTCATTTATATGAAGTAAATAGATGCAAAAAGATTTCAATACTTTGACATTATACTGAGTGAATGTGGAGAAGGGAAAGGAAACCTTAAGTTAGGCTTGTAGTAAGTATGGGAGTTGGAGGAATTTTTTGGTTCTGTTTCAGAACGATTCTTTTGAAACATTGAAACCTACAATGTTATTCCTATTCCTCCTTTTACATATAAAAACTGATTCTAGTAGAATGTGGAACTCGTTCACGTCCACAACTTTCAAAAGCTGGAGAACCGATGGAATTCTATGGATTTTTCCCTCGTCTTTTCTCACCAAAATACAATAAGTTTAGAAGATGCCAGAAGCAGGGGAGGAACAATCTACCTCCAGTATTGTACAAATACAGGGAGCATTGTTACTCTCCTCACTATATCTATACTTATATTATGCATGTGTAGATCCAGTAAAATGTACGCGAAATTCTCATTTGTACAAACTTATTTTTTTTAGCCAACTCATGCAACTTGGTGTCTCGTCAAGTCTCAACTTGCCAAAATGTATTAGAATTAATGCCTAAATAAGGCAAGACAAGTATTAATCGTAAGCCCAAGCAACTTTATACTTGTTCAACTTTTGTGTTTTCACACTATTTACTCAAGCTTTTGTACCTCTCTCAAACCTAAAAGTCTTGTGTTTTACTTGACTCTCCCAACTTCCAGTGGATGTAAGGTTTATGTAAATATCTCTATTTGTTTAGCACTGACTATGAATATTTCACGCTTTTAAACTCTCCAACAGTTTTAACTTTTCCTGTGCCTTCTTCTGCTGCATGTGCCATTATCCTGGAATCTTCAGCAGGGCTTGGACTGCAGATGGGGGTACATATTTCGCATATACAGTAGCCGTAATTATATGAGCGGGGCTTCATATCTGCATAAAGTTGGAATCCGAATATGCATTAAGATACATTTAGGTTGTCTTCCGAGCTATCTATATACACTGCACTGACTGCCGAGAGAGAGAGAGAGAGAGAGAGAGAGAGAGAGAGAGAGAGAGAGAGAGAGAGAGAGAGACCACTTGAAATTACTTTTCCTCACAAAAATATCCTTCTCATTGATAAATTCTTAGTAAATTGAACTCAGAAACTCCTCTCTATGTGTTTCACTTCGATGAGCATTTCACAACTCTTCAGCCTTTTAATCGTCCTCTTAAGTGCAGGCTTTATTTATGGATGAGCTCCTTAGGTACCTATAGTATATCAACATAAAAAATTTTACAAAAGAGTATCATAAATTACGGTCCGTATTTAATCCTCCTTTTAAGTTTTTCTCATTTTTTTTTCTCCCATTATTACTGTCCCTGTAAATCCACCCGTGCTCCCGGTTCGTAAGTATCTATATTATATGCATATAGTCCATTATTTAATCGGAATGATAAAGCCAGCAAGCATGGAGTGAGACTGTAGATATATTCTCTTCCCCAACTTTTTGTTCACGCACCTCTGCAATACGGCTGGAGCTATCAGACTCTCACTCTGTGTATTTAAACTTCCCTATTATACAAAAAGTATAAAATATCCCAAGCAACCTTGGGATATTTTGACACGTTTCGTTATCATTTAAGTGCACTTACCTATTTAAATCGTATCAGTCTATTGTAGTAATTATTTCTCTGCAGGAGAGGCTCCTATCTCTCCATATATTTGCAAACATGGGGGACGTACCAGAAGAATATGTGGTAATCAGGACTGAGTATGTGTATCTGATGGGAAGTAATCTGGCGGTCATGCTATAAATGATTGATAAGATTGTAACAAATTAAATTAGGTTGGATAAATCCTCGTACAGAGAGTTAGCCAAGCATTAATATCAAATCCCATGAATTCCATTATAGCTTGAGAGGATAAAGAATCACAATTATTATTATTATCATTCAATGTAATTTTCCTCCGTAGTATTAGTCATGCATGCGACAAAAATCCGAGCATCACGGACATAGCTCGGTAGTTATCATGTGATTTTTTCAAATTTAACTCATACTTACGCTTTCATTATGGCTTTCCGATTTTGTACATAATTACCACAATTTCCGGATGTAAAGCTTTTATCATAATTTTTGTAAGGAGCTGAAGGTTTCCGCTGACGTCATTCCAAATGCAAACGTATTTTATTCTTAATACGGACGCTGGCATCATGTAAGATATTGGGACGGGTTACAACAGACCTTGCGTTCCGAGGCTGGACTCTAATATTTTTATTTCTACCTGCAGTTTTTTTATTAATGGCTGCAGATGAATTCAAACTGAAAAACTCGATCTGACATTTCATTTTCTTCGATTAATTTTAGTATCTACTTTGTTTAGTATGGGTAGTATGTACATTGTGTGGGGAAGGTGTGTGAGGAAAAATGTGAGGGAAGTTTTCATTATTAAAAGTAATGATCATAGGATTACCTTGAGTCATCGATGGTTATACGGAATTGAAATCAGAACAAATAATGCTGTAGTTAAATATTATTTGTTCAAGTGTAAAACCTGACCAGATTTTTCAGGAGCTATTGTTGTGCTCTCTGGCACACATAATTTGCATTCAATAGACATTTCACAAGGGAATTTATGACGTGAATGACTCCTCTTGTAAATGGCATAGTATGCAGGTCTTTGACAAAAAGCTGCTCACCATTTTCCTCCCTATCTATGCCTTCGATTCTCACTCAGGATTACACCTACATAGCATGCTCATACATGTGCATATTATATCGAGACAGAAGTATAGGTATATACATGTATAGATACAGATACTACAGGCACATTTGCATAATCATATATATGTATGTATCTAATGCTATAACACATCTCTGGACTGAACTTATAGGTATCTACATACAGTAGAATATCTTATCTATATTTACAAGGGTGCACGATATACATTGAATGGTACATACTACATACACGGTTATAATAAATAGAATCACGACAACCACATAATATTTCATGATAAGCTAACTTGATATATTACAATGGAACTTAAAATTAACTTTGACATATGCATTTATTCCGTCTCCCATTTCCTCCGTAGCGTATTCCCGTTGATCATGTTTGCCATAAATATTAAATATATTATGAGAACCCAAATATGTACAGAAATGTGTCTTCCCATGTATGTATCTATGTACATATGCCGAGCGGGGAGTGTGTATCACCATACATGAACACAGAGTTGTGTGAGACATCCTCTTTGTAATTTTGTTTGTGCTACGGAGGCTTTTGCTTGAAGCTGAAAAACGAATGATAATCATCAGGATTAAATGTTGTAGCATCCATTACATTCTAAAATTTTTCCATGGACTTGTCCAGACGTCCCAAAGCCTCCTTATAGTTAGGGAGATTATGACGAAAGGAGTGCAATAATTGAGGAAAATAAAGCATTAGATTTTACTTACACAGGGACGATCATCATAAAGTTAAACTCTCACTCATCAACATCAAATTAACATAGCACGTAGGATTTTATCGAGTTGTAAAATCTTATGACGTCCATTCAATCTGCGTTCTATCCAGACAGATTCCCGTTTTGTATTTATACACACTATTAGTGACTGCCCTGGGTTTCTATATGCATGCATATGGTCCCTGACGCTGGAACTAATAACAATAAGATCCTCTCTCATACATACATACACACACACACACACACACATGTACTAGGAGCAGTATCCCAAGGAAAAGAGCTCCTATAGAATTCCCATACTGTTCCCTTCACAAAGTTCTGGAGCACTTTTAACCTCAGGAGGCATTTATCTAATAAATTGGTTCAGTCACTGTAAAGAAATACGTTGGAAATTTTGATATGGGTTGTAATATCTCAGTGTGAAATGAGCTGTCTTTGAGTGTATATGTACTATAGTGTATAAACAATGACGCCGTACTTATAGATATGGAGAGTCATGAAGGAGTGAATTACCTTTTAAAAGTCTAGTTAGAGCGTCAATGTCACTCACGAAATCTTCAACTCTATTACTACATATACATAATGACATGACCAAGGATTTTAACCAGCCTGGCACACCTACGCGTTCTTCCCATGTCCTTAGCCATATATTCCAGTTGGACATTATAAACACGAATATGACTTATTAATTACCGTCCGTCGTTTCCAATGCGGCAAAGAGTACTCACAGCCCAGCATGCCATACTATGGAGCTACTCAGGCTCAAACCGAGATTGAGTACAGTAGCTCTGCTCACGAGTATCTAAATGTATAAGTATCTATAGCTATATACACTATAAACCATGAAGCAGTCAGTCACATGACTCATATTTTTGGGGAAACTTCATTTACTTTTTCTACTGCATTGTTTCTATAGTATTCTATATGTAGTCATCATATTCCCCGAGCCTCAACTTATTTACCATAATATTCCAAGTACTAAGTCCAGGAGTATCGAGGTTGTCTACGAAGCTATACAAAAACTATAGGGAAAAATGGGGCTCGTACATTTGTCCGACCCGACATAAAAAACGACAAGTACAGTGAACATGATTACTACTCCTGCTCTAAAAAACAGGTACACATTTAATGGTTCGACTGACTCCGTCTCCAGTGGAAAATGCTGGAATGGAGCATTCAGGAATGGTTGTTTGTATGTAATGTCCGAATGGCATTTCATGTCATGAGAAATTACGACTACAAAATATTTTCACTACTTGTTATTAATTAGTGTTGCACGACACCGACAACAATCATTACGCTCCCTGCTCCCAATGTATCACCACATGTGTACATAAATGTTCCTTATCGCTGGACTACATCCTTATCGTTCCCCAAGCTCCACACACCTCCCTTGACCTTATCTAAGATCTACCCCATAGCGGAGAGGGTATGTGTATACATCTACATGTACACTACACATACTCATGTATGTATGTACGCCTGGTTTCTTTTTAAAAGCCTGATTAGGAAATTACAATACGTGTGTCAAAAATATATTTCAGAGTTTTTACAGCTCTTACAGATTTTACTACTCCAGTGGACTATGTTCAGTATGCATGTGGGGGCTCATTAATAGCACCAGGAATAGGTATGTATGCCGGAGTCTCCGTGGAGGGAACTTCGCTCCTACTACGATATATTCAGGTGGGGGAAATGTGTTCCAAAAATATAAAACATGATAATCATTGTAATTGTATACGATTTGTTAAGGTTGCTTCCGCACTGGGCTAACTATTAGTTAATGCAGTACTTTTATGCGGCACATTACGTAAAAGATTGTACTTTTCTCTCTCCTTCCCCTACAAAGCTTCCAGGGAGCATGTGTACATACATACCGGGCTGTACCACGAATGAGTTTATGGTTTCCACACTTGATTTTGTTGCAGTGTGATATTTTTTGCTTGCGTCAAACTACAAAACTGCATTGTCTTTAGTTAAAGTCTACGGCACGTTGGGGCAAAGTAGCATATATGGCTGTATGTACATACATGGATGTGGGCTCCATGCATAATTACATGTAGTTAATGGCTACAGAAGGAGAGGACCAATACGGTTATAACTGATTATATCATCATACCCAGCTAGTTTCCCCGGGATTCAAACAAGCAAATTAGCGACGGATTAATTTAACAGCATTGGACAGGCTGAGCAACATTTACAGTAGTAAAGTTTGACTAATATCATTACTACTGTACTCACAACCTCCTTGTCATGGTATGGTCCACACGTGAAGGAGTTGGTATTCCGTGAAAGTCCGTATTTGTCATGTCCATGACATAATTAGTACACACAGATACCTTTTTCGCATTACATTAGATCCATGCGCACACACACACACACACAAACATGCCCTCACCCTCCATAGTCAGACAAAAGTTGAAACAACTGGGGAAAAGCAATAGACTAAGTGCAGCATATGGGTTCCACTATGTCTATGACAAACCCAAGAAGACAGCTTTTAATGTCTCCACAAATTGCAATTTAATTTTATGATTCCATAACAGAATATCTTTGATTTACACAATTCAGTATTACAAACTTGAGCTAGTGCTAAAGTTTCTAGTACTCCCTCACATTTGTGTTTTAAAAGTGGCTTCCAAGTTGAACCAGAGCAATAAATTACGCTCAAATGGGAATGTTGCCTTGTGCCGATGCAGTGAATTCGGTGTTAAAGGATTTTGATGAATAATTAAAATACATCTGTCTCCATAGTCAGGAGCATAGTGCCTACTAAATAGCTACTAATTTGTGGTGATTACCTCTTAATTTTATACTTGTACGTAACTATATCCACAATAGATGCAAATATCTCGGGCTCTGCACAGCTACTCCACATCCAAGCCCATGGTCTCTGGGAAAGTGTGCGTTATGGAGGTTCGAGTTGGGGAGACTGCATTAACGGTTGCGTGTATTTATATATTTATAGAAGGATCTATATCTGAGCATCTCTACATGTATGGAAACTTATGTATCTCCTGGAACTTCCCTTGGAACGCCAGAACCTCCAGTGAGCAGTCTATGTAAGGGCGTACAAGTAGATATGTATGTACATGTGGAAGTTGTTGGGAAATGATTGTTCCCCAAACCGACGCATAAAGCTGATGGGTTTATAGAAGAAAATCTATTGCATTTTATGTATTAGGTAATGGCATGTCTTTAAGTGAAACAATTCAACCCATAAAATTCTTTTGCTGTCATTTTAGGTGCATAGGAATCCCAAATTTCATCCTTTGAATACCTCCTTTCCACCCAGTGTATATATGCTCTGTGAGGTGAAAGGAGGAGAATGCAATGAAAGAGAAAACAAGTTTTGTCTGCGGTACCCGCACCAAGCTCCCTCACAGTCAACGTACATGAATCCCAGAGACAATGAGGATATTAGGGGAAGCATTTGACTTGATACAGACAAACCGAAGCTATTCTGTGTCAATAATAGATGTATAAAGCGAGCCTCACTGCTGTCTTGAAGATAACAGCCGGAATTTTATGGTAGAAAACACCCAAGTGGAAGCAATAATATTGTCTCATGATACGATGGCCAACGATTAGTAGGTTGGCAACAGATGATTCACGACCGGCTCCTATAATAATTCCATACTTGATCAACTGGCCATGGTATCATTCCAGGCAGGAGACATCCGCCTGCCACGGGTGCACACTCCTATTAGTCAGAATCCGTTTAAACCTTTGTCCTCATACGTATATTTTTTTGCTAGAGCCTATACCTCACTATCTATCTGGATCTATGCACATTTAATGGGGGTTCCGTAACAAGTCGTATTATTATACGCGTTATATAATTATATATATATATCTAGATATACATACGTCCCCGAGAAAAGTAGATACTTGAGTCACAGCCGTTGAGCATACGATAGGAGTCACACCGTCACACCAACCGCGTCCGAAAATCCTTTACATTCAATACACTAGCTCAGAGATAGATACAGTAGATACATGTCCCTCCACAATAGCTCCTACCCATCTGACCGATATCCCTGCTATATCTATGGATCCATTTGCTCCAAACACATTCACATAGTCCGGGTCTAAACCCTAGTCATCAACATCTAATCTACTCTGCAGTTCATCCGCCCGACTATAGACACAATTATAAATACATCAGTGTATAATTGCGACGCTCCTGCATTATGTACGTAGTTGTCAGACTCAGGTCGAAAGTATTCCGGGATACAGAGACGGAGCTAGGTAGGTGGGTAGGTAGGTAGGTCGGAATAATGGGACGCGAAGTTGAATGAAGCCGTGCTAATTACTTGGGAATTTCATGAAATTTACAGAGTCATTAGAGCAATGAACACTTATGACACATTTCCAAAGAGGCTGTACCGCGTCAACGATAAGGGCACACGGTTCATAATTAATCCGAGATTTTCAAGCCCGTCTTCAAAATGTTTTGCAATAACCTCCCTCCTTATACATACGTGAGTCCGGAGAAAGTGTACGTGTGGGGCTCTGCGTACAGGTTGACTAATGCCTGTAGGACGTCCCTCACGTAAATAGACTGTATAGTGTGCATGTGAGCCCCGCGTACCCACATACAATTAGATAATACTACAGCTACGCTTGAGATATTGCCATGAAGGACTTCCCCCAAAAGTTCATGTTCGAGTATCCAGGGGAATGTATATATACAGGATTTGATAGATACATCAGAACGCCTCATATAGGAGTGACTGTATTTGCAAAGGGGTAAACGTAGCAGTTTACCATTTAATTAATGAAAGATACAATCAAACTTACGATGGATATTGCTAAATGATTCTCATTTAATTTCAATAATTTCCCCTGAAATGCACATGCTACAGTGTTATTTACCTAATTGAATCCACATTGCAGATAAAGACTATGACCCCCATGAGTGAGTTATGGATTGGATGGTGTGTAAGTACCTATGTATAATTATAGTCAATAGTAGGAGCTACTCAGTGCTCTAGAAACGGCCTAAAGGAGGACAGTAGTTCAATTCCAGACAGACATCTACAAATCTATAGTTCCAATGTAGGACGTCCGTATGTTTGGGAATGCATGGAGAGGGGGGAGAGCCGAAAGTTTCATGTGTTACCATGATGAATTAGCCAGCCGTCGTCGCCGGCGGTTCCGAATGCTCCAGAAAAGAGTGCAAGTGTCCTTCTAACCATCAAGTTTTTTCCAGTAGGTGATCCTTCACTATCTATAATGCATTCTCGTACGCGCTATCTTGAATGCATCAGACTGCCAGCATGGAAGGAACTATTTACGTACATGAGTATGCAGTCGACTGTGAACTTGGGTGAGGGAAGGTAAATAATAGTGGGAATGATACTTGCTATGTACTTGTGTATATGTAATTACGTATGTATAGGGAGAGTGGAACAGAATAGAAAGATATATTGACATTCCCTGACAATATCATTATGTACACATACACCTTCCCCCCTACCATGAGTCTTTCCCACTGTAACGCATGTTGGCTCATGTAAAAGATATATTGGAGTGGGGGAGACAAACAACACACATTTTGGTTTGGGAGAAAGGAGTGAGCACGAAGCTCTCCGATTTACTATTCTCAGAACAGACACAGAAAGAAAAAAAGAAAAGAAACGTTGAATTCGCATCACCTGTTGATACATTAAAGCATTTTTCAAGGATTTCATTTCCTTTTTCCACCACATGCTATATATATACATGTACAGGATTATCTGAGAACAGGGTCGGAAACACTGGGGATGGAAAACAAGAACATGAATAATGAAGAGAGACTAACATGAGACTGTAGACGTGCTTGGTATTTGGACGTAAGAGGCACGTCTCCATGAGATATCTCCTTATGTAGGTAAAACACGTGAGTTTATTGCATTCACAAATGTCCTAAATAACCAAAGGTATCCGTTTTGCGTGAGTGAGTAGTGAGTACTTACTGTTTATAGTCTTCCAACCATTATCTTTCCAATTCCAACTTTCTCTCCCCTCTTCCTCTACAGCTCCATCAGTACTTTTGTCTCTTGGCTATACATAGATACAACTGCATGGCTCCCTCGTCCCTCTCAAATTAAATAATAAGCCTAATTTCTCTGGGAAAATATATGTCATTTTTTGGAGTAAAAATAATAAATGCTAGCAACTTTCCTGAGGTAACTTTTAGTAATGTGGGATTTCAAAGAAAAACTGTGAACACTCCCTGTAGTAGTATTTATTTGTGGATGACATTGTGCACGCTAGAACTCTACAAAAATGCTACTAAAACTAAGCACAGACTATGGCTGCATACTTGGTCATAAATGTGTGTGTGTGTACGTGTTCTTATGGTTTTTATGACAAGTGTGGAATTTTTAGAAAGACTTTCCCATTCCGTGCCAATTCTGGTGTTAAACTGCCATTACAGGTAAGCAAAGCTGGTTTGAAGTTACCCTCACCCAACTGTAAACTACATAATGTAGGTTGATAGATATAAGAAGTAATATAGGCTGTTAAACCTTATGCACGGTTGGATTTTTCATAGCGACAAAATTCATTGGAGGCTTGTGGTTCATATAAAATTACGAGGCTTAGAGCCAGGACAGCGGAATAAACCTGAAACACTTCATGTGGGAGGCGGAAGAATGGGGAAAAATGCGAGAAATTGTGAAACGGTCAATTTTACGGTCTTTGAAATTGCCAGCAATACAATAGGAATTTCCTGGCATTCTTGTAAATGGTCGTAATATGATTCAAGTGATGGTGAAATCATCTAAATAATGTAGCGAGAAAGGCAGATAGAAATAAAAATCAACTTTTTCTCTAAGCCACTTGAGAATTGTTCATATAATAACATGAGCCGCACTTACAGTGCATACGTATCAACATGGAAGTATGCGCATTTATATCTACGATGGGAATGCAGACGAGAGCATGTACAAAAAAAAACTCGGAACAATATCCAGTAAAAAAAAAGCTTTTTTACACCCAAAGGTGTTACGGGTTTTTTAACACAAAACATATTACGCCACGATTCCATTGAACGTCGGCACAGGTCCAATTGGCCGAAATTTTATTGCCCATTTAAAATAAACTTGTATTTTGCAATTTGAGATCTTCTCTCCTCATTTTATTTTCCTTTTTACTTTCTTTGTAGATATAGTTGTAGAACTAAAAGCAGGAAATGGAGCAGATGGGAAAGAACAATGTTGTCAAAGTGATGGGTGATCTTAACAAGATACCAAATACTTATGCATTTAATTTTACTTTTATTATGTAAGTAAATATGTACATTCTTTCAAGAGGAGCCTTCCCTCTCAAATGAGTCTCTGTCTCTTACAAGTTGGTCGGGGGAAATTTCCCTTTGTGTGAACATAAATGGATAACGAGGAAGGTACTGCATTTGCACCAGCAGGAACACAACAGTAGTAGCAATGATGGAAGTAATAATAGCTGCGTGTACTCAGGACACACGGTATAATTTGGGATAAGAGACTCAAATTGAATTTTCAAGTTCCCGTGGTTTGCAATTTTCCCGAGCACACTGTGTCTGTGTGTATGGAAGCTAGACAAAAATAAGCTGGGGAGGATAAAGTGCGAGTATTATTTTGCAGTCTGTAGTCTATATGGCCTCAAGGAGAGTATTGTGAAAAGAGCCCTGCGTTGCGACACCCCAATGCAGTTTTTCACAATTGGATTTTTATGAGTTGAAAGAATAATGGAATGGCAAATCATAAATCCGCCATCCGCAATATTATAATGGAGAGATTAAAAATGTTTATTTCATGCGAACTCTCATTCTCTCCCTCGTCAGTGTATGTACCAATGAATATTCCTAGCATATTGACTTGAATTTTTTCCCTCACCGCGACACCGGCCCGACGACGACAAACCGGTAAAACTTTGAGGACGGCAGACGGGTAAATAAAGGACCCGGTAAAAAGTAAGGGAGGATTGAATGGATGCAGTAGTTGTAATGCAGTAAGAGAGCTCACAAGTGAGCATTTGTATGGCAAGTACTTCGAAAAAGGCAAGAGTGAGGGAGAGTGAGAGGCTAGAGAAGAGAGAGAGAGAGAGAGTAGTATTCGAAAATAAATGTAATATTCTGTGAGTATGTGTAAAGGAGCTAAGGAAAACGTCAAATGTCCGCATAATGTTCATGTATTGCTGATGCAATGACAACCTTTACTTAGCTTTACAGAAGCTTTACAATTACAACAGCATCACATTAAAAACACAAGCTCTCTCTCTCTCCTCTCTCTCTCTCTCTCTCTCTCTCTCTCTCTCTCTCTCTCTCGCTTTCTCTCACTCACTCCCTCCTCTCATTTGTGTGTGAACAGAAGTTGAGAATCATCTGAATTAAATTATAGACAAAGTGCCGACTACTGCAGACAAAATTACGGATGTTCAACATAAATAACTATAAGGTTTTACTTGTTTCGTACCGAATTTCATGTCAGCGTTGCTTGCTTTTAACTCCGTAAACTTATTTACTTATTACACATTCTCTTCGGTTCCTCCACCATACCATACTCAAATAAGTATCTTTTGACTGGGCTGGGTTTATGTACCTTACACCAAACATATATAAATACGGGAGTATAGGGGATTGTGCAAATGTGCTCAAGAACCAGTATATTCTCTCATCTTCCATTAAACATTGTCAACCTACATATGCCCCCGTCGTGGTAAAGGAGGGGGGCTTTGATATATCTATGTATACTTACGACACAGTGTCAGACCCACCGACAGTTGAACAAACAAATGTAACCCTTTGGAGCATACATTTCATTTAACCATACATAAGCCACTATACGCCATGCATTTTCATTAGTGGTAATTTGTAAACTCTGCAAGCTCATGATTACAAACCTAGTAGTAGTTTTAATCATATGTCACTTTGAATTTTGCTTTTTATCTCCTTAAAAGGTCGCACTTGGTGTGCGAGCGTCCTCCCTCTCCCCCCATTTCGGTTTGATAATATTAAATACTGAGAAAATGATCAAATGAGAAGTTAAAATTCAATTATATCATTAGTTTCATCTCCTAAAATAATTATCAATCACATCCAATGTCCTGCTCCTCCGTCTAAGTAAATGTGACTTTCGAATTTCGAACACATATGTATGTTTGAACAGTGGTTACCATCAGGTTGCATGAGAGCTGGTAGTGATAGTCCCCACCATGGAAATTTCCTTGCAATTTTTTTTTATCCCTGAATCCCTGAATGACTTGACAAATGGCCAGGCCTTCCAGAACAGTACATTATGTGGAAACGTAAAAAGGCTGCAATGCTGATAAAAATTATGTACAAATATTTTTCTGTTAACGGGAACCGTGTAAAGAAGCGATACCAAAATATGAATGTATTTGTCCTCCACGCAGAAGGATAACGTTTCTGCAGTCGTTGATATGTACGGGCCAAGAGATATGCAGAGCTTGCATGCGTATGTACATATCTGTAGATATGTGTGGGAGCCTGGAGATAAATCCATAACAATAATACTCTCGTTTCCTTGCATATGTTATGAGTCGGGGAAAATTTTTTTTTTTGATTTTTGCACATACGTGCACAAACAGAGAAATACTACTTTACCTCAGTGTACTTTGTGAAATATCCAACAAATGCTGGACAAGTTGACAAATGAGTAATAAAGTAGGTCCATTTATCACTTTCAGTGTTCCCCTCTGTTCCATGCATACTCGGATTGAGTGAGTGTCTGCCTACTACATAGGTAAACTGTAGCAGGTCATTTAGGTATAAATATGACTACTTGCCTCGGATTGACGAACATATGGAGAGATACAAGAACATGCATTTTCATACTTGAAGCTAGTCATTTTTCTGCTTTATTCATTAGTCAATCATTCATTGTTAAACGAGGTTTGTCAACGGGGAAAAAATTCGATTCATTCTCATTCCGGATGGGTCCTTGCACCAATTTTTCTGCTGCATTGCAAATTCCATTCCTGGAGGATTTCTTGGAGCAATATTTTACATCCTCTTTGGACTAATCCCAACACACCAAAGTTTACTCGTTGGAAAAGTAGGAGATACAAGACTCAGGGACTCGAACATGTGGATATACTCCAGAGAAAGTATCTTCTTTACTATAGCTTTCACGAGCTACAATCAATTCCGTGAATGCAGAGACTTAGTAAGATTTTATGCATTCTATGGTGTTCCAAAGTCTTGGAATTGGATTAAAATTGATTGTAAAACAAGATTCTTTGCTGGTTTTTTCCAAGACTAAATTTTATGCCAAAATTTCCACAGCCTCGTCGGCTGCCATGGTTATCCGCGGTTGAGAATCGACAGTTTTGCGGCAAAGTTTCCCACACACCGCTTCATCACTGAGTATACCTCAGGAATATGAGACTCGTGCCAAAAAACTAGAGAACACCAATATACTGAGGTGGTAGTCAGTCTTTTAATATAGAATCCAAAAACTTGGACCCCGGTTGCAAAATCCGCAAGAATTATTCAGAAGAAGAGAAAAGTGTGGAAAGAACTCAGAGGGAGAGTGAGTGAGAGAGAGAGAGAGAGAGAGAGAGAGAGAGAGAGAGAAACATAAACGAAAGCAGAATTCTTTAAAACAGCAACAAAAGGGAAAAAAGAGAAAAACTTATGAAACATTCTAATGTTGAAAGAAGAAAATAAGGGAAGCTAAAGACCCCAAAGAAAATTACATATGAAGACCCCGACCAAGACCAACCCAAGTAAAAGTGCCATAAGGGAAAAATACAGTCATGTGTAAGTACAAGGCACAAAACTACATATATTTTTTATGCCTTGCCTATTTTAGAAATGTCCATGTGTACCCTCACATCCATGAACGTACGTTATGTACTATGTCGACAACTTAGGAAAATTCCACGGTGAAACTCCCATACACTACCACTACTGCACGGTGAATAACTCTTCTCCCTCCAACTTACGTTACTTACTTCTCCAGAATAGCAAACTGTAGATTCTACGGGATTGCTACTTTTCGTTCCAGCAACCGCCGCCAAAAATATTAACGGCATGTACCTCAGTAGAGGTGGAGGCAAATAGTAAGTCCGTATACCTCCATAACTTCCATACATAGGAGAGAGGTAGGAAAAAAACTACAGGAACAACAGAAGTTCTTCAAGTAAAAAAAAATTACCTCCAATACACGCAGATATATCTTAAGTTTCTAGTGCTTTGTGTGGTTATGCTGTATGTACTGAAGCTATATGGTAGACAGACATTTGGACGGGGAAAAAGGTAGAATCGGAAAAATATTTAAACATCGCACATCCATCTACTTCGTAGGTTGTATTTCGTAATCGAGAATTTTACTCAATCAGCAGCACGAGAACAAGTCGAGTATAAGGTTTTCCCTCCGTTTTATAGATACTTAGATTTAAACAGACGACTATAATGATATGGTTGTTCGTATTTTCCTATTTTATAGGTGGGCAAAAAGTTAGAGCATGGCTTGTTGGTTTGGTTTGGTGCACTGCAGGTGTGCCTTGTCTGGAAGAATGAAATTCATCGTCCTCATCGTCAGTACCACCGTTGAACTGAAGAGCACCACACGACGTATGTACTCCCAGTGTGTATGCATGTACGTATGTATGCTCTATGAGAAATTGTATTACTTACTTGAACCTCTTGTACATACAGTACTGGGATCCTTCCTGTTCCTATATAGCATATATATTTGGTGAGAGCAGCTTTTTTTTCTACTATTGATGTATTACGTGGAGCCTATCATATAAGACCATATATCCTTCCCTTCTGGTCTATCATCGTGGCAAGTACCTCAAAATGTTGACTACGACTAACAGCAAGAGGAGCTATATAACAGCTTCATCGTATTCAGGTTTCATCCAGTGTGTCTTCAAATGCCCGGGTGAGTACTAACTATCTAATGGGATGGGTACAACTCTCCGGGTTTAATCCCAATGTAAGGCTCGGAACTTACATGCGTAACATTCTATTGTCCGTCAACCTCCTCAAATAATTTTAGTCCCCTCCTGGTTTTTGGCCCTAAAAACACACCAACGGCAACTTGTCATGCCATCGAATACACAATGTCAGGTGAGTATCCAGTAAGCATTTATTTTTGTCTCAACTCTCAACCCAACAACGCTACATATATATGCATGTTCGGAAAGTAGACATACCCTCTCCTATAGACCAAGATTGCAGATACTTATGTATGAGGGAACCATGCCGAAAAAGCTTATTAGCTCGGAGAGTTATATTAGAAAAAAGTTTGCCATGAAAATAAATTTTCTCCATCAATGCCTAAAAGACTTGCTTTCTTTACTGTACTACCTTTGCGTGCAGTGTTACTCTACTTAAATATCTTATTGATATCTAACTAACTGCAATCCAAAGAGCTACAAGTTTCACTGGAAGAAGAATGACGGAGAACGATATATAAAACTATAGTAACTTTGTAATTAATGGAAGATTGCGGTTGCAAAATATCCATTGTTCAGCCTACTTCTTTAACTGGCACCAGCTCCGTCCAGATAGCATGCTCAATTCTAGTCAAACAAGAAGCACAGGGCTGGCTGAGCTGAGTCTAACATTCTACATTTCTCTCTTTCTTACATAAAAAAAGATGCAAGCAACTGTTGAGTAAATACTACAGGAAAAGCAGCTATTTCGTTCACCATTACTCGCTCTTTATGAGGAGGGATAGCAAATAGCACGTGTTTTATTTGCTGTGCTAACTACACATATTCACCCACACGGAATGTAAGATACCTACCTCAAAATTCCCATTTCCCCATTCCATGTGGATCTATGGAGGAAAATAAAATGTGGAACTAAATAAAAAAAACTTGTGCGACTCCCTTTTTTCCTACCTGATGTCATATAAATCGATGAGGAAGGTTAAAATTCTATTATATTTTACTGTATAGGTACGAAAGGCTCCCTTATCCTCAAAAAATTTCCCCCCGTCATATGAGTTTAATTTCAGAAATCGATTTTTGATTTCAAAAGATTCCCAAAAATTTTTTTTGTACATGATTTAATATTTTCTTGGAGCAAAGTCAGTGTTGAGAAGGGAAAACAGTGAAATACTATTATGACAGGCGTGTATGCAAAATCCAACGGGCATAAAGCAGTGGGAAATAATATGGAAATCCAAGTAGAAAAAAAGCAACGTAAGTTCCGTTATGAGGACTATAATACACACACATTCCTGTATAAATTCCCCATATAACGTGAGGAAGAGCGAGCGAGAGAGTGAGAGAGGAAACCCGGAGAAAATAGCGTTGAAAATCCAATATAATGCATTGCGCTCGACTGTTGTTGGCCTACTGAGAGAAGGAAAGCAAAAAGGAGGAGATATTCGTTGCCTGCTCTAATTCCTACTACGCCCTTTGCAGATTCTGCAATGCGGCACCAACCACACTCATTCATCCTCTCCTTGTATCCTCTTCGTCGTCGACGTCCTCAACCATCATGTATCGTCTCGACAAACAGGAAACTTGTCCCTTTCCAATAAACTCCCAGAGACGCATAGACTACATACGCCGCCACCGAAGACACTACTACAGTTCATCTACACAGGAAAGGGATACAGGAGGAGGATGGTGGGGAAAGCGAAGCTACTTTCACTCACTTCACCCAGGTAACTACTTCTATGTTTAAAGTTCCGTCTGTGTGAGAGAAAATAATGTGAGAAATAACCCTGAACAAACTTCCCATTTTATCTCCACACTACTATCCTATGACTTGTGTTTTGCTTTATAGTTTATCCAGTTCCGGTTCACCAACTGGGAAGCCCTCAGCTTTGTCCGCACCGAAACACGTTCCTGCATTATGGTAACCTCTCACTGTACAGTTTCTCACAGTTACATGAACACAATTCATTTTTTACTCCTTCTATTCTATTAAGATGGTCAAACATACAGGGAGTAAAATAAATGCATTCTACACACATGTATAAAAACTAGTTTTATGGTCTCCATTTCCTTTACTTTTACAATTCCTTTCTCTTAAGATTTGATACACCAGCCCACCACTTCAGCGCAGAGAGTGCAGTGACAGGACGGCGGGGGAAAGCTTGAAGTAAGTAAAGATTCTGTAACCTAGAGCGATCTGGAAACAGATTTGAAATAAGGTAAAAGCATAAAGAGGTAACAAGGTTGGGAAGGCATGTAAGTGGAAACTGTACACGGCTACAACTATTTAATAAAATGTACACCGATGCCCCCCCCCTTGACTATATATGTATGTAGATATATATACATCCCGTGTAAGGAAGGATAAAGGATGATGAGGAGTATTCAGCTAGAATTTCTATTTTCATTTCTACCTCGGAGGTTTGATGAAAATGAAAGGGAATTGGCTTCTATAATACATGAAGGTATACATACATACTGCTGAGCGTCCGTGTACCATCTTTACGCTTCCAGTAAGCAATGCAAATAATACCCAAAGCAGACACTTGTCACAATATCTTGAACGTACCGACGGTATTATCCCTACATGACGTGTATTTACGCTATATAAAATCACCAGCATCAAGGGCCATACGTCTGATACATACCTTGACTATATGACGAAGGATATTGAACTAGTCATACATTTAATATCTCTATGGAGAAAGGTTTGAAAATTCCACAAGGACTCGGTGTATGTAGAATCCTATTTGTACCTATTCCATACCAAAGAGCCACAGAACAAATGGAGAAGTTCATGTATACATTATCTAAAGTAAGCATACCTACTTGACCTATCTGGAAGATATAATAAAGCAACGTGTTTGGGAGAACAAGTAAAAGTTTTCCAAGGGTACATCACACTGGCGAGTAGAAATGGGAAATGTGCAAACATACATAAATGTACGCCCTTACATAAATGGACTCCTATACTTACATACAAGTCTCCAAAATGAACTGCAGAGTGTAAAGGAAAATCTTCTATACTTGGCTTGACTTTATTTAGTTTTCCTCTGACTGTGCAAGTCATTCCCCAGGTGGACCATTTGGAGATACATCACCATGTGATGTTTATGCACGGTTTTACGGGAGATGGGAAAGTCTTGGAAACTCCAGCCCAATGTGGCTTTTAAACGGTTCCCACAATACTAAGATTTTCCCGGCACAATCTAATTTCCTAATTGTACGCAGGCACCATTTGGGGAATCGTCGAATTCACTTAATAACCTTTTTCCGTACAGGTGTCTTAACTTTTAACCTTCTCTTACCTTACGTAGCATCGTATTAAATAGCCATCGTAGGGCTAGTATCTGCAGAGTAAATAACCCTCGCTGGCTGCGAAACGAGTGCATTTAATTTCAAGTGTAGTCGGAGCTGTCAGTTGTACTAAACTTCTCATCCAGCAGTGCTAGCCCATAAATTCAAGGGCTTATGGGTTTAGATTTAAACGTAATTAACTTCACACACATATGCGCCTAGTTTCATTTCTAATGCTAACTTCCTACCCGCAGGGAATAAAATTATCACGTACGTCGGCTCCGAATAAACTTAAGCCCTCAAAAACGTGATGATAGTTTCCTAATTAAAAATAGAATCACAAACTTCCATCTATCCCACAAAGATTCAAGTATGGATGCCCTAAACCAGTATCCCCAGGATGCCTGCTTACTTTACAATGTACAGATCCTACTAGGACCTTCTTACTTCATTTGTAATATGATACCTTATTAGCCCAAACAGCTAATACGTTATTACTGAAGCTGTACATGGCATAATATAGAAAGTCGCAAATTCACAATAACTTACACTATAATATTGTAGATCGTAGATATTAAGACTTACATCAGTTGCAATAAAAATAAGATATGCACACTAAACAGGTAGAAGTACTTGCGTTCTGTATTTAATTCAAATCAGCTCCTGAATTAAAACTAAAGTGAGTTTCGTATTTTCAAATTTAAATACTGTTTTAGGGGCGAATAAATGGAGTAATGAAAGGAAACAAAATATTTATACATTCGTTCAGGAATTCATATACAGCTAAAATCAGCTAAAATATCCTATACCAAGGATCAGTTTCAACGAAGAAATGATTTTCAATTAATTCCTGGAAACTTAATCTACAATACAAAATCTGTATAATACAATGTTAGTTAACTGTATTGTGTATTCAAATACCGTAAAATCTGTATTATGAGTTTCTTTTCAAAACACAAGTTCACATTTTGCTGAGTGACTCATAGATTCAGTTTTTTCTAAACAAAAAGAGCCGTACTACTCCACCGTAAAGTATGGACGTCCTATGGTCCTATACTTGAAAACAAATCGTAACAACACCAATCAACACTGGTGCTAATACATAGTAAACCAGCGAAGTTGAACACATACACATGGATATTCATACATGTAGCAGCTACCAGCAAGTATTGGAAAATACTAAATTTCAAACTTTATACACCACTGAATGCAAATCCGGATCGCTACAATTATTGAATAATAAATGCAAATAACAAGACTTCATTTGGCATTGTTTTTGGATTGTCTTACAATAATTCCTGGACTTGAACTTATAAATTACATTTTGTATAATAATGATCCGAACTGTCTATCGATTCCTACGTTGTTAGTCTTCAGAAAAAATAAATAAATAGTGACCAAGGGAATCATAATACAAATTTTACGGTACGAAACAGCTAATTCGAATTTTCGCCAGCTTCAGAGAGCAAAGACTGTTGCAACCAGCAACATCAAGAAGGTTCTTGTTATACCGATATAAAGATTCAAAAGTCAGTTCACAGAAATTGACTAAAAAACATCTGCAGTACAAATGCTGCAGCCACAGATGAAAGGTAAAAAAATATTAATAAGCGAACACTAGAAATAATCTCGACAACGTGGTGATACTCCAGTCAACCTCTACTTCATTACTTTCTGAGATCAATTTTCTACCGAGGCATTAGCATCCTTCCCTAGAGCTATAGTTGGTATTAATAAAAAATATAAACGAACATTCGCATTGTATAAGGAAGAAGTCACCAACTGCTGTTTCACTCTGAGGTTGAGCTTTTTCGTGGAGGCTAGAAAGTAACACCATTATTTTTCTGCACATTAAAATCAAACTGGAAATTGGCATTCTTGTCGACAATGGGTTCCTGGCGGAGTTCAGCTAGAATTGTGTGTACTGAGGTAGTCGGGGTCGGGTTAAATCGTGCTCGCCGGAGCTCATTTTTTTTCAACTGTTCTTTTTCCGCATTATCCAGCCTGAGGTGCTCCGTGTGCTCTTCCAGAAGACTCTCCACTTCTTCTTCCTTCAAGTTGAATGCTTGTAACCAATGAGTCATTTTGGAACTTGCTGCCTTGTGCTTCCAGTTGTTTAGAGCAAACCCCTCTTGATTGCAGGCCCAGGTAATAAAGATAATTGCCAACTTCCTTGGATGTATTCGAACACAAAATGTAGTTCCCAAACTAATTTCAAAAACGGGGTCAACAGTAAATCACAAATTCAATATATTTCCGGTACACGAACATATTTACAATAATAATACTAAGGGCGGACAAAAAATGTCTACATGACTAAAATCTCGAGAACAGGTATACCAGTTTTACTTTTAGGTTAAGTGCTTTCCAGGAAAAAATAAATCAGACCACAGAGTTCAACTAGAATTGAATGACCCACATAAAAATCTATGAAGATTGCAAGACTTGTTATGCGTAATGTCAGGATATTCACAAAGGTAATCAAAATAACCTACCATACATTTTATAGCGTGCTACGAAGTTAGTAAAAAAGATTAAGCCTTTATTTCAACAAGAGAAAAAGTAAAAAAAAACCTTGTTCCCCAAAAATTCTTAAATCAAGTAAGTATGTAGAGAAAGGAATGGATGAACTAGCATGGAGTAAAACCTACTTTGTCATTACTACTTTCATGCGGTACTTTCGAAGGTTTGAGCTGAACCCACAGAGAATAGAATTGGGACAGCCGGCGAGAGACAGAAGGGAAAACATTCTAACATGCAGACTCGCTTTAATACAGAGGAATGGCTGAGACGACATAGATGTTGACGACATGGCGTGCAAAGTGGTCCTTTATTTCAAAACGAGAAAAAAAGTATTGGAGGAAAGAGGGAAAGGATTTAACGCGGTTAGAGGCAAGTGTTTCTTTCGTGAAGACGTGGGATAACATGAAAATCCCTCAAAAGAACCAAAATGTTCATCACCTGTCAAGCGCATATTGAGAGGCGAGCTGTTGAATCCTTGTGATTCTTATTGGGTCCCCAATTAGTAGATCAGTGTATAATTCAAAGTACAGGTAAGGATGCTTTACCCACACAGTGAAGCCCAGCGTAGTCATGACACAATTTTCTAGGTCCTTTAATTCTTCCTGTGAATAGTGAAGCACAAACGTAATCCGAATTTCCAGACAGACATACACATCCAAAGCTAAAAGTCAAAAGAGGACCCGCATTTTCTCTAAAAGACTAAACCCGTATATTTCTGAAAAATACACTTGAATAGTTTAGGCAATCATTAAAAGTTTAATAGAAAAGTTTACAAAGTAACACAAGTTGACAAAGTTTTTTTGCCTCCAGAATTTTCCAAAAAAATACTCTTCCATCCCTCCGTACAAAAGGGTACTATTTGCCCACGTACTTCCCCTCAACTATATTCTTTTCAACTCCATCAACAAATAAAAACGAGTAAAATATTGAGCTTGTCTGAATTAGCATCAACAACCAACCTTCTGGTATAGAACTCGTATTTTAAATATTTTAGTCAGCTCCATCCCTTTTCAAGTACTTTAGCACAAGCCAATTACCTCGATTTCTTCTGCTGAGCGTCCCACTCCGACTCCCAACCTTTCCAGTATTTCTACGCAATGAATGGACATCACACTCAGATTTAGAGGCTGGTCTTCCGCCTTACTTGCCAAATAAAAGCACGCTGCTGCTACATCCTGTATTTAACAATAAGGTGCATAGTTTACAAAACCAACAACTCCAGGTCTATTTAGGACAAATGATTAGAAAATACGTCAAGCAGAACAAACAGAAGATCACAAATATGAACTAGGACATAATCTTTGCAGCTCTTCTGGTTAAGTAGACCGTCATTAGAATTAAGAACATAAAACCTTACATAGCGATCAAAAAGTTGAAAAGGATGAATCATGAAGAACCGATGGAGCCAAACCGTAGACGTAGCCAAAACTTTGACAATGCAGGTGCTGAAATACTTTCGTCTGTACTTCTCTTCGTAAGCTGCATTAGCCAAATTCTTCATGAATCGGACTGCATCTCTCCGGAGCTTAAGCTCTTCATCATAACCCATTCCTTGTTGTCTTGACGGTGTTTTCGTCTTGACTGCGTCCCAACTAAAAAACCAATTACCTTCGTTTTCCTTGTGAATCTCATTGGTCAACAAAAGCTTCTCTAAGCCCATAGACATGTTCCCAGGTTTCCAGTTCCCAAAGGATTAGTTTCTACCTTCCGACGTAAGCTCACCCAAGGAGAAGTAGAAGATCCTGTTAAAAAAGAAAACAAAATTATTATAACATCAAATTTAAAATTATTCGTAGCAACCAATCTCATATTCTCCTAGGAGTTTCCATTCTAGAAAGAAACAATAAAATAAAAAGACACTTCCAACCATCTTCTTAAATCATCTCATATATGTACATATATACATTGTACAACGTAGACAACGAGAGTGCCCCAAAAACTTATGTATCCCAATCAACCCTACAGAAACCTGCAGGAACTCACCAAAGCTTTGAAAAGAATCGTGCGTCAGGGAATATGAAGTTCCCTTGCACCTATTCTTTAGTTTTCATAAGGGAAATGTATCAAACATATTCCTACAAGACATTAATAGTGAACCGTAAAATGATCAAAAACGACACTGGAATTGCCGCATTAAAACCCTGATAAAAGTCTTTATGGCTTTACTGCGTTTGCAAAGATATTTCAATAATCGGACATGTACTAATAAAAAACTGCACCCCAAACAGTTTAGAACATATTGCCATATACCTTCCCAAAAATTTGTATTACTCAAAACTCTTTGTTCAATGGATAACTAACTACAAGACATGAGCAACGTTTTGATTAGCAGTACTTATTATTCCTACCCCACACTGCAATCATTCAGTCTTCAATATTATTATTGGAAAGGTTTTCGTGAAATACGTCGCAAACTACCTCCTACGTGTTATTAATACGGTGTTCTCAAGTGGCCTCTCTGGGAAATATACACCTTAAGAAACTGAAGTATTATAATACGATTTTTACGGAAATCATGCCATAAATAAATCTACACATTTTTTAGATGCGATACTAATTTAAATCATTCCATATGGTCGTTACAATTTCATAGAATAACAGAGCAAGAGCAAACATAACAAATAAATGCGAGCCTGTTACCCCATTTGATAAACACTGATTGTGAGTCACACAATCTAAAACGTTTCCAACCAATATCTTAGTGAATTATTACTTACTGCGGCCTTCCTTACAAATGCCTGACTTCTGTCGCACTTTACATAAAAACCAAGTTTATTTATATCCAGTGGCATTTTTCCACACGCTCAAACACAAACAAAAATTAACGCATTATAACAACAGCTATTCCAATATTTACATGTCATAGCCTATACGGTAATCACGTTCAAATCGCAACGATACATCGACAATAAATAATTTTGGACATAACGTCACAGTCCGAACTCCGAACTGAGAAACCCCCTAGTGGGTAGCAAAACAATAGTAGACTACTTTGTTCCTAAGTAATGTCAAACATCCGCTCTCATTTATTTTTCCTGGATTTTGTCCTCTACATTAATCATTTCTCTGGTACGAAGATAGACATGTACCTCTTCTCGCTACCTGTGGACAAAAGACTTTCCGGAATTATAACTTAATTCAGTTAATTCTCTCAGGCAGACCTACTATAAACGTACAGTATAAGTACGGATCGGAATGAACATCATGGATGTGGAATTATTTTTAAATCCTTCACGCACGCCAACACCAACGCTACTAAATGCTCCCTCCTTCCGATTACATACCAAAACCCTTCTTAATTCTAAAATTTATTTACGACCTAAAATCTTTAACAGGACTTTTACTAACTAATACAATAAAATACAGGAGTACTCACGTCCCAATCCTGAAGACGCAAAACTCACTGAAGTTAAAAAACCACAGCTCAATTTACCCCTTCGATGTACAGAACTTATTTAGGATATAGGAACAAGTTCCTTAAATACCTAAAATTTAATCAATAATAATTATACTATTTTTTAAAACGTCAACATGTCAATATTATGCACATCTGACACTACAAGTATATTCCATATACATTCATATTTTTAGGACAGCACAGCAGCATTTGTCTTTGTCCGAACGTTCGTAAATACGTCCGTCCGGACAACAATCCGAGCGCGAGATTTCTCCGAAAAAGTTGCAGGAAGAATTTACTTTCTCGGGGCAAAGGTAAAAGTTTTTGTTGATGATGTCATGGAATCTGCTTGTTTGTCAAGACGATATCTGCCGAGCTGATCTTACCGAGCAATAATTATTCAATGTTTTTACAGTGAAAGAATAGTCCAGAAGTAGAATCGTCTTGTTTTTCGAGCCATTAGACGTTGCAACTCTTACCCAAGAAATTTAAATGAATCTTCGATTGTATACTCATATTTCAAAATTATTAATAAAAGATTTTAGTGTAAGCATGGTTACAGTTCTAGGAATTTTCTTGAAGTGTCCCTACATTTTTAAAAGCAGCATATTGCAGTTCCTAGCCCCTGGAGTCACATCACATCCAGCTCTTCGCCACTTAGTGATTTAGCACCATATGGGGCTAATCACCGATAATTTTAACTTTTGATCTACTTCAAACAATAACTCGGACGTATTCAAAATGTTTTGGTTAAAATGGATACTTTTCAAGAATCTTATTTTTGATTTCCAAAATTGCTACGGAAGGAGCGCACACAGAACATAGGGTTTGTGAAATTCAACTACCGGAATAATGACCGACATGAGGACTAACTATTAATTCAACGCAACAGAAGCCAAAGGCCAATGTCTTGAATCCATATTATGAAATATGACACCACCAAATATTTCAAAAATTCGTGGAAATATTTCAAAAATTATAGCACCCTACGCGATCAACTTGCGCTAACTCTTCGCACACACCCTGCAAGGGGTGTCCAAAGTAATTGCGAAACGATGATTTCCCCCTTATACTGTAATAATCAAACAAAATATTTTTATCACAGTAAAGGAACGTGTCTACCGGGTCACAAATTTGAAACAATTACAAATAATTACTAATAATTGTCAGTACCTCACTAAAGGCAACACTTTGCACATAGTACACTCACTTTACTCAAAATATGGTCACGACTGACGGTCTGATGAGATGACATAGGCGAGTGTGGTCCACTACTGCAAAATACTGCCTCAATTAGTAATGCGGGATCAGGTCCTCCATGGAAACCTGTTAAAATAATAATCAAAATAACTGAATTTACCCACAACAATGACTCTTGACTGATTTCATATTTATAATAATAAGTCTAATAATAATACTATATAATTAATAATTACCTGAAGTAGTTACCTGTGAAGCAAAGTACGGAAATACGAAAAGGTCCAATTATAATTAAGCCGCCTGAAATCGTTTTAACTCAAAAATGCATCAAACCCTTACTATTCATGCGGTGATATGCATCCTTCGATACTCCTGAAATAATTTGAATAATAAAAGCTTCAATTTATTTGCAAATATGCAAGAGCATAAAACTGCATATTTCATCTACAAATAATGACATTTATCTACACCGCATTCCATGATTTCCAATGGAAATGAAGTACAAGGACTGAAGTCAATCTCATATTTATATTTCTGTAAAGCTGCTATTTTAATTATTCCATTTGAAATGACAACTATATACCTATATTGGGAAACTCCAATTAATTAGATAAGCTTGGTTCAAAGAATCCGAAAAATTGTGGTAGAAAGACTCTTTTCGTAAAAAAGTGAGTTTTGATTATTGTAACTACTGCGTTAAGTAATTAATTAAATGTGTGTCAACTACACACAGATGAAAATGTGTCATTGAACACCCTGGGTCTGGGCAGTCTGACATGTGTAATTAATAATTACATGAGTCCTGAATTTACCAGCTACGTACGCAAATATGCGGCTTATTCGCAGAGTACGTAAAATAATAACTTATATTCGGCACATCAGCACTGAGCATAGCACTGTATTTGTGTATATATAAATTTACACGTATAATTACCTATAAGGACCATTTTATAGATTGCGTCTGTCTGTACATATGAGCATGTAATGGCGATAGATCTCTGATCTTCATACGAACCGGATGCGTTTATGTGCTTGTACTCACTTAGGAGCATGGATCATGATTAATTAATTACTTTATGTGTTTGAACTATAGTAATCAATCAGGTTCTGGGAACAACCTGTATCTTCCTGAAGGTATTTCCTGGAGTATTTCCAGTTATTAATTCTTATGGGATGCATTGAAAAGCAGCTTTTCCGAGACACTGTAGTAGATGACGGTAGGGATACAGGAATACACAGTTAGTTACTATTTTATGTGAAATGCAATTGATTTAGTTGATTTATCATTTTGTAAAAGCATGACGGTAAGTACATGAGAAAGATATAATTCTATGATGTTGCACAGATGATTTGAGGAAAAGTAGTGGGAATTTAGATTATTTCAAAAACCACGACCTTTGAAGAATTTTTTAATTGAAACAAAGCAATAATCAACAGTACCATCCCTTATCATTACTAGTACAAATCCTGGGTTTTACAAATTTGGAAATACATGTAAATGTGTAAGCAAGAAGTTGTCCTCAACAGCATGGCCTGGTGTAGTTCTTAAATACTTTAGGCTTCCTTTTCAGACAAAGCAGTCAGATGCTGCTCGATTTCCTGCTCATTCAAGGACCTAGAATACAAAAATTAGATTCATTTTATTTATCTTGACAAAGACTGGACTTTCGGGAAAAGATTAGAAATGGAACTGTACCACGTAGATATTGATAATTTTAAGGAAGCCGTGTATTGAAAGATCAGATTACAAATTTATCACATGACAAAGAATATGTTTCGAGCATGTTACCTGAATTTGGGATCTTGAGTCGTCACGATCCCTATTTCCATCTCACTGGGCTTCAGGTCTGAAGATAAGACGGTGCAGAGGCACTGTATAGCTAGCTGGAAGTAGAAAAAGTACAGGAAAACGAACATTAACTAATTCTGAAATGATTATTCGTGTCTCATAGTTTGTTCTTCTGACTGTTAACAGTCAATACTAAAAATTGTCACATACCTGGATAGCTTCATCTGTTGTGTAGTCATCCTTCTTTTTGTATTTCTTCTCTAAGAAGGACAGTGCCTCGGTTTGTTTTGAACCTACACTGCAAGCCTTGTAGCCACAATAGTAACCTGCAGGGTCTGTCTTATACACAGTTGGGCCCCTTTCATCATCGATACCGATCATCATCATACCTACGGAAACAAAAAAATCATAAAGACAAGAAGAGAATTCAGAAGCCCTTCCAGATTGCCGGATTACGTTCCGGACTGCCGCAACATTGAAGAAAACCAAATAAAGCTGACGGAAAGCCTAACAAATCATCAATGAAAATTCCAGCAAAAATGCATGACAACTATAACAAAAAATTTATCTTATCTAACACACAAGAGAAAAAAACGAATTGGAAAGAGAAACACAATGTCAAGGACGAACTTCAACGTCTCAAGTAAGTTATAATTGTATGTAAAATTTTCATTAAAACAACTTATCTAAATTTCAGCGATCCTAAACTGCAAATAACATATACTATAAATATAAATACTTGTGACAGGTTTAAAACAAGACCAATAAATCAATCAACATGGCCAGTTTCACAAATACTACAACGACACTGTCTTCAATATATGTATTCTGGAATGGAAACCAGCGGTTAAGTAGCTGATGCTCATTTTGAGGAAGACATCGAGTTTAATGCCAGCGTAGACAGTAATGGTAGGTAATTTTGTTTCTCTAATCATGCAAATACACTATTATTTGATAACTCTATTGCATTGCCCTTGCAAGTCCATTTGTAACATCTAAATAATACATGAGATTATTTACAGGTGAATTGTCCCATGTGTAAAAAAAACTATCGACAAGCTATCTCCGGCACCACATTAGGAAATCTGCATAACCGGGAAAGTTCACATTCTAAGTTCAACTAGAACTTCAAGTTGTTACGACCTTTCTTCAGGAGATCTGCCCTGTAACTTTTTTATCCGAGTAAAAATACAAAATTTACAAAGAATACACGGCGCTCAACTTACTGCATCCTAATGGTCGCATTTCCGCATTCTGCGTATAAACTTGACAAATATCCGCGATACGCCGGCATAGCACGTGAATAGGGATTTCATAACCAAACTTGTATTTCCAATTGGCTGCTTCCAATCTAGCTCTCTGAACCTGGGACCGACTATCAGCTGTAAAGACCACAATTGAATGATTTACCTTTGTTACTAACTCCACTTAAAATATTTAAACACTCAACCCCACACAATTTAAAATGGTATTTCAAACTGACCTATCATGCCAGTCATCACACATCCTATGTTGTTCGTCAGCTTAAACAAATGAGTAACCGTAGCAGGGTCCAGGAGCTTATCCTGTCGACAAGAAATGACAAAAACTGTACAATTCCCCCACTGATTTATTTATATTAATACAAAGTTAAAATTTAATCTTTAGAAACTTACCGGAATTTTCTTCTGAGTAGCAACAACAGCTACATCCACGCCTTTCAACGCCACAGACGTCATCCCGCCCTGATTGATAGCCTTGAAAGCATATTCTACAAAATACCATAAAACATCAACAAGCATTAAATCATGTTTAATACCAACCAACCGCTATTAAATCCGATGCCAGGATCAAGCAACACCTATTTTTAATTACTCTTACAAACACAATTAACAAATTACAGGCGCAAGTTAAAAAGTAAAATACTATCTGTGTAATACTGCCATGAAGTTTAGAGCATTTAACCAATAAATACTTTCATAAATCCAAACAAGCCATGGGTTAAGCTCTACTTTTGAACCAGATTTCATCTATCACCGATCTACCACCCCACAAAGGTACATAGTGGTACGTACGGTATCGCCACCCATTTCCTATCTGCCACTTAAATATCTACCACCCAATAAGTATTGACAAGTTGTGGGTATAATTAGACGATCCGGGTTTTAGCTTGGCAAACCAAACCAAAACAAGGGAAAACTTGAAGCAGTGTGGTCGGTAAATGGTACAATGGAAAACTATAGGTGACCTCAACTTTTGACCTCATATTTCTGCGCTTCAACTAACTACACCGCTTCAAGATTTTCCTCTTTTGGTTACGTTAGGTTTAATGCTTGGCATGAAGTGTCAAGCTAAAACCCGGAATTTCTGATTATGCATGTAACTTGTTAGTGCATATTTTCTGTTCACACTACTTTGATTTTCACTTCTTATTGGTTATGCCAGATTTAGGTTGGAGTTGGGTGGTAGATGAAATCTGACACAAAAGTAGAACTCAGCCCAAGTCACCTTACAGTTGTCACTGTACATTGGAACATTTTTGAAAGTCATTATAACTCACAACTGACCACACAATCACGGCAATCAAAAATGAAATTATTTCATTAATTCCTTACTCACCAACTTGATACAGGCGTCCCTCCGGGGAAAATATTGTAATATGCCTGTCAAACCCGGCGCTGCTTCCTCTCGACATTTCGAATGATGTATGGAAAAGTCAACGAAAGCTGAAGAGTATTTCAACCTCTAAATGTATCTGGAAAAAGTGAAACCGATTATTTGAATTCCCAGTTTTAATGACAAATAAAATCGACAAATAATAGTAATCATCAATAATTATTTATAATTGAATTATCTAGGTTAAATTGAAAACCAACTTCCAACAACTCACACAATAAAGTTTCTCTCCTCAGTTTGATATCACACTGACAATGCCAAAAAGTTGCCTACAAATGCTTCCAGTCTCCACAAATACATACCCAAATGTAATTCACAAGTCACTGTAAGCACAAACTCAAACTCACGACCGAAGATGATGCGGCAAGAAACGAAGTATCCGCCAGTCCCAATCTCACATGATGGCAGAAGTGACCATACGTGCTTTAAAGGCGCTCTCAAATCAAATTTGCTCTCGAAAGCTATATAGGCATCGTCATCATATACTTAACGAGCGGATCCTGTACAAGAATGTCTAAGCTGTATACTTTTAGATAGAGATCGGCACACAACAAAGACAACGACTCCCTATTGTACCTCTAGCCCACAAAAAGGAGTTGCTCATGAAATATTATATTTCCCAACTTTGCAGTAAATTCTATTACTGATTTTTTCAATTTTGTTTTTATTAGTTTGTTGGTTACAAGGGTCTCATTTTTTTCGGATTTAGAATTCCAAATACTTGTTCGTTGGGATTGTTTACGGATCTAGAATACAACATTTGTTTGTCGATTTTTTTTACTGAACTGTAATTTAATAATAATTTGTCCGAATATGTATGAATTTTGAATTCAACAATATTTTACTGGGATGTTTTATGAACTTAGTCAACAATATTTTGTCCAAATTTTATGAATTCGGAAGTCAACAATATTTTGACCAAATTTGTATGAATTCGGAAGTCAACAATAGTTTGACCAAATTTGTATGGATTCGGAATTCAACAATATTTAGTCCAAATTTGAATGAATTCGGAAGTCAACAATATTTTTTCCAAATTTTATGAATACCGTATTTTATTTGGTTTTGGAATGCATCAATATTTTGTCCAAGTTTGTATGAATTTGGAATTCAACAATATTTTGTCCAAATTTGTATGAATTTGGAATTCAACAATATTTTGCCCAAATTTGTATGAATTTGGAATTCAACAATATTTTGTCCAAATTTGTATGAATTCGGAATTCAACAATATTTCTTCGGGATTTTTTACACGTGTAGAATTTAGCATTATTTTTTCAGAATTTTTTATGGATTTAGAATGCAACAATATTTCGTCGAGATTTTTTACGGTTTTGGAATTCAAAATTATTTTGTTAGGATTCTTACTGATTTGGAATACAAAAATATTTTGTCAGGTTTCTTCACGGATTTGGAATTAAGCCTTACTTTTGTCAGGTTTCTCTGCGGATTTGTAATATATTTTGACGCCTGCTTGTTGGGAATTTTGCGGGTCTTTTAGATATCGGCATCTTAGGTATTTACCCGCTCCACGGTCTCTTTTTCTAGTAGTTACAATTTACAATCCTGCTCATCGCATCGCACTGTGATCGCATAGTTCCCATACTTCCTCACCAATACCTCAACCTCAACCATTCAACTAATAATAAAGCACTTGCTTACACTTACTTACTTTACTTACTGTTAGTTGGACTGAACAACCTCATGAAATGAAACGTTGGTCTGAGTCTGTAGTAAGCAGTTCGGTTCAGTTATTAAGCAGGGAATACATGGGTATTGGGTATGATGGAAGTAAAGGTAAACATTAGGTAATAAGTGAAGAAATATAGATAGCCAAACTATCATCTTTTAGGTAACTGTATATATACAGTGAGTGTGAGTGCCTGTGCCAGTATCCCAAGCGTGTGGGTCGAATGTCGAATTTGTTTACAGAATTTCCAAAATAGTTACTTGTAATTTCTCTGGATTCCTATCACTATACAATTATTAATTATCAGTCTGAACGACTTTGTCCGTGAATCATCGACGGTGACTTCAATATAGTGTAGGTACTTACACGTTGTTTGTCATCCACTTCACTGTATTATTACTGACCTGTCATATATTTTTTTTTAAATCTTTATATGCAAAAGAACTTGATCAGCACTAGAGCAAAATTCACTTGCTGAAATAAATGATTCATATAAGGATTTAGCAGTAGTAGGGAAGTGAGGAGTGGAATTTCGTGGAAGCCAAAGGAAACCCACAGCCTCTTATGTATATAATTATCACAAGTAATTGATCGGACGGTATTGGTCCATTTCTATAAAGTGGGCTTTGGGGTGCCCATGAATGTAAGTGTATAAGAGTCTATTTTGGTTGCATTTATGAAGGTTGAAATATCAGAGTAATAAATTGACTGAGGTAAGAAACATGAAATCGTTGGAAATGATTCTGTAGTTTCTGTACCGAAGAAGGTTTGGTTATTGAAGGTATTTTATTTTGGTAGATTGTCTTTAATGTTATGAGTAGATAAGAACAGATTTTTTTTTTTACAGGATGATAATTTCAGATATTCTTTTCAAGTGGAGAACCTTTTGACTGACACGGACTCAAGATAACTGAGTAAACAAGAATCCGGGGAATAGTACTCGAAAATTGCACTCGTGCTCTTCTGACATTTGACCTGCATTCTGTGCTAGCTGGCGATTCCAAAGGTTGAGATGGTCTGTCGGTGTGTGTGGAGCTGACTGAAAAGTGCTGATGAATACAGTTGTGTGTATTGTTCATAGAAATGATTAGGTTGTGTCAGCATTGACCCTAATCAGTTATCTGGACGATTTCATGTTGAGCAAGCAGTGCTGGGAGCCATGCTGGAAGTGAGAGAGAAAGACTGATGGAAGTGAGGGTGGGGAGTGCAATAAAAGGGATCTAAATGGATTAAAAGTATTGTAAGTGTAGGACCTTGTGAAGGCACGGGCTTTAATTGTTCGAGTAGATTAAATCGAGTATGATTACTACGAATTAAACACACTCACAGCTGCAGTAGCTACTTGTGGTTAGGGTTTGTTTTTTTTTGTAACAGTTTATGTGAGGCTTTATGCGGCTAATAGCTTCGATAGCCTTTTGCAATGGTTGTTGAGAAATACGGCGTTTTCCGGAAATCGTGGCCTCGGTGAAATTATGAGGTGGTTTCGTCCAAAATGGGTGATACGACGAATTTTTCAAGCATTTTTTCTATCCATTCTTTTGGTCCTGATTCTAGTCGCAGTGGCAGTTTACGTTTACTCGTTCTTACCTGCTATTACTGTAAGTCCTGTCAAAAGTTACAGATCTATTCGTCTGATATCACTTGAGCTAGCTCCTGAAAAAAATATTTATACTTCGACTGCATCTGCTGACCGAGCAGCTCCTTCGTCCATATCTTTACCTCTTGAGTTAGGTCATCGAAGTGTGGGGAGAATTGTTCCCTTGACTGGTAGTAATGGGGGACAAGACTTAAGTGCCAGTGCCAGAACAACAAGTAGATGTAGTATTTATACATGTTTTGATATTTACCGGTGTGGTAGTCCGGGGCAAGATAGTCTCTCCGTGTACATATATCCAATCGAAAAAATCATTGTGAATGGTCGGCCGATTCAGAATCGTTTATCAAGAGAATTTTATCAAGTCATTAATGCCATAAGGAATAGTCCGTTCTATGTTCCTGACCCGAACAAAGCTTGTGTATTTGTGCCAACCATTGACCTTATGAATTTGCAGCTAATGTCTGCCCCTGTCCATGATATTAAAGTTGCTCTTTCGCAGTTGCCATTGTAAGTTGAAACTTTTAGCTGGTATTTATATAAAGGAAATCGATTATTTTTTATCAAATTAAATGTTTCATGTTGTTATTACAAAATATTTGTTTGTTTTTGGCTGACAGTTGGGGTGCTGCAGGAGAGAATCACTTACTTTTTAATTTTTTTCCCGGATCTTTTGACTTGACATCCATATCAGACGCTGCCATTGTGGCGTCGACTGCATTCACACCGGAATCCTTCCGTCCAGGATTCCATATTCCTCTTATTTCCATAAACCCTTTACTACAGGGTCGTACTAATAATTCCATCGGTAGCAGTAGTAAATCTTTGTAAGTAAACATCAACATATCCATAGTAAATTTATGGATATTTAAGAGATATATTTTTGTCTCTCAATTGTTTTGTTCACACGTTGTTACAATTAAGTGATTGCACATTCGTTAGTTATATTTATTTTCCTACTATCTTAAATAATTTTCGTTCAACTTTTTCAGAGGTAGGAAAGTACTAGCGGTCTCAACGCAAGGCTTTTTGTATGAAGATCAAGTAGGTGACGAAATACTTGTTTTAGATTTCTGTTCTGACCAGCGGTTCAACTACTCGATCCGGTGCAGAGGCAGTGATATATATCAGTATCCCGAAGTTCTTACGGTAAGGTATTTGCGAATTATTATAGTTATTTCTTTTAATTGAGGAATATATTTTTTATTCCTTAATTCAAGTTTGGAGGTGTACTTGTGCAAGCAGTATGTATGAAGTGAATAATTTTTAATAACATTAAGAAGTTTTTACGTTTTACTTAGGTGAATATGTAATTGGCTGACTCTGATTAATAATACAGAAAACGGACTTCTGCCTTGTTACAAGGGATGTTGCCCATCCCACGTTGTGGGACGTGATGAGCGTGGGCTGCATTCCTGTGATTGTTATTGACTTTCAGAGGCTTCCATTTGATGACATCATCGACTGGAGAAGGTGAGCCACACTTTTCGGCTTTAATTTCCATGATATTTGTGAAGCTCGGGTAGTTGTTTAAAGTACCAGGTTTAATTAGAATATGTAGTCGATATTCTCGTTACTCTGAGAGAATCGTATATTGTAGGATTTCATCTGCATACATGATTTTATTGCAGTAGAAAGACATGAAAGCATGCTGCCTCACCGCTTCAACAAACGGCAATTTAGTTGGTTAGATCACGTTGCTTTGCTTGTTTTGTGTGTTCTACAGAGAGAAGGGAAATCAGATAACTGGAAATTAGGGTACATTGTACTATATATTTACTCTAATCTAATTTATAGGATGTCAGCAATAATTCTGGAAGGTACAGATTTGCAACGTGGACGATTGAATATGTGGTTATTTTTGTCACCGTATTTTATTTAATGTACCTTTTTTGTGTATGATTGGTTAGGAACGGGATTCTAGTATACGAAAACCAACTTCACGAGCTATCTTCCATAATACGTACTGTATCTCCGGAGAGAAAGAAACGTCTCAAGTCTCAAGTTCAGCTCACCTTCCAAAAATATTTCAAGACCATAGAACATGTCACAAACACTGTGCTGGAAGTTATGAAAAATCGAGTTTTCGTCCACACTGCTCAGTCAGTTAATGATTGGAATGAAAATCCTTATAACGTAAGTTGGAATACATCCATATAATTTACCGTCAGAATGATGCATTACGATTATGATATTGCATGCTTCATGGGTACTTTTGGTATACAAATCGAAGCACATTTTATGCGTCTCTAAAAATGGTACAGTAGAAGCTATGTCAAGAGGATCTTTGATCGTTCCAAATGAGCGAGAGACCTTTAATTTTTCCCACATTAATTTAGTACTCCGTGGCACCTTTTTAAAAGAAATAATTTAAGGCTATTGTACTACTGTGAAGAAAAGGGTTCGACTATAATTACTGGATATCCTGTATAATAATCGTAGCAATGTTAACCAGCAACGCGTGCGCGAGATTATCAACTTTATAAGCATCATTTTTTGAAAACGGTTTTGTAAAATTGAAGTTATTAGATTTTACTGTATAAGTGGGGGTTCTGATGGGATTTGTGAAGTGTAATTTATAGTCCCGTCGTCAATGCACTTTAGGTATTTAATTTTCTCACGATTTAAATGCAGTTTGGTAAATAAATATTTCAATTATATTGCCCGTTTGGCTGGATTGATCATGGTATATTTCAATCTGTTTAGATGGTGAGACGTTCCCCCATCTTCAATCCGACCATTGCATCCAGAACTCCAGGCTTTACAGCCGTGATTCTGGCTTACGATCGGATGTCGAGCTTACTCCAAGTTATTGAACGGGTGGCGAATGTCCCATCTCTAGCGAAAATTCTGGTCGTCTGGAATAATCAAATAAAGAAACCTCCTGGGGGTAATGATGCATTAAAAGTCCTTACATCTTTCCTTCTTAGATTTCCACATCGTTACTCTCGGCTTTCAAAGTTTTTCTTTCAGTCCCATCCCATGGCCTTACTCTTATCGACCTCTTGCTTTTAGACATCTACTACCAGCTCTTTCATAAATTCGTGGTATATACTATAAACCTACGAACATTTTTCTTGTCTACTTCAGACGACAACTACTGAAAAGCTATTTTTTGGAAATGGTTTTTATGCTTTCACCATCATACCTATATATGCTATTATTTTAACTACTGCAGTGGCTCATTGTGTATCTGGAAAAACGTGCACGTGAAGTATGAACATTGAAAGCATTCCGGGAATAATGTAGAAAATAAAATTTTAATTTTTGTAATTTATTTTTTAGTAATTATTATATAGTTTCGTATAATGCATTTTGTGTTGTTTTTTGTAGCTCTGTCGTGGCCAAAAATTTCCAAACCTTTAAAGATAATCCAGACATCTGCAAATAAAATGTCAAATAGATTTTACCCTTACGAAGAAATAGAGACGGAAGCAGTTTTTGCACTTGACGATGATATTATTATGTTGACTCCGGATGAAATAGAATTTGGCTTCGAGGTAAGATTTTTATGTCTTTGCTTTATGTTTTATATAACATGATGATATCGCTGATTCACTCAGTCCAATAATTTAATGTTTTTATTTATTGAACTTGTTTCTGTTGTAAATATTTATTGCGTTAATCAGAGTTCTTTTAAATTAAATGGATCGTATGAAACATTTTCTGTGAAACTTGTCTGTGAAAGCATGCGGCATCGAGTACAGATGCGAAAGTCTTACATTGAGATTATTTTGCAGTGTAATATGTTCACTCCACGTTTGAGACGATGGCTTAAACAGATAATACGAAGTAGCAGATGATGAATATACATATATGTATTGTATTAAGTTATACATACCCTCACTTGAAAGTTGGATGTTGGATATACATATTGGTTTTGAATAGAATTTTTAGCGCTTATTCCAATTACTACAAATTTCCGGTTGAACAACTATACACTACAGATAGCAGACAGATTTTGAGTTGTACATATCACTTTATCTTTTGCACGCTTCAGCTCTTTTCAGATATCCATTTCCAGGCTTTGTACAAATAAATAGGCAGAGAAAATTTAATGAATGGTGGAGTGCTATTCATTCAACACGTCTAGCTGTAGTATTGCTCAATACTGCGTTTCTACTCTATTCTATATACACCGTTCAATGAAACTACATGAATGAACAAGTTCGCATTCCAGTGAAGCATTGATTTCTGAGTGTAATATACGGCATAGGGCAAAACGCAACCCTTTAGCTTTTCTACGAATCAACTCTGGCTTTTGCTTTCTTCTAAGGTATACTGTGTTCGAAAAGAGATATTTTTCAAGTCGGGAATTTTTTTTACTTACATTTATTATAAGCTATTATGCCATAACCGTACTAACCGTAGTTGAGTTTGACTACGAGTGTAATACGGGATGCCGTTGAATGCTCTCCCTTCGCTCATTGAATTAGTAAGTTAAAAATTGTCGGTGACACCATTTAGTAATAATTTCGTCGCAATGCTATTAAAGTTTTAAATCGATCTAGCGTGAAAATGTCTTACTTCATGAATATGGAAATTCCGTTCGCATGAGCAAACCCATGTATGCTCCAGATGTCTTAAATTTCTCAATTTCAGGGTTTACAAATATTCGGTGTTTTCTTCAATTTTTATCTTGGTGTCCTGGAATCCAAAAATTATATTTTTAATTTTCCTAGCGAAACACAGAATGTTCCTCAGTGTCTTTTCTTGGTATCTGGGACCAACATTTTTCAGGAGACGATTAAAGTAATTGGAAAATTGAGCTGAAAATTAGCTGTAAAATCTTATTTTTCTTCTTCGCTGGGCAAGGGGGGCGAAATCTTTGTAGCATCCGGTACCAGCAAAACGTTCTCCGGGGTACGGTCACAAAAACTAACTGCTGGTGCGAGTTGTAACTTGGGAATTCTAATACTTTGATTTTCTTCCGAAATAGTTTTAAACACAAAAGATTTGAAAGGAAATAAAGTAGTTGGATTTGCTGGGGTGGGCCAGTATAACATAGCCTGTGTTGTAGACAGATATAGTACAAGATGATAGAGCATGAACAATCCCCAAAGACCACCGTATAGAATGTTTAAGTTGGTGTGGAAGTGATTCCAAGGAAACGTTCATAATTCATCCTGTTAAGTGGATTTCTGTAATACTAAAGGGAGAGAAAAAATCAATAGTTCGGCGTCTAGGAGGAAATTAGGTATCAAGTTAAGGAAAATGAATGTGAATTAGAAGTATTAGGAATGCGACTTATGCTGTATCAATTTATGTATGGTTTGGTTCTTTGGTACTTTTTTAATAGAGCTGGCGTGAGTTTCCAGACCGAATTGTCGGGTTTCCGAGTCGGTCTCATGTTTGGGACAATTCAAGTCAGCGGTGGAAGTATGAGTCTGAATGGACCAATGAAATCTCTATGGTCTTAACTGGTGCAGCTTTCTATCATAAAGTAAGTATTTTGTTAATTTCTCCAAAATACTACGTCTCGTAATGCTTTTTATGGTTTTAAAATAATGGCTGAACCTGTGATCCCAAATTTTTTATAATTTTATAAGTATATACATACATGGTGTACTTTGGGGAATATACATTCTGGTTCTGATATTCGGTCAACTGTCACTACTGCTCTTTAGGCCAATTAGCAAAGATAATTTAGCACCAATCCCAGTCATCCACTGTTACATTTTCCCGGTTTGTAACGCATCTTCTTCCGGTTTTTCTAAAATTTATATCGACCCAGGTCAGTATTTGTGGTCACAACCGTGAGGCACAGAGAATTTTTTAAGATTTTCGAAACTAGTCATGAGCGTGTAAAGTAGGTATAGGTAACTAAGAAAAAAAAGTGGTTAAGAAGACTGACAGTAAAACTGTTCATAGTTTCTTCTAGGGGGCTCCAAATGAAGCAACTTGAGGTCTACAGAACATGTCAAATATCGGTAGGAGACGGGGTCTCAAATTCTGAAAACCTGTATTCCAGAAGTATGCTGGATCTCCGACATTTATGAAAAAAATGTCATGACATTTATTTTCAGACGCTTAAAAGGATTTTCGACCTTTTCAGGTCTTCACAAAGTTTTTTAAAATTTGACTAAAAAATTCAATTTTTTTAGATTTTTCTACCATAATACAATTTAATGAAGTGTTAAACCGGTATTCTCTGATCCTGTGCTCTCGATTTTAAAGTTGTTCGGCACTAAGTGAAAATAAAGAAAGTTGCTACAACTTTTTTTCATATCAAAGCTATATTTTTAAGTTAAACGGTCAAAGTCATAAAAGGTGCAATATTTGCCCTGTGACTATTAATTGATTTAAAAAAACATTCGTTGAAATTTTTTTTTTAGAAAATCGTGAAAAAGGCTCAGGTGAAATCCTTTTAAGAGTGCCAAATGAATGATTCATTATGAATCCCATCAAAATCGATTCCTAAATGTGGGAAATCTAGCCTACTTCGCGAAACCGGTTTTAAGACTTAGGGATTTCACCCTTACAGATGGGGAGTACTTGGCATGTTCCATAGACCTCAAGTTGCCTCATTTGTAGTCCCCTAATAGAAATTGTACAATTTTACAAATTCTTGCTGTCGACATTTTTTCTTATTTACCTATTCTTCACACACTCCCATTTTTTATTTGAAGGAAATTTATGGGTTCTTCAAATAGCTATCTGCGTTGGGAATTATAAGCATTACCACGTAAGAACAGGGAGCAAGACTGGAGTTTAACTTCCAGAGCAAAAGTGAGTCTGGTCCCAAATAATGGCCTTGACCAATGAAACTAATTTCAGAAAATCTGGAAGAAAGTTTGCTGCAAATTGGAGAAATACAATATGTATCTTTATTGATTGAGTCACTCCCTTATGTAGTCTAGACGGGTATGATAACTCGCGCCATGTACTGTTTTTGTACAAATATTGCGTTTGAAGAATTTATAAGTAAGAGCTATGTACATAAATATTTTTATTATTATTACAGTTTTGGCATCATGCTTACATGTATCACCTCCCCCGAGATATTCGTGAATGGGTAGATGCCAGAATGAACTGTGAAGATATCGCCATGAACTTTCTGGTGTCGCATCATACCGGAAAAGCTCCTGTTAAGGTGCGTCCATTTAGCTCTGTCATATTAACTGTCCTGTCGTAGCGCGTTGGTATAAGTTTTTCAGAGGAAGAAACTTCGTAACTTTTCTATACAAGTACATGGATGTAATATTCTGAAGCTATGCTGCTGTGAGCTACGGTAGTGATACTGAGAATTTTAGTAGTTTGAAAGCCTCATGCCCAGAGGTGTAAATCTTGATTACTTCTTTTCCAGGTGACTCCACGGAAAAAGTTTAAATGTCCAACCTGTCTCAATAATGAAATGCTATCCTCAGATTCAGGCCACATGGTCGAGCGGACTGACTGTATCAATAAATTTGCGCAAATTTATGGTTACATGCCTCTCTTACCAGTAGAGTTCCGAGCGGACCCCGTCTTATTCAAAGTCGATAATTTACCTGGTAAATTGAAACGATTTAACGATATTGGATTCTTGTGAGCAAGGTTTTTCGTACTACTATATACTTATGACCTGTATTTAAACTCTACAATCCTAAACATTAGTACACATGTGCAGCTGTCTCCACTGTTTTGATAATTGTGATTTCTCATTGCGTAAGATGCGTAGCCTGAATATTTTTATAAATGAGCAATAATATTACTTTCTCCTAGCTGTTCTAGCAAATAATAATTATACAAAGTATTGTATTGAGTAGGATTTAATTTCTATTCTGGAATTTTGTAATGATTAAACTTAAAATTAGTTATGTATGTATGTATTATGTGCAAAAATATGTAGTTGCACGTGTTTCCGACACATCTACATCACTGTTATACGGTTTTCGAAAGTACAGTTGCTCACCGGTACAATCAAATTGCTTTGAAGTAATCATAGTTTATGTGCAGTTCTACAAAGTTTGATGGATTCTACTTCATGTCACAAAATAGAGAAAATTATTAATATAAAAATCGTCTCACTTTTCCTTCTTGTATTCTTAGAACGATCCAAATTATTGGTAGAACTTAAAAACAACGGTACGATTTACTAGAAATCACCGGTATTAGTTTGCCATAAAATATAATTCCAAATGTTATGCTTAAGGTGTTAAATGTTTGGGAGTTGAATAGTATTATATGATGCATTCTTTCAAAATGTGCATTTAACGAATCATATCTCTACTAGAATAGCGTTTCAAGAACAACCTTCATATCGAATAATGTTGTTGTTTTTAGTCCGTTTTACTCACAACGTACAAACTAAATCTCCAATTAATAAGTGCTCTCGCTGTTATTAACGATGCTATATAGTACTAGTACAAGTACAACACGACAGTGTATAAGAGTGCAAAGGTTATATTGAGTATTTATTTGCATCGCATGCATTTACTTGACACATAACGTGTAGTAGCTTTGATTAAATCATTTTTCATTTACCAGTTTAGTGCAAACTATTATTGAATTCCTTTACCAGTCGAGTGTTGAGTCGTTCGATCAAGAGTTGCGGAAGGTCGGGTCCGAATTTAGGGAAATGGTATCTTAGTCATTTAGTTGTGAAAATAATTTAAATTGTTTTCTATATCTTCCGAAACCATTTGTTGTAGCTAGAATAGTTACACTGAATACAAATAATGACACCACTATGCACGTATAGATAGTAGTAAATACACATACGATTTGTTGGATTTCTTGGTCTACAAACTGAGCATTTAGTGGAAACTTATGTGCAGTATGTGCGACTAGGGTAACAGCCGTTAATCAGCAACTACAAGGGACTTAAACTTCAATGCCATTAAGCATTATTTTCAATATTCATCGGAATATACACATGTCATTAGAATTAGAGGCAACATTATAATTCAATGAAGTCAACTAATTGTAAACCGGAGACGGCGTGTAATAGAAATTTAATGCCCTAAAAAGTAATTCCTAATCACCTCCTTTGGTAAGATATTGATTCATCTTGTGTTAAAATATTAATGTAGTTTTTCGGGTTGATTACTTTAGTTACTAAAAATTTTCCGTGTAGTTTTTAAACTGTGATACCACATATGTATTTCTGGAATGAAATATACAATAAAAAATTCAAAACACTGCTTATTATTTATATTATATTATTTCTTCTACGAATTCATTAGAGTGTAAATGTCGGTATTGGAATAGATTTAAAAACATGTTTATTTTCCCGCTGAAGCAGGCCATTTCTCCAGTTCCTTAATTTGAATAAGCCTAGAAGGTCATCATGTTTCCTCCATGTGTACAATTTACGTCTCTAAGGTTATAACAACAATAAAAACCAAAATTATTAGGTGGTTTGTGAGATGAAGACAGAGGGTACGGTACGCATTACACATAACTCGATATTTCCTTTCATACCTGTCGAAAATAATTGATTTCATCGTTTAAAAATCCGAAATGGTCCGAAATGAAATCCAAGTACATGTTCTCAAGAACGAAATTTCTGTCGTGTTTTCGGAGTAAATCTAAAAACAGCTCTCTTGCAACAAATTCAGTCTTGAGCTCCATAGTCAATTCGATCAAGGGTTTTACAAAAATAGTAACATCTGCTTCAGCTTTGGTTGCATAATCTAAAGCTGCTTCAAACTGCGTTAAAGCAAATTCTCCAGTTCGACGAATTGCTAGTTTACTGCCTGAAAGGTCGAGATTATTTATAGTATAAATAATTTCAAGATTAATGAAGGCTACTCCTGAGCACAAATCTTTCAAGAAATTCATTAAAAATTAAAATAGTTTTCGTTAGTAGTAACATTTCAAGATACTCTTGGAATTCAGAGAAAAAATCCGGATCCCTTCGGAAGCTTAACAAAGTAAAATGATGATTTTTCTAATAAGACGTTTTCAGTTTTTTACCTGTAAACTGCTCCGATTTCTGTAAACTCAAATCCCTTTTCCATATCACATACGAGTTAACAGCATGAAATAATGTAGCCACAAGCTCAACTTGGTACCTTTTGAAGTTGTGAAGGTATCGTTTACGATTAAAACAGACATCCTTTCCCCACTGTTCATGCCAATCCTACGTGTATTAAATACAGATTAAAATAAAGCCTTAGATTTACCTTTATCTAACAATGGATCTGTAATAATCATAAAAATTATTTTTATTTTTACAAGTAGAAATGAACTTACTGTAAGAACATTTAAACCTCGCAAAAAGTAACCCTTCTGTGATAACCATGTCGCAACCTCAATACCCAAACGCCGAGGAAAGCTTTTTAATACAAACCTACAGTGCCTGCAATAAAATATTTTTACGATCATTCAGTTTCAAAATGAAAATTGCTTTTTACAAAAGAGTTACAGGGACTACTCTTATAATTCTGCCTTACGCTGCAAACGCGACCACCTTTTCAACGCAATCTTTTTGCAAATTCGCCAGCGCCAAGAAACCGCTCTAAGAATTCAAATACATTTAGCAATTTTAAAATTTCATTCAATTATTCCTTTTGTTACTGGAAGACCATAGATCATACATTCCATAAAAGCCAATAACAACTATTAGTGTTTCTTTTAGATTCCTCCGCAAGCATCTCAATAAATTTTGAAACTAGCAGCCAGTCATGGGAGTGGATTGCCTTTTGAATGTTCTCAAGTGTGGACGAAGTACACTTGCAACCTTTTGGGACAATAAAATTGCATCAATGTTTTTGGTGCTGAAAAATTAAGGAATCGGAATGTAGTTCTTGTTCTTACCAAATGGATCAATAGCAAACCTTCGATGGTTCTCAACGATCTCTAAAACTTCAGATCGATGGGCATCCCGTAGGATTCTGTTCTGAAAAACGCCAGATACTTACAATCATAACTGGAATTATTAGAACGCAATTCAATTATACTGTTTGAGTAAGCAGTAACTAACAAGTAACCCACGCCCGATGCCCACTCGGGATCGGAATGAAATTTTGTGGGAGCTTAGGTACCTGGCCCAATGTCCCAGCCAGAGCAAACGTTTGTGCCATCGGAAATCGCGCAGAAGTTTTAAATTCTAATTCGTGAATAAAGGGTCCCACCTGTCAAACTTAAATTTCCCAATGTTAAATGTTAAATCCATAAGGAAACTTCATTTTGAAGTTTCACGAAAAAAATGAAAATGCTGCTGAATTTTACACGGTGTTTCATAACATTGGAAACATCCATTGGCTTTCAGAGGAGCAAAATTTAAGATTCTTTTTCACTTAATTACTCTCGTAACAGCAGGAAGTAAATCATTGCCAGGCTTTTAATAAAAATCAAATTTGGGTTTCAGCAGTCGGGGACATAGGGGGAAACCCTGGTATGCCAGAACAATTCGAGACCCCTCTGGAGAAAGGGTCAGAAGTGAGACCCATGGCCGGCCGGAGACCGGACATGGGTCTCATTTCTGACCACGGGTGCCCCGAAAGACCCCAGCTCTTCCAGGGTGTCCGGACATGGGTCTCATTTCTGCCCACGGGTGCCCCGAAAGACCCCAGCTTTTCCAGGGTGTCCGGACAAGGGTCTCATTTCAGACCCAGAGTGTCCCAAACGACCCCAGCTTTCCCACGATGTCCGGAGAAGGACCTTGGGTGTCCCGAAAGAGACACCAGCTCTCTTGGAGTGTCCGAACAGACGCCGTTGACCCTGGGGTGTCTGGACCGACCCCAATTGACACTGGGTGTCCGGACAGGGACTGGGGTGTCCCGAAAGAGACCCCAGCTCTCCCACGGTGTCCTGACACACCCCAGTTGACCCAGGATGTCCGGACAGACCCCAGCAATCCCAGAGTGTCTGAATATAATCCTAGCTCTCACAGGGTCTCCGGACAGACCCCAACTAACTCAGAGCGTCCGGATAGACCACAGCTGACCCAGAGTGTTCGGATATGATCCCAGCTCTCACAGGTCTCCGGACAGACTCCAGTTGACCGGGGTCTCACTGTTGCAACTTCTCCAGGAGTCTGAAAAGACCTGACACATGCATTCGAACAGACCCCATGTGTCCTACGGTGTCCGGGCAGACCCCATGTGTCCTACGGTGTCCGGGCAGACCCCATGTGTCCTACGGTGTCCGGGCAGACCCCAGTTGACCTAGGGTGTCAGGACGTGACCTTGTTATACGGTTAAAGCTATTAGCAGGTTATGCGTTTTTTTTTCAAAGAAATGAATATTAAAATTATTAATAATTCTACGATCGCTTTAAAACTGCCAAATGTGAGGTTAGATAAGATATTTTAAATACAAGAATAAATCTTGCGATGAAAATTAGGGAGCCTAGTATTTTTCTCGTCAGGATCTGGCGGGTCTGGAAAAAGTTCCAACTACCCGACTAACCAAAATTGGGACTTCCCCGACTCAAACACGAAATTTACCGACTACCATTTTCAAAATTTTTCCGACTTTATCGAGTTTTCCCGACGTCCCCCGCCAGGTAAAATTTCAAAAAATTTCCGACTGCGTCGAATTTTTCCGGCGAACCATCCATGGAAAATTCATAAAAAAATCCGACTTCATCGAGTTTTCCCGACGACCCCGCCAGTCAAATTTCCAAAAAATTTCCGACTGCGTCGATTTTTTCCGGCTAACCCACCAGGGAAAATTCCACAAAAAAATCCGACTGCGTCGATTTTTCCCGACAACCCCGCCATTCAAATTCCCCAAAATTTGCCGACTTCGTCGATTTTTTCTGACGACCCCGCCAGGAAAAATTCAAAAAATTTCCGACTGCGTCGAATTTTTCCGGCGAACCATCCATGGAAAATTAATAAAAAAATCCGACTTCATCGAGTTTTCCCGACGACCCCGCCAGCCAAATTTCCAAAAATTTGCCTACTTCCAAGATATCTAGATAAAATCTCCGACTATGACGGGCCACTTCCCCGACTAACCGGGGTCGCAGGTTAGGGAACGTTTTCCAGACCCGGATCTGGCAGCTTTGTATAATAATGACCTGACCGTACTATATTTTGACACCCCACACGCGACGACTCTTTTTGGTACATTGAGACCCCCCTGTGGACAGCCTCGGTTTCCCCCTATGGTCGGGGACCTTGATGTCTTTTTTAAAAATTTCTAACGTAAATCCGGTTTCCACCGGAAACGAGGGCGAGATGGCCCAAACCAAGTTTGTAAACATGCTTATATTGTATTATAAGGGATTTCAATGACGTTTTAAGCATTTTCATTTTTTTCGTGAAACTTCAAAATGAAGTTTCCTTATGGGATTTAACATTGGGAAATTCAAGTTGGACAGGGAGGAGGGACCCTTTGTTCACGAATTAGAATTGAAAACTTCTGCGCGATTTCCCGCGCAAACCAGGGCAAGTGGCACAAACGTTTGCTCTGGCTGGGACATTGGGCCAGGTACCTAAGCTCCCACAAAATTTCATTCCGATCCCGAGTGGGCATCGGGCGTGGGTTAATTGTAAACATACTTTCCAGTGATACCGTTGCCATTTTTCAGTTGTCGTTTTTTCTGATGGTGTTGAAACTTGATCGTTCACAGTCACTTCAATCCTGGAAGCACCTGCAAATAATTAAATGTCGGTTTGTTTCTATAAAGACAAACATATTATTTTGCCTGGAAGTTCACAGGATTACTTTGAAAATACAGCACTACTGTAAATATTGTAGGTACTTTGTGCCCGAGTGGCTAATTTCATGGGTCGTCTACATGCTTTCCTTATCATTGATCTCACTGGAAAGATTTTGGAATTGTGATATAATGGAGGAAGTGCTTCATACTGCAATCGGAGTAATTTTCTTGCAAGTATTGCATTTCGCCAATAATAGATGTTAGGTACTTTCATCCAAGTATTTTCTCGTCTAGAATCATTATCAGTCCACTTAAAGTAGCGGTCTTTAGAGACCTCCGGGTTCGGGTTTCTTTCAAAAAGTTGAAGTTTGTATTTCCCCATTATAATGTCTTCACAAACAGTTGCCTTGGAGATCATAAATTCGGATATCAAAACAAATAATAATTATTAACCCTTGTCAATGCAATGCACGGGAATTATTTACAAATAATTTAATACTACTCTTCTACTAATACTAAAAAATGCTTATCTTAAACCAATAATTCTGAACAGTCCTCCAACCACTCTAACCTCGGTCAAACCAAAAACAAATATCCTCCTAAACAAGCTACTGAAATTTCTGCATCCACCAGATTTGACATTAGACTGAATTTTCTAAAGTGAACTAACCGCTACAACTGATGAGCATCTCGCAATCTATTCTATTATATGTGTATGTATGCTTCTTCCACCCGGCAATACAGATACATGAAGTGTATCTGAAATCAGAAGTACACGAAAGCTTGTCGTTCCATTATATTATTAAAGTGAACATTGAACATTAAAAAAGATAACTGCCATTCAGCGAAGAGTTCCAAGACATTCAAGTATCAATTACATTACTTTCAGTAGCGGTATTATCGCTGAGGTAATATCTACCCTGAAGAAAGGTTTATGTAACTGTCGATAAACAGTGTTATTACCTAATTGCTGGAGTGAGGATACAACATAGAAGGTAGAATGTCAGGTCATTACAACGCTGGTCAGGTAAGCTTCCTGCATTTACCGAATGAACAGTTATCACAACATCGCAGAAAAACCTTTAGCGCATACTTTTGTTAAACTGTAGTTCAATGATGCGTTTAAAGCCAGACGACTTCGTAACTGGCAATATGGAATCAATCATCCCGGAACATTTAGCTCGCACCGTAAATGTTCAACAAAAATAATTGCGGATAATAGAGGATACTTGTTGTCTGATTGTCTTAAAGACCCACGGACATCTCCATGGGGTGATTATCGACTTTCCATATGGGAAGAAACTACAAAAAAATGCGACTGCGTCGATCGTATTCGGAGCCATCAGAACTATGGTAATCGAAGCCCGAAAGATAAAACCAACCATAAACTTTTACTTACTATTACAGCATATTTTTATTCCACTAACTCCACGTCAACATTTCCTGATATATGTTTGAGACAGAGCTATATCCATAAATATCAGCATGATACTATTCAGTGCCTATTTTCACTCATTAGATCGTCCACCTTGCAGCATTATTGTAGCTCGTCAAAGACCTGAGCCTGTCAAAGAAGCCAAAAGGACCTCAGAGGCTTTAGCTAAACTCCTCTTCCAACCACCTCCCCCACCAGATGTTTCAGTTATTATAAAAAAGAGCGAAGACAACAAGTCGGAGGAAAAATGCTGTACTGACACATCAACAAAAACAGCACAACAAACTCAATCAAACATAAATTGTACTTCTCCTAACTCCAAACATGACCTGGCACCTAATAGTGGACCTAGTACAAACGACAACAACTGTGCGGAGAACACATCTAAGGCGGCAAGCTTAGCACTAGACATTAACCCACAAGCATTTCCAAATGGTGTTGTCCTGGATGCCGATGTAAGTCAATTCAGAAATGGAGCTATCATAGACATCGGTCCCAGCGATATTCAAAATGCATCTGCGAGAAGCCAGAAACCCTTTTAACATCCCAACAGCAAACACAGTACGGACGCATCGAGTCAATTGAAGACTCAAAGTCAACCGATACAATAACCCAGATTTCAAGATACCGTAGGATTTTATTAAACTATTTCTTACCCATCAGACAGTAAACCCCTACCCCTACCAATCACGATATACGCCAGTTTTATTCCAATCTACTCCGCCGCTTACACTCCACCTTGAATCAGTTATGCGTCAATAGTTGTACTACAATGAGTTTCCTAGAAAGAAGCATCCCACTAATTTCCCCTAAAACTTACTCAAAATATATCCGCTCAATCCTACAAAAACATACAGCTTGCTAACAGGTAGGTACACCTACACATACATACATATGTAATAATACACAATAAAATAGTACTACAACACGGTTTAACTCAAACGTCGTAATAACTACTACATAAGACAACAATATACCGCTGTAACCCGCCCTGCGTCAATTTTATCTCGTGAAAACAGATCCTTGCCAATGTGTTTGCCGAAACTGATCTGCAATAGAAAATAATAACCACGTCAGACATCACCATAAAATACATTGACTCTAATCGAAAATGTTCCAATAAAACTAATAATACCAATATCCAGAAATAAATAAATGTTCAAACTTTTCCTATCCATGAAATATATTTTTTCTCCAAACACCATTGCAATTACTGGATCTCTTACCGTAAATTATATCTTCACAGAAACTTCTCTCAGCATTGATCCATACTTTCAATTTATTGTGGAACTGGAGTCTAAGCAAATAATTACACTAATTATTACAACGCACAGATGACTTCGAATGTTCAAAATTCTTCAGTTGTTTTTTTTTTTTTGTATTCCTTTTTATTAATTTTGTTAATCACATTCCAACTTCCTTATTATTAAATTCTGTTAAAAGGTGAGACACAGCTTTAATCACTTTCGTAGAAACATCAAAGGAATAAATATGAAAAATGCACAAGGCTCCCAGTACGAGTCCTAAGTCCTAATACTGTATAACCGTATTTTATATATTTATTCTTTTAATTATTATTTCGATGTAAACACTGCTACTACTGCTGTGTGTGTTGAGTATTGACGTTGAATGTAGAAAGTAAAAATCCTTTATTATTATTGAGCACTTCTGTTGATTTAAACCTTCGCGCGTTTGTAGTACAATTCAAACCTTCGCGGCTTATTTCACGAATTCAAACCCTCCCGGCTGATTTACTATACAGCCAAGCAAGTCGGTGGTATATACAACAAGCCGAGAAGCACAGCGGGCTGAAAGCTGAAACTCTGTCGCAGTGGAGAGGTTTTTCAGCTCGCTCAGCTCGCTGTTCTTCTCGGCATATACCAACTGCTTGCAGCATACTGGAAGCTCGCAATATTACGCCATTTTAGATTATCACTTAATAGCGCTAATCATAATTATTATAAACATTAGACATAAATCATCAAATTTGGATTAAATTAAGACTGGTAGTGATAAAAACTACGTTCGGTTACAGTACTGAATAATTTGATAAGAGGAGAATTTTAATGACTGAACTTAGTTCACATTAGTGTGGGATTCTTATTAGGAAGAATAATTACAAGCCTTAGCATCCAGAGTTTTGATCTTTATATCCATAAAAATATCATTAGGATGTAAAATGGATTTGTAGGAACCATGGACTTTAGTAACTATAGCAAGTTAAATGTGTTGCGCTAATATGAAATCCTTTCATTTTAAATAATCAGTGCGTCCAGTGTCTGAGGCTTAGTTGTCTGAGTTACAATATTGCGGTACAACGGATCTATATACAAATTATAATAACATAAAAAATCATATTTGATCAGCACGGTGTGCTGATCCACTAACAATAAGGGGTGAAGCACCATACAGTGATGCAACAGCAAGATTTAATAACGACGTTGGTATTAAACTGATGAAGCGATTAGTTAAATTCCACGTGTATAGTCAATATTGAGTTTGGGAAAAAACTTTAGTGGGCCGTAAGCTGTTCCATAATATTTTGATGATGAATTGCCAACTACCTATATGAAACGAATTGTTAGTCTTGCAGTTAATACTTCACGTCTTATATGAGATTACTTTGCCTGGCGAAGCGGGATATCAATATTAATCCTTCTCGACAGAACTTGATACGAGATTTATTGCCATTTACACTTTTATTATTTACACTATTTATTTACACAAGTAATTGCTCCTGTGCGAAGCACGGGGCTTTTACTAGTTCTATACATACATGGGCACCCTCACGAGGGATTGAGGGATGCCTCGCCCTCTCCCTCGTCCTCACCCTCACAAACTGCGAGGGTGATGGCGAGTACACGTTGATTTTAGGTGCCCTCATGAACATGAGGGAGAGGACCTATGAATAGGATGTGAACAAAAGAGGGGGAGGCAGAGTACACATGTAAGCCCTCATGACCTTCTCTTACCTTAATCGTTATGCGAAAACCATACATATATTGTTCTGTAGCAAGACCAACTTCATAACGTCTTAGGTACATAGTTTATGGACCTGCGCAAAAATCCCAGTTTTAATTTTTAAAATTAAAAGTTCCTCTTGTTTAGGTGAAAATTTCTCATATTAAACTCCAGAAAAAAATTTCATTTTAGGATGTCGGGGAGACATGGTCATTTGTAAACAAGGGCACCTGGGCTTTATATTTGATTAATGCTGTTTTTAGGCCCTACTATTGAATATTACTGGTCTGAGGTTATGGAACCTATTTGTTACTAATATTTATTAATCGGAGACGTAGAAAACAGCTTTAATCAATAATAGTAATTTTCTGAGCTACTGAATCGATTATAATGAAGAATTATTGTCAAAGACCAACAAAAATATATTTTATAACAAAATATTGTAGTTTGACTACTGAATGTTTTCCATTTTGCCGACAATTAAAATATAAGGAAGATAGGCACTTTTTACCGATGAATTAGCATTTTCAACTTGTTTTTTACTTTATGATCAGGACAAAATCGACAAAACATTGTAAATTTTTCAAGTTTTTATACTTTTTACAATTATGTCAACCACGAAACCTAATATGTACCTATACCCAAATACCTGTGTAAAACCTGCACCAATAAAGGGCACTATTTTGAATACAGTAGTTTATTTCAACAATTTTTTTTAATTTGTTTTGAACGCTAGGTTGTAGGAAATATTATAAACTTTCTAAGCTATCCAAAAGTTCCGTACGTTCAGAACTTGGGGGGAATGTTGACACATATTGAAGTTGTCATATTTTAACCAAGTGTCCGCGAAAAAGTTATTTGAAGGCACATGTATTATAGGAAATTGTAGGGGGGTTATTTACGCGTAATATAAAATAACGAGTGCCCTCATGAGTGCGAGGGAGAGGGGTGTATTTTAAAAGTAGCCCCTCACGAGGGCGAGGACGAGGACAACCCGTAACGTGTCGCTCGATTGATGACGAGGGAGAGTGCGAGCAGGCTATATTCCATCCCTCGCACAAAGAGGCAGAGGGGGAGAAAAACGCCCATCTATGGTTCTATATGAACATGAACACGTTGTGAATTAGAAACTCGCGGTGTGACATTGGTAGCTACAAAAGGTGCGAACCACAGCAATGTTGAAGCTCCAATATCCCTGCTGTACTAAACGCAAGGGACAGTCTTGTACTCACGCATGAGCATTAAGCATTGAAGCTTTCAAAGTGTCCCAAAACGTTATGGACCCTTTCACTTTTTCCTCTGAGCATTAGCGTAACCTGTAACTTGGAAGTCTCGTTGCCAGTTTGTGTCGAGCCTTCGTGTACATATACAGTCGTCGTCTAAGCCAACATGTGCCCCTGGATCGTTCCTATTAAATACTGTTTCAGTGCTACAAAACCGGAAGCCTTACAGATTTTACTATATAAGTTAACAGCATAAAAAATTAGACTTACTTGAATAATAAATATTTTTGGCTTCACGGTTAATGCGGGTCATTTGTCAGCTTCAAATTCCTCCCAGATGAAATTCACTGGGATCAGAGTCACATCCTTTATGCAAGTATGATTTACTCCATGGGTCATTATTACCAGGACGGGACAGCCTCTTAAAAGGGGGTATTCATCCCTCATTGGAAATACAATAATTAGGTTTACATGCGCCCTCATTAGTTGAAGTAAGCGCCAGGAAAGACGAGGAATCCTACGGTTATTTATGGCAACCCCCGCGCGTAGTGTACTTCGAAGGCTAAGTTGAAATAGTTGGAAAAACATTTATTAGTTTATTCATTCATAATCGCGGGTTCTGCCCCAGAATTGAGTGTCCAGGTTACATGAGTGTGCACATCAAAATTCAAATTCTGGAAACTTCTAATCGTTTTTTTATTTTGTGGTACCTTCTCTGGGAGACATGGTGAGGACCGGGAAGGCATAATACTGTCCTGAGAAATATTTTATTGGATAAATCCCATTTACAATCATGTCATCAAATATCATTCTGTTCATGATCAAATTATGCGTAGGCGTGTGATCTTAAAATAATTCTTCCGGAAGTCTTTGATGGCTCGTTTTATTTTGTAATAAAACTTACATGAAGGGTTGTGTTTAACGGGGAAAATCTTCACGTTTTTACCTCTTATAGAAAAAATGTTTTTATAAAGGATCCCTACTGGTGGGAGTGTAATTTTTATTTGTCAATCCCTGCTGCTTCTGGATAACTGGAGGGTACAATGCGAAGGTTATTGTTGGCATGCGTGAGTAATAAGACGCATGAACGCTTTCAAAGTGTCCCAAAACATTAAGGACCCTTTCACTTTTTCCTCTCGACGCTACGATATTAACCTGGACCTTGGAGTCTTGGTTGCCTTTTTGATGTGGACCCAATACGCATTTGTCTATCGTTCCTATTTAAGATCTTTAATTAGTCAACTAATTGGAAGTGTCAGTGTTATGTTCGAAACGTTCAGTTGACCTCTGTAAGCAAGGTATGCGAAGGAATGGGATCCCGCTGAAGCTATCGTTCTACCCGAACTCATCAAGCAGCTAAGTTTTATTCGTCCGGGTTTATCATGAGTGTGCGCATTCAAGTCCCAGTCCTACGAACATTTAAACAAAATCTTTCGTGGATCCTTTTTTCATTTACAGATAGTGCTTTATTAAATGTATAAATGTATTTTACTATGGGGTGATTAATTTAAGTCAAAATATGAACTTGGCATTTGTCAACCCACACAGTTTGGAACTGCAAAAACGGATGTGGTTACTTGTGTGTATGACATTGAAGCTCACTGTAGGGGAAACATAGTTTAAAGTGTAAAATATTTGACAAATCCTAGTCTATCTCGGCTCCGGTGTCTTCCTAGGACCTATAAATTCCATTAAGTAATGTGTAATTAAGTGCTAGAGTAGCTTTTAATTTAAGTATATTGTGTCGGACGTTCACTCACTCACAATCAGGACAAGAAGTTCAAATACTTGACTGAATACATAAGTTGGGGCACCTTGAGCTTGCCATGAAAGTTGAAGTGAGTAAGTACTTTATTTGACGCAAAGGAGAAAATTCGTAATTAAATTGTTGACAACTGTAAAACAAGATAGGGGAGTTGATATAAATAAAGCACAGGAGAAAGGGGCTTGCCAAATTCTGTTCATAATTTTGACAACAATTTAGGTATCCACTGTTGACTGTAGTGCTTGCCACTCCAAAACTTAATCCATTGCTTTACAATTTTTTCAAGTGACACTTGCCTTTAGTATTTAAGAGCTCCTGAAAAGGGACGTTCCCAAAATTCCTTACTAATTTCCGCATGTCTTCCACCTTCCCTTAAAAGGAGGAATCCATATACAGAGCATATTATTTTAGCAATGTAAAGGATTGTGTATATTATTACATCAAGTATCTGTGTATGCAGAAGGAGTTGCAACGTGCAGAATTATTACAGAATACTAGACGACGAACCCCTACAAAATATATGATAATTGTAATGTGAGATTGACTGTTTATATACGAAATAATAATTGATCCTTTTAATAATCGTGTTGTATGGTTTCAGGGGTAGACATCAAATAAAACCGATGAAAAAGCAGCTCCAATTTGCAGATTTTATGAAAATGCAATTCGGGATTTAGAGTAATAATGTATTTCAGGAAGGTTCCATTTGACCTGATGATCCAGTACACCTTGTTATATTTCGTCAATGTTTAAAAAGCTGTTTATTCAGCAGACCAGCTGCCGATGAGTTCGCGATTACTAATAATTAAAGCGAGATATACGTATGTATGTAACAGTGCACTGTAACTGTAAATCTAAATAGCATGGATTTTTTAATGCTAACAATTACTATTGGTTTCGGCTGCGATTACCTTCTACGTTTAATTTACTTGCTAACATCTTGGCTCACAACATAACACCGTTGTCATCTATAAAGAATGTAGAAATCTCTGCCGGACCTTTTTTAGCGATGTTCTACTACCATTATTATAATATTTCAACGTAACATTTCTGCATTCATAATCTCAAAACATCTGATTTCGAAATGTCTTGGAATTGTCGGGAAATGATCAGATGAGAGGGGTTTACAAAGGGGTGAAGGACAACTATTTTAGGTACTATAAGTAATATAGTATCTGCATAGCCAGTATGCATTACAAGTTGTAATCTATGTACAACAGAGAAAGAATCATGTTTTTAGTTTCATATTAAACAATATTGTAAATTTTGTATAGTAGCATGCAATAGCGTTGATGGTAACTACACATATGTACACAATTGCAAATGTGTTGTTACTTCAGAGAGCCTCTTTGAGTCCGCCCATATTGTGATTATGTAGTACTTAAGTACATAGCCTCATTTATTTACTAACTGGAAGTTTGAGATGAAGTAAACGACATGCGTCATTTGTTTCACACAGAGAAATATCAAACAAACAAGAAGTTGTTAAATTTTTGCAAGAAGCAATCAATTTTTTTTATTTCTGGTCTCCAAAACATGTGTATATTCCAAAACGAAACCAGCAGGCTTTCAGTGGCAAAGTGACAAAATATTAATTAATGACATTGAGTGATTACCACACATCTGATTAGTATTTGAGAGAGACGAAAACAAGATGACAGTTTCCAACATATATAGGGATCATAATGCGTAAACTTTGGAAGGCTCGTATGAAATGTTCGCAGTGGTTTCCAGAGTTTGTCTCAAAAAAGCATAAACATTAGGGCTACATCATCATACATCGTGTTGATATACACAATGCTCATGCATGCTAGCAGAATGCGATTAATTAAAATAATTAATTGTTAAATGCACTGTGCAAAGAGTGCATTCATGAAAAAAGAGCCTTGAATGCACAATTGTGATAACGAAAAAAAACAACGTTTTAGTAATATTTAATGATTTGATTAATACTATATATATATAATAGACGATACATAATGTCTCTATAGTCTTCTAGTGATTAAAACATTAGCACCAAAAATATAAGAGGGAGGAAAAAATCACATTGTCGACAATTCATATATGTAATTCATTATATATATGTGAGTACATTAGAAAACTCGACATAACAAGTTCTTACTCATGGTAATAGTAGATAGATTAAATATGGTTACATCTGATTTCCCTCTGACCTCCCAGCACCGTAGATTTTTGACAGTTTAAAGACTTTGTTTTTTTCACCCGTAGTAACAAATCAGTGTCCCGTAAACAAATATCTGCCCTGGAAGTATTTCCCATAAAGTATAGTACACGGGTTGATAGTTATTTTACGAAGGTGTGATTAATTTAAATGTTTCTTTTTTTTTAACAACTACATACAAATACGTAACGTGTATTATTATATTAAATAGCAGGGTTTCACGAAATTGTTATGTCGCGTTTTCAATGTAATAATATTGTAGGCTGCATATATATTCATATAATTACTATATCCACGACCCATACATTAAATTAAATACACACAGTCGTTTCAGCAATTTAATATAATTAATTGTCCATGCTAAATATTCCCCATGTTCTCTCCGTATTACTGTATATAGATAAATTTAATCGTAGGTTTTTGTATATAATAGATGACTATTAAAATTCATTCTGTAATAGAGAAATCTTCCACAATCCGTCTCGGCTTTCATTTTGTTGAACGAGTAATGATGATTAAACAACATTATAGAAAATACAGTAGAGTATAGCATATTGTTATTCGCGATTTAGTTTTTTTTATCCAGCGTCCATTTTGTGTACATACCTGTACACAATTATGGACAATAATAATTTTGCAATATATCTTTTTTGTCCAACATATCATATACATAGACAAAAACTCTTTTTATAACTGTACATATGTAGCTTTTTATACTATTTAGATATTTTAACACCACCCGCCCCGCCTATATAGTGTGTGTAGTCATTACACGGCAAAGTGTATATGCTTACTATTACTAACAGTACGTTATTAAAATTTTACTCTTCGTATAATGAATATTAACAACATTTTTTATCTAAGTGAATACGTAATTACATACTTTTACACTGAATACTAGATCATATTTTCTCTACTCTTTCATAAACGTCTATGTAATTTTCTATAATCTGGTAATTATAACTCTCGATTTTTATTTCATATTTATACGTAAACACATGCAATGTATTCTCCTATAATGTATGACTCTACAAACACCTCCGTTCCGATCGCTCTGTCTATTATGTGAAGAAACGCTGCACAATAATCAGACTCAAATACAGTTGGTCTGTGACACATATGACAAAAATTGAATAAGTAATTTGTTCAACATCAAGTTTCTTTATGTTGATACAGGTTTCTCTTTCCTTAGACTCTACATTTTTAAAACTACTCAATTTATTTCACACGCGATTTAATAGTTGACGAATGACTCGACCGTAAAAATGTATGCAACTTTTCATTTCATTCGTAAAAGTGGGAACTACAAAATCCCAACTTATCAGCTGTAGTTACCTTAGTATACGTGCATATAAAGTTCCAAGACACAGTGGCAACTGTGGCGAGGTCGGGATCCGCGATAATGTACCAACAATTAAAAGTTAACATTCTTTAGACTTGACAAGTACGGTCTGAGAGAGAGAGAGAAACAAACAAATCACGCACATGCAAAGGTTCTGGCATTGGATGTTTGCTATAGTTGGAATATTCGTAGTAAATACTGAACACTATTGCCCAACAGCAGGAGCATTTGGGACAGTATATTACAACTAATTCCGACAAACTGGAAATATAGAAATTTCCAAACGATATAAATTTTTTGTATCCTGCTATAATTAATTGCTCCATTAGTATATTATTAGGATTACTGCATAGCTTGAAATAAATCAAAACACTAGAAATGTCTCCTTCAAACTATAAGATCACAAGAGTAAAATAAAATCAATAATGATAGAATCATCATTCACTTCTTCAACGCGTAGTTGCATCAATATTATCCTATGACATAAGAATAATGCATACATAAAATTATGTTGAATATATTTTAGTACTTTTAACGAAAAAATTATTATCGTATCTAAAAACTTGTACTTTAAATCTGTATCCCTTTATTCTGTCCCTTCCCCTGAACTATTTTTTGTATAAAGCAAAAAATAACAACCAACCACCAAAAGACCAAGATACTACATCAAAACCAAAATTGTGAGTATAACTTTTCATACTGGAAATAATCACTATCTCCGGCGATTGTTAACATCGTTACAATAAATACTATAGAGGGAACCAAAGTTAAACAGTTTAATGATATACGTAACTATGTACGCCTATCCGTCGCTTTCAGCAACACTTGCAAAAACTTGCTTCATTGCAGAAACCTCGTAGATATTTTAGTAATAATTAAATTACTTAATATAAAACAAACGGACTCTGCGAGCTCGCGATATTTCAATAGGTTTTTTTAAATCCCGTGAACGAAGTTATCATCGCCGAGCGTATAAATAATTACAAAGCAAATAAATACAGTACAAAGAAAAATCAAGACGGTTCTTTCAGTCGAGTAGCATCATGTATAGAGAAATCAATACGAGATGAAATAAGGTTTCACAAACTTTGAATTTAAAAAACAGAAAATTGTACAATTAACATTTGTCATAAGATCAGGCGTCGAAAATTAGCACGACACATTACAATCACAATGGATGCAATGCGCCAAACAAAATTACTATAAACCAACTAAAATTATCGCAGTGTCATATGACCTTTGTGTCAACTATTTTGGGTGATTGGAAAAATTCTGTAAGAAAAACAGCTATTATAGGGCTTTTTACCGTTTCTTCTACCCCATATATTCATTATCTTCCCTTCTACAGTATTTACTTTACAACAAGAACAACATATATTTGGGTAACAGTCCACGCTGTAAACCAACCAGCAGCCACTGTCCCTATGTTCGAGAAAATCTTCGTAGAGAAAACGAAGTCTGGCGATGTCAACGGAAGTGAGCTTCGAGCATTTCCACAAATAATTTATTCATAACTACTTTCCCCTCACGGCGAACACCGAGCCAAAATCGTTTGATGGTTAAATCTGACTGGCGAAGGCTGGGTAGACAAAGCAGAAGTGAATTCACGTGAGCTGTCACATTAGCGGGTCTAAATAAATAAAAACACAATTTTTTAACGCTATTACTATTGCTGATGGTAAACTTCATTCCTTATTTCATAATGATCATTAGTTTTAAAACAATATAACAGTCTTACCGAAGAACTGCCACGCAATCACTTAGTGAAGACATTATATTGTCCCGCAATTTTTTGATTGACGAAAAATCTTCAATGCGAGTATCCGCATTCGCCAGAACTAGTGCTTTCAACACGCAATATTCTTCTTTAAACAAACCTACACGCTCCAACCGCTCAACGACTTGCATGCACTGGAATCAAAATGCGTCAATAATAATGATTTTACACAAAAACCTTTAAAATACATTATTTTCTGCTAAGTGTTGCTACGCGTAAGTAATATGAAGGAATCTGTATCAGAAAAGCTTATTCTAAACACTCATTCTTAAAGAAACATTAAGTAAAACTAAACATTTTACTTGAAAGTACTTTCATGTAAAATAAATAGCCGATAAAGAAACACGGGAAACCTTACTCTCCGATACATACAATCAAATAAACAAGAAGCAATATTTTACCGATTGGTATAACTCATAGGCTCCGGAATCTTTCGCTAGCTTCTCATCCAGTGAAAAATCTGAGGCGAAAACAAGTTTACCGCCGGTATGTAGGGAGCGAAAGGCTAGGGATAACGTCAGAATCTCCGTCCAAGTGCTCTGCAGCAGACGCATCTGATCATTCAGGGTCAAATCCGTGAATCCTTCGAAAATACAATAAGCCATACTTTCAGAAAACCATTTTTTATTTTAATTTCCACAAGTTAACACCCTCAAGCCTAGTGATGTAAAAGTAAAGAAAAGAAACTTACAGCATCAACGAAGATAAGTAATATGAACCACATTCAAGTTTAGTTAAGTAAAACAAACCTATGTGCTTAAATTCTATGACTGAAATAATTTATTATGGCTCATTTTACTTTCACAATTAAACTCCGATAAACTCAAAAAAGGACAGTTTTGTTTCCCCACTAGCAATGTATCGCAAATGAATACGAACTTCTTGCTAAAAATTAACTACGGTAAAACTTAAATGCTATGCTATCGTCAAATCCCTATCATTAAATCATGTTAGAACGAGAAAAAATTAGCACATCAAGTGGCAAGTTACAAAGACGTTCATCCACCTAAGACCAACCAACTTTCAATTCATCTAAAATCAGCTCGCCAACTCTAGCAGACTCGCTGGTTTTCGATCGTAAACTTAATGACTTGCATGTTCTACAAGAGGTGTACTCCAACGTATAGGTGTCAGCTATATGCATCGGGTATTTAAGTTGAAGTTGTGAAAGGAAATCTTAGTAGTGCGTAAGCTAAATAGAAAATTGGAACCGAAAGCATTTGGCTCTTGTCGACTAGAAAAGAAAATATAACGACTCATCTATGTTTCCGACAACTCCTGTCTCCTTACACTTATCATTCAGTTATTTTAGAGTGTTAAAACCTGGTGACCGAACAACTTTGAACAGGATTAAAAATACACCAATATACGCTACAAACAACTAGCGTGATGTAATATCTTATAAAAGGAAAAATGAAGCACTTGCAGCTACACATAACAAGTATTTAATGCAGCCCCAAGTACTTAATACATGGCATGCATCTAGTGCTTGCTAATTTCTAAGTTCAGTTTATAATAAACTGTTACATACATTGGCTTGTGCCGAAAACTTTACTAACAGTTCATTTTTCTTTTTAAGAGACAACTATTTAACTAGTAGCACTCACCAGGTACTTGCTTTGCCCAACCAATAGTAGAGATAATTTCTCTGTCGTACAAATCGCTCAGTATGTTCACAATCCGAGGCTCAGAATCACTTAAAAGCGGATCTGTCACCCCAACAATCGGTACCTCCGGTTCGCACTGACTTAAAGCTATCATCATCTTATTCTCTACAAAAATAAAACATCGTTTATTTAACTGCACTTGCCACAATAACTCAACTTCCTCTGTCACTGAATGCCCATTCCTACTCGATCATTCTTTAAAGTGTTACCTTCAAGAGTTGGTCTCTTCACCGGAACGTTTTGAACAGGGTACGGCATTTCTGAACTTCTGCGATACTTTTGCCTACCTCCTCTAACCCGGTCTAGACGAACCCCTTCCTTGAGCATCCCCATGCGAAGACATTTTTGAAATCGGCAAGCCTGACAGGCTTTTCTCCTTCTCTTATTTATTTCGCAGTCATTTGATGCTGGACAAGTGTACTCTATGTTTCCTATTAAATCGTTTGAAAAAGTAATTTACAGTTTTTAATAAAATGAAGATTACATCCTGCCACAAATTCATATAGCAAACAATGCCCTAAATAGGCCACGACAAATGAAAAAAAGACCTGCATTTTTACGGCAATACACATTAAAAACAAATTCCATATCTAAATTTTAAACTATATTTCACGCTAGTTCTTCATGAATCTTTACTTGCAATTTGTAGCAAGGTCATTGCTTAAGTTCGAAGAAAATACGGTATTTATTGGTAAAAATTCCCACCCCCAAGGTTAAAAATATCAAAATTTGTACATTTGAGTACATATGTATAGTTAAATTAAGCTATAAAATACGACATGGAGACAAGCACTGACTGTAGCTATTAAACGCATAATATGTACGGATTGTGCAAATGGATTTAAAATGGTTTATCAAAATAGTACAGGTGTAGTGAAGCAACATAATCATTCACGTCGCATCTCGAACAATAAAACAAGTTATAATATGTCATTACGGTTGGGATTTTTTCTCCTTACCCTGAATGGTTCTCTTGAAAAATGCTTTGCACGCTTCACAAGATGCAACGCCATAATGAAAACCCGAGGCAGTATCTCCGCAAACCAAGCACAGCCTTTTTGGACCATCATTTTCCTCCTTGCCATTCTCCTGAAATGTATTCAAACAAAAAATGAGTAACGAGCATGAATACAAAACTTCCTTGGCCTACAAGACGAGTTTTGAGACCTGAAGACCAGATCAAAGCACAAAACCTACGTTCTTATTATTGTATTAGGTTCTACACAGCAACTTAATGGGCATGACAAGTGGTTGATGCACCTGAAAACGAGACAACTATATCTAAATGTTATCGAGATTAACTGCTCCAGGATAAACCCAAATGATCATTCAAATTTTCATAACTATTTGAAAAAGGAAAATTGTCAATGAAGACTGCGCGCACGGATGACATAAAAAGCCGGCCGGCGCCAGTAGATTTAATGCCGCAAGCCCTTCTCATGACAAAACGTAATGCAAAATTATTTCACAATGTAGTATAAAAAATTACCTTTTACGCATCAAATACTAAATGACACCTCTGGCAATATGTGCTTGTTTTAAACAATAATAATCTTATTAGAATGTAGTTGCAATTACTTCGATTCGTCCCACGCTTTGAAAGCTTGCAAATACCATTTGTTCGTAAACTTGGAATTTCAAAGCTAAGTACATGCCGGGTCGGTTAAAACTAAACCCGTTTTTACACGACATTATTATAATATCCTTCCAAAACCCATGAGTTAACCCCCACAAACGAAAACAGATACGAACAAAAACAACCCAAAAGTACACTATAAGCAAACATAAAATAAAAAGTCATTAAACAGTAAAATTTAATTAATTTCCATCTTCAAATATCTCCCCCGAATACTCATCATCTTTCTTAGTTTTAGCAATTTAGAGACAGAGCAAGCTCCAGTCTAACGTTTTGTACAAGCCCCATCTTAATTTATTATCAAAAGAATTGCGAGCTATCAGTATCATTACTACTTCCACCGCCTCAACTATTTACCTCCACTCTGGAGTGATTGAGATCGCCATTAGATTGTGTAGTAGAAGAGCAAAAGTGTCGGTCAGGTGAGTCTGGTGACGATGAACTCTCATATCCACTCTTTCTCCGACCACTGGTAATGCAAATGGTACTGCTACTGTCCTGTGACATCATCCCACTGGTATCCACGGGACGGAAGCTACTCATTAAGTCAGACTTGGGTGATGTGGACGCTGTTGAAAATCCACAGCCCCCATTGCTGTACTCCATCTGAAATAATGCGCCCAGTCCACAATTACCATTTAAAATTTAATGAACTCGTATACACATGATGACCAACACCTACAGCCGAAAAACAACCCTCTCTGAGCCACTTATGTAAGATCCTTCCATAAAATGGGAAACCTACTTCGGTAGGCAAATGAGCTGTGGTAGACGACATGGTCGTTGACATTGTCGGGGAACAAAGTGGACGATCCGATGGTGATCCCGGCGAAAAAGGACTACCCAAGTCTTCCTTCTTAATCACGGGTGACAACGGCAGCATTGACCTGGTCGCATCATCAGTGTGCATCAGTTCATGCTATATAAACACAAAAAACAAAAAACAAATCATTAGAAAAAATTCCCGGCGAAATATATTCATCAAAATTATTTAATGTCACACTTATTATAGCTTATATTTCTTAATATTCAATATTCAGCTTCGTAAGATCCTTTTATAGCCAGTATTCAAATTATCATTTCGAAACCAAATGCGAACGACGTATTTTAATCATTTTGAGGAACTCTAATGTCTGAACAAACCTTAACCATCGTAGTAACCGTTTAAAAATAATTGCATTTAAAATATCTTCTAATACTCTGTATTGACACAATGGTCCCACAAGTTCAAGTTTATGTAGATACTAAATGTCAAAGGTCAAGTAGAAAGAAATGCTCTGCTGAAGCGTGCCTTTAATCAACCGTCACTTCATTTACGAATGAATGTCAAATTCAAGGCACTAACAATGAAACAATACGACGCTTTCTTATACTTCAAATGCAATCCTTCCAATGAACCATCTATTGTTATTTTTCCCGAGTGTATATTAATTATCTCTGGAGACTTGGAATGTCAAACGTCTCCCAACCCCAGTGCCTACCCTATTAACCAACTGCAGACTTGACGTATACGTTGGCAAGAATACGCTTCTATCAACCCTGAACTCCAAGACTGGGGTAACTTTAGATACCTTAAAATGCACAAGAGATGTGGGAGCCCCAACGTAAAGGAAATTTATGACTTTCGAACCTGAGCATTATTTTTCCTGAGAATAGGAACAAACAACCCGGGAATACAATTTGTAAACTACATTGCACCTACATGTACCATTTTGAACTGAAAACATTTCGGTAAATAGATTTTTAGGCCCTTTATTTACTGAAAACTAAAATAATTGTACGGAAATTCAATGTTTATAAACCCAAGCATCATGTTCCCTCAACCCATAATTACCCTAGTTATCCTAGCCTGTAGTCTTGTCTACAGAAACTTATCAGGAGGAAAGTTCCGTCTCGTTAAAAGGAAAGTAAATTCTGCTTGTAGCCTATTTTTTTAGCCCAGAAGTCCTGGAATAATTCTACCGTGACCAGCTGAAAATCCCTAGGAATTTTTGTCATTTTGCCTGCCCATAATAATAGAAATTCCGGTTTTGTTTTATTCTTGTAATTTATGGTTTATTAAAAATAAACCCTTTAAATACTGACTGTGCTCTTTATTGTGCACCAGCCAGTAACTCGGGACAGCTTCAGTTGACCCTCCCTGGAACCTGATTACAGTAAGGTAGATGGAAGCCTTTGCCATTCGAAGTTATTGGTCATCTTATTGGAAATATCATGTCAACAATAATAATCATACGAGGACTTTTTCCCTCCCTTATATAAATAGTAAATATAATCCTTGTATAGAGTGTGTATGGTCGTAATAAAGGCGGCAACGAGTCCTCATCCTCATCATTGTTCACTTATAAGAAGCATGGGATGTCACTTGTCACCCGTGCCTCTGTCGGTCACAATCTCAATTGAATCCCACCGTTTTGATAGTATGTTGTCGCTGTGAACCCTGAATGTATAAATTATACACAATTCTATACAGCCTCGGATGAAATCGAAAGTTAAAGTTCATCACTTGTATATGCGCTGACATCCATGACAATGTGAAACATGGGGGTGGAGAAGAACTCCAATAAATACTGACACTGACACTCTAATGATAATGGGTGGAGGTTAACACAGCAGATCTTGTTCACATTGGGCAAAATTATGCGAATGATAGAGATAGATAACTGCTGGCTCGCTAACTGATTTTTTTAGAATCTTCTTGGGAACGTAACATTTAGGTATGTATGTAGTATGTAGATGTTTCGTTTCTGCTTCTTGCTCTACGGAAATTTTCTTTAGGTATTACTCACCCAAGACAAGTTCTATCCTTATACCACACTATTATTTATGTTGATTCTTATTTTTGAGAAAGAGCTGTCCAAGAACTTTATGACCATTGGGGCAATAAGCGTTTGATTCTTTCAACATAGGTATGTAAGTACTTAGCGTGAGCAGACAGAAATACAAAAAAGGTACAGCCAAAGTCCACATGAACGAAACCTTTTGGGCTTTTTATAATTAAATGATGGACTCAAAACAAGGGAGGAAAATCTGAACAATTACATTTGAACAGAGTCCAGTCTTAACGAATGTGCAGAGTTTCCATATACATATGCTACTCCATCCCCGAAAAGTAAAATGCAGCAAAAGCAGATTGGTGAGATCATGAGCGAAACCTTCACCTTAGGGTTTTAGGGCAAGTGCTAAAAGGCATTTGAGAGCGTGGAAATCGATGCCCTAAAGTTGGAGTTGCGAAAAGCTTTCCTAAATAACTGGTCATACCTTATATCTGTATGTATTTATATTGGTTTATAAGACTTTGGGGTATTTACACATTCCATGTATTGGCGTGCTTCTATAGCAAATGCTATTCCGTACATACATAGTTCGTGTACTGCAATGAGTTTTAAAACTTTAAGCTTAGTTGTTGTTCGTGTGGCGAGATAAAAAAAAGTTTGATGTGAGTAAAACATTGACACTTGACACATTATCATGTTCGACTATGAGAAAGGTTTAAAAAGGGAAAAAATGATGGCAATTAAAATTAAATGTGAACATTCACTAAATAGTAAAGGATTCAAAACGAAATGTTTCCATGTTTTAATAAAAGTGAATTTTTGCACATGGCCCTTTGAAATTCTGCTCCTACTCCTTGTTCCTATTTCTCAACTTTTTTCCTTTTGATTCTCACTTATTATGATGATATAATAAGCCGGGTGATTCAAGCAAATGTACTAAATGACGTGACTGTAAATTAAATAAATGCTTTATAGCTGGGAACAAACTGAACCTCATTATGTCACTTTCGTTTTTACTAAATATCCTTGTGTTTGTTGTCAAAGGTGGAAAACCCATATATTCTCAGTGAGTGTAATATATAGTGGTGATGTTTTTGGACGGTTTTGATTCGCCAGCCAAAAAATAAATCTTGGAGCGTTTTATTTTGTGGCCGGAGTTTACATGTAATTCCCATGCACCTCTAGAGCCAGTTTAGGGAGGTACGTACATTTGTATGGATGTAATCTCTAATCGTGTGGTATGATGAATCATACCCTATATATGACACAGATGAAAATATTTAAGAGATTTCAGGAGTAGTACTTCTTTGGTAGAATTCATCCTGGATTGTTGCTTTCCCGTGTCATAAAAACTCTAGGATCCTCCGTCCGCGTACCGGTCGTAAAATTAATGCTCCTTATACTTTTTCCCTAAAGCACTCAAATTTAAAATGATTCGTTTCTTGGGATATGCACACATGGGACATAAATGTGCTTACATATTGATGATGTAATAATTAACACCGCGTACTTACATTATTAGCATCTTTGCGTAAATGTTTTTGTTACTTTTTATTTCCCACAGCCATAGGCGTCCAGTATAGTGGAAGAGCAATTAGTTATTACTGTGTAATACATACATCATAAACCGACCTAAACTTAAATGAATTTATGTGTGAAATATCCCCGTTCATTTTCACTTATCCTTGTAGATTAAATAAACAGTCAGGAGAAGTGATAGTATAGTTTATGATTGTGAGAGCACATTCTTGCATACAATATTATTACTTATCACTTGAGTACGAGAAAGTATTCTGGATTTTTAGGAAAGCTCTCTATACTCTACTTTTAGATTAAAATCCATGGAAAAAATAGACGTGTGTGTGAGGCTGGATAGGTTATATGTATAGTGTAATGTCCTACAAGTATGAGCAATAACCTTTGAATATTTATCGTCAATTAAACAACAATTTCCATAGTTTAAGCTCATCATGGTTGAATACATGTTCGTGCGTTGTAAAACTTGCACTATATACGCTCTTGAGCTTGAGAGAGAGAGAGAGAGATAGAGAGAATACATAAGTAGTTGGGCATGCAAATTTGACGCTGACTTGTGAGGTTATAAATATAATTATGCAAATATCAAAGCTGAAAAAATTCAAAAACTTATGTAGTTTTATTACATTTCACTCTTAATTGGTGCCTTTGGTTATTGCCAAATGTTCCTCTATTACGACAAGCAGCAACCATGGTCGTAGTTCGTAGGTACAAATGTGCAATGCTATATTTTTCGGGGTATAAGTATTATGTACGTGCCCTTGCACAGGCCATACTTACTTCCCAGAGTTCATCTTTAATTTATAAAGTAGGAGGAAACTTTGCCATACAGTAAGCTCATTCTAATTTGCAGTAGTTACAGTATTAGTAGTGGCATGCAAATATCTTTTTCGCAAACTTCAGGTGAGTGATATTAGCAATAGCTTGACTTGAGACTTCGAGAGACTTTGGGAGTAATAAGGAGCAAGTGGAGACTACAGAGTCTGTACTTTTACTTATTAATTGATTTCCCCCTATATACCATTTATATTTTCTCTAGTGTTTTTCTTTAAAAGTCAGAGACTATTGAATACAAATTCGAATTATTATGACTAATTAATCAGAATGGATTTGTAAAGTCACAGGAGGTTGTTTTCAATGAAAGAGACTGCGTGCACTAATTTGTCCATATGCTTGTACCTTACATGATACATGACGTCCATTACCTACATATGTGTGTACCAAAAAATATATAATAACTGTAACTATTCATATTTTGTAGATACATTTTTGTAGATACTGAGATAAGATACATCAGTACAAATTATCGGAATCATATCTCAAGTTCAGCAATAACATATGTCTGTGCACATATACTCATACTTAAATTTCAAAGTGATATGAGTACTTATGAACAGAGTGTCTACTCACTACTACTTATTCATAAATACAACTTTGCATGTAAGGAGTTAAATTTGCTCGTGTCATAGTTTTAGATTCTAGATATTATGCAAATCTTAGCAGAAACGATTATTCCTGGGATTTTACATGATGCATGACTTGATGATCTATCCCAGGCTTGTATACTTACACACTTTTGTAGTAAAAAGCAATATGGCAATAATTCTCTTACCCATTTCTATACATGTAAATAATTATGTACGCGTGTAATTACATGTATGTTAAATATGGGAAAATAATTAGATACATATGGGCAAAGGTTGGTTTTGGCTTTGAACTTGAGCTTTGCATGCGTTGTGCCTGTAACCAAGTATGTATGTACTCACAAGAGCAAAACTTATCGTATGGCATTTGGCCTGACAAGTGCTTGGACGGATAACGCAACCACACAGTACATCATATAAGACACACACAATAAGAGTTTCACACTGAATTTGCAATAGCTCTCAAAATTGGCCTTGGCCTCGACCCCTGGTTGCTAGAAATGAGAAAAAAATATGCTGAACAATCTAAAGCTACATATGCATTAGGTACACAGATACATACGTTCATAAATAGGTACTTCCACTTCTATCGTACGTATTTGCTTTCGTTTCTTATTCGTGATCTGATTCATTACGGATAATGTCGTTCTTTGGAAGCATTTTCATATTTACTTGAAAGCCATATCCATGTAGCATTTCTAAATGACTTTTTTTCCCTTGGGTGTATGACAATCTATCAGGAACAAATACCTCATGTGTTGGATGTATATTAAATTGTTTGTTTTTAGTTGCTTTGTCATTTTACGATCGGGATTATTGGTGGAGGCTTTGGGCCATTATCTAATGAAAATAAGCGTATACCATTCTAATATTTAATTATCTCAGGTTTCTTTATGCCACTGCATTGTCGTTTTGAAAATCCATGCCTCTCAGTATGAAATGAGCAGCTACTAGTTCTTGTACTTTGTTAGTTTGCATTCACCGTTCCGCATTTGACAATTTCCCAGAAAATTAATTATAGACTTGAAAATGTTTCCAAAGTACTTTTAGAGTATAGATTAACTATAATCTGACTGTTCAGTTAGAGATTACACATGCTCTAAAAAGCACATGGTTCATACATGCAGAGAATGCAGATGTAAAAAGTCGGGCTTGAAAAAGTTTACAGGAAACATAAAAAACTTTTAATCCAAAACGAATGAAAATTACAAGCTACTAATATTTGTAAATGAATGGGACTAATGCCTAGTTTTATCCTGGAATTACCAAAAATCCTGGTCTAATGCTTCCGCTCAACTTATTCTGTTTCGCTTCAAAAATCCTATTAATTTAATGCTTTTGAAAGCAAGGAGTTATTTTATTGGTTTTTGATCCTTGAAAGAATTTTAGCGCAATCAGCAGTCCGAAACTCCAGCTTTAATACAATAATTCAAGTACAAGGAGGTAATTATTCAATCTTTTTTCTTTACAGCCTGTAGGTAGAGGAAAAGCCATACCTATTAAATATTAATTAAGATTTGAGCTTTGATATTTTAGCAAAACAAGTATCTCTGTATACTTTCACCAAGCCAGTATTTATGCATAATTTTAAAAAAACACAATTATTACAGCAATATTAGTTAAAGAAACTGAACTTATTCCACTTCGAACAAAAAATGTATTTGGTCAGACTGACTAAACTGACTGCTATAACATCTTTATTGAAATTATCATTTGTTTTGCACATCCTCTAGTCTGGATGTCGGGAAATGTCTGTTTAAAACTGTGGTACAACAATCCTGACCTTACGACTTCCAACATTCATTTTCTCTTTGAGATTAACCTCTGTTTAAGGCACTATTTTTCTACGAGTCAATTCCCATTAACTACCTGTCAATAAATTAAAGCGTATGCAAAGCAAAGGTTTTGTAACACATGAGTTTTGTTTTTCACGATTTTAGTGGCGTCCATACATATGATGGTAAACTGCAAGCGTGAGAGCAATGTAAAAATCATTATTTAGCGAACCATCATAACGAACATTTTCCTGCACGAATATATACGATGATTTGCTGGAAATAATATAAATAATGACAGGTAGTAGTAGTAGTAGTATAGATTTATTGATTTGAGCTTGCGCTCCTTCAATATTGAGATACAAGTGTGATCCTTTACAAAGCATTTTAGTATTGAGTAACATTTACTAGATAAACATAAAGGTCTTTGCCAAGATCCTGGCTAATATTTTTAATTATATTTTCCCATATAAATTCTAAATTTGGTGCATGGAATAAGTAAATAATGACAGGTACGTTCCCTATGTATCTCCCTACATGCGTACATACAAATGAAGCACAAAATAATAAAGTATCCATTGTGTATACAGGAAAAACAAAAACTTTAGCATTTTTTCAATGGTGAGGTCAATTATATATAAAGGGTGCGTGATTTATTGCAAAGTTGCATGTGTCTTTCGTTTGAAAAACCTCTGCCCATATAGTCTGCTGATACCGAACAAAACTCACAGAAATAATATTTTTCCTGAACTCTGAGTTTTCCTTATTCGTGTTTTCAGACCCTACAACTCCAAAATATGTATGAATATTCCCATGTAAAAACTCTGCCCTTCGAAGCTTTTACCACAATAATTATTATGAAATTTTACTAGTCATTACACACAGCACCTCTAGAGCTTCTTCCATAGAACAATAACATAGACGCAGGGGCTGTCAGATAGCAATTTCGGACGTAGTTTGGGCATGAGCCCGAAGTATTTTTTTCCCATCCAACAAACAATAAGGAATAAATTACTATATGCATACGGATGCATCCTACATCCAAGCGCATCGTTGCTTACATAAGTTTTAACCTTAAAGTCGTAAAAATATCAAAATAAAGATATAAAATATCCGATGACAACACCATATAGCAAAATAACGCTTGTGATAGTGATACCTCACAAAAGCAAGTACCAATATTTGATTTAGATCAGTAATTTGAAACCTAGAGAATTCAGCTTTGACGTGACGTCCAAATTGCACTGCTCCCAGTGACATTTGAATTATTTCTGCCATAGCGATACACAACTAGTACTAGATTTCCTCTCTGCAAAAAAAAAAAAAATCCTACATAAAACATCTCTAACATTAGCCCTGGTCTGTTCTGAATGAGGTACTTACTCCTGACCGTGCGTGAAAGGTAGTGGCGTATGTCATGATTTATATCCATCCTCAAAATACATATTCAATTGTGATAGTCTCACCTGAGAATGACTCCACGTCAAAATTCTAGGATAAAATAAATTAAGCAAAGCTAATGATCCTTGTACCAAGTATGCATCTCCCCATATAGGTACATAGACTCCAGCACTAGTCATGATTAATGATTTGTATTGCAAAAAAAATCTTGATTGCAGGTGTGGTAGGATTTTTTCCTACTTGATGATACAGACAATTTGGGAACATGACGAATGATTTTTCTTCAACTTGTAACACTCCACCTTATGGTTCCAGTATAGGTACATTAAGGAGACCACTGACTTTCAAAAATCTATAAATTCATCTCTGTATCTACTATCCATGCATCATTTCAACATGGTCCTGTCTCTCAAATAAAATAAATTTAATCATGCATGCCCGCTACCATGCTCCCACATATAACTTCACCACTGGAGACAGATCCATAGACCAATAGACACCAGCCCTGTACCAAGGCTCGGACGTCATGCCTCATCGTGATTAATAACTCCGTCAGTTATTAAATCCGAGATTACAAGATGATTTGCCCAAATTTGATCTCCAGATCATGTGGCACTTTTTGTCTCGAGTGGAGCTTCTGAGTGCCTTAGATGGGAAAAACATGCTCAATATCCAATTTATCGTCGTTTTTTTTATGTTGCTCCACACAACCTCACGACAACTGGATGGAAAAGCACATATGATGATACAGTACTGAAGAAAATAGATGAATATCAAGTAAGAGATGGGAGTAGTAGCTATACGTATGCCCACGCTTGGAAAAACGCCCCATGTTGAAGGTATAGGCGACCTTAATCCCCTAATCCGCCGTTATGACCTCGATGTATATATGTGTGTATATATAATTATATATATATATATATGGTGTATATATATATAATGCGGACGGTAAAGCCTTGAATAAGTGCAGGTGTCCATCACCTGTCAATCATCTGTCAATCAAAGGATTGCAGAAGGACACTTGTGGGCTTTGAAGGTACTGCCGGCAAAAGGCTTATGTCTAAAATACGGTATAATAATGTCAAGGAAAAGGATTAAGTCTAAAATACTCCAAGTTTATGCTCGCTGGAAACAAGTGTCCAAGCAAGCACTTGGGGTTTTGTATATTTTGGACTGCGAAGGGACTGTCGGTATACCAATGTCAAAGAAAAGGATTAAGTCTAAAATACTCCAAGTTTATGCTCGTTGGAAACAAGTGTCCAAGCAAGCACATGGGTTTTGTATATGTGCACTGAAGGGACGCTCGGTATAGCGGTAAAGGAAAGGAAAGGCTTAAGTCTTAAATAGAATGTACCGAATGCAGCCGTCCTGGGTTAGCAGCAAGTCTGAATGGTGTTGACTTGAAATAATGTATATAATTTCATTCACTTGTTTATTGTTGAGTAAATCACTGTTGAGCTGACTGTTGAAAGTTCCACTGGAATTTTTTCCCAAAATTTTCTCAAAACTTTCAAGTTTTTGAATCTGTTTTAAAGTTTTTGAAGTAATTTTTCAAGTAATTTTTTGAAAAAAATGGCAAGCAACCAAGCTAGCAATGTAGGAAGTAGTTCTTCGGTCCCTCTGCCAAACGAGTTTGTGGAAGTTGTTGACGGAGTAAAGGTACTTGTGAAGAAACTGGTTTGTGTTTGTGAGGTTGGATTTAACACTATTAAAGATCTCGTGAAGCACATCGAAACAAACGACAATGATAAAGATTGCAAAAACTTACCTAGTGATATGTCCAAGTGGAGGAAAAAGAATATGTGCTGTGTTACACCTGTGTTTCGTTGCAAGTGCAACGAAAAATTTGCTAAATGTAAGGACTTAGTACAGCATTACACGAAAAAGTGCCGTGAAAATGAGGGTCTTCAAAAATTCCTTGCGGCGGAAGCCGATAAACGGAAGCAGCAAGCCGCTCTGGAAAATTCAAAGCGTGAAAAGGAGGCAGCTGTACGACGAGAGTTGCTTAAACGCCAAATGGAAGCTCCGGCTGTCGCTGTGCCAAGGAAAATTAGTAATTTAAATATTTATTTAATATTATTTTAATTTAAATATTATTTTTGTTGTTGTTAATGGTAAATATTCTTATTATTATGCATTAAACTTATGAATGTTATTTATTTTTCAGAACGGGTGGATGGTATGGACTCGGATGCCGATGATGAGCTGCTCGATGCCTTAAGGATTGCTGAGGTCATGGAAGATCTCCAAACTCCAATTGAGGTTCAAAATGCGCAGGATATGCAAGGATCACAAGGTAAATATACATTTTTTTTGAACTTGTCCGAAATCACGAGATTCGGATTTCTGTGTAATTTTCTTTGTATGTGCAAAAAATTTTTTACCGAGTGCAAATTATGATTTGCGAAAGACTCTTTTTTTTTTGAAAAAACTAATCATCTTTATGTTATTATTTACTTACAGATCCCCTCAATGCCATGGACCTGGAGGAAGATTTCCATTTCTGCGTGGCTGACAGTGCATCCTGCAAAGCCGAGGACCTGTGTGATTCATGCTTGGAGATTCAGACGCAAGAAGCCATGGCTGGAGATGCTGCTCCTCTACCCGTTCTATCACCTACTGTGATGAACGAAGTCATCGAGGTCATGGAAACCGACATCCGCAAGAGCAACTTGATCGCCGAACATAACAACTTACAAGACCAACATCTGCTGCAAAATCCAGGTTCTACAAAACTACAATGTTCCTACTGTCCACTGTATTTTGCTACACAAACTGATTACACTATTCATAAGACATCACATAGATCTAAAAGATACACATGTGTTAGATGTAATATAGAATTTAGTAACAGAAACTTGTACACTGAACATATTAATGCCCATGACGTAGAATTAGAAATTATTGATGTAAATGATGAAGTTAGGGACAATGGTTCTGTAAGAAAGAAGCGTAGTACTAAAAAAAAGCGTAATAAATTTACATTTAAACTCTATCCCATTAGTTCTAACATATCTGAAAATTTGAAATCCTATAGAATAGATCTTAGTAGCATGTCACATTCGAACGATATAAGAGGGGTAATGGATGCTATTAGACCCCAGCTAGTTCAACAAATCAAAAATGATCTACAGGTTTTTAGGAATTTAAAGATAATATTTCATATTAATTGTATCTTTGAAAAGATAGACTCTGAGGGTAACTCCCAGAGAATATCAAAGTGGATGTCATCTTTATCACATTTAATACTTCATGAAAGTACTATTGACTTAACTATAGAAACAATTATTCAGAAACTCATAATTATGATTGAAGAATTTTGTGAGAATGGATCGGGGCTAGTTTTGATAGATATTCCCAGTTTAGATTTTATTATTACAAAGTATCAACCCCTGCGGGGTGGTACATACACAAAACTTCCTTACTTACTTCAGAATGCACTTGATGAAAATAAGAAATGTTTATTTATTAACGTTAACAATAGTGCACAGGCTTACAATCAGGAAAAAGTACATCCTAGCCAACAGCGTTATAGAAGTTCCAGGGATTTAGACTCATGCTTTTTATTTGCAATTGCTGCAGGTATACGAGGTTTAAATAATAATGCTCATGAGCAAATGCAACGTTACAGATGCATTATCAGGCAGTTAGATTTGACAGGTATACATATGCCAATGACACTAGAGCAGGTCCCTAGGTTTGAACGTCAGAACCCATTCCTTTCTGTTAATATTTTTGGTTTTGATGATACTGGAGTTACAGCTAACCATAGTGAGTTCGATAATTTAGATGCCAGGGCACACAGCATTAAACGTAGAAACATGATTCATAGAAATACCTTTCCTCTGTATATAAGTAAGACAGTCGATAGTAATAATATAAATGATACGGTTAACAATGAAAAAAGAAAACACAGGGCATTAATTAACAAAAATAGTCATTACAATATAGACCTCTTCATGATCATTCAGAAAGATCGTGAGGAGAACATAATTGATCCTACTCAGAAGGTCCCAACACGAGTTGACGATAGTGTCAACGAACATTTCGTATTGTGTAGGGATATTGATAGCTTGTTCTGTCATCCTCAGCTCCGATATAGAGTGCATCTTTGCAGATATTGTTTACAAACATTTCGTTCCGCTGACACTTTACTCCGGCATATTGAGCGCTGTTCTTCTATTGGAGCTCAAAAGGCCATCTTTAACTCTGAACCTCAATCTAAAATTCAATTTGACGGTTTCAATTATATGGTCCCAGCCCCTTATGTTATATATTTGGACTTTGAGTCCAAACTTGTTCCTAAAGATCCAACGAAAGCTGATAGATATGGCAAAGTTCCGAATCCACATGCCTACCAGTTTCAGCCGACAGTCACTGCTGGGACAAGGGAATATACAGAGGAGCACATCCCATGTTCATACTCATATATCTGTATAGGTCCCAACGGGTCCCTTAGGCATAAGAGCACTTATCACATTCAAAGTGATGATGAGAATCTTATGGACTCGTTTTTTACCGATATAAACCTCTTTTCATCTACTCTCTTGGACGAAATTAAACTTAGGCAGGCAGAGGCTTCTAGTAATAGGAAGTATCCTTCAAATATGAATTCCATTAACCAGGGCATCTGTTATTTCTGTGAAGGACTCATTGATCCATTTGGAGAGGATGGTGAAAAGAGTGTGGAGCATCACGACCACTTTACACATATGTATATAGGGCAGGCTCATAGTAAATGCAATATAAAAGCTAGTTATTGCAAAAAAATTCCGGTTGTGGTGCATAATCTCTGTGGTTACGATAGTCATCCTATAGTGAAACATCTGGACCATGAGTCCATTGAGTCTGTCACTGCTATTCCACTTAGCTCAGAAAAGTTTTTGTCTATGGAAATTAATAAAAGGTTAGTTTTCATTGACAGCTTAAAATTTCTGAGTAGTTCCTTGGATAAACTTGCAGGGGTATTAGGAGAGAAAGGTTCCGAAAAGTTTAGAATTACTAAGGAGGTTTTTAGTCAGGATTATCCTAATGCTACAGCACACCAACATCTGCTTTTTAAGAAGGGTATATTTCCTTATGAGGCCATAACTTCTTTTTCTGATTTGGCGAAAACGGAACTTCCGCCAATAGAATCCTTTTATTCCAAACTGAAGGACGAGCATATTAGTCCGGCTGATTATCAGCATGCTCAATTGGTCTGGGAAAAGTTTGGTATAAAGGACATGGGTGAATACTGCAATTTTTATTGCAAGTTAGATGTCACCTTGTTGGCTGATGTTTTTCAAAATTTCCGTAATCTTTTCATAAGTTCATTTAACTTGGACCCTGCTCGCTTTTTCAGTTTACCAATGATAACTTGGCAGGCTGCATTAAAGTATAGCAAGGTTAAATTGGATTATATCAGAGATAGCGATATACATGTCTTTTTAGAGGCTGGACTTAGGGGTGGTTACGCCGGCTCAGGTTCTAAAAGATATGCGGATGCTAATAATAAGTATGTCCCAGAAACTTATAATCCATCCAAAGAATGTGAATATATTATGTATTGGGATGCGAATGCGTTGTATGCAAAGGCAATGGATTCGCATCTGCCAACAAAAAACTTTTCTTGGCTGTCTGATTCAGAAGTCATGTATTTGTCACAAGTTGACAATATTATGAACTTGCCTGATGATGGCGAAGAAGGCTACTTTTTTGAGGTTGATCTTTCTGTGCATGAAGATAAGCATTATTATTTTAATGACTATCCACTTGCACCGCAAAAGCGATGCGTGGATATCAGTGAAATGTCTGCTCATCAAGTTGACTTGCAAAGTGAATTGAAATTAACTCATGGCTCTATGAAGGTTGGCAAGCTTATTGCAGATCTGCATCCAAAATCTAAGTACGTAGTTCATTATAGGACTCTTAAAAAGTATATTGAATTAGGAATGTCGCTAGATAGGGTTCATAGAATTTTAAAATTTCAGCAGTCAGATTGGTTGAGGTGTTTTATCGATTTATGTACCGAGCAGCGGAAGGTAGCTACCACGGAATTTGAGAAGGATTTCTGGAAACTATGCGTGAACGCTTGCTTCGGGAAGTCAATAGAGCAGGTTAGAAATAGATCAGTGATTCATGTTTTAACTAAAAATAAAAATAAAAATTCTATGTTCAATGATAGGGTTTTAAACTTTTCCCGTAAGTCCTCGTTGAAAGATATCATTATGATAACTCCCAATATTGCTTTATTCGTCATGCGCACAAGCAGCGCGTATTTAAATAAACCCATTTATACAGGAATTTCATGTTTAGACATTAGTAAAATTATAATGTATGACTTTTTCTATAATTATCTTAAGGTAAAGTATAATAGCGATAGCAATTGCGAGGTGAAACTTATAGGTACAGACACAGATAGTTTAATGGTAAGCATAGTGAGTTCTAACCATAATTTAGATGTATATAAGGATATGAGGGAACATCATGAACTTTTTGACTTATCTAATTTTAAGCCTTGTAGTAGTGTAAATGCTGAGTGGGGCAAGTTTTATGTAGAAGATAATAAAAAAGTTAGAGGTGTTATGAAGGATGTCTCAGCGGGGCATCCGATTAAGTCTTTCCGGTTTTTAAAATCTAAAATGTATGCTTACTTAACTTATGATGGTCTAGTCGATAAGAAAGCAAAGGGTATTCCAAAATCTTATGTTAAGAATCATCAGACGTTTGATGATTTTGATCGTGTATTAACAGATGCATGGGAAACTAAAATGGTTAGATATAGAAAAATAACTTCAATAGGACATAGGTTATATAATGTAAATGAACAGAAACGTGGTTTAAATGCTTTTGATAATAAGAGGTATCACAGTACTTTTAATATAAGTTTAGCGTATGGGCATAGGGACGTTGAGGTTCATAATAATTTGGATAAGTTACTTAAAATAATGGAAGATGATAAGTTTGCAAATATTGATTGTGATACATGATGTAAAAAAATATATTGTTAATAATTTTGTAAATATGTATTAATAATGTGTAAATAAAAAACAAATGTCTAAAAATAAAATCATATAATTTTCCACTCTTTGAATCATTTCACATTATTGTTTCATCATGGACGCACCTACATTTGATTACACTCTGCATGCACCTTTTAACTTTGTTATTTCGGGACCAACTATGAGCGGGAAATCCCAGCTTACTAAAAGCATTATATCTCGAAGGAATGAAATCATTTTTCCAACCATAGAGCATGTTGTGTACTGCTACGGTATTGATCAACCCAATGAATTTGCATCGATGAAGAAACAATTCCCTGAAATACAATTTCATCACGGGTTGCCTAAAGAATACGGCGACGACATGCTCAGTCCATATCTTTACATATTGGATGATCTAATGGAGGAAGCTTCAAAATCGAAAGATGTCATGCAAGCATTTGTTAGAGGTAGCCATCATCGAAATTGTTCCATCATTTTCATAACACAAAACTTTTTTCATGATGGGCTTAGACCTTTAACAACCAATGCCAAATATATTTGCTTATTCAAGAACCCGAGGGAAACTCAAGTTGTGAATAAGATTGGATGTCAAATGAACTGTGGGAAAAAGCATGAGCTTATGGAAGATGCATATAAGCAGTGTATTTCAGTACCTCATGGATACCTTATGATTGATTGCAGCCAGACTCAAAATGATAATTATAGACTTAGAAGCAATGTATTTCCAGATCCAGATTGTATTATATTTATTAATCAGAAATAAAAAAAAAAGATTACAAATGATTCAAAAATTAATTACATAATGCATAGCAATATCCTTGAAATCGCTCATCAGCATGGTAATGGTGTTTTGATTTTGTGTGAGAGTGATCTGTCTCTCATCGCAATCTTTGCATGCCCAGTCAATTTGAGCAAACGTAGTCTTCATGATATCTTGCCTGTCAAATCCATCCTTGCACGCTGCACAGTAACTTGGGTACGGCTTGGAATAAATCTTGTCAGGTCGTGCCTCTCGCTTTAGTCTAGTAGGGACATCAGTACCCTTCATTTTTTGAGTGATGAGTTTCACAATAGCAGCGTTCTTAACAGGTGGAGTTGATTTCCTCCTATTAGACTTGGGATCAACACATTTCTTGATACATGATGATGTAACACATTGAGAATCCTTAGGAGGATTATTATTCCAGTCAAATGTTCCACAAACATCCTGCCCAATGGATTCCAAACGATCTGCCTCTGCAGCAGACGCAGATACAACTGCTGTAAACATCAAAATTAATTACTACATCAACTTAAATATTATCCATGCTTCCGAACGAGGTACGAAGGAAGGGTGGGACGATGGGTAAGGTTTGGGTTTTTTTCCCTCCCCCTCCTTTTTCGCCAAACCGTAACGGAAGCGCGGCGGCGGCGGCGGCGGGGCGCGGAGGGAGTGGGCGCGGAGTTGAATTGTGAGAATGGGATTTTGTCAACTTACCATTGATGCTGTGTTCAATTTCCATAGCGGCTTTAACCAGCTGTGCTTGAGCCATTATTACTGCTAGTTAGATGGGAACAGTTCGAATGAGTAATGAACGCGCAGTGGTGATGAAGGTATATCGACACTAGACAGTTGATGCCAATTGTCAGGAAAAAGAAGAAAATTGGGATGACAATTGAAAAATCCATGCAGATGAGATGAGTAGAATGGTTGATGTTAGAATGATTTAGGAAATGGGTCAAACACGGTATTTATGCTCAGAATAAGAATTTTATTTTTTTTATTTGTCAAGGAATTGTACAAGCAAGGTTAAAAATGTTCTGGAAAGTTCGGGTTTCGATTGAACCCAAAGTTTCGTCTTATACGTTCATCAACATGCCTACTGCAGTCCTCCAACGTATCATGGATGTCGCTGATACGTCCTCTGCACGTGTTATAATAGTACACAAGGTTACTGATGATCTCTGGAGTTTGTTCCAGTTTCCAATTAACACGCATCTTTTTCCCACTCAAAGTGGTTCGTTGAACGTTCATGAATAAACGTTGCCCATCCTCAGAACGAGAGTACCAAACCTTGGGGCGGTTGGGATCCTTGGGATGACCATGAAGCTTGAAAAATGGTTTTCCATACGTATCCTTTACTTGTTCTTTCTCCGGTTTCCCTGCTTCATCAAAAGATGGAGACTCATTCGATTCGCCCGGTATAGATTCTTCCGATGATGCCCGCTTACGAGTAGCAATCAGCATATCCCGATACTGCGTAGTTGTTGAGTCCACTTGGTCACCAACTTCGTTGGACGTAGTAGTATTAGTAGGTAAATCGATCAGAGCTTCGTTGAGCTTGTCTTGCACAGATAAATCCATTGAAGCGTCAGCTTCACTGGTAGAGTCCTTGCCTTTAACAGATAAATCAAGTACAGAGTCAGGTCCACTGGTGGAGGTAACCTCACCTTCAACCGTTTTGATGCATTGATTGATTTCAGTATCCATCTTCTTGTTGAGTTCTCTAAAAAATTTAAACAGTGTAAACAATAGCCTGAAAGTCTTCAAGATGCAGTCATGCATTTTGATGTTAGTAACAAATTTTCAATCAAAACCATACCGACAGACTTGGATTTAACAAGTTGAATGTTTTCTGTGCTTCTTCAACGGGGATAATATGTATAATATTTAATTGCAGTATTTTCAAAGCGTTGTTGAACTCAAATTGTGTAATATACAAGTTGAGACGTCAGAAGCTGAATGATACAAACTGTAGCAACAAGCGCGGTATTTATTCCCCAAAAAAAAAATGTGGGGGTCATAGAACAATCCTTGATAAACAATGTAACAAGGACAGTCAGCAGGATCTAAATGTGTATGCGTATCATGGAATATGTTGTTGCTGTAGTAGTATTAATAATTGACCTTGGAAAGTTCCTGACTGTAAAATCCGCCTTCCATAACGTCATTATCTTTGGGATCAGTTAAGTAATACATGCGCGGGTTTGAGTTTCCTACTCTGTTTATAGTAAACAACTCTGGTTTAAAACGTCTAGAGTATCCTTTTTCAAAACGACCTTTATCAATTGAAATGAGAACACGATCTCCAACATTGAACTTGGGCTTATCATAAGACTTTAGTTCCTTATTTCCATATAGATTGAACCATACCTCCATTTCATTTTTAGAGTTAACATTTACTGGCGCGAATTTTGTACTGGAATGAACAGTTGCATTATAATTTCGAACTAATTTCGGTAAAACATGAACAAATCTATAGCTTCCTTTATGCTGCACATATCGACTTATCTTTTCCATAATGGTTCGATTAAATCTTTCAACGATGCAGGCCTTCAGTTCAGATTGAACATGAAAGATTTCAATTCCGTTATTCACGCAAAATTCTTTGAAATCTTTTTTAAATTCACCACCTTTGTCACACTGAATTCTTTTTGGTTGTCTACCAGAGGTTTTCAATACTTTCTTGAAAACTGTTATTACATCCAAGCTATTTTTGGTTTTAACAGGGTGGACAAAGGCATATTTACTAAAAGCATCGATAATGCTGAACAGATACCTATGATTGTTATTAAATTTGGAGTAAGCTGATATATCTATTAAATCAATTACCCACTGTTCATCTATTCCATGCACCACAACCTGACGTCTTGTAAATTTACGTATTGCAGGTTTGTTTTCAGTGTAAGTTGGGATACCACGTAGAATTCTTTCAATTGTAGATCTACATTCCCCACCTTTATAATGTTTCATAAAATTACTTAAACCAGAAAAACTACCTTTGAATTTCGGGTTCAGATACAGACGCTTTATTTTTGCATCTGACATTGTGCAATGACGCTAGTTAAATATACTTTATAATAATTGTACATTGGCTTATGTAAGTCAGATAATATAGGGAACTGTATTAGTTCACATGTATTGTTTTTTAACTTCCGAAAACGAACATCAAGTATGAAGCGGTTGCTTAGAAATCAGTTATTTTTAAAAAAATGCAAGTGCAAACGTAAAGTTAATGATTGTCTTAATAAAGCTTCGAATGACGAAGTTAAAACTTTATCTGAATGTGCTCGTAATCTAATTATAGGTAATGTACCCATATCTCCAACAACAGTTGAGAAACTGCGTCCATACAAAAAACATCTACGTGAACTCTCGCTAAAATCTCTATCATTGAGAAAAAAACGTAAAGTTCTTCAGCGTGGTGGGGGATTCTTCATACCTATTCTAGCTTCATTAGCAACTTCCTTACTGTCAAACGTTCTTGCGAATTAATTTTTTTAGCATGACTAAGCGAATGAAGCTGATTCCAGAATCGCTGTATAATGCGATAATGTCAAAGACGAATGATAATATTAACGAGCCATCAAAGATACTAAATTCACACGTGCTGTCTAACGAAGTAAAACAAGCTCTGTATGGTGAATATGCTAGGCAGATGAAAAATAAAAAACATTACGATGACAATCAACCATTGCTTGTCAAGTTGTTTAACCAGCAAGGGAATGTGTTGACCCCGCTTTTCAACAAACATTCGTTGGGTGTACAATCTAAACCAAACAATCCAACTGCTACTACTAGTACCGCTACTACAAACGTTCCTATTAAAAAAGATCGGGGAAGCAGGCAAAGTACTTCTAGTAATTCCTCATATTTTACCTCAAAGCTACTCGCCGATTCTGAGACTCAAGATAATGACAATCCGTATATGAGTGATCTGACAGATGACTATTATGAAAATATTTCTCAATCTGACGAGCCCATGGATATTACCCCAAAAGGAATGTCGCGGGAAGCTTCCCCTGATATAATAAAAGGTTATTATCAAAATAAACTGAGACAACAGCGTAAGCGAAACATGGATTCTAAAAGAATTCTTAAAGGACCGAGGTTAAACGTTGCAGGACCACATCGTAAACGTATACGGATTCAACTTGCCGCATTACCCTCGAAAGTAATAAAGAAACACCATTATGACGATAAATGCAAGGGATGTCTTTTAGCGAAGAATCAACGTGGTAAAGGAAACATGCGGAGGATACTATCCAATTGGAAAAATTTTGATTAATAAGTTTTATTAATTTTTTCAAACTTTGTTACATTCTGAAGAATTGTTTTACTACAGCAATTATGTTTTAATAAATATTGTCTTGATGCAATAAAATATGACACGTACTTGTCATTTCGAGTATAATTATTTGTAAATTCACAATAAATCTTCATGGGACTACATCGCTGTAGACGTTTGTACAAAAAAAACAATACATAATTCCCACATACTGTCGAGCCCCAATTCTGCAGCTGTTTAATATTTTCTCTCACGCAAGCCTTACATCGCTTAGCAAATATTTTAAAATCTTTGGCATAGTGGCTTATACCAAACCCATACGAATCAAAAAACTCCAAGCAGCTGGTTTTACTCTCCTTATAAAATGCCAGCCAATGATCCCCAGGTTTTGTACTTGGATCTGAATTAACCACTAGACATAGCGGAAATCGGTCAAATTTTACATGTTTCAACTCATCACATGATATTACATCAAATTTAGCATTTCTGGTTTTACATATTACATTAAGATAATTATAAACTTGGTCCGTATTCATGCTTGCATGGCTTCGTGTGAGTAATCAGTAAAGTACACAGATTTGTTTTTGTCAATGTTTAAAATACTCTGAGACTCGGTGTAACAAAGAACCGTTAACGGAGTTGTGGTGGCAGTTCTAAACCGGAGCTCAATCTTGATATTTCCAAATCTGGGTAATGCACGTGCGTCACTAATCGGGGCAATCTCATATACATACAACGCGCGATTGTTTCTAAAATCGGAGACACTAAAGTCAATACTCGCATCCTTATTGTCGATTCCAATTGCTCTGTAGAGATTACTTACTGCTTCTTGAACTCGAATACTATCTTCTCTAAAGTCCACATCCAAAGGGTAAGCCTCGTTTGTATCACCATTAACTGATACATTTATATGAGATAAACCATGGCTACCGAAAAGGAACGGATTAGTTATTCCAGTACCATTTACATTTGCACTGCGTACAATCGCGAGTACAAGCCGTTCGGGTAACTGTCCACCTTTGAAAACTCCCTCTTCAATTCTCGACAAAGTTCCAGTTGGCAATGAAAAACTTTTTATGTCCACTTTGTTTAAGTACAGATTTGCAACATCACCTCCTTCCCATTGCCTTATATGTTCAATCGCTGCAACTGCCAGTACTTTGTGTCTGGTTACTTGTAGCTTTGCTTCCAAAATGCTTAGTCTGTACCGAGGTGTGGGTACCCCCACAGCAGCTGGTGGACAGTGAAGGGCAAAACCATCCGTAGATCGATGAAATACAATTTTTAAATCAACACCAGGCGGTAAAAAATCTGGTTGAGCAAATAGGTCCACGTGAGGTCGGCCAATAACTTCAAAAACCTGACTACCCTTACTCATATCAAATCGGGATTTATAGGATCCTGCAGCAAAAACGTCAACCGATTCCGGGTCGTTGTTTTTAAAGTATCCAGCGCATTGCGATTGAGTTTCATTGTACTCCTTGGAAAATAACAATAGTCTTTCGAACATGCATCTATAGGCATAGTAAGGATGTGTGGGTGTTATTAATGTTTCATTCAAGTACACAGAGCACTGTGAAAAAATTGAATGAAGAATATTATTGACGGGTGCTACTACAGTTGCAACACCGTTTGCAGTCATATTATCAGCTAATATCCGCAGTCTTAAATATAACCTGGTTTTACTAGGCTCAATATAATGCGCGTCAGTACTATTAACAATAAATGTTAGTGGAACTGCAGTCTCAGATAATGGACAATTCGGATAAACATCACATGACTGTGTTGTTAGAATGCTCATGTCGTACCCCTCACGTTTAAAAATGTCCAGTTCACTTCGAAGATAATGATGGTCTGCAGCCATGATTATGAAAAAATGTTTCGACTGATTTTACGTTTTTTATTTTTTCTCTTCTTTACTCGTAGTTTTAAGAGTCCACGACCAGTCTTACGCTTTTTAGTTTTTTTCTTGATTCCACGACCAATTTTTGGACTGCGTTTAATTTTCTTATATTTGAATAGCCGATCTTCATCAAGCTTTCGTTTCCGACTAAACCCAGATCCAGACTGATTAATAATATCATTTCCTACCCCTTTAAGTGCTGTTAGCCCTCTGTCTCTCAACGCCTCGCGCAAGGGACGACCTCCATCCAATACATCCATAGCAACATTTTTTAAAGCTGTTTTCGCATGTGGTAAAATATATTTTGCCGCAAAAGGTATTAAACGTCTGGCAATTGAACCAAAAAATGATCCCAAACCACTACCCTTCTGGCGAATGTTTGATCCGCGATAAAAAAGCAGTCCACGACCATATTGAACTCCACATCCAAATTGGGGTCTGTGAATCCTGTAAAACTTACTCTCCTTATCAGAACATTTGTATGTTTTCACCATTTTTGTTTCTTCATGTGCGACATTAACTGCGCTGTTCCCGAAAATGCAGTGTACACTTAAAGTCACCAACTTCGAATGGGGGCGGTGCTCCCGATTCATTCATTATATACACATGTATGCTATCAATTGAATGTGATTTCAATGGGAGATATGTTAGATTTTTAAATTCATGTTCAAACGCACGACCGTTATTATACGTGAGAGGCATGCTTTTTAAAAGCGGTGCATATGCATCTCCAACATATTGGTTTACTATCGCGTCACAGTATACAAATAGCAGATCGTTTGCAAAGTCCTTATAGAACCTGTGACGTGCTCTAAATCTTGTAAATGGGGTTGATTTGATGGTAAGTGATGTAGTAGGTATTGATTGAAATCCCAAATGAATCTGCAGTAGCGCTGAAAAGTTATACTCATTCATTTTTGAGTTTTTGTCATACTCTAAAATCATTTTGTCGGATCTAATCTGCCAGTTAAACTGAAGTTGCTCGCTTAATACGGCCATCATTTGTTCAAATGAAGTGCAGTTAACCCCAGCCTTAATAACAATTGTAGAATCTTTTTTGTTTGTGGCGATTACGTCGTCAGTTACTAGATAGTACTTTATATCAATCTTATTCTTCTTCCCAATACTATGTTTAAAATATTGTTCACTATTATTATAAAAATGTAAAGTACTATACGGATGACTATCAAGCCCCAAGTTCATAAATAAATGTTTGTAAATTGTCACTGCTATAACTTCACCTTTACTTGGACTTGTATCAACTTTAAAAACATTGTCTTCTACACGCGGATGTACCTTATCTTTGTATATAAAAGCGTCCATAAGGCTCCTTCTTGTTGGTACTATGTAAAAAGGCGGTACCTGCCAAAGTTGATTAACCGGGTCAACTTCCCTTCTTACTTCTATACGAACCCCATGTTGGGACGTTGCAAACAGCATTGGTGTTTTCAATATATTATTTTCACCAGTAAAAATTGTTTTACCAGTGTCTAAAATTGCTGGCGCTGCAACAGGTTCCATCTTTATCATGCCATCCTGAAGCCCGAAAACGTTCTTTAACCGATCACTTAGTTCAAAGTCGTAAATCAATTTTTGATTACCGCTTTCCTTTGTAATTTCAACATAGCCACCAGCATTCAGTTTATATAAATCTCTTGTTAAGGTGGATAAATATTCCAGAAACATGTACTCTGCTGAGAAATTTGACGGTGCGAATATCTTACACTTTACAGTATCTCCTTCAATCCATTTAACGGCGCTCAGGTCTAGTATAGAAGTTGATATTAAATCCGATTCAGCCCACCGGATTGATGCAGTACCCAAGTCTTCACCCTCTCTAATAAATACATCTGTAGATGTGTATGTACATGAACTTAATGCAACCTCATATTCTCGAGAGTCCAACTCAAGTCTTGTAGCTAACTTGTTTCGAAAATTGGTTATAGTGTTTTCAGGGAAATAATTATAAGATGCGTCGCTAAGCAAGGTAACTGTGAATCCCGCCATGATGACATTGAATGATTGAATGAACGGTTATTACTTAAACATAATATTTATATATACAAATGTTTTTTTTTATTATTTATCATGATTGGTTTTTACAATAGCAAAAATACAATATTTAGAAAACAATCTCATGCTGAGATCCTGTGGAGAAAACATTCGTTTCTTGAATTTGTCGATCTGCATCCTTCTTCAAACAGCAAACAGGAAGGCACCATGGACGTTTGAAAGCTTCATTTGAATTAAACCAACCAAACCCGCCACAGTAAACACAAAATGCTGTACCCCCAGCCTGTGCAACATAATACAGCTGTGCTATAGACTCTTGCTCATCAACTTTCCTAAAATCACCATCATTTAAAATAGCAGCAGTGTCATTATCATCATGGTCATTATTGTAATAACCCCAATGTGTTTTAAATGAATTGATACGGTAAGCCAAATCCATTGCTGCAGGAAACTTGGGTAAGTCTATTATCGTTGTTTCTTTCGGAGCATCCAGATGATTTACCAGGTAGTGCGGCATATGGTTTTGATACATCGAAAACGAAATTGCTGGATCATAGGGTAATATAGCATTCAACCCTTTAATTCGAGCACCCCATATTGCCCGAAAATAGTCAAACTCTTTGCAATTGCACAGAAACGTTGGATGATATTCAGTCGGGAACTCTGGACATTCATGTTCCAGCATTATCGCAGCCATTTGTTCCACCAATTCATAAACGAATCGTTTTCGGGACCAATACCATTTCGCATCTTCTTCATGTTTCTTGTTAACCCTCAATTCATAGCTTTTCTTAACACGAAGATACGCTTGTGGGAGAGGCTTCTTTTCTTCAACTGTTTCCTCAATCTTGGAATGAAATGTCGGTAAGGCTCCTTCCAACACAAGTTTTTTTCGATTACGTTCTGATTCACGATCTGGGATTCTTTGTTTTAAAGCACAAGTAGGTAGACACCATGGTCGAGTCATAGGATGATGATTTCTAAATGAGCCATATCCGCCGCAATAAACACAGTACGCTGTGCCTCCAGCTTGCCCCACGTAGTATTTTTGAGACATATCTTTGCCTTTACGATCGGTATGAGGCTTTCCATTATAGAAATGATCATCATTCCAGTTCACACTAAATGATTTTAATCGATATGCAAGATCCATTGATTTCGGGAATTTCGGAAGTTCTGTAACTGGTAATTGCTTAGGTGGTGATAGATGATTAATTAAAAACTGTGGGAACATGTTGCGGTAGTTCCGATAGTTGTGGGATTTGACCTTGTGCCTTCTGAACAAACGAACTTTAGTTCTCCATGTGCGTCTAAGAAATTCGAATTCTTTACAGTTGCAGAGTAGCGACAGCTGCAGTTGGTTGAATGGTTGTTGACATACATGATAGAACATGATAGCTGCCAAGTAGAGAATATACTCATGTAGATATCGTTTTTCTATCCAATACCGTTTTGCCTCAGCTACAAGCTCCATGTCGATCTTCAAATCCAAATTTTCTTTCACACCAGAGATTTTTTCCTGTATTAATTCTTTTTTTTCCTTTTCTCCTTCACCATGGATTTTGGATTCCTCAGTCTCTTCATCGTCTTCAACAAGGATTGTCTCAATTCTTGGAATTTTTTTGGGGGATGGATCCCCTAATGGAAGCTCAATCACATCCGGAGATGCAGGTGGGTTTTCAAAATTTTCAGACATTTTGAAAAACTTTTTCCAAAAAAAATTGCTTTATTTGTGATAGTTTGGATAGAATTGAGAAGTGAATGGTGCTCTACAATGGCAAAAACAAACCCCATATATAGGGGGAAACAAACTATTTTTGTTTTTTCATTATCAACTTACCGTATTTTTGGAGTGACCTCATTTAACCTGTAAACGTTTTTCATCAAGGTTAGCAAGTCTCGAAGCATATACTTCTGTTTATAAATCAGCGCATTAACTACTCTGCCATATGATGTGGCATTAGTTACAATACGTTTTATTACTGATATATTACATGTGCTTTCAGTCTCTGTACCATGCGGGTAAGGGTATACATCCTTCAATCTAAACCTTTACCCTTGTTGTGCAGCCTTGAGTAATGTATGACCTTAAGCGTATACATGTATTATATATATATATATATATATATATATATATATAACTTTCCCTTGTTCATAACAAGGTCATAACCCTGGATTAGGGGATTAAGGTCGCCTATACCTTCAACATGGGGCGTTTTTCCAAGCGTGGGCATACGTATAGCTACTACTGATGGGTTTTGTAAAGCAAATTTTTCACTTGAAATCTCCGAGACAAGGTATGTTTCAGCGGAAACGAGTCAAGTCCCTCGTATGAAATAAAGATGAGATAGGAGAGAGAGGTGTAAACGTGTAAGAAAATAATAGAATTCATTGAATGAGCAAAGAAAGGTTTTAATTTTTGAGTCTTCATGCACAGCAGTCACCTTTTTATTCCATCATCGGTTAGACTGTGACTGTATCTACGAAACTTGGGCTGTAGAATCTTGGAGTACAGAACAGATCCTACATAATACATAATCCAATGGTTGTCTGTGAATAAAAGATATTTCGATATCATAGTCATTTAAGGCTTGACGATAACAAACAACGATCCCTTCAAGGTAGAGCACATTACTTTTTCACGTACGTTATGCATTAACGTTTTATTTTGTTAAAGTCCTTTCAAGTCAGCAATAATAATTTCAACCGAATAATAAGTTTTGCTTTACATGCTTAATTTTTTTTTTTTTACCAAAGCCAGTTTTACCATGCAGTATTATTGGTAGTGTAGATTTATAATACATAATGACTCACACATGTGGCCATATACTCGGATACACGTGAAAACTTTTTGTAAATCTTAAATCTTCCATCCATAGCAACTATATATGAGGATGTCAAACTATTTATACATATGTGAGTACGAGTAAGTACATGTGTTGTGGCTTCAATTTGATACCCACATATGTAGATACACGTATACTACATTTTATCTTGTTCTGGAAGCCTTGCCTCACAGCACAGCAGCAATTTCTTACAGTAGGTTCACACTTATGCAGCGTAAAGTCCTCATGTTGATTTACTTGCTGGTATTATGTGCAATATAATTTTTTTCTTGTTTGTTCATCGCGAGAAAAATGGATTGCCGCAGGTGGAAAATCCACTAGCGAAGCCAAAAGTACCATGCAGAGAAATTATTATTTAGCATTGAGAAGATTGCCTTTGGCTTTAATTCTTTTCGCGGCTTTTCCTCCTTCCTTCCCTTCTCTTCACAGTCGCCTTTTGCTATCCCTCTCACACAATCAGGACTATGCACCAGTAGCTCATCAGATCTCCATTCAGATTCTCTCCGAGATATGTAATTACGCAGGAAAACAAATACTACACGTATGTATGTACTCTGGCAGCTCTCGTATACAAAAGGAGAGATGAGATGATGCGCCAACCAAACACACAATTTCTAATGACATACTTGATCCTAATCCTAACCACTGATTTCCTTCAGCTTTCCTTACTCTCCAGAGATATCCCTCCAGTATAGTAATAACTAAAGGAAACAACAGAATAATATTTGAGACTTTCAAATGCTAAAACATACAGCATCCAAGTTCTATACACATAGATACTACGTCTGACTCTCCGTGATATTATTATTTGAAGAATTCCCCGCACACGATCCACCAGTCCATAGCGTCAATGAAAACCAGTGACTTATGTGTGTGGTAAATGCCAAGAGTACATATAGGTACTTGAGTAAACAACAGTCTTTGAAGTACAAGTAACTTTTGTGCATGTGTGTATTAAATTCAAATTATCGGATTCGACAGCAATCTGTCAGTACACTAGCTATTAGGAGGGGAACCAGGCATCTTTGAGGCTCTGACGGTCCTCTTCCTTAGTAAAAGGGAGAAAATGTTTGAAAGCTTTGAAGAACATTTGGAACTTTTACTATATTATTTAATACCTAAGTACACACATACACAAGGTATATTTATTAATGACTACCCTCTCATGTACTTTGGCCACCATTATTATCATGGGCATCCAAAGCCCTCTGAATCCTACTTTTTGTTGTATCATATAATACACAAGTGATGTAAGAGCGTATTAAAGTGAAGCGTGCATTTTTTTTTGCACGAGTTAAGGCTTTAGTACTAGCAACAGCAAGTACCTTAATACTGGTGTATGAAGAGGTATTAGAGCAAAGTAGAGAATTTTGCTCCAAGCATTAAACATTTAAAAAGAAGAGTGAATTTAAGAGTGAGCATATAGACTTTTAGTATTGGGGCCTGCATACATGGAGCATACTACACGATTGCATACTCATCGTCGTGTAATCATGTACAAAAGTATAGTCACACAAACAAAAATCTCAACGTCAGCCTACCACTCTGCCAAGATACACTAAAAGGGGGGGAGGGGGGAGTGTGGGTATTTGTTGTAAACTTGGACTTGGCCTATAATGCTCTGCAATTTCCAGTCTCATTTCAAAAGCCAGCAGCAGCTGTAAAAAAATCGTTGTGAACAAGTGCATGTGGCCATACAGATAGTAGTATGGGCTGTGTATACAGTACTACAGGTTTGAATATTTTCGCAATGCTCTCCCAATATACAGTAAACGTTGTACATAACTACGTAAGGACTGGCTATATAGGAGCATGGGAATGTATGTATTCTTTCTATTCCCCAAGCCCTGTATTCTTCCTTCCTTACCTTTAAAACCTCTTTAAACTTCAGGCATGACATTGCATAATCTCCATCAGTTTCCATTTCTTTCACAGAATGTTTTTTTCATCCATAGTACCCTATATCACTACTGCTCCTCTCAAAGAGTTAATGGTCATGCATATATATATAATTATATATATATCAGCACACACACACACATACTCACATACTCACTCACTCACACACACACAGATGCTATACTCTCGATTATATTCACCATATTATTTAAATATTGCGTAACATTTTAAAATGACAATTCGAGTTTTTTTTATAGGACAGTAATATGCTCTTAAATTTGTATAACAACAAATCTGTATCCCCCTATATCCCTTGGATTTTTGAGTCCTTTTTTGAATTTCCTTCAACTTTGAGAACAAATTAAAGAGTTTGATACAGAGGAATCCTCCCCCGTCGTAAATTCCCAATGGTGGACCACCCCTACAAATATGCTTGAGTTGACAAGAAATAATTTGTGCGGAGCTCCCTTTTATCATATCTCTGGTACATATGGCATATGGTTTAACTCGTCTGTTTTCATGTTACATTGTGCATTTTAAAGGGAAGCGGAGAGGTTACATGTTTTATATGTATGTATTTGTACTAATGGACTTGGTATAGAAGAATCAACTTGAACGTGAACTCAATGGAAATTTTCTTGTTTTGTTTTGCATGCTTCTGTGGCTGACATGCAATGCACTCCACGCAGTTAAGTAAATCTGCTATTAAATCCACTCAAAAATTTTCCCATCTGTATACTTACACACACACATACACAACACACACACACACACACGCCGTCATTATGTCGTCTTTGGTTTTTACATTTGAAATATCCCAGTACAATGGTGGTTAACTTTAATAAAGGATTGAAGTCTGCCATTCCCAAGTTTTCAATAGTACACGAAGCATGGGCTGGCAATTGGAATAATTGGCCCTCAAAGCGTCGATTTTTCTCCTGAATTTTCCAACCTGGCTACCCTCCAACTCAGGTTCAAATCTCTTTCGCAGTTGGCTTTGAAAATAATGCAAGGGAGAGATTGAGAAAGACGTGGAAAGTATGCATACTGTATGCTCAATCTAATGGGAGTACAAATCTATGCGTACAACTAATTATTTTTACTACATTACTTTCAAACTTATATGAATGAAAAGGCAACTTCCATTTCATAACCTTTGGGCGGCCTGTGCAGAATCTGCCGGGGATAATGTTGGGGTACATATATGTAGATACTTGGTTTAGTAGGGAGTATCTCCTGTCTTGAGTTTGGATACGTACGAAAATAAATTACATGGGAGGGACGCCATGGCACAAAATTCTAGAGTAATGGTAAACTTTCCAGAGAATGCATGGCGACAGCAACTCTATAGAAAATCTCCATTGATGAAGTAGGAAAACATAAAATCACAATGCTTTATACTGTAGTGAGCTTCTGGTGCTAATCAATAGTAAAACGTAAACTTTCGGCTAACGTTCTGTATATACTTAAGCTTACACCAGAGCCCTGTAAGTCTACACGTTTGGAGGGTAATATGCACACATTCATATGAGACAATAAACAAACGATGTTCACTTAATTGTAAGTTTAAGAAGTAACTTTTAAGCTTTTGTGTGTGCCTCTGTGTCTGTGTGGAATCGTATTTACTGATAATTATACAAGTGTCTGTGGGACGTACACTTTCATACGGCATTCCCTTCCTATGTGTATTTTGGCTGTCACTTCAATCATGGTGAATTAGTACATGGAACTAATGTTAGGCTTATTTATGTAACTATACGCTTATTTTATTCCTCACAGGAGACTATAGATATTGAGCTACATCGAGCATATACGAAGTGTTACGATTTAGATCGAAGATGAGTTTGCGACTTGAAACCCCCAACTTTTCAACACTATTACTTTTCTAGTCTACACAACTGCTCTTGCCCTTTATTTTCGCTTGCATTTTGTACTCTCTGTAGTAGTCCGGGTAGAATTGTTCAAACAATTTTACATATATATACCTATAGGTATATTCTATAGTGACACTCAAAGCATGAACTCAAGCATCTTCCTCTCATTCTTCTTCCTTTCGTTTAAATCCTGGGACAAGAATTTGTCAACTTTTTAAAACTCTTTATCCTCACGTAGTTCATATGGCTCTACAATAGTGCAGACACCCATGAATTTACAAAAGCAATTTGGAAATCAAACACTATGAGGATTCAATAGGAATCTCTTTTTCTATTAATTTTCCCAGGAGATGTGTACAGGAATTGTGTGTACATATAATCGACACATTCACAAACTGTAGCACTACGTGCAAGCCAAGCTGTTTCTCAATTTAGTGTAAGCCCTTTAAAAGTCTGACAACATCTAGAGCTGTCTGTAGGTAAAATATTACAGATGTTACCCTTCAGGAAACTCAATCAACTGTATAGACATACAACAAAATGGCACAGGGAATGATCCGCCTGTGACATTTACACAAGGCAGGAGGAAATACCGGCCAGAAAGAATTGCCGCGGTTGACATTGGTTTTTCAACCATCATATACGCATGTATATAAATAGTCTGGAAGATACAGGTATACAGGCACGGGCTCCAAAAACACCCTGTACACATACATAGTGCAATATCAACTTGCATAATTGGATATGGATTGACTGTCTGTCGCTCTATACACAGGTCGTGTCTTCCAATATCGCAGAAGATCTCAGAGTAGTAAAGTATGTTTCACATAACTATTGATCGAATATCATCTGCTCAAGGCTTGGAGGATTGCATTTCATTTTCCAATGAAAAAGAAGGCATCCAGGGTTTTAACGACATTACTGTGGACACTAGTTTGGTAGCTTTTCCAAAAGCTTATAATACTTATAGGTATGGAATTTCAATCAGTCCAACCGCATAGCTTCTATATGGGATAGAATTGAATTTTATAGGGGACGCTGGAAAACAACCGTCATATTTTAAGGTTTGAATTTAAATATTCTTTTGGCAAAGATAACAATACTATAATCGTAAAGGTGAATCAGATTTACCAGTACTTACAAACATATCAAGCATATATTTGAATGTAATGTGCAGCACACAGTTTATTTCGATTCTTTAAAATAAACCTGTGACTTTATAAACTTCATTTCTAGATATGTAATTACCTGTATACAGAAATGATAGTGTGACAGTATGAGTTAGATACTAACTATTGTAAATGGAATTTTCTTTATTTGTTCTACATAAAATTGTATTGATACATCCCATTTACGTCCGTGCGGTTTTGAACTAGTAAATTGAACAACTGGTAATAAGTGTGCTTGATCCGACTGTTTTTTGTCAATTACTGTACATATGTGTGTAATTATATATACATCTATAGAGCTGTCTACACGAAGAACACTTGCCTGAAAATAAACTCCGCTAATATTATTTGAGAAACCTTTGTTTATTTGTTTTAGAATATCCGACGTGAGACACCAATTTCCCATCCTACCCCAAAAAGTCTAATTTCCGATCATTTTTTTCAAACGACTCTCCATCATAATAATTTACTTCACATGTCTCAGACTATAATGGAAATGTAACCGAGCAAAACTGTCATTTGGGACAAAACTATTAATTTAAGGAGCTGTGGTTATATAGATACCTATGTAATAACTAAACTACAAAAACTTGTATCTAATTTAAATTTAATAGAATAATTATGCTTGTCCACCCAATATTATGAATTTTACTACTTTCGGATAGAAACTCACAACAAAGTGGAGAGGTGAAGGAAAAGCATATGTTACGAAGGGTTTAATAGTACTGACAAGTCGTCAAATGTAAAACAGAGACGCGAGTCATGTTTTGAGTTTTGTCTTGAGTCTCTATACTACGTATATATGTATCTTTACGACGTGAAACAAACCATTCAAACTGATCTCCAGACTTTGTTTATATTTTCATTGCACAATTCCCACCCAGTACCGTGAACGTTGTTGTGTCTTAAATCATCTTCGAAAATTTTGGCCCAAAGTCTCCATTTGACAAGTTCCAAATGGTGTGAAAAAAGTTTGGAAGATAAACTCAAGTAGGAGCTTACAGAGGACAATAATAATTATTCTCCGTTGAAAATTCAGTTTCAGGAAGACATTATCAACCAAGATCTCTGAAAGCACTCTTTTTCGCCTGCTCTTTGTTAGCGTCATGTACCTTTCAACTTTTCATTTATCACTATAACTAAAGTATCCTTCTTATTTTGTCATGATCCAGTCCTGTCACTTGGCCCTACTCTTACTTCTTGTACATGTAATGGAATCATGCATGTAATTATTACATGTCTGTAAACAAATTAAATATGTATAATTTCTCCAGAATTACTTGTTTTGAAATTCAGGGGAACATAACTTAATTGCATATACATACAATATAGGAGTATGTACAGGAGTTCCGAAATGCTCAATTCGATACTTGACTTCGGAGCTGCCAAAACGTATAAATATTTTGAAGCCACCTTAAATTATGCCTTAAATTACTGAATCGATAGCATTACAGAATACCGAGCATAATTACAAGCCAGAAGTATGCAGTTTACAATAAAAGTCATCTCACAGGAGATATTGTTGAGCTCTATACACTTTGGAAAAATAAAATTTAAACACATGTTGGAAACGGACAAAAACTTAATACACATGCACACTGCATAGGGTGAAGTCAAGGAATAGATTATTTTAAAGGCGATATTTTCCTCGCTCGTGTCTTGTTTTGCAACGCTCTCATGAATTTGTTAAATATAGCTGGCAAGGGAGGGAGGAAGGAACCGAAGATAGGCAGCAAAAAATTTCCCCAATATTTTTAACTCTGGCATAGCTTCCTTCACAAACACGAGCACTTCCAACGTTTTCCTCCTTGCTTGCATCTCTCTCTCTCTCTCTGACTCCCTGGCTCTCCCAACTATTACACAACATCCCCAACATCGCATCACATCATCCACATAAATACAAGAAATTCTGAATTCTTTCTCGACTCTGCCTTCAAAATTCAATAAGTATACGGATGGGAAGAAAGGGGTAATTCCCAAGCACTCTCCGAGCCTTATCTTGAGAGAAACATCATCTGTACAATATTTTCTATAATAAAAGCTAATGTGCCTCTATATGCGCTCAAGTATTTTATATAAAAGTATCCATAAAAATTTACGGAAACAAACATATATGCACATGTGATTATTTACAGTTTGAATTTTTATTCTGGTAATCTCCCCCCTTGAATTATTATCACAAAATGCTACTCTATGTGCCCGAATTTCAATACAAATCTTCTCATGGTTTGTAAATTATCCCTAAAACCACTGACATACTGGCCCTGGCAATGAAAACCCTTGCATACCACAATTTCCACAATCCCTCCCTGTGTAAAGTGTAACTTTAGGTACTAAAAGTTAAAAAAAAAATTTTTTTTTACGTCCTCAAGACCCAATAATTCTCTGGGCTGATAACAACACCTAAAAACTCCGTTCGTCCCGACGTACTGTAGATATACATCACGTACTTAAGGAAAATCTCCTTTCTCTCTAAGGGAATCGTAAAATTACTATAAAGTTGTTGTGGAGCACTGTAGTAAAATGAACATGGCATAGACTGGAATACCCATATGTACATGGGCTGAAATACTTATTACAAAACATTAATTCTGTATAATACAGCTCTATGACACTTATTAGTAGTAGTAATAATCCTAATATAACAAGGCTCACCTGCAGATAATACTTCGGAAATAAAAACACTTCTGACTGTTCACTACAAACTGGTAAAACGTTGTGTGCAAAATAAAAATTTAATGACGTCGTGCCCTCAACAAACTCAAGGGAATAAAACTTAAAGTACAAGATGTAACCATAGGAGATTTTTATGTCGGTTTACTCATTGTGGATTAAAATTTTCTATGCTGTAACTGTGACGCTTTTAAATCCCAAAAGATCATAATAGTTATGCATAATATGTGATTATTCAGACAAAACCTTGAACCGAAAATATCAAGCTTTAACTTTGAGTACAAGTGATGAGGGAGAGAGAGAGAGAGAGAGAGAGAGATTGCAAACTGCATTCAAATTACGATGCATCTAGCTTCCCCTCCAATTCCATGTCAAATGTCCTTGCTTTTAAACAAGTCATATTCCAGACGACTGATAACCATGCATATGTACCACATATTATATAATAATTGTAATTGGACAACATTTTACATTTCCAGATTTCTGTCCCCTTCAATATTGCACTACTGCATGATGACAAATTTGAAGTTTTCATATGGTATATAGCTCGAGTGGTAGTAAATATAGAATGGAAATAAATTGAACTCACCATGCACGCACATGAATATTATATAATGTTAAGGATAGTAAACCTCATCGTATTCATACAGTGGTGCGTACATATTAGGGTTAAAAGAAGAGGCGCATTCCCTGGAAAAATGTAAATTCTAAACTTCATAACAAAACTGAGAGTGTGGAGAATCCACACTGTGGAAATGAAATTATGAGGATACATTTAAAACCGAGTCATAAACTCCATAAGTGGTGTCACAGGACTTTCCATCATGGTTATCCATAACATCAGGTGTGTTCCCTGTAGTTCCCTTTAATCATGCGTTATTGAGGCATCTATCAGAATTTTATGATGGAAAGAGTGGCAGTTACCAATGTAGAAAAAAAGGGCTTAAGTGCAAAAAGGATGAAACTAGTAATAAAAAAATTGCGGCTTGTGGTTTTTTATCGTCATATTTTATTCGCACTGTGTACTGCATAAGTGAGCATGTGGCGGTATCTGATGCGGATTTTCACGCTGAGTACACATTCGTGTACTCTGAATGTATGTAAATAGTTTTTTCCCATTCTATTTTCAATTTGTGTACGTACTATTGAGAGTATAAATGACTTTGAAAACAATTTCAAACCATAAACTCCAGGTATTAGACTGTACTTCCATATAGATATAGTTTTGTTGATATTTTTTCCTGCAATTTTTATCTTTCTCCCCTGCTCTACAGAATTTTTTTTTCATGGACATAAACCCAGACTCACTCCCGTCAGTTCACAGCCTCGTATCATCTGGTCACAATTTCTGACAACCTGGCACGGGCTAATCTTTTTTTGTGGGTCGATTTTTCTGCAAAAATACAGGCCCCATACTCATAGTCGATATGCACCTCAAGATACGGAAGCCTGAAAATGTCGATAAATGCGTACAAACAGTACCCGGGTGCTCGTTTCCAAACTTCTTGCCCGTTCGGTAACAAACCGGCTGATGTGAGTGGCTCAGATAGAGGAAACGAGTGAGGGAGATAAACGCAGAAGAAAATCAATACCGCTGTATAATGTGTTACGTCTAATACAGTATGTGTATACCTACACACTTCAGAGTCTACTCTCGACTCAAGTTTGCCTCGTAGATATACTCGTGAAGAGTTGGAGAACCTTCAACTTGGTTGTTGTACTGTAGCCTTCATTTTGTGCTACTCCTGCTCTCCACTGCCATTGCCAATGCTAGAACCTTCGCCAATGCCAAGGCAAAGCTGTGCTACTTTCCGACTCAATCGTTACTCTCTCTCTCTCTCTCTCTGTGGAAAAATATTCGGAGAACGTGGAGTCTCAACGTTGCATAGTTATTTCCTAGGTAGATATATTTCCCTATACACACACTATATAGGAATTGTCAGTAAGAATTTATTCGTAAATGAAAGGGAAACATAAAAACAGCAATTTACATAATTATTACTACACTCCTAATGTCCATTACTTAATACTTTTGGAAACATATGGAGTATTTATACATACTCTGGCTAATTTTTATTATCGATGATATTGTGTATAAAACAAAGGGGTTTGTTATTTATACCTTAAACATTTAAATAGATCCAGCACTACTATGTATCTCCATAAAAATAATTATTTTTCCAGTGATAATTACTTTGCCCATTTTAAACCTCACCAATTACTTTCACATACTCTTCTGCGAACCCATTCCACATTCAAGACCTTATACATTTCCATATTGACCCTACGCTCATCAATCATGACTTACGTACCAAAATTACGTGTATGCATTTAGTAAATACAACACTTGCACATATAAGTAGATATCTACATTCAATTGGAACTCTTTAAAAAATACTTGATCTATGTACAGGCCCGACTGTGGTACAGGATCCCAGAGACTGTATAATATCCCAACTGATCATCTGCAGTCTATTATATCCACGCTTAATTACAGCCTGTCAAAGGTACCCTTTTAAGCATTCATCACGACGAGGAACATGTTATGCGTATAACATTTCTGCACACTGACGGAGGATACTAAGTAGGAGATTGGGATTCACGGGAAAAATTCAATGATGCCTATTCATTATTCTCGTTAGGTATCTCAACTGTTCAATAGATATGTAGATGTACAATCACTCGAGGCGAGCACACAGTATACTAATCAGAACTGCAACGTGCAGCAGAAAGTGTCTGGATCTCTGACCGAGACTGCCAAACCTAAACTGTACGGATAGAAAACAGTGAGTCAGTCAGGCATGATCGTACGGATCCATAGGTATATTAAAGGCTCTGCTCAGAGATCCAGAGAGGTAATTATTACGACAAGTTAGATGAAACTCTGTAGGTGAACGACTAGGTTGTGTAACAAGAAAAAGGGTTGTTGGGAGTTGGGATGTCCGGAGAGTTGGAAAAAACTGCAGAAACTCCATCATGTCATGAGGACGGAATTTATGGTCGGGACAAGAACCAGTCAGATGTTCAGGTGATAAGTATCTGTATAATACAGTTCTCCAATGGTCATTTGCAATTCCAGTTTAGGATTTATTAACATGTGGCTGCCTCTCACTTCAGTAAGACTAACGACAGTGCAATAAAGAGCTTTCAAAAAATATCTTTCTTCATGTAAACTATGTATGTATGTATGTATGTATGTATGTGTGAGGCAACATAATAACTAACTGAATGGCAGTTCCATTAGCTCTGGGACAGTGTCATTTTGGCTGTATCTGAAAGTGTCTGTCAGTACTGCATATTGACGTACATATGCAATAATGTGTAGCATTTAGCATTGTATGATTTGATTACCTTACGTTTATTCCTACGCTGATACATATTTAAACATATACACCTAATGTGATTGTACTTATGTAGGTATGTAGTCAGTTACGACACATCCCATTGACGCTCACTCTCAGGCAAAGTAAAAGTAAACAAATCAAACTGGTACAGTTTAACTCCCCCTTTGAATTACTACCATGAACAATATCACACAGACACACACACATAAGTATCTATACTTACAGAAGAATCGGTTCCCAATACCAATCTTATTTACTCACTTTTGGACGGCGTGGATAAAATAAAGGGTAACTTTTCCCCCGAAATTTGGCGCTTTACTTTCGTCTCAAGACGTCAAGACTCAGGACCGTTCGAGTCAATGTGTCACAAAGGGAGTAAATGAGATTCCCCTCAAAGCTAATATGCCTTATCATTATCAGGATTTCCAGGAAATTAGGACACTCTTCTCGGAAAGTCCGTGTATAACTGAAGTTGTTTATTCCTTATGAGACTACTTAATCAGAGTTTACTACCCCTGTACTGCCCTACTGTAAGGTAAAGCTCAAAAGCATAATTATTATTATGCAATAAGAAAAAATACAATGCGCCATTTTGTGTAAATTCGACAAAACTCGTAATAATTAGATTCCGCAAAATTTTGCTTTTTCAAGGTTTCCTTTACGACACTACTTAATGGTTAATCTTAATTTTATTACGGGTTGGTCTTGATACACATCTACACAGCTCAGTCAGTTTTTTTTATACGTACACAGTTACTAGTTCGAGGTTGCTTCCCACCGACATCGCATTATTTTCTGCAATCCCAGTAGAAAAACAATTGAACACAACAGCCCATGTCCATAGTTAATGTGTGGCAGTAGGAATATATGTTATTTTTAAAAATACAAGGAATCGGAGCAAATACTCCGAAATAGGAATATAATACCACCACTTGCATAGTAAATTACTTATATAGTTTGTGTGTGTATCTTTCATAGGATCAATTTCCCAAGCTCTAACTTTTCCTAGCTTGGTGGTGGTCGTTGATATTGTGATTATTATTTAATTAAGTTCACTAATTATTGCTGAATGAGCCAAATTAAGGTCTGCCTTGGAAGACAGTCTGAACTGCGAGCAGGTTGTTTCTGAAGGATAATAATAAAAGGATTATCGATCAGAACCAGTTCGAGCCGAATCTGGCCGGGTTTATCGGGATTCTACTACACCGAAAGCCTCACAAGGGGTATCAAAACTACCAAGTTTTTCCATACATGTAGTAACCTTAGTCAGGACTGAAGGCTGTTTTCATTTTGGGTCTCCAATCCAAAAAAACAAGTCAAAGAATTATCCACAAGTAACGCACAATTCCCCTGAACAATTTACGATATGAGCATATAGTATAAATACATATCTACATAAATGCTGGCATAGAATATCATTGCAAGAAAATTACATATAATAGCAGTTTAATAACTTTGTAAAATTACTGAAATACAGTATGCCCATGAACCTCAAAATGCGTTGTGAGCGCTGTTATATGTGTACAAAACTTGTACATTCGTTTGCTATGTTACTGGTATACATACCTCCCAATTAACAGTAGTTAGACTGTGCGAGTGAGGTTACCTTATCATACATAACACATCTGCTCTGCAAGTCTATTATTGTTTTTGGCATTGCAACATCAATTAATAAGCAGAAAGGAAGGGTCACAAATACGGTCTGGCTACATCACTTGTTTAAAAACGTGAAAGTAGGAAAATAATGACACATTTTCCTTGTTTTCCATAAGTTGGATAAAATCAAAAGTCTATATCTAAATACAGATACATTCAGACTGCTAGACAAACTAAAAGCTATGTTTGAGAATTTTACAGGTTCTTCAGTATAATAACATCTCTCTCCTCCACACGTCAATCCAGGAAAACCGTCTGGAAACTTTTCATTGTCTGATTGGGAAGCCAAAGTAAAGATGAGAGTAATGAGAGGGAGAAATGTGAACAACTATATGAAACTTCATGAGTCTGGGTTTCCATAAATAATAGTTTTAGTAGTTTGATGACAAAACAATATTTGCCATTGGGTTTGCTACGAGGCAAAAATTTTTAGCGTAGACATCCGGCTGACTAATTTATAAACGGAACTGGCTGTACTGTACGTGAGGTTGGAGTTGGAGGAGTTTCCATAGTACTGTATACATTGAAGTCACATAGTAGTAGACAGTAGTATAGTAGGAGTTTGTACACGAGAGTAAACTGCTAATATTAAAGGATCCATGAAAGAAGTTAAAAAAACCACGACTTCTGCAGTATGTTCGAATCCTGAAATCTTTAGGGCTGGGAGAATCATGAAAATTTACGTAGAAAAGATAAGTATAACTGATCGTACTGGGAGCAATGCAGCGCTATTGAATAGTTAATAATAATGTGTATTTCAAGGTCAGCATTTTCATGCCCGACACTGATTTATGTTACTGGTGTGCATAAGATGACTGTGTGGTGCATAGTCAAGTATGTACAAGCCCGTTTACAGCTGTTTAACTCCAGAACACACAATTTAAACGTACATTTTAATTTGCACGTTCTTCCGAACAGGTACAGAGTTTGGACAATGGGCAATATTTCCAAGTGCTACAAGATATGTATATGATGTACGAGACTCACTGGAAGTAATCACATACTTGATCTAGGATAAAGTCGTTTAATTTCTACTATAATTTTCGATCCAGCTAGACGACTTACCCCCTCCCAGTAGATTCTCCCTTCAAAGGATAAAAACACTTTCGAAAAAAAAAGTCTTCTAGAAACAAACGCAGTCAACAGATCAAACTGCTCATTACTCAAAATGATGACGTACACCTCTGTTAATATGTGTTGAGATAGGGTGATGAGTATAAGCATCTGTACACGCACACTTTACCAAAACGAACTTACTCCTGTAGACTGACTGATGGGTACAAAAGGGAAATACTGGACGCAACTGTGAGCACTGACCAATCAAATTTGGACGTAGAATTGTATTCAAGAGCTGACAATAATAATAATTATTGCAATGAGAATTAAGTACCAGACACATACACATACGCATTGTATTGTGTGAACTCCGAGGAACATTTTCAGTAACTCGTCAGCAAAAATATATGCAAAAAAGATTTGGAGAATCATAAAAGAAAAAGAGAATAATAAATGCAATCGAATCAAGGTTCCTGTCATATTACATAATAAAATTTACTAAAGTACTTATTCAGCATGTAAATACATGCATACTCGATTTTTCCTACGGTACACATACGTAGGTAAGGTTAACCGGCTGTATGTTGGGAAGTATATGTACGAGCTGAAATGCGTATGTATGTTAGCCCCACGTATGTATGTACGTAGGTCTGGAAAATCCTGTGTATTGTATTGGACTGAAGTAAATAACATTTAAATGATCGATACTCAATAATAATTGATACATAATATAAAATAGAAACCAAAGCTTACCAAATGGTCGGAGGAAGTCCAGGCGTCCATGGTTTTGAAGTAATGTGTGTGTGTGTGTGTGCAGCAACGGATCGGTGGGCCTTGACTTAAATCGACACGATGAATAAAATATGTGTATTATAGTTTTCCTTCGTCCAGACACACGTAAAGAGGGTTTCCGAACTTAACTATTTTGGAGCTTGAGTTGCAAATGCGAAGGTAGGTATAATTTTGTTTGTTTTGAAATAACTTCCAAAGCAAGAAAATATAACTTGCTTTGAAAGACCCTTTGCAGTCGAAATAGTAATCCAAAGAATTGAATCCTATAGTTATTTCTGTTCTGACTCAAAAATTTGAAGATTTTATTTGCCCAGTTTCCAGGACTCGTCTTGAAACACGGTAGACAATAAAATGAGAAAATGTTGCACTTGTATCACAGAACAGATAATAAAGATCGTAGCACCAACAACTATATATTCTTTGCGGTCTCGGCTTTTTAATTACTTATATGGTAGACCTGATTGAATTACTCACGTGTTCGTTTTCAGAGCGTCTTTTTTTCTCTCTATAAGTTTCAAAAATTTTATGAAGATTCAGGCAAAAAAAAAACTTCTTGTCTCACTTCACACAAATTTTCCAAATTCACGTAACTATATACGGGAAAATGTAAACAAATCAAATGTTTTCTCCGGGTTCATAGTAAAGCACTTGTCGGCAGTTTTTTGTCATCTTTCAGGCAAATATTTTTTTTAGTGACGATTAACAATCAATCCAAGGCCAGGAAACGACAGTCATTGAAAAACTTTCCAAGTTTGTGTTTTATATGTTTATTTAATATTATTATTATAATATTTTTATGCCGAACAAATTTTCAAATTGGAAAATATCCAGTTTTGTCCCTGAGTCTTCTAAAAAGAGTTACTCTAAAAATTTGAACTTACTCTTTGTATAGTACTACACTCTTGAGTACTCATGTTCTCTCAGTCCGGACTTGAAAATTACATAAATATAAAATAATTTAAATGGAGAAACGTACGGGTAAAAATTATGAACTGTCGTTGTTACAATGGATTTCAAAATGTTATTTTAAATAGGATGGACAGGATTTGTGAGGACAAGGCAACTACCAGTTCCAGATCCAGTCGAGTGGCAGTGCCGAGTGGAAGGCTTGATTATCGAAGAACCTTTTCTCCAGAACGTTGTTTCTCTCTATATTTCGTGCATAGTCTAAATAGAATAGAATGGTTGCGTGTATAGTATTATATTAAAAGACGATGGGTACAGTAAAGTTGTCCTATGTCTAGTATAATGTCCCTTTACGGCACATACAAACATATATGCGTGTTATTATTACTTTAATGCAAGAATGGGTTAGTAGCCAGGGTCCATCCGCGTCTAGGAAAGTTACATAAAAACGAGTTATATTTTAGTCAAATATATTGAAAATTATTACCATTTTTTTTTCACCTCTATAGAATTTTAGATGTGAAGGGATGGGTAAACAGTCTGCCGGGAGTTGAGAATGGTTAAGGGTGTTCAGAAGTGAGTCGATGTATAGCTTTGTTTACTCGGACTTTCTTTATATAATAATTATATAGAAGTCTGTGCATGTACCGGTTACATCAACATGGACACTAACACACCCTATACTTATATAGATACTCCATATATATGTAATTATTCTATATATATTATATATTTTAGAACTTCTCAAAGTATCTCTTCAATAGTCTTTTGACGATCTATTTTAATGAATATAAAGGCTCACATGCAGTGACTTCGGTCTGGTGACAGTACTCTTGTCTTGCTGTATTATTCTATCTTCCTCCGAGAGAATGTTACCCCGAATCCGTGTGCACAGTATTACATCTATATAGCACTGAGAATTTTGTAACGTAGTAAGAGTCCAACACGGCCAGTTAATATTTCAAATAAGGAACTTTACTCAAGTTTTTTTTTGTATTGATTTTGATCTTGCGTCTTAGAGATGGCTCGATTTTGATGCATTTATGTATGTATATAAGGACTTGTCCATGTGTACAATGTAAGTATGCTGTATAACAATAAAGGTACAAAAATTGACTATTTTCTCGCTCGCCAATGGTGTTCTGTCACAATGGACGATTGTATAGATTGGATCGTGCTCTTCAGTCAAGGTTTCAAGGTTAGTTGTTGTTGAATTGCTGATTTTGTTTTCTCTTCTTTTCTCTCTCTCTCTCTCTCTCTCTCTCTCCTGTCTTTATAATGTCATGTAAAGTAAAACAGAGATTACAAGGGGAAAAAACGAGTAATATCCTTTTTGCGTAGTCCAAAAATGGGAGTAGAGACTGTACTCCGATAGTACATGAGCGAACACCAACTGACAGTGTACAAAACTGACAATGAATTTCCGGTTGCCGGTGTAATTTTAATGAACTCTCATTTAGTCTTTTTGGGGGTGGTCACTCACGATTTGTGACTATGACAAACTCACACAAACAAAATTTTGGAACTGAGAATTCTCCTGAGAGACGCACGAACATAAATGAGTTTCTCTATAGATTGGGTATACTTAACGACTCGTGTGGAGCACCATTACGTGTGTATGACCCATTACGGAAAATAGCTAGTTCTATACTGTACAATTTTTGAAAATTTCAAAGGAAGGTCCTCTAATTGCGGAGGTCTATCAATTAATTTGGAAGGAGTAGAAATTGGATGGGAAATAAATCAAAATAATCAGTGGGTCTTATATAATGGGAAGCAGGTTACAGGGGGGAAAAAAGTAAAGGAGGCTATGGAGAAGGAAATAAAGTTTTTGTTTCTAAGCCGTCATCGGATTTCCCATTTTGAGTCAAACTACAGTAAATATTGCCTCAGTTTTAAATTGTAAATCTTATGGTTGGATGAGTGAGAATGGGTGACCCTGGCCTTGGCCATTATCACAAATCGCAACACATAACACGGATCACCGTAATAGTTTCTACGAACTCACTTCTGTATTCTTCGAAGATCTCCCCCAAATATTTTATTTCCATTCGATATATGTAATAATAATTATATGTGTCTATAGAGATTTGTAATAATAATTATTATTACAGTCAAATCCTCACTTCACTTTCAGGTCTGTGTAGTTGTCTCATTCAAATGAGATAAAAATCCATGGTATCAAAATGATGACAATACGGGTTTGACAATTTGGGCTCTTCAGCAGAAATTTTTCTCGTAGAAATGTTCACCGGGTCATTAATATCACCAAATCAGTACTGTTATGTTCATTTCGACGCACATGTAATTTTTCTTAGTGAGAAATAAGCCGGCGGAAGGAAGAACATTTAGTCATTGGAGACACACAGCCTGAATTTTGTTTGGTATAGAAATGGGAACTGTGTCCCTAAATTTTTGTGTGGAGCTATTTACAAAACTGGAACTAAAGGACTGATACAGGATTTGTGTGTGTCTAACCTGCCCTTAAAACGGAAAAGGAGTAGTGAATGACCAATGTTGTAAAAAGTAATTAAATATCCCGAATAATACAGAATCGGTTTTTGCGATGCGCTGCGCTGCGACTTTTTCTCCTAACATGTATACAGATGAGGAGGAGAGTGAATTTAAATACTAGTGTGTGTGTGTGTGTGTGTGTGTATAGTGTGTTTTCTATAGTATGTACTTGTTTGTTGTGTACGGTAGTAGTGTGTATAAAGTTGCTTTGTGCTGCGGCTTTTTGTACGATACTGGTGAAATCGGTCTCAAATGAGAAACTTGACTATAGCGTGCGTATCTGGTTGGGTTTGTGTGTATGTGTGTGTGTGTGTGTGTGTGTGTGTATGTGGGGGGCTTGTTAAAGATGGTATTGTCAACTGACTGACGATGGGATGGTGACGATGGGGCTGGTCTTGAATATGCTTCTTGATGTCCGTGTGTGTTGCTATGTTGGTCTCTCGGTTAGGAGTGCCAGATATTAAATCAGGTAGGGGAAAAGGAAAGTTGCTCTGAGTTCTCTCTCTATCGCACTAACTCTCCCATGGAATTACTTGTGTATAGTCTCTGGCTTTGACGATGAGTCCTCTCTCTCTCTCTCTAGCCCATAGTAGAAGCTCTTCTCTGATTCGAAATTCAACTGAGAGCAACCGGAGAGTTGGGGGAGTTCCCATCTTGAAAAGGCCTTGAACTTGACAGTCGCCACTTTTTCTGCATCATTTTATTATTATCAGACCTCCCTATCTCTCCAACGAGCTTTACTCACTCACACAAGCTCACTCTAGTAGCAAGCGAAACTCTCATAATATCTTTGACAACTTATGGACTCTCAAAGAAGTAAAATCCTTCCACAGTGAACGTGAAATTCTCTTTCTCTCCTCTATACTTATTACTTAATAGTTCTTCTATACATTTCCCAACGACTCCCTCACTCACTTTCAGAACCATTTTATCTTTCCTTCTCTCGGCTGCTCCTGTAGCAACCCATAGGATATCCTAATGTCTGTACATAATATACCATTTATATAAATATCACTAGAAGCTACACGAAAAACATAAAACACTATATACCCTTTCCATTTAAATGAATGAGGAAACTAGGCTTTTGTCACTTTTGTCATATTTTGCTGATATTTGAAACTATTTTCTTCAAATTCCCATGCATTCCTCCACTCATGAAGTTATAATCATCGTCGTTTATATTGTGGATTCAATACAGCCATAGGGTATGAGCTCTTGCACGAACGACCGACTCTAAAAATATATACCATTATCATCTGTATTTCCTTTACACATTAGTTTACAGTAATTACATGAAACTCTACAAATCTAGCAGGGGAATAAGGTGCACTGTTTTTCCATAACTGTGTATCGATGAAACTTATTTTTGTTAATGACGATCCATAGTTGCTGGGATTGAGGAAAGGGAAATAAATAGAATTAAACTTAGACAATCATTTTTCCCTTTCTGTACAGTTATACACATTTATGTATGTCCGCACTTATCCAAGTAAGTAAATGTAAAGAAAGTACAGTAGTTGAGCCAACATGGACATGGAAGTGTACGTGAATTTAATCTCGGGAGTACATAGAGCGCCTTAGGATTTACAAGTCTCCTTTGGATTATGCAATTATTATTGATTTCACTTTGACGCTCTTGACTTCTGACGAAACTTTGTACATAGAGGCTGGAGACGATAAACACTATCAGTTTTTAAATAATAAATATTTATCATCAACTACTACTGTACAAGCTGTGTACTCTCCATTTTACTGGTACACTTACAAATAATATACAAGAAAATAGTCAGAGAGCTCGTTGAGTAGTTTACTTTTATCATATGGGTTCTTTCCAGTACTTTTGACACTTGCAATCCCTATTTAATGTTTTTAAATCCAAGTCAATATGTAGTTGTACACGGATAGTTATGCTCTTTTCTCAGTCAGGGATTCTCCTTGCCTTGTATTTATCCTCAAACGTTTTTCAATACCATTTTGAAATCTTCCAGTAACTAACCTGTCACATAATTTCATTTGTTGTTGAATAGTTTAAAAATCCTGGGAATAATAAATTTCAATGTCAATAAAATAAATGTTATTTATCATGGATGTATAATTTGGATTTAAGTGAGACCGGCAGTAAAAATCATGCTTAAAATTAAAGGCGATTATTTTATAATCATTTGATGCTACGGTTTCATGTCGTAGTTTTTATCAGTCAGCTTGCTCTCTCTCTCTCTCTCTCTCTCTCTCTCTCTCTATAAATGATATAAAATAATACCGTTAAGGTTAGGTAAAAGTCATAGGATAAGGGATTGACTTTGGTAGTTCATTTCAAATGCCAAGCTTGAATTAGATCAATTATTTATATTCGGAATGAAAAATTATTACTCCAAATAGATAAATAAAAATCACTCTTCCAAGCTCTTTATGAAGTTCATATAGGATCCAAATAAAATGTCACCTTCATACTATTCCATACGTGTGTCGCAACATAAATTAAACAAGCTGAAAGTTACTCCACTGCATTTGGACCATGTTTCGATTCAATCATTCCAGCGTTTAATCAAGTGGTCAAGTCAAAACAAAATGTTACGTCTCAGATTTTTGGTAAATAATAAAAATGTAACGATGAAAATAGGAAAGTTGAGGATATTTATTTGCAAAATTAATCGCCCCCGGGTGGGCTCGAACCACCAACCTCTCGGTTAACAGCCGAGCGCGCTAGCCAATTGCGCCACGGAGGCTTTGTTGGTACTCCGAACAAAAACACAGGGACTTGTTCCGTGTGTTGGTAGTTTCCTGATGGTCCTGAAATATAGCTCATCTTGTCCTGACTCACAATCAGCATTTTCTTCCAAGGTTGTTTTTATGAACATACCTTTTACAGAATGGGCTTAAGCTTGCTGTGGCAAGTCAGCTTTTAGTAATATATTGCCGTGTTTGCAAGCAAGTAATTCTTGCAAAAGTTATTCTTTTAAGTTCATACAAAACTGGTAGAGTTTGTGTGGAGCGCAAGGAAAGTGAAAACTGACGATGAACCAGCAATGCTCATGAAAAACGTCGTGCCTTAGGCCTTGTTAGGTTTCCTTAACTTTGAGGTGTTTTGTAACTGTCTCTTAAATGTATGTATCACGCTGTCAGTCCCATTATTGATGAGAATATTAGGAAATACATTCACACTGACATGTCGCTTCAATTTAATTTTTTATACAAACTTTTATTATTCATTAAAGGTTTTATACACTTTCCTATAGATTTGAGTACGATAAAAATGTGAAGAAACTACATATATGTAATTCTCAACGACAACATGTATTTAAAATGTACGATACGTTATTGCCTTCTTGTGTATTATCTTGGTTCAGCATCTTACATTCTCTACTGCATGTATAAATACCAGGGTATGAGTAATTCTAAACAGGAGATGCAGGACGTAACTACTAATCGCTATTGTCAAACCTAGAGCTAACAATAAGTTACGTCAGAATCAATAATTATTACCTACACAGACTAAAACATAATTGAGTTCAAATGGAAAACAAATAATTACCTGAGATATTTTAGCGAGAGCGATGAAACAGAAAAAGCAAATCGCACACGAAATGGACGTAGTAATTAACACTAAAAGTAAGTGTCATGCTGGTGGGTTTTTAAATGCCTTGCTTAAAATTATATTAAAAGCTCCGAAAAATGCTCATCATGGCTTGAGAATAATAAGAAATGAAGAAGCCGAATTTCACTGGAAGTACAAGTTTTAGTATTCACTTTCGAAGATTAAAGCATAATTTAAATATTTCGTAAAACAAATTCATTCTACATCCGATAACGCATACGCGTCCTTGTGGTAAACAAATTCGGGTGATACATATGAACAAGTCGGAAAAACGACTAAAAATCATTGTAAGCTAGAGTCTAAACTGATTGGGATACACGAAAGGATTTAAATATAAACTGTTACTTCTTCACATTTAAAATTCTAAAAATACGAAAACAAGGTAGGGAGACAAGATAGTGGATATGAATTGGGGATTGATCAGGGTTGTATCTAGTAATAATCAACCTAACGATAACTTGATTAGCACATCATGGAGAGGATTGAGTTTGCGTAGGCCATTGGTCTAATATCGGGATGAGGCTGTCAAGATACAAAGCCGTATTTAGTAACTATACTCATACATAGATATATTAAACCAGCATAAACTGTAAAAGATTTTGTAACAAACTTCACTTACCACTGCGTCATAAGTAGTGTATTTAGGAACCATTTGATCACCTTTTAATCTAATAAAGGCTCCCTTATTTCCTATTGTATCACTGGAATACAAAACAATAACCAATTCAAACTTATGTTCATTCTTTGAAAAGACACAGTAACGTACTTTCTGAAGACTGAACTTACCAGTAGTTAGGAGCAGAAAATACAGTGATACATCTTCCATCATGAGCTACTTCGTAACCTTCTGGTTTCACTTCATGACTACGCACAATAAAATCTAATTTGTTCTTGGTAGTAAATCTTTCCGTTACATCTGGACCAAACTGGATACCCACACCGCGTTTCGAAGGTGCTCGACCATATGCCATTTGAGGATCCGACCATAATAATTCACACATCAGACCTTTAAAGATTCCCAAAATAGTAATTAGCCTCTAGTTTTACGCATTATAAAGTAACATTAAAAACTTAAAAAATTCTGAAAGCAGTAAATCAAGGAATTAAACAATTTTACCTTCTTCAGGAGGCTGCCTGTTTCGATCAACACCTCGGAGATCGTCCAATGTAACATCATCAGAAGAAAACAGTCCACCATGCATTACCTTTATTAAAAAAAATTGTTTTCAAAACAGGCTAACCGATTGTAATTAAACTTTTAATTATCTTTATACTTCAGAAACACAACTCAAAATTTCAATCAAGGTTCTCTCAGAGTCCTGGACACCGAATTTTTGAAATCATCACATTTTAAAACTAATCAGAATTACTTCCGGAATTACATCCCAACTTTACTTACTAGCACACGATTATTGAGACAGTGACACAGTGGAAGCCAATTGTAGACTTCTGTAAAAAGCTCGGCTAATTGAGCATTGTACTTTGCTTTGACTTCACCATCAAATCCATACATTTGATTCATGTTTGAGCTTTCATGGTTTCCTCGCGCCATAAAAAAGTGATTCGGGTATAGAAGTTTGTAGCTGAATAATACGAAAATACATTCCACGGAAAAGGAACCTCGATCCACAAAGTCCCCATTGAAAAGCTGGAATATGCAAGAAAATTCGAATAAACATCCACTAATTGATTTAACATTAAAGGTAAATTGTAAAACTGAGTTTTTCAGTACAAATAAAAATCTAATCACAATTTATCAGAAGCCTAGACACCGGTTAAAGATCATCATTAATGACAGAATGAAGGAAATATAATCATTTACACTGGGAATTCAAACTTACGTAAGGGTTCGTTTCAGATGGCAATCCGTTAATCTTGAAAATATTCATCAAGTCATAAAACTGGCCATGGATGTCACCACAAACCGTAAACTCACGGTCATCAGGAATTGTCACATCCACAAGAGTTGGCTGCTGTGTGAGATACTTTTTAACATCGATTAGAATCTGAAAAAATAATCCGAATAACCAACGAATCAAAATCAGAACTCTCCTTTCATTCATCAACACATGATGTGTTGATCTTAGTTAATTAATTTTTAACTTGTACCTTGTAGGCATATTTTCGATGAAGAATTTTCTGCGACTTATAAAACTCCATTAAGGACAGTATAAAATTCTGGGTCACTTTCCCATCCTCAAGTTTAGGTCCCGCATAACTTTCCTCGACAACTAGCAACACACAAAACCAATATATTACTTTCATCACTGTAAATCATTGTTTCCTTAAAAAGGTTTGGCAAAATACATCAGAAGTTTAATTTAATAATCAGATATAGTCAGAAGCCTAGACACCGGTAATAAATTCATCATAAAAAGAATAATTACTTAATTCCAAAAGGATGTACCTTAGATTAAAATAATAGCGGCACTTACCAATACTATCCAACGTTCCCTCCAGGGTCTCTGAAACGGACTTTTTCCCGTCGTCCACATTGATAGCTTTTTCAAAGGCTAACTTTCGGACGATCTTGCTACATTCGTTAAATTTAATCTTCGCGTCTTTGTCATTAGGTCTGGCATTCACAACCTGTTCAATTACAAGACAAATGGTAAGTAATCCACCCTCCGTGTTCCCCCCAACTGAATCCAATAACATATCTCCACAAAAACAAATAATCAATATTACCGTTTCAAAATCTTTTAAAGCTTGTTTAAATTTTCCCATGGACATATAGGCAGCCGCCCGGCGGTAGTAGCCCTTAACATAAGATTTATCTAGTTCGATGGCTTTTGAGGCGTCCGTGAGGGCATAGCCAACACATTCTGTTCGTAAGTACGTTATACTTCGGTTGGCGTAGTAAACAGCTGAGGGGAGGATTTGAATAGCCTTAGTGTATAAATCAATAGCTTGTCCATAGTCCTGCTCTGAAATCCATCACACCTTAAATTACGTTCACCTTCAAATTAGAAATTCAACCCTAGCTTGTACTATTGACATTGAGTCCCTCATCGTCAGTCCTTACAAACGTCAAATCACTCTGCTTCAGAAGCCTAGACACCGGTTAAAATTTCATCATATCTCCTCACCCACCAACCAATATCAAAATAGCCCAATACCCAACTTACTCTTGAAGGCCAGATTTGCTGCTTCCTTCGCATCTTCCGCCTGCTGCTTCATAGTTGCTTCATCACCACTATTCGACATACTTATCACCAGGTTGATTTCGTCCCTTTCACTCCACAAGACACCGCACCTGGAAAGATAATACAGTCCTTCTTCACTACAACTATCGCTCCCTCAGAATAAACCTAATACAATAACCAATAACCCTGTCCCATCCCATGCTCTGAAATTTAAATCTTACATAACTCTTGTAGTCACGTAACCCCGACAACTCTCCCATAATTATAAGTACTATTTCAAACTATTATACTTCAATATTAATTATAACGAGCATCATACTTAACCTTAACCTACACACAGCTTCTTCCAATTAACCACCTAACAACAGTCTCAAACTCAAAGTAATAAAGCCAACCGTGTTGGCAAATAAGTGAACATCCCCTTTTAAGTCAATAAGCTCACACTCAGCCACAGCTTATCTCTTCCCTTACCTTTACAATTCACACGTTCCACGGTTCGGAATTTAATTCTTCCCAGTTCCAACTGTCATACAAACACTTGAAAATTATAAACCTTGGATTAATTTATTCACAACGAAAATTTCGTCAGAAAATCCAATTCCCGATCACACGTCCGTCCACTCCTCTCCTCTCAATCAGAAATCACAACACTGAAGTAGTGAAGAGCCGTGGAGCCGTGCAATAAAAACCTTCAGTTTCATACGCTCCTTTCCTTATTTCCAGTCGTTCATAATGTGTCTGTAACTACTACTGTGTGTGTGAATGTGAATAGTGTCGAGTCGAAGAGTGTGAATAAAGCACACACACACACACACGCACATATACACATGGTATACCTGCTGCCTCTGCCTGGTTTGGTTATACCGCAACGGCACGGCCAATGAAAAACACAAAAGGGCTGCCGAGAAATTGAATTTCCCTCCCAGTAGCGTAACAGCTCTCGTAACTAAGGTCCCCTGTGCAGAATCTACCCAATGATATCTATGGACTCGGGTATATTTGTCAATAAGGAAATTCAAATAAATTTATGCAAATTATAGTTGGAGCAAAAAATAAATCCAAAGCACAGAAACAACCCGTCATGCAACAAAGATGACCCGCTATTCAGACCTACCCTGTTCCCTTCCCAGACTCAATAATCGTGCGCAAGGTACAAGTTGTACCTCATTGTTAGGTATAATACATTTTTGGAGGTATCACATGTGAAGATCTGAAAGCATATTATTGCCGATTTTATGTGAAATCTTTATATAAACAAGTTAGATAAGATCTACATGACTTTTCAGCCTAAAGGTAAAGTCAACTACGTACACACACCACTCGCAAAGCAAAATGGTCTATATACAGTTTTCACTGGAAGGAAAATAAACTACGTCCATAGTAAAAAACAACCTTCACGTAGACTATTTTGATTTTAGGGAAAAAGGGACGTGATTTTGATTTGATTTTGATTTAAGTTCAGATCCTATGCATTGCCTTTTCTTATAGGGAATACAAAAGCAGCTTTTGCTGAAGCTTTGCCAAAGCAGCAAATACAGTTTTTCATATTGTTGCCCCTGTAGTGCTAAATGCAGTTCCCCTCAAGTGCTAATAAAGTACAGTGGGTTGACCCAAAACCAAAAACCACGTATGTAAAACTGTGGTAGTGTTATTTTCCAAATATTCCTCTCCAGTATCGTTGTTGTGACCAGAATGATGCAAGAAAAAAATTATTGCTGAGCACAAATCAGCGATAACATCACAAAAACACAAGACATACAGATATTAAGTACTGTAAATGCACAAGTTCCATTTCTGAGCTTCCTCTACGTTCCTACTTGAATTCAGGGTTCAAGAAGAAGGTGGGAAAGTATTAAATTGATTATATTTTCCAAATCAATTTCACCCGAGTCATTAATTATTACGACAAAGTCTTTAAATTAAAAAATCATCGGTGGTCAGCCCTACGTACTATAAGTCCCTAAGGAAGGAAAGCGCCACAATCAATTGTTAATAACAACTGCGGCTGTAGATAGCACACACTTTACTTCCCAGTCTGTGCACATGTATTGCATGTGACATACGTGACCCCATTTAATTTTTTGAGGTCAAAGGGATGACCCCATCCCCTTCAAAAACAATAGGGTTCTTTACTGTCTATCTAATCTGCCCCTACACAAAATATTTGAGTTCCCTGGTGCCGTTGGTTCGGCAGCTATCCTGAAGACAGACAACCTGACACACATATCGCAATAGGGACCTCGGGCTCGGGCCTCTCTTCGCCCCTAAAAAGTCTACAGTATTATTAGCATTTACTATGTATTTATAAAGATGGGTGCTATATTAATGCAAGGGCGTACCATTTTGGGACCACTTCGTTCTGGTACTGGGAGCTGTAACGGAAGTGCGGAGCATTGCCTTAGTTACGTCTCCTGTCCTGGACGATAGTCTAATGCAGAGCGCCATCTCGAAGCCATGCAGCTAAGCAGTCTGTGTCTATTCCTACTGTGTATGTGCTCGTGCTCTGGCTCTGGGCTGTCGCTGTGGTATACAACGCAATTGGATACAATGTTATTGTATAGTGTATAGTTTAAAAGTAAATCTAAAATCCAAACCCGGTAAAAATGTTCGAGTGTCACTAGTATTGGAGTAATGTATTAGTTTTAGTGGAAATTGATTAATATTATTGCTCATCAGCGGAATTTTGAGAAACCGAGTATTTCCCTGTAATAAATTATTGAAACGAAATATTTGATCTGTGGAGTCAGTCTCAGAAGTGACCTCAAAATGCTTACTCGAAATGTGTTAATTAAAATTTATAAGGAGTCAGTCGTGGGACGGAAAAACTTACCAAACTTTGAGGCCGGAGGAAGAAGAAAGTTCTGGGGGCTTCTGAATGTGGTTTTCAATAGGTAAGTTTTAAATTAAATTCCATTATGGAACGTTACTCTTGTCTTAATTCAACTTTTTGAGGTGATGGGATTTGAATTTGTGTACATATTGGTACAGTGAAGTGTCGCGTTGTCTCTTGCTGGAAGCACATGGGGAAATGCTGTGATATCAGGTTTATTGAGTTTGGATATTACAGGGATGGATGTAATGGGAAGAGAGAGTAGGTATTTATAGTGTTGTCGGTGATGTGATCAACGTGGACTGTAAAAAAGCATGGGCTGTTAAATCAAGTCCCATCTCGATGGAGATATTGGAATATATGAATGATTGAATTATATGATTGCTGACGGCGCTCAGATTTTAAAACTGTGAGATGAGTTCTGAGATGTGAGATAGTGAGATGTATGGTTGCTGGAATGGATGGAATGAAATGCTAAATTGATGGGGGATAACTAGTTATTGGATGTGGTTTTGGTATCGTGGGCAAATTTGAAGTCATTAGTTATTTGTTAAAGGTTGATGGTGGTTACAGACACTCCTGATGAAGTTGTTGCATGCATAAGTTAAAGGTTGATGAGGATGCTTGGTGGTTTCTTCACCTGCCTGTATATTAAAAGTTGTTGGATTAGTTGTTAGTTGTTTTGTTTTGTTTTTTTTTTTAATAGATATGACAAAAGTCGAGTGAGAGAAGTTGGAGGAGATAGAGCGTGTGCTGAATGGCTTCTTCGAAATGGAGCTGCGATTAAATATGAAAATAGTACTGAGTGGCTTAAGGATTACAATGTACTTCCACCGATTAATGTTCGACCGAAGATAGTTGAGGTGGATGCTTCCGATTCGAGCATTTCACATGCTGGTGGGGGCTTCAAGCATTTTGGTAGGGTTATGTTTATTATTATTTTATTCTTGGAATATTGCGGGTGATTTGTTTATAAGGGGAGGATTTTGATGACTTATTGTTGGTTTTATAGAACACACTAAGCACATTCGTCGGCTGAAATTGCATAGATGCAACTACATGTTTGATGATGCCCTTTATCATTTACCTGTATTATCGTTTTCTTTGAAGGATTTGCAAATATCCGGGTGTCCTAACGTATCGGATGATGGGATCTTGGCTTTGTCAAATATGCTGTGTGTACATTCGTAATTCTTATTTATTCAACTTGTAAAGATGAATTTACATTAATTAAATTAAATCTTTGGGTTTGTTTTTATAGAGATCTTGAAAAGTTGACGATGTTCGATCTTATTGGTGTGAAAGATAGAATCAAGTGCCTGGAAGTGTTGAAAAATTACCTAAGCAAATGTGAGATTGACTTTCGTGAGGAAAGCGAGAGATTAAAGCCTGTGGTGAAAGAAGAGTAAATTTCTCTTCCGGAGAGCTACATACATCATTGCTTCTTGAATGTTACTTTGATGGGGAAATGCATCGAGCGAGTTTTGAGTCATGCAAACACTTTCTGTGTTAAAAAGCATTGGAATTTATATGGTTGAGTTTCCAGTTCCCAATATCAAAACGTACATAGTTTCATACCATGTATTTTAATAGGAATGTTACTTCATTTTTAGCCCTCTCTTGATATGATGTAGCAACGTTTATCGCAATAAAGTAAATTATTTTAACCTTTAGTTTTATATTTTCCATTGTTGTGGATAGTTTCATTGTCATATCAGGCAGCTGTGAATTTGCTTCAGTACTTACGGGCGGAATCATAAATATTGTTGTGTTATTTCACTGCGTTTTGATAAGTCTTGTACTTAATATTACGTTATAATAGAACCGTTCCCGTAACTTACCAGAACCTAGCGATTTCTGGATAGAATTTGCTATTAAACTCGTATCAAATATTGAATGTTCGCAGTTAAATTAAAACTTGGTATTATTTATTGCACGCTCTTTTCTTTTAGTATTTATTCTCAAGTTCAGATTTGCCTTTAATTTATCACAGGTACGTGTGAACATTCTTTGGTATGTATTTCAATTAGAACTCGAATTGCGTCTTTAATGCCAAAAATACTTTTAACCCAATCCCAGTGAAATTTAAATGAAAATACATACACCTACTCCAATGGAGTAGTTGTTTTGGCGTAATTTTGCACGGGGTAGTGGTCCTTATACTTTGACACGTGCTCTTCCATTTCCCTCATTTGGTCTTTCAATCCAGGGGTCATTTTCTCATATACATCGGTGAATAACAATCTCCAGTCCGGCTTCAGTTTCTTCTCAGCACGAGCAAATGACTCCATAATCTACGTGAACCAACAATCAGAAGAAAAATTTGCAACAAAACTTTAAACTGTCAAATAATCTCGTAAAAACAAAACTTACATTTGTTTTTGATTGTTTTTTCCATTCTCCTTCCTTCGCTTCATCCCACCAACCGCGTAGTGCCATGTAATTTCTAAGCCTGGAAATGGGATGATCCGTTGAGTCCCAGAACCGAACTTCATCTACGGATCTATAAGCACTGCTGTCATCCGAAGTGCTATGATGACCTATTCTATAAGTCATGGCTTCTACCAAGACTGGACGATTTTCTCGAACAGCAGTGTCTCTAGCAGCTTTCATAACATTGTAAACGGCAAGAACATCATTTCCATCAACTCGAATGGAAGAAATTCCATAAGCCGGACCTCGTCCAGCAATACCGTCCCCCCGGTACTGCTCATTTGTTGGAGTGGATATAGCATATCCATTATTGCGACTAATTTTTAAAAAAATCAATATAAAAGTAAGGGCACATGAAACTTGCTTACAAAATTTAACCTTTAAATAATTAATAATAATAGAAGTTCTCTCACCAGAAAAAAATAATAGGACATTCGAGCGTGGCCGAGAAATTAAATGCGGCATGAGCGTCTCCTTCACTTGCTGCTCCTTCCCCAAAATAGCAAGCCACACACAAACCATTTTGAGCTCTCTTATATGCGTAAGCAGCCCCGACAGCTAAAATGTGATAATAACAACAACAATACTTAACTATAATCCATTAAGTATAAAGTCAGAGAAGGAACTATAATATTACTGAACCTTTTCCAATTATTGCTCTTGCCTTTTTGAATAGTAATAACATTTTTTAAGAAATATGAATACACAAAAAAATGCTATTACAGTACTATTAGTTTACCTTGAGGAAGCTGAGTTCCCAGTGGGGAAGAAATAGTGACAAAATTAAGCTCTTTCGTCCCATAATGAACTGGCATTTGTCGACCTTTCCCGAGATCCAGCTCATTCCCATAACATTGGTTCATGAAAGAATCCAAAGGAAATCCACGCCACATGAGAATCCCAGCCTCTCTGTACTGGCCGTAGACAAGATCGGCTGGGTCAAGAGCAGCCGCTGATCCAATGTGGGTTCCTTCCTCTCCATAATTTGTCATGTAAAAGGATATTCGTCCTTGACGCTGAGATTCGTAGAGTATTTTGTCCATTGTATTAAGTAGTGTCATGCTTTTGTACATTTTTACCACCATTTCCTCTGGCAACTGCAAGGGAGAAAGTCGTTAGAAATCACACTTGTGGTGACATATTATATTTATATATAGTAAAGTTATATAAATTATATGACTTTACTCGTATACTGTTTTATAAGATATTAAAGCACATATTATTGAAATTAAATTTTGTATCAACTATTTTCAAAGAATTTATCATTTATTGAGTTTATGTTTAACCTGAGGATCCTGGTCAGCCTGTAAAACTTGGCCACTTCGATCCATAACTCTGTAAACTGGAATCCCGTCGTATAAATCGGAATGAACAAATTCTAGTTTCTCCGTCCATTTTGCTTTCGACCCAGGGAATTTTGGACGTTCTTGTTCCAGCGAAAACTTGATTTACCCATGAAAAAATTATATTGATTTGCTATATTTGCAGATCATTACATTTTGACTCGTGGATTTTTAAACCCTTGTTAATAAATCATGCGCAATTGTAATACGGTATATTGTAAGTTTACAGAGAAAGCACCTTTAAAATATTTAAAAGCAATTTAATATTTTTCTTAACATTAATTAATTGTAATGATACTATTTTACTATTTTTTCTCGTACGCATTTCGTAGACGTTGATAAAGCCCGATGTCCAGGTGAGAATAAATTTGAGAATGTTTGGAGCTTGGAATGCTGTTTAGGAAAATTATTTAAAGTTAAAACCCGGCTTAAGATTCTGCTAGCCATTTCTAATTTGCTAACGAAATGTTAGTTAGAACTTTCCAGTTCTTCTAGCATTAAAGGGAAGGTCCTGCTTCTCTTATTGCTAATACAAAAATGAAACCCCTTAAACTAGCAACAAGTTAGGTTAGTATATTGTATTGCCATTTACATATACTAACGTGGCTATACATCTCAATGTGTAAACTTTACTTTGCCGCGGCATCGCAAGGTCATTTGGAGAAAGCAGGGAAAGGATGTGGAAAAACCTTTATCAGGTACTTTTGTACCTATATTATTTATGTACTTATTAAAATCTATTATCTATAAAATAAAGCTTATGGGAGGGACGGACAAATTTTTCAATTTATTTGAAAAATGCTTGACTCTTGTGTAAGATTTTAGTCTGATGAAATTCTACGTCTTACATATTACATAATTATTATAAACACCATCAATGTGCACAACTAAATACATTTTCCAATGATCTATGTGTTAGTAAGGTGAGTATGTATGCAAATGAACATTGTCCGAGCATTATAATACATTTCTGGATTTGTTACAGAAAAGTAATTATTTTATTACAATATGATTAGATGAATAGATTGAAACTGTTGTAGACAATTTGATGACGAACCACAAGAAATAAATGTTAAAGCTTAAGATTAGATTTAATCCACACTATTATTCGTACCTTTCATTCATCTTCTCTCAATTTCACACAAAATCCTCTCATTTTCGCCTCAAGCTCCCAAGTAGTCCTGTAATTTTTACTATAGTAGCTAGAACATAGTAGGATCATCGTAACTGTAAAAACTATAATTTGCAAAAAACTGTGTGAGGATCTGCGACATTAACCACATTAAATGTAATATGAATTATAATACTGTTTTCCACTCAAGCGCTTTTAATTATCGATTTTTTTGAAGAAATTTCCATCTCAATTGACTTTTGTGCTTGTTTGCATAATTTACACGTAAGACATAATAATACACTGATGAAAATGCTCCCTCGTTGTCTGCGTAGAAGATACACTACCGAAAAAAACAGATATTTTCTTTACAGAAGGTAGTTCAAAAATGGTTATACCAGCATGTTATTTAACCTTCTGGTTTTCTTACTTTCATTTACAACATTTTGTAATAAACTTTTTAAACTAAATATGACTATACAAATCACTAATATTACATAGGATTATCTGTACATCGCGCTTTGATCGCATTTACATAGTATGGCGAAACTAAATACAACTATAGTTATTCCTCCGTCTAGAATAATAATAAATTTGACACACAACCGAACTTAAAATAAATATTCTTCTCGTATTATGTATCCATATTTTCTATGATAACTATTCGAATTAGCTTTCAATTATTTACGTACACCAGATTTCAGAGTAAATCCGAGGTCACACGTCCAAAGGTACATCAATAAATTGCAGACGACAGTGTGGAACCGCTGCTGCAAACATTAAATTAATAAATCCTATTGCACAATAATCTTTCTCTTATCATAATCATTTTCTCAAAGTCACTTAAAAGATTTTTTACACTTGCTCATAATTTTTCTCGACAAATCTTTCTTACTTTTTTTGTCATAGTCACTGTTTCATAATCGGAGGCACTTTCATAAGAATACAAAATTAGAAAAATCCAAGGAATAAAAATAATGGTAGTTAGTATAAGAGATGAGATAATGCAAATTTTAAGTTCGAAATTAGTTTATCAAATTTCATCAGACAACGATGATCATAATTGGGCCAAAACATTTTAGGACGCACAGTATTCTTTACCGAATCAAATCAAAAAGAAAAATTGAGATCTAGCAATAATAAAAAATAGTAGCAGTAGTTCTGTTGTTGCTCTATTTTATATTTACCTAAATAGATTGAGAGAAAATCGTCTTGAGAATTTTAAGAGCGATATAATTTAGATTCAACACAAAACGAAGTATAAATTAACACATGACAATTTCAACGTTTTGTATGCATAGGGCGGACGCATTGGTAATTCGTCATGTTCAATTTTAAACGTAAATCACATTGCCCTAAAATTCCTATTCAGTAAAAACATTATCCATACCTTTCTACGAATAATTGCAATATGAAAAACAAATAAGACTTCGCAAAAATTTTTCAAGATTGCTCCTTCCTATTCACGGGGAGAGGATTTTGTAGGGAAGTTAGACGTGGCTTTTCTACACGATCCTCCTTCGCCTGCGGAGGACTTGACATCAATACTTGGAGATACAGTTGCTGATTCTCGTGAAGGGTTGTCGTCGTTACTATTTCCGCTTTTATCCTCTTCAACATTTTTCAAAAATTTACCAGGAACCGCAGATGTATCAACCCCACAAGGTGTTGATTCTTGTTCCGAGTCTAACTCTTCAGTTATTTCTGAAACACTTATTTTTCCTATCACTTCACTGTCACTGTTTGTAGTTACACTGATTGTCACCGTTCTACTGCCTGACGAATGCCCTTCAACTTCCTTCTCAGGTTTTTGAACGATAACAAGAGATAGGCTTCTTAGAAGTGAGTCAATTGTGGCTAGAAGAATATTTATCAAGTCTTGAGCAATGTAACTTTTCTGGTTGGCAGCCTCCTGACATATCTGATTATGGCCTGCATTTCCTCCAGTTTGTTGTGAGGACGATGAGTTATTACATGGAGAGGACGATGAAGGACCTGGAACCTCTGTATCTGAGGAGCCTTCTGTTGTGCAACTGCTGTGTCGCGTTCTTGGCGACTCACTACTACTATTACTTTCTTTTTCACAGGATTCTGAATCAACTTTCCGTTTTTTCGAAGGGGCTTCACCTTCAAATAATAGTAAGAGAATCATTGCATAAATATATTACCATAGGTAGAGCTACAACAGGTTTACTTTTGAACCATAGTTTTATAACAAAAGTCATTGAGAAGCAAGCTGAAATTTAAATTGAAAGAAATCTATCAAGGTACCTGTTGAAGTCTCTAAAATTTTTCTTGCTGACAAACTTTCTAAGTAGGAATGAAGAGCTCTCAGAGATTTGTAGACATCCCGCATGGAAGGAGCAGGTTCTGGCATCGGTTGCTTTGAGTTTCCCTTGCCAGTAATTGTAGGTAGGTAAAAAAGTTGTAGAGCTTTTAAGTCCCCCAAAATTTTTACAGCAACCAACTCAATTTCAGATATTTTTTTCGTTACGAGGGTGCGAAAGTCTCCAAGGATTTGCTTCACAACTTTTATAATTTGTTCCAAACTAGCAATTTGGTCATAAACCTAAGGCAATTAAGGTGAACAAAATTAATACCATGGACTGCATGCTCCTTAGTAAGTTTCTGTTTTTCTAGCCTGAGGTATTTTGGCATTGTAATGTTCACAAACCTTCGACATTAGCGATGCTAGGAAATTGAAGATCACAAGGTTGGCTAAGCATGCTCTCTCATCGACAACGATTAATTCCACGTAGTCCGTGAAGTAGTTGGTGTTGACTAGCATCGTTAAGTACTTTCGGTCGAGAGTCTAAATGCATAATTATTGAATTTATTCACCACTTTTAGTTACCAGTTCACCGAATTTCGCTACTACTACTGTCTAATGCCAAATTGAAATTTTCTGCACTTACCGGTGTATTAAAAACTTCTAACCAGAGTTTAGGAAAATGAATGAAGTGCAGTGGAGCCGCTTCATACCCAACCATTGCACTCAATGTTATTAATTCTTGATTAACACAGTCTTTCATAAAAGCCACCCGGCACATAAGATCCACAAATACGTGATATTGGCTATAAAACTCGTGTAATTGCCGATCGTACTCTTCATCGTTACCCTATAATAATAATAAATTAGTGAAATTTAATATGAGTAAATACAGCGTGCTTATCTTTTGGCCAAAAATCGACTTCCAAAATGTAATCCTTGCTCTCTTTCACCTTAGCGATTTCATGACCGATATGAGGAAATGCCATTTGAAGCATTGGGCGAGGAGGCCGAACAGCTGGCTTGATTGTCACACCTCCATGATTAGATCGCTTAGGAAAATATGGCCCCATTGTTGTTCCCATTCCCGATGTATGCGCGTCTTGACATGCTGAATGGCAGTGAACCATTAGTGGTACCAAGGTTCTCAAGCAATCCAATGGCATGATGTACAAAAACTCAATTAGGGTTTCTAGAACGATTACAGTTCCAAAGTAGGTAAATAAATTCCTTCCAATCTCAAAATCATTCTTCAAAACTGCTAGCACCTTAGAAAAAACTATGTCAATGGATTAGAGATTACCTATAGCATTGTTTCGGAGATCTGCACAGTTGTAAGTATTTAAAAGAGTAGCTAGCTTTCGTAATACTTCAGGCCATTCCTTCGAGCTAGAGATAAAGCGTGTAATCTGAATTTCACCAGGATTATAAACTTGCATCCCGTGTGCAAATTCCTTCGGACGAAAACTTCTCAGGATTTCAGTCATGATAGTCAGCAATTCCACAATTTCACCCGTCACATGACAAGCTGTGGCCTCATGATGCATAGTGTGAAGAATGTGTAAAGCCTTTATAATTCATATTATTTAAATTAAATCCTCATTACCACAGAATTACGTAAGTTTTACACCATGCACAATTAATGAAGTACCTCAAACTTTAAATTCAACCCATTATTGCAGACTACAAAAACTCGATCATCGAATGTTTCAACAAGAATTCTGAAAGCTGATATTAATGTTGACCAATTCGATCTTCCATCCAATATCTGCAAAGATTATAATAGTTATAGCATTTTAATTTTTAACTAATGTGCTTATTGAATTTATAATTATATGACTGCTAACAATGACCTGAAGATACAGCTGCAAAGTACTTCGTTTGAACATTGCTATTTCTTGCAACTCTTGCTCCGATGTTTCTGGGGTTTTGGACACAAATATTTGCATAATTTTGAAAAGTTCATCCACTGCCTATAAATATTAACAACATTCGACTATTAAAACCCGAACGAAAGATTTAAAATGTTTGCTGGTTTTCACAAATTTATTGCTGATGTATACCAACAGTGACGACTTAAAAGTTCATGTGTAAATGATCTTACCGCCGGATACTGCGTTGGGTAAGGGCTGATGTTTTTGAAAGCCCATGTAATATTTTGGTGTCGGGCTAGTTGTAGCGCAAAACTTCTTGAGGTCTGGCAACACATACGCAGTATAGCATAGTATGCAGGGAGCATAGACCGATTAAACATCACAACTTCTTGATCCTCGTGATCCGCTCTGAATAATGGTAACATTGAGTCAGAAATTAACTTCATGTTAAAATTATTAAATTAAGGTACCAGAAATAACAAAACTCCTTACAATATATAGTTAAATCCAATTTGTTTAACAACCATGGGATTATGAACAATCTTGTGGATGTTTTCAACACAATCGACGCAAACATGATGCCAGAACGTTAAAAGTGCTTGCTTGTTGTGATGGCACGGAATGCCTGGCTCGGATAACTTAGGATGGAATAACTGCCATAAGTCAAGGAAATACTGTCCAAACTGTAAATATAAACCATAAAAGACATTATAAATAAATTACTATTAATTCGAAAAATCCCTTAAATCCTGTCTTACCATCAGTTTTTCCTGCTTGGACACTGTAAAATATGAAAGTACAGCAAAATAAGCTGTAAGTTTAGTTGTTCCGTGAATCACATCTGTGTAATGCCTGGCGGGCTTGAGTAATCCCAAAAGTCGAATATAAATCTATAAAAACGCAAATCGTTTACACCCATATTATGCATATTCAGTTCGTAATACATCAGGTAGTTTAATTATAATTACATCATGTAGAATATTTTGAGATTCAGCCGACAGTGCTATCAGTTCTCGACAATGTCCACCGTACATTTTGGTGGTTCGGTAGCCCTGACGAAAATGGTGATTGGGAACCAGAGAGACCAAAAGGGAAGCAGCCGCTGGAGAAATTAAATAAATGGTTGAATACATGTTAATAAAACGAGCAACTCACAAAAAAATTAAAATTTCATTAAATGTACGAAATTATTTGAACAAACTGACCGTTACGAACACGCTGATTAGCATGAGCAATAAGAAAATGTTCGACCCATGTGTCCATTGAGTTTAAGCACCAACTGTGCACAATTTTATTCCTTGGAACCTGTATAGAATGGATTCATTAAGTCAGATGAAACCATTAAACCAATTTTCAAACGTGTAAAATTAATTAAACCTCGCAATTTACCTGTGCACCAAGCCATTCTAATGTCGGATAAGGGCATATATCTGCCACGTCGAGTACTCGAGAAAGTATCAATTCCGTGAATGACGGCATACCTGGCGGAACCGCTACTAACTCCGCGAGTAAATTCAACACTTTGAAGAAAGGATGACAGACCTAAAACGAACAAAACATTAATCTTGCTGTAAACTGTGCACTGAAAGTATTTATTCTGCAAGATACATAAATAATTTAAGGCGTACTTAATATTAATACCAAAAAAGTAAAATACTTCCGTAGCTTTATAAAACAATCGAACACTTACATCAGGATGTTTCTGTATGGCCTGAAAAATGGCGATGACGATGCTTTCAGCCAATTTGTCATTCCAGCGGCACATCGAAAATATTAGGTTTCGGGTACTCGTGAAATTGATTCCATCTCTAATTTGCTGTAGAATAAATGGAAAGTTCTGCGAAAAAAAGGACGCAAACTTTAGACAACAGGTTATTGTTTAGATTGTACATTTGTGTTTAAAAAGCTGAGATTACTTTTCCTCCTCCTGTAAGGGCGTTCCAGTCATTGGTAGATAGCCTGAGTGCATTAGTTTCATCCCTAGATTTCTCAACAAGTGTCGCTACTAAAGCAATCATTTTCTCCAACGATGCAACTTTACTTTTCTCTGCCGGTATTGTAACTATTTCTTCCTCCTCTTCTTCTTCGTCACTTCCATGGTCAGCCTGCATTAGTAAACAATGATTGGTAAAATGCTGATTGAGAAGAGAGTAAGTAGAAAGGCTACCAACTGGACAATCACTCTATTACCTGATCTTCCTTCTTATTTCCTAGGTAAAAGTCAACCATAGCTGAAATAGCCTGCATGTTGATGAGAAACAGACACTCATCATCTCCCATCTTGCTGAAGTCATGCAAGAAAGTAAAGTACTCCGTAAGATGTTTAAGATGAGACTTTGCCCCATGTTCAAGCTATTAGGGAACAACACAAGTAATCATTTTCCGAAAATATAAAACTCTTACTAAGTTTTAACAATTAATCATCCTTGTAAAATACCCACCAAAGAAAGCAAACGTTTAATAAATCGCGTCACACAAGAAAAAGAACCAAATTCGTCCATGTTGATATCGTTTGGATGATCGCCGATTTGTCCATCAGGGAACTTCAGGTACAATTGGCAGTGTCTTGGTCTGTTCATTACATTTAAGTAAAAGAAATTATGAAACACATGGCATTTTAATTACCATCATACATTACAACACCAATGAAAACAGTATGGACAACAATTACCTTAACTGATTGATAACATGAATACACAGTCGTTGAAACATCTGTCGCACCATTTGGTTGGGACATTTTAAAAGAATTTGCACAGGCCACCAATCAGTCTCAGCCATATGATCCAAAAGCCAAGCGGCAGCGGTGACAGATCCAGAAAGTTGCTTAGTTAATAGTTCAACCCACTGAACCATAGTCGGTTTCTCTTTCGCATGAATAAATGTTTCGAGGAAAAATGTTACGGAGAGTTTAGCTGCCATGAGACTAACGTCTTCCTGACTCATCAGGGATTGTGGTATAGCACCACATGATTGCCACATAAACCTGCAAACGTAATTGCTCATATAATTCTGCTAAGTCCCCCTTTATATATCAACGAAACAGGTATAAGCTTACGTGAAGTAGGTATGCTCAAAAATATTCTTGTCCCGCAGGAAATGCATATTGTCTTGCCAGATCCAGTCCTCTAATTCTTTGCTTAACTCCACCGTGAGAGGGACGACCACTTGGGCATGGTGTTGTTTCTGAGAAGATCCTCCAGGTAACGAAGGTACCAGTGAACCTTCACCGATAGCAAGCTGAGAGGATAGTTGAGTACATCTTTCGTAGAAAAGCATGTACGCACTGTTAGTTTTTTCAAAGCTGAAGTCCATAAATTTATCCGTCACAGAATCATATGTCTTGGTCTGAAATAAAAAAAATATGATTAGAGAAATATATAACTGAAAGGGTTTTAGACCACCATATTAATGTGATTACTTAAAACCAAATTATATTAATCAACAATAGTTAATTTCAACTTACACTCATTTCTCCACCAAAACATTCCGCAGCAATTTGATTGGGATCAAAGGGTTTAACTTCGGCGTCATTGAAAAGATACCATTTATCTTTATTTGGAGAAACGCGATCCCGAATGAAAGAATAATAATGACCACCGTCTGCTGTTCCAGTATGGACAGTTACACCAATTAAATCATACTCATAACATTCTTCTTCGTCTACGTCTTGATCCTGATTGCCAGAATTTCCTTCGGAGTCATCATCTTTCTTGCTGGCTTGTTTCTTCATCTTCTCTTCCAGGTACTGCTGTGGCATCAATGTTTTCTCGGTATACCCCGTCATGTCCAAATGAAGAGGGAAGGAAAAGTGAGTATTGACTTTCTCTTTCATCATCGTGATCATGTTGAAAGTGTAACGCATCGTATTGAAACACAATATCCGAGGTAGTTTCTTAAAACATGCCCTGCATTGAGTAGAAATTCAAGTAAAACTTACATCGGGGGTACAATTGTGCATTTACTGAAACCATCATCCTTTTATAAATTACATTAAGACGACAGAAAAAAAATTACAGTACCTCTTTTCGGCCCGAACTTTCTTGCCACACTGCGAACATGTGTACATGTTATCTCCTTCCAATGTATCTTTGACTGTCACTTCGTCCAGAGATTCAAATAAATTTCGCATGTCCGCCACCTGACATCGCACCGTATAAAACTCTTCTAAAGTTCGGCTTACATGAGGACAATCCTAAAAAGGAAATAAATACTTAAACCTTATCTCCCAACCACATATAAATTCTAATTTTTCAATACATTTACTGTAGAAAAAAATCAACTTACCAAAGATACGACATTGTTGCTCGTAACCCCGCAAAACAGCGTCTTCACTAATTTCTTCAATTCTGGAGTCATTTCTTCTAACTTAGACACTAAATCAATGAAAAATTCAGCCATATCTTTTTGCTCCCCGGTGTTCAAGGGTTGATGATCCATTTGATATACTTTACAAAAGCTTCGAGGGTTGTACGCTTTTCTTTCACTTTCCTGTTTTATTAATCCGCTATTATTTACTACTTCCGGTAAATATAAACTAATACACAAATCTACAAATTATTTGTTTAACAACAGAACATAATTTATACTACGAAGTTAAATTAATTGAAACTGAGTTGAATGCTCACCATCAAGTATGCGAACATTCTTTGCAACTCTCTTAAAGTTTGCTCGTGCTTCACCTCCGCCGAAAATTTTGAGCTTAAAATCGAAGCTCGAGCTTGGGGCATCATATACAAATGCTGCATGCAGGATGCCATGTAGCATGTGGCACCTAAGTTCGTCAAGCCCACGTAACCACATGATGATCTGCCGTCATCGTGTGGCCAGTAATCCCATGGGTAAGGTGCATGAGAAGCTACGAAAATCAGAGATTACAAATTACAATTATTACTGAATAAGCGAAAGTACACTGAATGTATAGTAAGACCAAACTGCAATACTAAATATATTTAGGCCGAATGCATACTTGGTTGATGCTGATCCATAAGCAGATTTTGTAAAAGGTAATAGTTTTGAACTGCAGATCGGCACATTTCGTTCAGTAGGTCAAAAGCAGCTTGCCGACACGCTTGTGACTTGCATTTGGGTAAATAACGCTTTGATGGAGATGGCAATGCGAACAGACATTCGAACATCTGTAAGAATGTATAAAACCAAAATGTTAAGTGTACATTTGTGAGTTTATAAACTATTCCGTCATCACATACCCTCTATAAGTCTTTCGTTAGGCGAACGTTATAAAATAATTTTGTGGACATAATTATAAGTAGCGGCACCAATCTAACCTGTTTTAAGAAATGCTGACCGTCTTTACTGGCTTTAAACGGTGGGTTGTGTTTGAGAACTACTGTAATAGTATTTAGTAATCCAACGAGTCCATCATCGGTCACTGTATTATGCCGAGTTTCAAGATACTCTCGGTTCAGAATATGCTTACTAAGCGTTTGAGCCAAACCATCCAAGTCAATGGCACAATTATCCGGGTCATCTACACTATCTGGTAATACATGCAAAAATATCCACATATTTAATAATTATTGAAAATAAACGAGTATTTCCAAATAAATTAATAAAATTCCGAAAACATACAACAGCGATAATTTTACTTTTACCTCTAATAAAGTCTTCATCTAAACAATCCAGCAGCCTTCCCAGAAGCCAGAAATAATCTCTACATGCTGGACCATAGGGCTCTTTACCCTCTTCGTATGTGTGAACAGGGAGCTAAACAGAAAACGCAAGACATATTTAGAATAACACAATGATAATAAAAAACCATTTTGGTATGATCAACAAAATTACTATGATTCATACCTCGCAGCGTTGTTGAGGTTTTATAGCTAATGAAGCAGACAAGCATTTTAACAAATGGCTAATGAGTTCCGGTGCGTAGGAAATTCCAGTTTTACCAGTTGAAGATACTCCTAAACACAGTCTATACAGCCCTGTGCATACCTCCCTTCTAACAGAAGGTTCTGGATCCTCTAAAACCAGTCGTCTTAACCACTGAGGGAAGTCCTTTTGGGCGTACAAAGCAGGTCTAACCTCTTCACAGGAAAATGCCCAGCACACCAACAGAGCCATTGCATAATGAACCACCTGGATATAATGTAAATACACCGTTTTACAATTGTAGAAATACTTCTCGTAAACTATACCGCACTGTTATCTTCTCACCTGTGCTCTTCCCCAAAAACCAGTCTTATAGTGATTTGGATCTCTTGGCAGTGAACACGCTTGTAGAATATTTGTGAGCCTGGTCATGACAAGCTCAACATTCATCATAGACATAACTTTATCATTAAGTCGAGGAATCAGAGTCTTCTCCGAAGAAGTCTTTCTTCTCTTTGCTCGCTTCCGAGGAACATCATTCACATCGTATAACTGCTCATTCAAACAATCCGTATCTTCGCTCATGACACCCAGGTAACACAAAATTTTCAGCAATGAAGCCAGACAATCCTGTTTCCATTCGCTCCAATCTCCACTTTCCACGGATTCCAACACCCCTAGAAACAAGCAAAATTAGGTAACAGAAAAACTTCCTGACCTTCCCCAATCTGGCTAATTTATCATCTCGTAAAAAATCACGAAAAAACAACTCTTACCAGAGGCAAAAATATCAAAAAGGTGTCGCAAGCCTCCAGATTCTGTGAAATTTTGTCTCCAAGTATTGGGTTCAAAGGTAACATCGTGTGAATCTCTATTCTTCACTGAATTTATTTTGACTAATGCCTCTACTATGTATAACGAATACATGAGTTTTTGTGGAGATGCTGGGTTGAGTAAAGTATCAAAAGAGTTTCCCTCGTTTCCCAATTGCATCGTTATAAACCCTTCATGAATGGCTGGATTTGTTGGTAATAGCATAAGTATATCCCAAACTCGACGTGACAGAACTTGGGCTTTAGTATGTGGTACAGAACCCTGTGATAATCAAGAAAATCAGCAATTAATTAATGGATGGCTTATAAACTTTTTAACTAAAAGAAGTTTCAGTCTTGTACATACGCCTGGTCGATCTTGAATTTTAATTGACGACAAGGACTGCATTAGAGAAAATAGTTGTTCAAAATACTGCGTTTGCAATAGTAGTGTAACCGGTAACTTATCCCTTGGCGGAGGTGGTAAAGACGAAGAGTATTCCATTGCGTCCTTTTTTTTCTGAGGTCGAGAAGCTCCCATTGATACATACACCAGCTAGCATAATAAAACAACGATTAAAATAAAACGATGCTCTGGAAATGCGATTATTTCTTGAGTTTTTGAACAAATCTGTTTACCTGTAAATCTTTGACAGGAACTTCACTTAAGAATTTCTCGTCATATTCAGCGGATAATTCTATTCCTTGAGTAATCATCCTAATAGGACCCTCTGTCAATAAAGAGCCAAGGACCGGAGTACTGTTTGTCTTTTCAGCAGCAAGATTGCCCTGTAACGACACAGTATGATTACACACAAAAGAAAAGAAAGCCGAACATATCTCGTCCACAACATTGATGCAGTTAATAATACGAAATTTATATATTACAACAGAAGGAAATTAATATACCCTACAATGACTGTGTACCTGAATAGTTTCCCACCACTTCGCTACCTCCGCTCGTAAATCGGCGACGTAGTCGGATGATAAAAGCTCTAAAGTGACCTTTTCATGATACCCAGCAGGTTGTATTACCACTCGAATAGGGACGGCACCTTTTTCTCCAACAAGCTGTGCATGGCTACCTACTCCTCGGCCCTCCAGGAACCACTTTCGCAAATGATACGCGTACCTCCTCCTAAAAGTTTCTAAATGTGTTTTTAAAAGTAAAAGTGCTCGTTGAATTCTCAAAAGGGGAGCTTCATCACTAGGTGTACAATGAGTCAATTCTTCCGTAGCTTCAGCTAAATGACTCATGCAGCGCTGTACAAACTCTTCTTCCTTTTCCAGCTGTCGACTTATGTAATATCCATTTAGGTACTGAATAGCAGTCATACTCACGTCTGTCAGAAAACCCGAAAATAAATTCACGGTAAAAATTAGCGAAACCCATAAAAAACTGAAAATAGTTATCACATGCTAAATTACAGTCGCTTACCGGTGCTATTAGCACACAAAGCTATCTTCCATAAATAATCCATAGATGAAGCGGCAGCTTCCACATCCTTTTCACCAGAAGTTCTAGCCATGTTACATAATTGCTGAAAAAGAGTCAGGGCATGCATGGTGACAGTTTCGGGCGGTAAAGACGGCAGTTTTCGAATAAAAATATGTCGGAACGCCTCCGGTGATAAAGCATGTTGATCTCTAAGTCGGACTTGACCTGTGAGCCATAGAAACAGGTCATCTGATGATCGGCAATCTGTGGCTAAGCACTCCCACAGCTGATCTACTTGATCTATCGTGAGCCTGAAAAAAATTTATTTAATTTTATGAACATTAATATTATAAACAATACTAGTTTAAAAACGTGGACGTAATAAGTACATTTCACCAGTACACTTGTCCTACCTGAAGTCATCAGGAGAAGCAACGCTTGAAAATACTACTGAAAGAAATTCAAGTCTAACTTGAACATTAGCATGAAAAGGGAATGGAGTGATATTAATTTCCTGATTTCTAAATTCTTTCAAATTCGCGAAAAATTTCGGCATCATATCTCTTTCCCTATCAGCCCATAGAGTAACTTGATGAATATCGCTCGTCACTCTGATTTGCTGGAATGAAGTCAACAGTTTCGGAAGCAGCCTCAGTGATATCACAATAGACCTAGAAGCAATTTAGGAAAATGTAGTTACTTTCAATTCTATGTTAGAACACTTATTTCGATGGAAAAATGCAACACCTGTTATTAGACAAATTTTCCAAACAGCCTTCGATAAACTTGAAACGAATTAATTTATCCGTATTGAAGCAAAGTAAATTAGTAAGTGCTTTCTGAGCTTCTATGGCCAACCCTTCAGATAACAATGTCTGCAGAGAAATATTCAAACAATACTTAAACATGACTTGTCTTAATTCAGATGGAAGTAATTTTAGGCACTTAATTATGTATATTTACAATTTTATCGTCTTGAATCAAGTCCCAAAGAAGGGTTTGTCCTGGTTGACACACACTCTCCAATTGAAAGTTAAATGTTGGAGGTACGTGAAATCTTCGACGTCGGCCATACGAGCGCACCGGTCGGGGTCCAAAAACAGGACCAATGTTACCAAGTCTCAGACCCTGCAATAAAATCCGTATTGCATGTTACTTTGCAAAATTTAAACGTTACACACAGTACAAAATAAATATGCAGTACTTGATTTCTCGCTGTCAACTCAGCCAACTGCGTTTGAGTCAATGACTGCATTATTTCATCTTCGCAAGGGGAGTCTTCTCCGTCGAAATCAGCCATATTCTTTTCGGATTTGTTACTGATTCGAGATGAGTAGCTTCCATCACTGCCTTCCAACAAATCCGGAGCGGATACAAAATCTTGCATGATTGATGATTCCGTCATATGTACAAGGTTACTCAATTCATTGATGACAGCAGTGGGCTCCATCGAATCCGCTACCGGCTCTTGACCACTCGATTCTACTGATATGTCTGCTTTGTTCGGTGTAATTGCATCCGATTGTACACTTACATCACACTCTACTTGTGGGATTTCGGTACCTCCTAGTAAAATTTGAAATTACATAGTTAGAAATAGTACAACATAATTCATTCCGCAAATGTCAAATTTTGAATAGTAGATATTACTCACCATCCTTGCTAGTGTTTCCTGGAGACGGACCTTTAGAATTATTGGTGTTTTGATTTTTCTTTCGACGCAGGATTTTACGCTTTGGCTTTTTTCCTCCTCCTGTTTCCTCGTTTCCAGACCGCTCCTCATCCGCATCTGAATCACTGTGAGTTTCAATGTAGCCTCCCGAGCTTAACTGTACATTGTCAGGGTCGTCGGATTTACCACTCTCCACACCACTCAGAGAGTCGTCATCAGTTGAATCTGGAGCGACAACCTAGAGAAACACAGAAGTGGTGGAATATTTTCTTACTTCGGAATTGAAATAACTACTTCGCGTGAGATGCCAAGCGACAGGTTCTAAAATACCTGCATCTCATCCTCGGAATGGCTGGCCTCGACGCTTACCGAATTTTCACTAGAACTAGGCTCAACCACGCGTGTTCGCGTTCTCCCTCGAAATTTACTTGTCATATTGGCATTAATTGGGAGAGAGTCCAGAGCTGCCGTTGCGTTTGTCCAGATAAACTTAATGAGAGCTGATGCAAGATATAGGCTCTATTCAATGTAAATTAATTTTTGTTATTAAAAATATACCACAAAAATTGTACGACTAATTTTTTACATGAAATGAAGTACTACAAAATATCAGAAGATTACGTACTTGCTCAGTGTGATCTTTTGGCTCCAGTTTTCTCAGTAAATTATGTAAATGAAGAACTGGACCAGGCTCCATATTACATATTAAGGACGATAAAATATCATAAACTTGCTTTGAACAATGCTTCAACTGTGCCGCTTGCCAAATAATATCAATATGTTCGCTCTGGATTTTCCCCTCCATGGCAAGAAATGTAAGAATAGTGTGACTTTGCTTAATTACCTGCACATAAAAGCATAAACGATTAAAGTCTTTAGTGTACAGGTAATTTTACTCAAAATTAGAAAAATGGATCACCTCGACGTGCAAGTTAGGGCCGAAAATGTGCTGAATGATTTGATTTTCCAGCAGCCACTTACACAGCTCCTGATCTAGATTCTCCGTATTCAGTATGTGTTCCGAGTTAATGAGTTCATTGAAGAGATTTATATGATTATTTATTTGATTTACTCCTGCTAGACGCATTGTCAGCGTCGAGCTGAGAAAATATTTGAAAGCTAAATCCAACCCATCCTTATCAAAGTTCATATGAGCATCCACAGGATCCTTCACAGCTCCCCAGATGTATTCTATAAATCCATTTAGCAGATTTAGCATACAACTCCATTGAAAGTAAATTCAGCCAAGCGTAAAATTAATACAAATGTGACACTGACCTGCCATATTTCTTGCATGTGCAGACTTAAGTTCAGTATCGACTAATTTGCACATGTATGCTAAAACGGTGGATCGAAAAGGAACAAAATACTTGAGGAGCGATTGAAAATTAAACCAGGACTTCAAATTTGTTACAAGTGCTACTAGAAGATTTGCCTGTGAAATTGGCAAAGTTTCTGGACTATGGCCCGCAATAGACGTCGACACAGCTTCCATTCCCCCAAGCTAAATAAACAAAGTACAATTACTGAGCGAAGTAAACACTGAGTCAATCATTTGTAAACTATGTTACTTTACTTGTAGAATATTTTATATAGAAAATATATATTCACACTTTAACACACCTTACAAAACAGTGCCACATTCCTGAAAAGATACGGGGAAGCTTCGGGCTCATTAATTTCACAGTACTGACTCAATCCTTGGATTTCTTGCGGTGTAACTTCTTCATTCTTAACTTGTAAATGCTGCTTGTATGCCACATAAGTGGGGAAACTATTAAGAAAAACTTTTGAGACAAAATGAATTATTTTATCCTTGTCTTCAATTTCCCACACTGCTTTACTACAAGAAACTTCCATAGCTGGTGCTGCAGGATGGTTATCATTTTCGCCCTTTGTTCCTTCCTTCTCCTCACTCCCCGTAACAGAGTTCTCCGTATCATTTCGGACGGCTGGTAGCTTATCAGATCTTGGGAAATGTTTCAGGATCTCAATGACCACAATAATAAAAATCTGAATGGCCCAATTAAATCTCTCAAAGTTTCTGCTATCCCGAAAGCAACATGAACATTGTCGCTGAGTCCAGGACTGCATATACAGAAAGATAGTTTCAACTTCTTCTCGGCTAATATTTATATCTTGCAAGCTTTGAACGGGCACTCGCTTTCCATCATCTACAATCAAATATTAAATCCCATAAAAAAAAAAACAATACACATCATTATAACGCTAACTCTTGGTAACCCTTCATAATCATCCACCCATAGTTTTACATTTCCATTCCACCTATCTCCTCTTCCATCACCCACCGAAACCGATCCCAAACCTCATCCCAGACTTCAAATCAACTCCACATCTCAACCCAAACTACGAATCATCCCCCAAATATAGTTAATTGACTTACATGATTGTAGCAGTGAGGTAAAGTCCATACAACAATCACAGATCTTCCCATTTCCCATTTTTGACTCCTCGCAAGATACGCACTGTCCAACAAAGTACAATAATAACACAATTACATCCCATCTCCACAACAAAATCTACCTCTACTTGAACATCGAGCTTAAACTCAACTATGACTTCTAATTACAGCAAACTGACACTTTACTACACGCTCCATTTGTCCACCGCATTCAAATACATAATCTACAATTCAAATTAGCCTTCAACAGTTGAATCTTCCAGTCTACTTTACATCGTACTCTCTTTTTTTTTCTCAAAAAAATTACATTTCTAAAACACACTCTCCCACCAACCAACCACTCATTTCAGTTTACACTAAAAAATGTGAATTATGCCATGTCTGGCTCAACATGACTCCCTACACGTAATAAATGTTGAGGAATGACACCAAAATCTTAATTTCTCGTCCTTTGACATTTAGTAACTGAAGTCAATATTCCATATATTTATAAGTTGAAAGGAATCCTCATCCTTCCGGTTCCCTTCCGTCAACTGTGTAAACGATTGAGTGAAACAAGTTATTAATTACGACTGCACACACATTACACACGCCGTTTCTCATTTGTTACAAATAATAAGCTAAATGCTACTTGTCTTTGAACGTGAGGAGCAAGTACATACGATAACTGAGGAATTTCATGCGGCGAATCTCATGACAAAACTAAATCTTCGAACTTGTGTTTACTTCCACTCAAGCCCCACCATTCACAGTCACTATTTTTCAAAATCCCTAATTCCCTTACATTTAAATAAAAGGAGTTTTAAAAAAGGCTCGACTCCATGTAGGATTTAATGCGGAGTATGGATTTTAATTATTTTCAAAATCTCACCGGTCCTTGCGTGTAGTCAAAGGAAGATTCCTTGAGGACGTAATAATTAAATCAAACTTTAAATATCTATGTAATTACTATTTAAATAGAGTCACTCGCAAAATTCAAGACATGTTTGCAATTTCGTTATTTAATTTTTTTTTTACCATACAATACAAATATGACTGAGACTGACGATCAACTAAAAATGATTTGTATGTGTGTGTGTGAGTGTGTGTGTGTGTGTGTACTTTTACTTTAAAAGTCTTCCCTACCTATACACTATAGATAAGTAATAGTACTTAGTCTCCTGCCATTAGATAGTCTTTGATGGTTGCTTGTTTTTAGCATGGAAAATCTCGTAGCACATAATCCTCGAATTGTATCTTTTAGGCTCCCATACGTTCCCACAGAGCTGGGCACACTGGCAGAGCGTTCGGGGAGGGAGGTGAGACCTCTCCTCGTAGAATAAAGGCAGTCATTCCCGTCACGTTAATACGCTCTCATGTTTATTTAAATACAATATTGTATACCCGATACATAGTTGAGGTACCTGCAATTATATGAGGATTATATTCTGCAATATAGGAATTATAGAGTATACTCATACTCTCCTTCCGAAGAGGATATCACCACTGAAGAGGCAAAATGGTCTAAGTAGTGTATACAAGGATGAACGCGTAGACCATTTTGCCTCTTCAGTAACCATATACAAGAATAGTTTTAATAAAACGTTTGACTCGGGGGCACTTTCTTTACAAGGTTATACAGAAGACTTGACATTTTATTTTAATATAATAACATAATTGTATAATTATTATTGGTTTTTAATTAAATTATTTTTTAATTTCTAGCGGAGGATTCCTGAGGAAATTAAATTGATTGAGGGTTCTTTTGTGTGGGAAAGTAATACATATTTGATAGTCAAATAACATGAATAGGTGTACACACAGGAATGTATTCAAGGACCTGATGAGTCAGATATGGGGTAAATTATTGGGATTTTTAGTGTTTTGATACAGGTATTATTTATTTATTTATTATGACAGGCAACTCTGGATATAACGGACGGCTATAATTTTTGGACGCAATACAAATTATTGTGTTATGTGCATTCCCCTGAAGATTTAATTATAAGGAATGTTTATATTATCCGGGCTGGTGTGATGTAGTAACTGTAGTTTTGAATGTGTTAGAAAGGGACAAAAAAAACCTTACCTTTATATAGGAGTGGGTGAAGATTGGGGTGAGTGCATAGGATGGGAATTAGTTATGAGTGGGGCCAGACTGACCGAATATCCTCTGTACGTTAGTACTATAATGTTAGTGAGGAAACATTATTATGATACAAGGGAGTGAAGTACTAATTTTGCAAGGCCTTGAAGTAGATACTAGTAAAAAAAATCGGGTTACACAGTGTAAATGTATTATTTAAATGACGGACATCCCCGGAAATGAAATTTTTGATGGTATCTTCCTGAAAATTATTTGTAATGGTTTTTTTTGTGGGATAAAATTTTCAAATATAAAATAAAGGACGTTTCTTCCAAGGGATGCTATTTTGGCGGAGGTTAGACGGAAATTTCAAGGAAGCCCCTGCCCAGCACTGTCACTAAGACCAGTCATATAGATTCAAAACTCGACAAATCGGGCTCGCACACAAAAAGGGATGTTTACTAACACTACAGCATTGCAGTACATATGATGGCCCTATGGTGCACCTTGTTGTAAGTTTGTAAGGCCAGTATATGCACCATACGGTTTTTCGTTAAAGCACTCCTCCATCAACATTTATAAGCCATCTAACACACGATACGTCAAGCAACCGTTTACCATTTCCAGTGTTTACAGTATTAGTGCGTGCGGCAGAGATGGCATTTACAAGATTATTTTTAACACATTAACTAGTATCTAAATACCTATGCTTATGCATTACTCATTCTGAGTGTATCCTGGGAATGCTGGAGCTGGATAATTGGGCTATTTTACTCTCAAGTAAATACTTACGTACATACTCACTTTCGTCTTTATGTTTATTCCTAAAACAATCACAGTACTTACTCATTTAAATAGTACTAGACGTATAGGATACTCCAGACAATGAATCTTATATAAAAAATATTTAGGAACGTATTATTAATTCATTTAAATATTATGATGACATTTCTTTTGTCCTACAGTCCGCTTCCTGCTTGTGAAACTTTTCCAGGGCAAAGGCGGGGGTACAATTTTTAAAGGAAAAAATTGGAATAGTGTTACCAGCAGTAAAAAAGAAAAAAATGTATGAAAATATTCTATTTCAAAACATTTTTATTTATCATTGAATACTCAGTAACCAACTGTCTACTGAGGATTCAAGAGCTGAGACATTACAATTTTCTCACATTGCCCCATTTCTAAGCAAATGTTCCTCTGATCATGTGCTTATTGACATACACCTTAGCTGACCTGACACTGATCCTAATAATAGAGTTTATATTGAACATAATTTTATTAGCCAGTCTGTATGCATCTTCCTGATTTTTCAGTCTAAAAAAATCCGTGAAATAAAACGTTGTTTTAAGTCTGTACTAATCTGGTTAGCAGCTGTAATTGGGACGAGGTTTACTATAACCACAGGTTTTTACAGCTGAAGTACCTTTTGTTAAAATTAGTTGTGCTGTATGTAAATAAACAAGAGTGTGAATTGTGGAAGTTTTATTTGAGGAAGATGAAGTGGGTCAGCAGCAGAGCACTAGATGTAAGTAATGTATGTACTAATATTAAAAATAACGTCCGTACAATAATAAAGGAGTTGGAAGTTGGAATACGCGTCAGTCGGGAAGTGGTACAATTAGTATTTTTAAACATTTGTGGAGTACCTCATCTGTTTAGCAAATGTCTTGATTTTTTCAAGTTTGGGACCGCACTTCAAGAGAATTCACTTGGGATTAATTTTCGTATAAATTTTAAGCCGATTAGACAACTGTTCCGTGTGAAAGATGCAACGATACAAATGGATAAATATGATAATTGTAAGGAGTGTATATGAATATGTGTATAGTTTCTAAAAAGTGCACTTCTAGTGCACATCTGTTGGGGATGAAAGCACTACGGACAACTTCCAATTTTCAATCAAGCATTTGTAAATGCACTTCAATAAGATTTCCGTAATCTACCTCATTCAGAATAGAATATGAGAATGAGAATCTTAATTATTTAGCAAATGCTACAAATGGTAAGAAGCGGAAGACAAATTAATTTGCAGTTTTTTATTCTGACTCCATACTTCCGGCCAAGGGGATTATGAAGAGTACAATAAAATGGACACGAAGCCTTAAGTTGATTCAGGTGAAATGTATGACTTAAAGTATCTACAAGTAACGGTTACAACTAATGAGTAATTTGGATGCAACTAACCGGTTAAACGATCCTTCAGATTCAGAGCATCTAGTCTAGCCAGTACAAAATCATAATCTATACATAAGACAATAATTGCAGTAATTTATAGAAACAGAAAGAATAATATCATTACATCAATGTACACATTGATTGGGTACAAGTTTTAGGTCACTACTGCTCGAAAGTTGAAAGTTATTTTTTGGTTTTTCGTATAAATCTGTAATCAAAAATCACTGGAGTCGTTTATGTGATCTAACTTAAGCACCCAAATCTAATAATTGTTAGCATACCCCTCTCGAGGTACGAACTACATTCCCAGGAAGATTTGTACAAGTAACTACTGTTTGACATATTTAATGACGTCGCTTCGGTTTGTTATAACACTTGTTTAATAATATTACATCAGAATTTCTAATAATTATTTACTTGAGTTACAGGTTGTGTCAGCTCAACAAATTGTTTTGAAACAATAACTAACGCTGCTTGTAGTTGCTACTTAAAGAATACACACTAGAATGTGAATTTCATGTCAAAAATGTTTTTCTTGCATAAAAAACAACAGCATTTTGAAGAAACGCACTGGATTAAATATACATCAATTTATCGAAACTTCATACTTTACCCATTCCGGTCCTTGCAAAATGTTGACGACTCATAATCGGAGAATTTACATTCACACATACAAACACTGCCCTTGGGTAGAAAGATTCTATAAAAATTCCAAGACAAGAGTGTACTATAATATACGTACTTCTGGAAATTTCTTTCAGTCCATCCTTTTGTCTGAACTAAAAAATATTATAAATACGTCTTTGCAATCATATTTGCAGATTGCTACATCAGTTTTTCGTTTTTCGATATACTTAATAAAACAGACAATTATTACGTAAATCCTGAATAAAATCCTACAATTAAAATAATCTACCAGATTCCATTTTAAACCAAAAGGTTTTGATAAATTATCAAGTATCTATTTTTTATCAAAAATAGTAAAAAAAATTGTACTGGAATTCATGCTTACAGTTAGCATTTCACAAACTGAACATAAAAACTTTCAGAATGGGGCAAAAATTCTATCATGAGTCCCTTTATTGCCAAGTCTCAAGAGATGCGAATCTATATCCACCTGAATAAGTATAACAACATAACAAGTATCATCTGTAGCAAAACATATAATGCAACTTTTGCTCACTCTATTCGGTAAGGATTTGCATCCAATATGATGCCATAAAATTAGTATAGTACCGTGCTTCCGTTAAATATTATAATTATCTCCCGTCACAGCAACATAGCTAACTTCTGGACCATTGTCTTACGTGGAACCTCTTCCCATGGTTTTATTATTGCTAAATATATTATTATGTACAACGGTTAACGTTCGGCTAGTTGAACGAACTAAACGGCATGAATTTTTCAACAGTTCATAATATATTGCGGATAGTTTCTTACACGTTAAACATATGATATATATATTGGTCACAATTACATGAAAAAGAAAGCATAACCTACGTACATCTATATGCGTGATATTTTTATCACAATGGTTAATCTTTGTAAAAGAACAAGAATCACGAAAAACTTTTTCAAATGTAGGTACATATACAGATCAATTCTGATAAGTTAACATGCACAATGTGTGTCATTTTGCTTTTTTATGTACTCTTCTGAGATAGCCGACTTCTTTCCTTTTCTCGCTCTTTCAGTCGTCTTTTGTACCTTTTCAAACGACGTTCCTCACTGGACAGTTCGGATTTAACTTCTTGATATTTCTCTTTTATGCTCTGTAATGCTTGCTGGAGTACCTGAATCCTTATTTCTGATTCCATTCCATCTTCTGTACACACAACAAACAGAAGCACGTTCATTATTACTAAATATCTAAACGCTTTTGAAACTGATGTTTAAATTTTATAGAAAGAAAGCTGCAAGAAGCAAGACTGATTTAATAATCATACCTAGATCGGGGATCAAATTATACTTTTTAGAAATTGGAGGTTTAATTAGATTAATGGGCGGCGGAGGGGGAAGAATTCTGCTGTGATCAGTGTCCTTGTCAGAATTTCCTACAAAATAAAAATAATATTAAATAATGTCATTCCTTACTTGGGAAATGTTAGGAACAAATACCACTACGATTTACCTTTCCTCCCGCCAGAACCACGACCACGGTACGAAAATGATCGAATAATCTCATCCGGAGACTTCATCCGTCGCTGAACTCGGCGACGCTTGGTTGGAGGGCTTGCGTTCCGGGAATTACGGGCCGATTCTGATTGCCGTTTCTTTTGTGGTGACATTAATGGCTCCTTTACGTATTTCCTTCCCGCATCACTGGAAGAACCCTCTAAAATAATAAATAATTAAAACATGATTATCAGTACTGCAACTTTTGAAATAGACTTTGAATGCATGAGTAATTCACTGTCGAATAAACAATTTCTGTGGTATTGATGAAACTAACCTTCAGTTATTTCAGCTAATTTCTGATCGTTACTATCAAGATCCGAGGAATCTTTTGATTTACTACTACTGCTTGGTGGGTCGTGCGTAGGAGAAACGCGGCCTCCCTCTCTAAATTAAAAAAAGCACGGGATTATGAATGAGGGCAAAAATCTTTGAGATACGTATTTGTGAAGTATTTCAAATATCTGGTCATACACTCTCGGCGATCCTGAAGAAATGCTACTACTTTCAGGAGTTGTTGGAGGAGTATTATCTATTACATGCTGCAAATTTTGTTGCTGAGAATTGTTGTACTGTAGGGGGACTTGAGGATGATTGTTTCCATGGTTAACAACGGGTCTTTCTTGAAGTGAATTCGCATTCGCACTTTTTCCAGTTTCTCTAGATTTGGAACTTTGGCCTTCTGATGATCGATAATTCTGACTTGGCGGCGATTTGCTTCTACCCTGAAAACAATCGCCTAGATCCGAATCTCCATCTCTACATTTAGTCTTGAAGGAAATTTCACTACTCGAGGGGGATTTCGTAGGAAAAGACCCTTCCGCGCTTTTGTCATTGCTCCCCTTCAAAGTCAACTTCGTTTGTCCGAAGGTGCTACTATATGCATTTTTGGACGTGGATGCAACGCTATTCATTGAACTAGAGTCGACATTCTTTGATTGTTCCTTAGGTAGGAACGTGCTGTTAGTTGGAGAATGTATTCTTGCATTTTCATCCTCAATTCCAAAGAGAGAAGAGTCAGCTCCAGGGGGTGGACTTCCAGGAATAATTTCCTCGCAAAGGAGAGAATTGCATGACTCATCTTCTTCTTTGGTAGTCGTATTTTCATCCTTTATCTCAATAGTTAATTTCGCTCCCAAATTATCTGGAATTGGAAGAGATGATTGCGGAACTAAAGTTTTCCAAGTCTCTTCCTTAATTTCCTCCTTGGCTATTTTAGCGCCGTCGTCCTCACCTTTTGATCGAACCTCTGAATTTTCTTTTTGTGTAAAAGAAGCAACATCTGAGATTTTTGGTTTGTCCTCATTAGGCTCAGTCTTTATTTCAGCAACTGCGGGCGGGTAAGTGAGAACTGTTGGAGTGGTATCAACCTTCAGAATGTCTTTGGGAGTTGCAGTAGACAACAGCACCTGTTTACTATTTATTTGCGGTGTTACAATGGAACCCAATGCCGTTGTGAAAACTAGTGGCGAAGATATTGGTACTATCGGAGGTGCTTTGGTAAGAACAGCGCCACCAATTCCAGCAGCTGTTCCTAACAGCAATGGACCAGTAAAGCTACCAGGACCAGTCACTGCTGAAGGAGTCGCAGCAGTAGTTTTCACAAGCGTAGCCCCTACAGTAGGAATTACTGACAGAGGTTTCGCCGTGGCGGTTTGGCCTGTCGTCATGGTAGTAATGACAATAGGAGTTGATTCAAACTTTCCAGGTATTTTAACAAATGTGGTTGTTGCAGGGGCAGGTTTTAATGAAGTAGCAGCATAAGTTGAGGAAACTGGTTTCGAACTACTCGCATCATAAAATGATGACACTGAATCCGGGGGTAACTTGGCAACAGTATCTATACAAGATGCAATATGGGCAACCTGAACGGCTGACATTTTAGAAGAATACGATTTCTTGTCTGGTGTTTTTAACACACCAAAAGCTCCCTGTAGTCCTGTGGATTTTGCGAGAGGGGTAGATTTGGTATCTGTTTTCGTTGCTTGACCAGCAGTACTGGATAATAAATCCACTGTTTTCGCATATGTAGTCAATGGTTTGGTAACACCAGAGAATGATGGCATGTCTGACATACTGGAAACAGGTTCTTGGAGATTCACTGAAAAAGAGGCTGCGCTATGCGACACAAGTGCAGGTGCCGACTGAACGCTTGTCGAATACGTTTGAGGAGGTATCGGAACCGATGGGATACCCTTCGGCGTTACTGCTGGTGCTGGGCGAGGTACTGCTGGGTCAGTTTTGGTTTTCTTTTTGAAAGATTTCACTGGAGATTTACAGAAAGGTTTGTGTTCATCCGGAAGAAGAACTTGAGTCGCCTCTGTTTCCAATTGAAGACGTTTTTTGTTTGATTTCCGAGGCTTCTTAACAACTGGCTCCGCTTTTTCTGGATCACCCCTCTGATGATGGTCCATGATGTTTTTGGTTATCACCTTCCGAGCTTTCTTCTTTGGAGGAAGCGTATCCATTCGGGATGTGGACGAACCTGGAGTAGTATTAAGAGAGGTTACTGCAGCAGGCGGGTTTGGCGTGGGTGTCTTATCCTTTGAAGGCTGCTTTCGTTTCATAAGCGACTTTTTAGGAACCGCTTGAGAGCTCAAAGGATTGTGGATTCCTAATGCTGGAGTAACTTGTTGAATTAGAGGCTCCTTCTCAATTGCTGTGGTGCTTTGGTGAATCGGAGGAACAATTGGAAGTCGGTTCGGTGCAATTACTGTAATTGGATTGTTTAACGGAGCAATTACTCCACTTGAGCTTCCAATTGTTACTGCAACTTTGGGTAATACAGTTGTCTTCGCTTGTTGAACCAGGTGAGGAAATAGTTCCTGCTGTCTAGAGGCAAATGTATTGGGTTTTGATTCACCCGATTTAATAACAGCGGCAGGTTGGAGGATAGGTACTGTTGGAGCAACGGAGGTGCCAGATACTTCTATCGTCGGATGAGTTACTGGAGTGACTGCCCTTAATTGCTGTACTTGTGGTTGAAGTTGAGGACTTGCCAGCGGCAGTCCGAAAGAATTTCCTGTTGGAGATATAGGAGGTCGCTGAGTTAAAGATGGCATTGGTGGACTCAAAGTGCTTGGTCTTGGATGAATTTGTACAGCTGATGGCTGGAAAATTAAAATTAATCAATACTTAAATATTTTTTTATAGGATAAACTGTACACATAATGATCCAAAATGTACAAATTTTGGAAAGAATAGTATAGTTGACTGCAAATAATAACGAGTTAGTCATTACGGGTTTTGAGCCTCCACTTGGAATTAGTGGTGGAGGGAACGATGTCAGGATTGCCCGCTGTCGGTTTGGCTGCTGCGGCGTATGTAAAATAGGAGTCAGCATCCTCAAAGTAGATTTTGTTTCAACGGCAGTAGAAGAATGTAAGACTGGCAGGTTAATTGTAGTTGCAGTTTTCACAGGAGATAGCGACGCGGCTCCTGACGAATGACACGTTGTACCAGAAATAACAGTTGTGTTTACGGGTACTACTGTTTTCGATGAAGCCTCACTGAGGTTTCCCATTGCACTTACAGATTTGGACTTGGTAGCAGGGGTTACTGTAGGTTCATCATTGATTCTAGGACTATCTTTACTATCCTTCTTCTTCTTTTGTTCCTTGGGCGCTTTATTTCCTTCTTCTCTAGAAACTGATACTGGGGGTTTCACGCTTGTTTCTGCTTGAGAAGATGAACTAGCGGTCAACGTTTGCACGGAGGCAGATGTGACCTGCTCAGGCGTAGTTGAAACTAAGTCAGTGACAACAGCCGGTACTTTAGCCAACAGGTTCTTTTCAGCTGATTCAGAAGTTATTTTAATGGTATCATCCTTTTTATCCGGTGATCTTGGGGCAAACATTTTCAGCTTAGGAGCGTCATTTGCATCCTCTTGGAATTCGTAGACATCCAGCTTAATTTCAGACTGGGGTAAACATACGCTAACTGCTGGCACAGATACGGACGTTGCTGCGCTTGAACCTGCTCCTTGCACAATTGGTGGTGAAGGACATACTTTGACCATTTTATCCAGACCTTTCATTTCAGATCGTATCTGATTTAAATCTATTACTTGATTTTGTTTTTCTGCAGGCTGATTGGTACTTGTAGCATTCTGGACTGATGAAATATCACTCTCTACTTCTTGCGACTCCTGATTTTTTGTACTCTTACCCTGCAAACTCCCGCTAGTGCTACTGGAAGCTGATGATGCATCATCATCTTCATTTCCTCTAAGCTTTCGCCCTTTGGACGCTCGAGCTGAACATGTAGAGCTTACAGAACTTGGTGTAGAGATCATCGAGAGCTGCTTGTCCTCGGAATCTGACGAATCAGCGTCGCTGCCAGATCCAGACTGCGTAAACGAATCTTGTCCGGATTTTTGTCTCGTTCTCCTTTTCCTACCTCTTTCCGATTCACTTGTTTGTCGTTTACGTGCTCCCACGGTTTTCATTTTAGAATTTTGATTCTGAGCACCAGTAGAGGCTGGTCTACCCTTTCTTTTAGGCGTTTTATTTGGAAGCCCTGACTTGCTTCCAGGACCCATGGTATTCTCTAACTCAGGTGGAGCTTCATTTCCGCCTTTTAGTTGGTCCTTTTGAGATGATAAGCTAGAAATGCGGAACCTTTCAATCCATTCGTCATAACGAGTATTCCAACCGGTGTAATGAACCAAATAGCGTTGTTCAAGCTCATCTATCTCAACTACTTTAGCTTCGTAAGTGACGTTTCCTTTGGATTTGGGTCCATAATACACTTGAAGTTTATCTCCAATCTGAATCTTCACATGCTTTCCAATATGGTCAGGAGACTCCTCCGGCTCTGATTTAATCTCAACATCATCAGCTTGAGACTCTTTCTTTTTATATTTTCCTCGACCTCGCTTCCCAGTAGTACTGCTTGGAGGAGCTGGTGACGGTGAGGCTGAAACAGGTGTGCGAGATTCTTCTCTTTCTTTCTCTCGTTCTTTCTGTTCACTAGGCTCACGTTTTTTAGAAGCCCGTTTCCCTTTAACACTTTTCTCATTCAACTTCTCCGAAGCGTCTTCACTGTCCTTCTTATTACTTCTGCTATCCAACCGACTTCGGGACCTTCTTGCTTCCTCTGGACGTTCGGACACAGAATCTGCCTTTTTGGTTTCTTCAGACATTACGGAATCCGTATCCGCTTCTACTTCCTCAGGAGAGGCTGCTGATGAAGACGAAGAAGAAGATGCAGCAGACTTTTTTTCTTCTTCATCCCTATCAACTTTGGGCTCTTCTTTCTTCGTTTCTTTTGCAGCACTAGCAGAATGTCTCTCTCTAAAAATACTACGATTGGACCGGGATTTTCCTACAGATGAAGATGATGAGCTTATTGAGTTTAAGGGGCACCCCAATTTTCGGTAGAACTCTTCAAAATTGTGGAGAAACCTAAACATTGAGTAACATAATAATTAGTTACGCAGTATACGTTACTGTAAGAAAATAGTTAAATAAAATATAACAGACAACTTACTTTTTGTAAGCGTGTTTCACTAGATTGATGGTCGAAGTAGTCGGGACAGTGCCGTAACCCATTTTTATAGTCACTGGTTTCCACTGGCTGGAGTTCGTGACTTTGTTGTAGCCTCCTTTGGAAGTTACAATTTTATAAAGCTTATACAAATCCAGATCCTTGCTGCAAACCGTTGGAACTTTATTGATAGGAGTTCCACGTTCATCCATAAATTTATATAACTGAGCTACGAATCTATCTTTGTCTTCCCGTGGATCATCTTCAGACATCTACAAGTCAACCGTCAAGATAAGTTTCAACTTATAAAAATTAATACAAAAGTAATTCTGAAGTAGTATATTCTTAATATTTGCATAGTTAATGAGGGAGAAAAATGTAAGCAACATACCTCAGATTCTGACAACGCATCATCACTATTATCGGCGTTTAAATGACCAAATAGAACATCCCGGTCCCAATGGGGCGGCAGCTCATTTTTTTCTAAGTACTGCACAGCCTTTTCACAAGCTGTAAGTAGAAAATTTACTTTAAGCAATAAAAAACACCAAAAGCAGCATTAGCAATGGGCAACTATCATATCCAGATGACTCACCTGCAGTTGAAACCTTATTAGAACTGTGCTCAGATTTGCTGGATGAGTCTTTGGTAAAGTCTGTAGTTTCCTTCTTTGGTACAGTATAACTATAATTCATCATAGTACATAATTAGTACTTCCTAATAAATGCGGTTGCGCTAGATTTTAAAGAAAGCGTAACAACAACTGCATAAGAATAGTATGAATGCATTTCTCACTATCTCCCATCCTTGAAAGACCGAACCAAGTATTCATCTTTCGTACGGATCTTCACTGTCTCCTGAGCAGAGGGACTAACAATGAGTGCTGGAAACCAAGCATCTTTAATTTTCTTCTTATCTGTTGACTCAACGCATACCACCTTCCCCATGTCAGCTTCTTTATTAATCTTTTTCCTTCCCTTTTTCGCAGGAATATCTTCATCCTCACTACTTTCATTTTCGTTGTCATCATTGCTATAACACAAGTCAGCATTCGAATTAGAAATAGCATGCCCGGCATGTGACAAAACCACATCACAATTTGCCTCGAACCATATGAGGCAAGGCCGAAAAAAACAAGTGTACTAATAATAAATACCATTAACACATCCTAAATATACTTTTAAGTACATCCTTCAAAAATAAATTACTTTGCAGCTCTTCTCCGCACACCCCGGCGCCCACCCATCACCGGGTTACTGAAATGCTCCGGATGCGTCAGGGGTAACTGGTCCAAAGTTTCACTTTCATTAAAATGTCTCCCACTTTTCAAGCACAGAGCGGATCTCCTCAGAGTTGTTATGTCCCCATCATCGAACACAACAGTGTACTGACTGCTATCCTGAATTTTATTGATTGTTGCTTCCACAAATTGAGTCTTGTCCGGGTGCTTTGCCTCGACAATAGCACCAACGCGTAAGTCACCTTTAACTTGATCATCCGACAAAGTCGCACTGCCCAGTCCGGCTTTGAATGTGACCTACATACAGAAACCCCATTAGTCAATCAACCCGTTAAAAAGATGAGCGTTAAACCCCCCAGGCATTCCAGATCTGCCGGAACTCCACCGACACCGTACCCCGTCCTACATCCCATATTCCTAACACACTACATCCCCATTATTTAAACACAAGTAAATACACAGATACTACAGCCCATTTAAAAACGTCAAATCTCCATATTTCACTTACTCGGCACTTCACCACCCGAACAACCTTCCTAATTTTGGCTTCACAGAAAGCTCCCTTATACTTGGCGCTGACCTCTGTGCCAACCATCAGGTAAGGTGGGTCATCCCCCTGAAAAATACCAATTATTCCAAAGTTCATACTCATTCCAAAACTGACTCTCCAATTCTATAAGGATTCCTCCAATCAATCAAGGACAACCTACCAACAGTCCCACTACTCTCATTTTATTCCTTCACAACAAATATTATCCCATCCTAGTCAACTCCGTTTTAATGTCCAGCATCTCCGCAGTCACGGGAGGCTCCGTCCAGCCAAATTCTTACTCATAACAATATCAATCTTCAACAACACATTGCTATCTCAATCCTTACCCCCTTTACTTCCCACTGCTCCCACTATTACAACAACATTGGAGAGACACACACACAAACATCGCACATACGAAATCCCAGACAAGTTTCCCTCACAATGTTACAACAACTATCCATATTCCCAATAATTATTATGAGTCCTCAATTTCCCCAACTGAATTCTACTCAAAGGAATGAAATCTTACCATAGTTTCCCAGGATCGTGTTTTCCCCGAAATTTTGGCCAACTAATGATTTGTGTGAACCACCTTGCAGATGAGATGAGAATTTACACGGACGCAACCTTGGTCCTATCTACAACTACAACAACTTCCACTCTCTCAGTAATAATAATCTATTCTGGTATTTGTGTACATACGACAAGTAATTAGAGATAATATCAGATATTGCAAAGGAACAGTTTGCTCTCCGACGCGTACCAAGATTCCGATCTGAAACAATTCTGGATCCCTTCGGAATTCATACTTGTGACTCCACATCCGTAATACCACAACAGGTATCAAGACTTTACCTTCCAGTCTCTAATATATAATAAGTCTCTTTAACTGGGAATGAATCCAGGTCAGAAAAAAGGAAAGATTTTGCAGAAAATAAAGGAAGAATAATTTCAACTCCGTACAGCTGACGGATTCCTATATTTATTAACAAGCACACACAAGCTCAAGCTTATTTCCAATAGCTCCCGAACTAAATGTGTATACAACACTCTCTAGATTAAAACTGAAGGAAAAACTACTGTCGACAAGCTCTCGGTGTGTGTATGCTTGAACGTACAGTGGTTTACATGGGCTTTCACTACTCATTCTCATACTCATACCTCATACTACTACCACTACCCTGTCTGTGTCCCCGTATAAAATATAGTAGTCTCAGTCGAAATAAGTAAAAGGCTACGTGCCTGCCGCCTGCCTGCCTGCCTCACTCCCAGTGTTCCCTCGTCTTTCATTGATTTAGTCCCGGATCTATTTTTAATATCCTAATTCCATTTATTCCTCAAATTCCCAATCAGTAGGAATCTACAACATTAGCTTATTATGAATTGTACTCGTCTGGTAGTAATTTATTATTATGTGCTTTCGGGAGAATAAATAAATCAAATATTATAACCCCATGGTTTGGGTTTGGTAAGTTTAATTTAATATTGAATATTTTTGGTGAAACATTTGGTTTTAGGGTTTTTTGTTAGCCTGTAATATTCCGAGATCTACAGCCTGTTAGAAGGGAAATTAAACATGTATTTATATAATTTATATTATATTAATTAAAATAATTAATATTGATGTAATTAAAAATAATTTATGCTGCTTTAATTTACAATAGTTTGTGTTGCTTTAATTTATAGTAATTTGTGTTTCTTTAACTTGGAATAGTTTGCGTTGCTTTAATTTACCGTGACTTATATTGCTTTAATTAAAAATAATTAATATTATCTTAAGAGTATAATTTATAATGTTTAAGTATATCGTTGGCCACATTTTAAAAAGTACAATTTGTATTGGATAACCGATGATTTTTAAATGGGATCGCCTGGAAGGATGGTACTTTTGAAAATTGAATTAACGCAACGGCATAATTTGTATTAATTTATAATTAATATAATTAATCATGATTATGTGATTTAGGGATACATATCAATAGTTTCAAATTTGAATATGGTAAGTGAATATGCAAATTGGGCTGGATGCAATTCCAGTTCAAAGTACTTATACTACTTATAATATAGTCCACGTTAATTTTCCCTAGCAGAGCAGAGGTTAAATGAATTAAAAGTGGATGCGTTCTTCTCATTAAAAAGTAAATTGACCAGCTTGCAATTTCCAGTCAAACAAATCCAAGTAAAAGATAGGGTTAGATTACTAAAATAAATTATGCAATTAGTTCATTGTGATTACAAGGTAAATTGCACCTCGCCCATTTAGTTTTTAATTTTTATTCTAGTTAGTCATGCTGTTTTTATTGGAATTGGTTTTAGATTATTTGGATATTGATGGGAAAAGCGTTTTGTCGATCTTGACTTCACTGATGATATGTAACACTGATGGTATTTAATCTCTCCCCCCATTTCCCCATTTTTTCCCATGCTAATTTCTGTAGGAAAGTTCCGATGAAGGTTTTGATTTTAATCAATTTTTGTTATTAGGCTTTAATTTCCATAACTGTGTATATGAAAGCTGTCTTCACATTTCTAATGTGGGTCTTGTTCATTGTCTACTAAACGAGTATCAGAAAAGGGCTTCCTAATGGGTCTTTTTCTGCAACTTGATTTGATAACAATTTATATTATTGTTGCGGGGATTAATGTGTTTGAGATGATTTAGTTAATTTCAGTGTGCATTTATAATTCAGTTTCTATTAGGAGCGTTAGAATATTTCAGAATATATTTTAGTGAGTCTTCGACCCTAGAGCTTCTATTGACTTTAGAATATTTAATTATGGGTGCGGATATGAGTTGAAGACGTGTAAACACTGCTGGCTCTTAAAATGTGCGAGCAATGCATTGATGGCTTTTGACTATTTACAAGCTGCATATGTCGAGTGCATAGTATGTGAACGAGCGGTATCCCTCCCATAGACTACCCCTCGCTATTGAAACGTTCAAGGATGTACATACCGAGTGAGATTCTTATTACGTCGACTTTTGCACACGGTACCTTTGGACCTGAAACGCCGTCGAGAATGAAAAATAACGGAGGCGTTTCAGTCTCCTCACATTGGTCCCTGTAAACTATGCCATTTGCACAGGAATTTCAAGACGAGTTTGCGTTAAAAAGGATGTGCCGGTAGAATGTTTTTGCTTTATAGGGAAATCCCTTTTTTATTTATGATAAATCAGTATATTGACTCATACCATTCCATTTCCATTTATGTCAGGCATCATTACAATTTACAGCAGATTAGTGCGTCTCATTTAAGATGATATCTAAAGGGGCACTGTGAGAATGTTATTTGGGGTTGTCATTTGTCATCAAGTACTTACATATAAATATGCGTAACTAGAATTTTTTTATCTGTACATCCTTGGGTTCTTGTTGGGTTTCTATTTATGACATTTAAAATATTTCAAAAATTCTAGCGCTTATTTGAAAAATGGTCCATTTATGTTCCATGGCATAACCTTTTTTACTCGTCATTTACTACGTGTGTTTCCAGTAATAACCATAAGATTCAGATAGAATGACATGGTCAGTTTAACCTTAACGCGTATACTGCTACTTGCTCCAATTCTAATGCCTGCTAAACATGACATGGAAATGTCAATTTCCTAGTGAATTATGCACATGCTAATGATAAGAATGCTTAGTTTGTCAGTGGGAGTTGAGGAAGGGAAAGGGCATTAAATGTTTTAATGATAAATAATAAAAATTCATTGAAGTCATTATAATTTGTCCAAGGATGCGTTGTGACGTATTCTTAATTGTTAAATGAATTTTGCTACTGTATTTTGGCATTATATGTACTGTAAACCATGCAAATGATGGAATGCAAAATGAATCCATACTATGTGACAATATGAAATCAAAAATTGCAAGTTTGTGTCAATAGAAAATTAAAGTTGGTTGATGTCAATTGCAATGTCGATGACTGGAGCATCAGTAATATATACTTCCATTTGGATCAATATTGGAGTACTGAGAACAGTATTTCTTCTCAACTCTTAAACCTTGCCTTGTGTAACTACTTACTTTCACAATGATTCCAAAAATCTTAATGGGAGAGACACGCAAAGTATGAATTGATACTTGATGGTAATGTAATGATGTTACATATTTTTTATTTGAATTTGTAATTCTTTGGAGGCACAAAAAATACAAGAGAAGCTATAAATTATACAAATAATGCTTAAATCATACATGGGATGCGTGATGCGTCCTTGTTGTCAACAGTGAATACTATAGAGTTAAGATTTTACTTTATAGGAAAACAAAATACATGGCAACAATAATTAACTGCAAGCGTAAAACGATATAAGAGATTGCGGGAGATAAAAGTTTTTTTCGTGACACAATCAGTCTCTCTCACACAATACATTATTACACGACTTAATGTACTTTATAGTCTAATAACACCCTAATACGTATGCTAACTTTGGATAACAGTATTTTTTTAAACAATGCAGTAGTGTGGTGAATACCAAGTTATTATGAATCCTAAATGAGGATATGGTGAGAACAGTGGTTAAAATCAAAATTCAGTTTTTTTCCAGTTAATAAATGACATACAATTAAACCAGTTCATCCGTAAAAGGGAAATATTATATTACGTAAGAGTATATTATGTATATAACTTATCCAGCAGCAGAGCAGAATACATAGTTAAATATATGTAAGTATTATCTCAGTCACGAGGGGGTGTGATTGAGTACAACAGGTGGGTTACAAGAAGAAAATCCATTTGATTTTTTCCAATGTTGCTTTCAGCCTTCACGCTTGTCCAGCCATAGATTGTTCATATTATTTCTTTCCTTTATCTACATACATAATTCTTGTTACTTCATCATAGAAAACCGTCACTAGGTTAAGTAATCAAATATGGAGAAAATGAGTATAGTTATAAATTGTTGTGAAGGGTGTATTGTTGGGTATTAACTAGACATATTGCTGAAATAGCTGCACTGTTCAAAAATAGGCCAGCAATTAGTTACACTGGTATAATCATTACGTTGTTGAACTAGATTAAAAATACAAAAAATACACCTATGGTCTAATTATATTATTAATAATACCTCATAAATGAACTGCACTGCGTTGTAATCCACAACGATCACTTTTAAACTCATTTCTTTCAAGAAATTTCAACAAATAACAACGATTCAAATAATCTCTTAAAGTTAACACACGATTCTTTTGAAAGTCAAACATACTACGTTTTCATGTATGCACTACATATTATAACGTTGCGAAAGTTACAAAGTATCTGAAAAAATGTAAACTTTTTGTAAGGTTAAAATCTACTCGAGATGGACCTTCGTCGTTGGTGAAATACAATGAACTATTATTTTTTGGTTCTCAGTTTTCTGTGTATGCAATATTATGTAGAATATAAGACTCTGACAATAACCTTAACATAAATATCAATAACTAATTAATAATGATGCGAAGATATTGCTACGTTAATAACAATAGTACTGGATGAAAACGTTGGCAATATTTTAAAGCAAACCATTGAATCATTCATTATTATCAGCTTGACTTTCATAACTAGATGACCCTTGACCTCCACAAGGAGATGGTGGACTACTCAAATTTGAACTGTTGTTCGATGTTAGAGAATGTCTTGGACTTCCGTCTGGATTTCCGTCCTGCACACAATAGATCACCGTAATTTCAAATTGCTGTCCTTTTTCTTGGCCTTTCTTAAGAATTAATAAGAATTATTAAAATTTAATAATCGAGAGCTACGAACATCTGGATCGAGAGGAGATCGAGGTTGGGTCGGCCTCATGGGAGGAGGAACCATAGGTCGTCGTGGTGGAAGACCAGGTGGAGGACTGACACCATTGAAATGTTGCTGCTGAACCCCAGAAACAGGCATTGTCCCTTGATGGCTTAATGATCGTCTCGGCGGCTCTGGATATGGCCGTTGCGAAGGACTAAACCGGCTAGCCGAATTCTGTAGCATGCTACGAACTCGCTGCATACCTTGCTGTTGTTGAGGATTGGCAGGTGCTGCATCGGCTGTTTCTAAAGTAGTAGGCAAGTCCATCAGACGCTGAATTTGTATTCCATCGCCGGGGCCCATATGACTGATGTGATTGAAATTTGACGGAGCAGAAATCATTTTGGAGCGACGATCAACATTCCTATGATTATATTAAACGACAAAAACTTTAATTTGTTTTTCCACGTTCAACTAGAAAGAAGTGTTATGAAAATTCAAAGACAATATGGGTCAACAACACTGGTATTTCAAACCAGCTTTTACTGAAAAACCAAAAACACTGAGCCGTTAATATTTTTCTGATTAACTAAGTAACTGGTGCAATCATTTCAAGCTAAAATATTTCTGTAGTAGCGCATATTAGATCTATCAAGATATGAGATTTTGTAAAACCTTCAAAATTTTAAACCAAAATTTAAGAAGCATAGTATATTGAATACATATCAAGGGCTTACGGTTGAGAGAAAATAATTATTATTTTAAAAAAGCAACTTGTATTAAATTTGTTAATGAGCATGAAATTATGACTAAAGACAATTCATTCGCGATAAGGTTAGGCTACACTTCACAACTAAGGCTTCGGGAAGGATTCAAGATAGAAAGAAAAAGCAGCTTGGACAATAGGCAGACAGACTGACCGAATAATTTGCTGATTTTCCAGAAGCAGCTTCAATTTCCTGAGAGAGAGCCCAAAGCATATTGTCATAATCGTTTTTTGTTACCAGCAATACACATTTAGTTATCGAATTTCGAAAATAACTTCCAGGAAATCATGACTTCAATGCTTTGACAAACCGGTATTAATTTTAAGCTACAGTTTATATACTATTCCCAATTCCAAACTTAATTATATCATCCATTTGAAAATAAACATTTCAAACAAGTCTGCTTACGTTCTTGCAGCTCTGGCATTTTCACGGACTGAAAACTTTCTTCTTGTTCGCCGAGCAGATTGCGTTTCCGGATCTGGAATTCTAACTCGATCACCTGAAAAAATAATTGCAAATGTTACAAATTGAATAATCATAGTTGTCTGAAAATAATTTGAAGTGGAGTGAACACAAAAATGAGTAAGTAAGATTCTAGTCCACACCTATGCTGACATTAGAAAGATACACGACGTGAGGAAGATCAGCGACAAAAGCCACATTTAATGCACCCGTTCGACACAAAGGCCTTGATTTTTTGAGATTAATAGTTTGAAGCCAATCTCCTGTAGCGCAGTCAAAAACGTCCACATGAGTCTCGCTGTAAACAAAGAGATTACAATCGGAGAACGCAACAGCAACTGGTATTGCTGGATACATTATCTCCTTGTCACGGGATTTCTTTCCCTGCAGATCGACAAAGACACCCAAGGTATTGAACACTAGAAGGAATTCATTTTGTGGAAGTTCAATTGCACACAGAGCATCGACTGGATTGTAGGCCAAGAAACCTAACATTTGGTTGTCTGGATGCACCAAGGCTATTAAAATAAATTACTGATTATTATCAAGTAAACATTAGATTCAGCGATTCAAAGGAGTTCCGTGACGGATAAATAACTTACACTGAGGATGCTGATCCCCCATTAATGAGTAAATAGTAAATCCAGACTGGTAACCAATACACAAACGGCTGTCACTAAATATATCTAAGCATTGTGCCTGAGCAGGAAGTAGCACTTCGCGGAGCCTCTTGTGACGAGTCTTTGTTCTGGTGATTTCGTAAATGATGACTTGGGATGTATTCTGTTCAGTAATCATATTTCGAATGCAAAATTATCAATTATTATTGACCAAATTTTGATAAATGAATGAACAATTTTGTAAAAAATCGTTGGTAATAAATTATGTACCAGTCTATTCATACCAACTGGTGTAAAATAATAACTGAAGAGACAGAATCACAAAACAGTATTACAATAGAAGTAGATTCATACCTGACGTTTCACAGCAACACAAAGACAATATACTGACGGTGGTCCTGGCCTCATGACACCTGTTGTCAATGTTATGCAACCTTTGGTTTCAGCTACTTTGATCCACTCCACATCATCCCCATCCAGAGCACGAACGGGTATTAAACGAACGTGTCTCTGCTTTCCAGAAATGACTACTAATAAATGCTCCTCAAAGACATACTCAATCTCATGGACTTTCTTGCCTTCGCCAACTTTTGCAATTTCTAGATCAAATATTCAAATAAATCAAATTAGTAATTACTACAAAACAATACAGCTAAAAATTATTTCATTTTCAAATTTTTAAAGAAAGGATTCATTAAGTATATCATATACCATCCCTATCTAAATCTACACAAAAAAGTCCATCGTCTGTTCCAATGACTAGTCGATCAGGGTCAATAATGGCACCACAAGATGCTGATTTTGTCACAGTGACAGTATTATCCACCAATTCTTTAGCTCTGTACACGGTTCGGGTTGGAAGGTTGTTTCGTTTTAAAATTCTATGTAATTCATTCAGAGCGACGACCCATTTGGTCTTTTCACCTTCCGTTTCAGCCAACATTAATGTATGATTTTTCAGGCCCGGTGGGTTCATTAAGGATGTTGTAATCTGTAACATTATAAAACATCGCACTTAACGTAGCTGCAGCCAATGAATTCTTCAAAACGACAAAGATTTTGTTGTTTCAATTCTACTTTGTAATGCGATAAAATATTTCATGCATCTTTACAGAAAGATTTTATAGAATTAAAAAGCACGCACCCTAAAAATACACGGAATGTCTTTTTTATTGGCGTGAATCACATCCGATTCTCGAACTGAACTAACTTCGAACTCTTCATCCCGCATATCCAAAACTTGAGAGACAAAAACACTGGGCAAAGCGCTTCGGTCTGGTGAGATGTCGTACAGAAATAACTTGAAGTCGCAAACAACAACGTACTGTCGCATCCAACCTTTCTTCACACCACCAAGTTTCGGCACTCTCACATATCCCTCATAAGCAGTCCCGATTCCTCTTGTTGGATCAATACCCAAAGGTCTTTTGGCTAAAGATAACAAGACAGTCCCCGTATAAATTATAAATAGAATACAAAACCAACCTTTCCAAAAACTGACAGCATATGCTATTTTATATTCACACTTAAATTACGAAATATTTCTGGTCGTGTGATATAATTATTACACAGTATTTGGTAAAAATATGCTTATTTCTACCCTGCATGGCATGGAAATAAGTATACATAGGTATATATACTCACGAAGAGTGCAAGAATCTACACATATTTTCCCCGGATAATCGCAGGTGCACAGGACACACGGCATTGGAAATATAATTTAGTAATACATCTACTGGAGTTGTAATTTTCCTACGGCTTACTTTGCTCCGCTGGAACTGGGCAGATTGGTGGGACTTTATCACGACACCCCATATGACATGCAAACCCGCAAACTTCGCAAACTACACCTTGCCGAGTTAGTCCGATCATCAGTGAGGTACAGTGGGAACATTTAAGAGGTGACGAGAAAGTTCTAACTAGAAACTGGTGATGAGTCTTAGATTTATTGGACAACGAGTTTGAAGTCATAGGCTGCATCAAATGAATATTACTACCAGGGTCTCTTAGACTACCTCCAGAAATTCCGGGTGGAGATAAGTGATCCTGTAATATGCAAATAATATTACTCTTAGTTTATGGTCCCGCGAGAAAATAGGGTCATATTACATTACACAGTCATAAATCTTTACAAATGCATATAGATTTATATCTAGTATTTGTCTTTTCGAAGCGGTGAATTTAATGCATTGCTCACTTACCGTGCTCAACTCTGACAAATTTGACTTGCTACTATTGTCCTCTATGTCACCCTCTTCGCTTTCCAACGAGCCTCGAAATGATGATTCTTTCAAAAATTGCTCCAAAAAGGACATTTGTGATGGGGGTCGATCTAAGACTTCATAAATCCAAAAACAAAACATAGTTAATTACCAAGGTTTAGCTCCGAATAAGTCACAAAAAGAAGCTCTATACCACTAAATCTATATTATAAATTAGAGATTATACATGTTTTATTTACATACACATTTATGTATAAGTTGAATGAGTAAATTTCACATTAGCATTAGATCACGGATAGTATTACTGTCATTAGTCAACCCTTCTTGTCAATTTTATGTAGTCCACACTATTGCACTATTTATAGGGAACTATTAAATGTTTTAGCAATTTCGTTCCAAGTTTTATCTGGATTTCATTTTTCTAACAACTTAATAGTATTGTATCAATTCATAGAGTTACATCAACCCGAGAGAGACTTAGGTTTACAATGTAATTATCTATTTTTTGGTACTCCACAATCAGTATAAACAGTATCTAGCATTGATTATACAAAGTTCAGCAACTAAAGAGAGGTCAGTATTTCAGTAGATATTTCATTCCTTCTACGCCATAACGGTACTGTTATAAGGAAACTGAAAAATTAAACAGATCATGAAAAATTTCTAAGTAACGAAAATTCATAGCTCACGCAATTAAAATGGGTAGACCGTTGGTTAGAATGTAAGTACAAGTAAATTAAACGTGGATTACGAATAAAAAATAAAAATGAGAATATTTAGACTCACTCAAGTACAAAAGAGAGTGTCCAACGAACAACCGACTTTCGAAATTCTTTACCGGTTGCAATGAAAACGGACAGAAGAGCGTAATACAGAGAGACATAACATGTATGTATGTATACATGTAATTATATAAGTAGAATATAGAGTAAAGAACGAAAGATTTACAAAAAGGGAAATAAAAGTGAAGTCAAGTGTGTATGTGTGTAGTGTTGGTAATTATATTTAAAAGTTCATGTTTATTTGTTCTGACAAGTGAACTTAATCACAGATAGTTTTTCATGAGAAGAAGGAAAAGACCCCAAACGCAGCTTGTGAGACCAATAAATACCGGCATTTTGTCTGAAAATCAGACCAAATGACATTTGGGTAACATCCTTGTGGCTCTCCATACACAGAAGAATTTACAATTTAGCCGATACTTTTTACAATATTATTATTCCTCCTCAATTAAGTGTAATAGTAATAATTAGTTGACAAAATACAATTGATATTAACTAGTTAGAAATAATTGCAATATTAATCAGAACAAAAGTTAGCTTGGCTTGTAAGAAGCATATATAATACAGATAAAGGGAACCACCTGAAAACATTACCCAAATGCCAATTGCTCTTTCATAGAAACATTCCGAGGCAACGAATCTGGATTTAATCTAAACGGAATAAAAGACCCATAGACTACAAGACGCTAAAACCATATAGATTGCAAGAGTAATAAACTGGGTGTTCATTTTCCAAATGAACGCTGTCAACAATACAACTTTCTTCTTAGAACGAAATAGTTGATTGTAATAATTAAGTATAATTACATACAATATGCTTCATTATGTACAAGAACTAAAGTACGTCAAAATAGACTTACACGCTAGCGTACTTCGTTCTGATTATTGCAAGTATTTCAATCATGAATATATGTATAATTAAAAATATATCATGATCATTACGACATCAAAAAATAACTGAAACAACTTTACGAAACAGAACAAACAGATATGAAAACAAATTCTTAATACTCACAGCCATCAGAAGTTTCTAAGCGTTGCTGAAGGTCTTTAATTTGAGCTTCTTTACGCACAGTATCCCGTGATAAGAGTTCCAGTCGTTGTCGGTATTCTCGCATTTCCCTAAAAACGCAATATAATCATTAGGATACAATCATTTCAAAAGGTATGGATCTTGTAAATCCACGGGTTTAACAGTTTCCGAACGAAAGTGTTCTTATCACAGGTTTCAAGTCTTATCTAAATCTACTTTTGGTTCATTGGCTTATTAATAGTTAAGACAAAGTGTAACCGAAACCCGGAACCTTCTAGACAAACATGTACCAATTAAAATAATTCTGATTTATACAATTAATACATTAATGTTACGCTTTTATGCACTAACTTTTGAGCGGCGACGAGATCCGACCGAGTTTTACTAAGTTCTTCACTTATGGCTTGTTTGGCTTGAATTTCTGACTGCAGGGAACTTTGGAGATTTAGTAACTCCATCTTATCTAACTTCTGGGACCGTCTATTGCGCCAATTCTTTTCCTTCAATTAGTAAAAATACAATTACCAATGTACAACTTCAGTCCAAAAAATACAATAATCTGATAAACAATATTGCACGAATAAAATTTATCAAGTGAACTACTTTTATGAAAACCACAATGAGCTTTGCAAGCCACATATACATGATTATTGTAATTATTCTAAACAAATGAACGAATCCAGAAAACTCACAACAGTTGACGAAGGAGGTATGCCCGCGTGCTTTAAGAATTCTAACTCCTCATTCATTTTACTGGCAAGAGCTTGAAGGTAACTACGAGCATCTTTTTCATCGCTAACCCTGGAATAAAAAGGAGCGCAATTATTGATAGCAGTAAATTATATCCTGAAGTCGTAGTTAACAACAATTCGCATTACTTCCAACCATTACGACACTCATGGATCAAACTCACCACTGAATTAACTCTGCAATTTGATTTTCCCAATGAGCAATCGATTCTTTCTTTAGTCGCAAATCATCATACTCATCCTCTATTTGTCTCCTTTCTCCCTGAAGTCTTGACATTGCCTCGGACATCTGAAAGTAGCAATAATAATGCTGACATTATAAAGTAGAAATAGAAAATATTAAAGTATTATAAAATATAAAGCAGAACCTTAAATATAACAAAACATTTCTTGCACTAAATATGGAAGAATGCTATAGCTAAGTGCACATTACTCTTGCAGATGCAATAGTTTTACCTCGAAGAAAATGTCAAAAAAAAATTTGCTTTCTCCGTGACAGCTCCACTCATTTCCAGATGTTATTTATGTAAACCCAATACAAAATAAATAAAAAATAAATCGTCGCTGCTTGGATTGATTTGAGTGAATATTGTCACGTAGACACGAACATATGAGTCACATATCAGCACAATAAACTAACAATATGTACGTTTGTTTGTACTAAAGTAAGTTGACACAACTCATATAGTAGTGGCTACACGGTGAAACCCGAACTTTTGTAAAACTTATTACTAGTCAAGTGTAGGTTAGAAGCTCACTTTTTCCATTTCGGAAACAAGCCTTTTATTGTCTTCAATCAGGAGGACTTTTTCGCGTTCGTGCATACGGGTCAGTTCACCAATCGTTTCTTCATTTTCAGCCATGTTCTCCAATCTCAGACGGTCGACTTTTTCCCTGAGTAAAGTTACTTCTTTCTCCAAAGAGTCACGGCTTACATCGCTTTCTTGAATTTGATCCTTTAGACTCGCAACCTCATTTAAATACCGAGCCTGATTTTGATTAAGGCTATCTTTGTACTCCAGGTCTACTTTCTCCAACTCTGATTTTAATCTGCAAAAATCCATTAATTTATGTAGGAATGAAACACCTTTATGCTTACATACTAAATTCAAAATCGCTGCAAGCTGGATGCTCAATAAGTCCGATGTATAGTGAATGGAAAACATTAAGTTAATCATATTCTGAAAAAATAGTTTAGTACCATGAAATGGAGTCTCAGCCTAATTATAAAGTATACAGAGTACACAATTTAATATTTATTTCCAAATTAATTTGTCTGCATTTACCTCACTATTTCTTGTGACGCTTCGGCGCTATCCATTCCAGTTTGAGTATCACCTAAAGGTTTCTGCTTGTATCGCTCCATTTCTTCCTCCATTTGTTTACAGTACTCCTCACTACGCTCTCTCAGTCTTCTTTCTTTCGATGCTTCAGCTTGGGCTTCATCAATTCTGGTCTCGATTTCACGCCGTAGCTTTTCTGCTCTCCGGATATCCTGACGTAGATTGTCGATTTTCTGCATTGCCACCTCTAATTCTTCCTCCTTGTCCCGGACCTGCCGTGATAACTTCTGCTTTTGCTGCCGCAAGTCTGACAATCTGATGTAATAAAATCAGTATAATTGAAATCATGCTCGAGGTTAAGTCGTAGCGTAAACTAGAAAGCACTGATTCTTTTAGTTTTCAATTAAAAAATTAAATCCAGTCAACGATCAACCATCTCATATAAAAGTTACTAATCTCAGGGAGATGAATACTGCATTTGAAAATGTCACTCTTTTTTCTTGTTTACAAAAGCATGCGTGCTTCCGTACGTTCAACAAAAATACTAATAAAATGGAATCGGATTACTGTTCATATGCATCAATGTAACGGTCGTCAAATTCGACATATAAAAATATATACTCCTAACGAATTTGCTATAAAAATACTATAAACATTCGGTCACGCACTTATCGCTTATTTCCTGGTATTCTGACATGGCTAGTTCTCGTTGACTTAGGGCATCACTCAACTCTTTCGCTTGAATCTGAAGTTTTTCCTGGGCTTCCAAAAGTTCCTGAAAAAAACGACACGCACGAATTGATATGGATTCATTCTCAAAGTTGGGACGACAAATTGAATAGCCAATAGCAGGCAAAACTTCCCGAGAGTAATTCTATAGGACAGGAACTACGAAATCATCCCTGTGCAATGAATAAATTTCATACAAAAAAGGTAGCATAACGACCAGTTTTCATTACACTTCTACTTACTTTATGAAGATCTTCTTTCTCTTGCTTGAGCTGCTTCGTATTCTTCTCCAATTCGCGTAGTCTATTATTATCAACACTAAATGATCCATCTATGGTATCTTTTCCCATCCCATAAGAATTTTCTTTTCGACTAATCAAACTCTCTAATTCGCAGTTTTTCTTCGTCAGCGTATTTAGTTCATCTTGTAGCTTTCTCAACTCTGTCTTGTCATTAATAATGGGATGTCCGATGGATTCATTCAGCTTCCCAATCTCTGTATGTCAACCAAATTTGTTTTCAGTTAACAGTTGCGTACAATATGTCCTTTTTCCCCATCTTCATTCACCATATATTTGCTACACTGCATGCTCTTGCCAATAACCATGACGGTTGCAGCATAGAAGCAAATTCTGAATACATTTACATTACATTTACCCACCATGTTATTGATACAGAGAGTGAAGCATGAAAGCCATAAATTACATAAATGCGCTCAACATGTCATCTGAAGTGCCTACATCTTATCGCATTGTTTGTCACATCTGTAGGAAAGCTGAATGATTTACAACACTGGAAAGATAAATTAGCGTGTATGAATTTAAACGCACCACTTATTTTCCGGATTAATTCCTGATTTTCTTGCTCCAATGCCAAAATTCGATTCTCATAAGCCAACATCTCATCTGCCACGCCATTAATACTGGGAGTTGTCGAATTCAAATAACCCAAGTCCGAAATTTTGCTGCAAGAAACAAATAACATTTAGATATAAGTACAGTTTGCCCAATACCGTTCTCCGTAAAATGTGTCAGTTACACACAAGCTAATATATATGCAAACACCCGCTACATATAAGTACTTCACGTCGGAACAGTACGGTCATGTTTTTGCAATGGAAAATCTTGTGAAATTCATACCTTCCTTGAGTGAAGGAGAAACCAACGAAAGGTAAATGAAGAGCTGTAAAGATTGCATTTGTTGTGGGAGGAACAGCATCAGACTGTCGAATGTCGTTATCATCCACGTCAAAATTGGATGTATCCGTAGGACTACTTACTTCTGGTATGTAAGGTGCAACACCTTCCCGTATGTTTTCCCAATCGATACCCTCAAACCATGGATGATTCTACAGAAACAATTTTCTTTCATCATCAATCAACTTTATTATTTCAATTTGACACAACTATTAGTTACTATATTTCACGATCCGTGCTACTACGCTATTCATTCAACCAATAACAGGAACATACCTTTCATAAATTATTAACCGTAGCTATAAGTACATTCATCGCAACTTCATTGCAACTTCTTAACCATTTCATGTTTACAACATACACAAATCCGTCAAAGTAAAAGTACAATGCTTTCATCAACGCCTCGAAACAACAATGACATCAATTACATCAAAAATAATAGTCAATAAAACAGATATAATTTACAGAAGCATACTTATACTTACATATCGTCGCTGAAGAGGCAAAATGGTCTACGTGCGCATGCTTTTGTACAGCACTTAGACCATTTTGCCTCTTCAGCAACCATATATATCCGCAAATTATAAGAATCAAATCCCAGGAAAATTTCCAAACCTTAAAATCGTCCAGTCTGTTCTGTCCTAATCGAAATTCGGCACTGCAAATAAGTCGCTTCATCAGATCCTTAGCACCTTCAGATACTTCGGCTCCATTGGATCCCGGCGGAAAATCGAAACAGTTCTGAAAATATAAATATCCGAAGCTGCTAACATCGTCATAAACATAGACACATTTCTCCCACATGTCAAATCTCACATTACTTTGATCTTTTTTCCACCATTGCCCCTATGGTTTTGATCAGTAGTAATAGAATGCGACACATGTATCTGTGTATTTAATTTCGTCATATAATTACTATATAAGTACCATTTAACATTTTCAGAGGAAAGTAAGGAAAATAAATAACTCCATAATTCCACTCCAAAAACTTAGAACTCACAGGAAATGACTAACAAGAGAGGGTATTTGGGATATCAAATATTTTAATATCCTATGCATGAAATCTCTGAATATTAATGACGACTACGTACTGCACTTGGATAACAGAGAAGTACGTCAATAAAACCCATGTGCACTTTTACAAGTTAAGTCTCACTTAAAGTATCTAACAAAAATAGTTCCCGTCAATTAATAGCCTACAAAGTTTACTCTCGTCATTGAGAAAATCATTATAACTTATACGGAAATGTCCCTTAACATTTTTCTGAATTTCCCATCCCCAGTAATACTCACTAATACAATATTTCGTCAAGTGCTAAGCCTTTTCAATGTGGCAATAGCATGTCGTGGAACACAGTCACATATACACAAAACATAGCGGTCACACGTGCACCTACAAGAGGTAGTCATCTATGCCTTAAATTGCAGCTCTCTTCTTTTTATACCTTTGGTGCTAAAATACATACATAAATCCGTATGTTAGTATTAGTTACTGTACTATGATACATGTATCAAGCAGGAAGCACAGCATAATTACACATCCACTATGGTTACGGGTGTATCAAGGTGCTTTCTCAGAGTGAAAACAAAAACTAGAACAATCTATCTACTTATGTACTTATATAAGTAAATATATTCAAAAATAAGGTAACCCAAAGGAGTAAAGAACTGAACTTCCTTTCCCCATGCTCCATAATTTTGATTTCCTCCGTTCCCTTGCACACACAGTAAATATTAAATATTTCTCTGACGCTCCAATATGAACAAAAACAAATACCGAGCTTTTACTACGAAAAACTTGGTGGGTTGAAAACTCTTGGAGGATATTATACTTACAGTATACACGCAAAATACCCATTTGAAATTTCCAACAGCCCCGTAAAAACAGAAAATAAATTACTACTATGTAGGACTGTAGTAGTGCAACTCAATAGGAAATGAATGCATATCAGGCTCAAGTCACTCTTTTCCTCCAGACTTTTGATGATGAACATATAGTAAGTATGAACAACACAAGGAAACTCTATAAAAGGGAATATTACCAACGTAGAAACCAAAAACCACTTGAATGAAGATGATTGTGATTGAAGCTCCTTCAAAAGTTAAGCAGAACTAGTCAAACAAATTTCACTCAAATACAAATGACTATTGCTACTTCCTATAAACATTTCATATAAAATAACATTTTTCTTCCATTTCAGATTCGCCATTTCTTACAAAAACTACACCTCTCCGCTACCGTCACCGTATGTCTGCCCGACCATACTACTCCAAAAAACTTTTCCCACGTGAACAAAAAACTTTTTAGAGAGAAATGCTTTAACCAAGCAACCCAAAAGTTACCCGTTCCCTCAAGACTTTCTGTGAAAGTAGATATCCCAAAAACATTGGTTTACAGCATGGAGAAGTACTGGGATGTATATGTACGTACATACGTATATGCATCTGTAGCTGTAGCCATGTAACTTGCATTCACCTAGTCCCCAGTCCCCATGTGTATGCTCATTTTAGCAAGCGTCTCAAATTACTCGCTCATTTTGCTGTGTTCCCGTCTTGACTCTCTTTCTCTCTCTCTCTCCCTCTTTCAAAACCCGGGACCATTTGTTTCCTTACGGGTTTCTCATCTAATTTTTTCATGGATAAACACAGCTGTCATGTCATGCCATTTCAGGTTTCTAGTTGAATAACGGGCTACAACAACGGCTGGAAAAAATAATAATACTACTAGCTTTTAAAATCCATCTAAACTTTTAGTAGTAGACTTTACAAAATTACTAAGGGAAAAATATTAAGATTTTAGTACACCCACCCACACACACACACACATACACACATATTGGTGTCCAACACATGTGCTTGAAGTACCAAATTTTAATTATCACATTTCAATGTTCTTATACAGATAATATGTAATCTTTGAGCGAATGGATTCTTTCCATCACTTGTCCCAAGAATCCCACGTACATATACTACATACATACATATATACACTTATGCATCTCCAGCTTCTCGCTCTTCGGGGTTAAAATAATCAAAAAATAAATTCAACCAGGATTTCAAGAAAGTTAAGAACTAAAGTTTGTGTGAAGCCTTCGACGCAAACATGCGATGTTTCAAAGTCTAGGCTAGAGATCATTGTTATTGCAACTGCTTTTTGTGAGACCTCCAAAAACGGTATACTTATAAGTACACATACATAAGTATTATGCACGTACGATACGAATATCTACTTTTCCTAAAAGTATGCCGCACACAAGCAGGGTATTTTTCTAGTGGGTTTTTCAAGAATTTTCCTAAAAAGACAAGAAAGAGAACGACAGGCCAGAAGAAACCCATTTACTATTCCTATGACACACCAAGTGGTTCGTTTGTCTGCATGCCCATGTGTCTGTATACATATCTACTTATATGTACAAACATACATACATGTAAGTATATAGTACGGACTTCATACTCATACTTTTACAAATAGGTACACACACAAATACTGATGGGATGAGGCGCCGCGTGTCGTCGTTTGAAAGCAAGTCACTTTACTTGCTCCTCTTCTGTCTCTCTCACTCTGATGGTCTGATGCGGGGATGTCTTTGCCCTTTCCTTTCCTACTGATGCTTGTTTTAACTGTGCTTGCTGCATCTTCCTTCGCCTTCATTACTTTTCGTGGTAGTATACACTTTCCATTCCTCCTGACTTTTCTCCTGAACACTCCGAACCGACTAGTTCGGTATTGCTCCTCACTATTTTTAGACATTAACATCTTCAGAGGAATCAGTAGAACACTCCGCAGTAGGAACAAGTATGCTTGCCGGCACACGAATTCGTAGTATACATACACAGACGTACATACATAGAGAACATCAAGGGAAACTCATCGGGACAAAAACCTAAATGTACAGTTAAGTAAAGACAAGAGATTTAACTTCGAGTTGGAATGTAGAGTGGGCGATGATGCGAAAACAACTCAACTGGAATCTTCATGAAATCTTCCATACATACATCCACACACACACACACACACACACGCACATACATATAACAGTACACACATGCATATTGGATTACTCATGCATGTTTACATACCTTCGTGCTTATATACATGTAGGTAGATACTTCAGAGATACATGGAATGTATGTAACTACCCAGACAGATAAGTACGCGGTAATATTCAGGTTCTGGATGCACTCATGTGCTTAAAAAAATACACGCGTGGTATACTTTTATATGTATGCAAATACCATGGAAGTACAAAAAAAACCACAACTATTTTCTAATAAATCCACCATAGCCCATCATATGCGTTCACAGAAATGCCGCCAAAAACTGTATACAATGATGCATGTAATTTGAAATCATTTAGTTAGGATTTATCCTTCAATACTGTACGCTTAAAGTGAGTAGTAAGTACCATGTAATTTAAAACACGCAAGTTCGCTGATCTGGTAGTATCTCAAACATACTATATACGTATTATAGCAAATACTTATGTGAGGCTGCATGGATGGATACTGACAAGGGCCTGCACATTTGTACTTACAAACTACATTATAAACATAACTACTTTCAGTGGTCCTCTCAAGAAGTGAGGCCAAACGTCAACTAGACAGACATAAATTCCTTATTTCGCGTTCTTCCCATATACTTAGTTATTAGCCAACTGGGTTTACATTACTAACCAACTACTGCGGTTAAGTGATGATGATATCTGTAGGAATAATCTAACAACAAGGGAGGCATACGAAACATGATTACTACATCCATTTCCACCGAGTTAACTCCACACACAGAACCTACGCAACTCACCTTTTAGCCAACCCAACACCACCGCAGTCATTTATGCATCACACCGAGCTTATTGTTAGCCCAAAAGATTTCTTATACCCATGATCCCATTGGGCTACACCTGTCAGATCAAATCACATCTAATTATCCAAAATTACGCCCTGCTTTTCTATTACATTAAGAAACGCTCCAAGACCATATCTAACAAAAGGAGTACAACGTACAACTAGCGATAAGTATAATTATGTATAAGATATTCCTAAATGCTACGATACATATTTAGATATACATATGTACGCATCCAAAGTTTTGAGTGTAAATAATTTACTGAATTACAATCATGTGCTTCATCGCATATGACATACTGTATACACAGTATGCATGAACATCACTCCGATATTTTATCTACACATTGGTTAATTTAAAAACCCCTGTGTGATAGAAATCCAAAACTAGACGTACAATATACACTACACATACATGTGTGCAAGCACAACTAAAGATTCAAGTACTTCAATACATATTTTGAGAGAAAACTAAGCTCCAATAATCTAATGTCAAAATGATATGGAGTCGTATAAAGTATAGAGATAATTATATATAGCAGAAAGAGAGATTACCAAATAAATATACATACATACTCTGGCCCGTTCATTGAACATACCATGTAATAAAGACACCACCTTATTGTCTCGACTGATCAATGATCAAGTACATGTATGAAGGAGGCAGATAAATATAATTCAAATTAATTCAAGATATGAATATTGAATGTAAAGGAATCACCATTTCCTTACACTGTATCTCGCCTTTTATGAGCATCTTGACTCCTCATATCATATGAGCCCTATGAGCACTCATATAATTGTGAGACTTATGAGAGAGCAATCTCCTTTAAAACCTCGTATTAAACTGGATGATTTGAACCCACCAACAATAAAGAACTACTAATTTTAAATTCAAATCTAACCCACAAACTAAATAGGGATATTTTGACATGGTTATTACTCCTCTACAATATGATGTTATAATACATTATTGCTCCATATGGATTTTAAGAACCATGATTATAAAACCATTATTGTATGACCGGAATGTAAACCGCATTATGTAGCATATACATATCTATACTAAATTACTAAAACAAATTCATGTTCTTCACTTTTCCAAGAGTGGATATCTTAAAACATGGCAGATATTCTTGCACATGTACATTTCTCAAGATAGAAAACTCACGAAAAAAAATACTCCTTTAACGAAGAAGAAAAAGAAGACGAAGACGAAGAAGAAGAAGAAGGAAGGGGATGAGATTACCTTGTGATTCATGATTTTCCCGTAGGTTTCCACGAGAGACTCAGCGTAGAAGGGCGTCTCCCCGTACAGCATCTCATACATGCACACACCCAAAGACCACCAGTCACACTCCGGTCCATACCTTCCTTGACCATCTTCCATTGCCTGCAAGGAAATGCCAAAATCAAAAAATAATTAGTTCTGATTCATGTAAATACACACTGAACACATACGTAATATATACATATAGCCACGCTCCAAACATTATTTTTTTGAAGTTTAAAAACCTTTGAAATTGTTCCAATACATAACTTATGTATCTATGTTTAATCAGAGTAATCATCAGAAACAAGTATGAGCTACAGAGGAGCTACCCCTCTTATTCCTATAGTTAAAATCCTTATCTTCTCCAACGTCCGATGAATATGTCTGTAGTTCTGTAGATATTTATATATAAGAAGTATATATATATATATATATATATATACGGTCCCATCTGTCCGAAAATATACCCGCACCACCGCAAAGGACCCTTCCATTACAACCACACTAGCAATATATTTTCTCTAGCTGATAGAATGACACATGGCTTAAATTTGCTCGTTCTTATCCAATTAGTACCCCAAATGAATGTACTGTTTATGTAAATAGATACAGTCTTACATTCAATGTTATCCAACATAATACTCAAAAATATGTATGTAGGATGTATGTAGGTATGTATAATCATCCAGAATCATTCTCCATGAGAGTCTGAGAGTGGCAAAGGCGCCAATAATAATTATTATTGTCCTGTGGATCATATTAGCGACATCTGAGCCCCGCTCACATCACACCACTTGTATCATATGTATGTGTACATGTGAGTACATAAAATATGAGACGGAAATAATCTCACAGACAGAGAATGTATGTATGTATGTATATTACTACATCATCACTGCGTGTGTACATACATATATGCACTACTGTAATAATTCTTCCCATCGACATCAACCATACACTCGCATAGAGACTTAATTGAAAGCCCTATTGAGTAACAATAAGTCGTCTTGCAGCTTCATCATCGGGGCTTCGTTTTTGCTTTTTTTCCAGTACGTTTTATATATACAGATCACAGAGCATTCATTGGAATTGTCTCAAACGAAAGGAACGGCATTCCAATAAACCCTAACACTTTACTACTAAGGGATTTACAGATGAAATCCCAGTGTGCACATACACACACACACACAAACTTCTCCACATGCTCCTGCTTTTCCTTCCTTCTGCCACTTACTACTACTCCTCCTGTAAATTCAAAAGTTTTCAGGGGACGATGATATATATATGTACATATATGCTCAACTTCATACGAAAATACACTCAACGTGTCTGTACAGTGTACACTGTGTACGTGTTTGTCTGTATAGTAGAGATACAACATGTGTGTAGCATTAAAAGTACGTGCAGACAAAATTTAATCGTATTATGATCATCATCATCAGCCGCCATGTAGGATCTCTGGTAGGTAAGGGCCAAATGAATAAAGCTCTCTTGCTCTTATGCACATACAGGATACACACATGCATATGTACTTACTATTTCATTACTGCTCATTTCCACAGAAAAACTCTGCCGGAATCCACCCTGAAAGTTATTTCCAATTAAGAAAAAAATTAGTAACAAAACTCTTGGCGCTTCCTTCCTTAATACCTACACACAAAACGAGCATATCAGTATAATACATATACATACATACATAGGTACTCGTAATAAAATTACTTTTTCCAAATAATTTGTAAGATCCCACAGACAGGAAACAATGTGTAAGTATATACTGAGTAAGCCACCCGAGAAACGTTCAGCTTTTGTATGTACATATGTGTGAGTATTTGTGATGTGGCACTGACTTCTACAACATTAAGAGTGCATTTGACATTACTTTATCTAATTCTCGATCATTTTCCTTTTCTTTCGACTATCTTTATTTATTCTATATACAACGCCACTTTAATAGGATTAATTTCATTTGACTTTCCCAGATTCCTTTTATCTGCCTACATGTGAATTATAGTTGTGTTGTACCTATACTCACAAAAAGGAATTTCCATTCATATCAAATGTGGAAGAGAGAATGATAATAATTATTATTCTTCTTCTAATCTACTATATACATACATATTCAGCCACCTACACGGGTTTGTTGATTTTGGCAAGGACCCCGGCGTCAACAATATTTATTGTTGATGTTTTAAGTACAAAAAAATATGCTTACGAGCTTAATAGGTGTATTACATCCAGATCCATACTTTTACACAGACTACTAGTTATCAAAGTAGAAGACAAGACTAGTTTACTTGCCATCATTTCAATTTGACCGAGACCATGGCTTATGGCTCAGGATAAAGTGAAACGCAATCAAACAAATTTACATGCATGCATACATACATACGTATACGTAGATTGTCTCTAGTTATGTATGTACGTATGTGTGGAAGTGGAAATGGACGCTACACGGGCACCAAAGCCCATGGACCTTTTAAAAGTGGTCTTGCCAATAAATTCTAATTAAGAAACCCAAACCTCACAAGAGACTTACAAACTAACTATGAGGAGGGCATGTATGTATGCAGTATGCATGTATGTATCTATATGCGTGCATATACAAAGTGCACACATATGTAAGTAAGTCTATATTAGAGACTTCTCGTGCTCATTAAACTTGACTACTAATTTACCAGAGACAAGTTCTCCACTCATCCCTTCTCATGGCAAATTAACAAAGTACCACATTAAAACTCATGGCGGCTTCATTGAATCTTATCTAATTTAAATTGTTCCACAACCGCTTCTTTGAGCATTTTACCAAATACAGTACTCCCTTATAATTACCTAGCTCTTGTCATGCTGACTCTTTATCATTTTCACAACCTTAAAACACAGCAGTGTATGTTAAGTATCTTAACGTGTTCTCTTCTGTGTTTAACAACACAATAACAAAACACACTCAATATATAAATAATTATAGATACTTATATATATTTATATTATTTAAATTGAAAACGATCCTTTTCAACACAGAAGTGAAGAGGGGTACATTCTGCATTATATATTTTAGTAGCATTTGAGCTCTCTGTACTCATCCTATGCTCTACCTTATGCATCAAGCTGTTCCCAAGTAAGATTTAAGGATACAGATGTGGTAATTACATACAATTCTGTCAGAATCCCCATAGTTGAATTCACACCTAAAATATCTTATAAATCTTCATCTTCCCCATTCATTAATCCAAAGTGATAAATATTTATCTTCATTTCTCCAATGACAACTTCATTTGCCCCCACCAACATAGATGTATATGTACGATACATTGAAATACATATAATTATGGGGAAAAAACATCGGATCATTATTATATCTATTCCCTGCACGCTGCATGTGTTACACTCATAACTCAAAATTAACTACTGCCAATTAGAAAGACTTCGGCTCTTCCCCCCTACACTATGTAGAGTCTAGAGTCCACTAAATGTCGTTTCTCAAAACATCCTCAAAAATTGAGTTGAAATATACACATCACGAAAGAATTCATGCTTTACGCTCATTAAATGATCCTCCTTACAGCTGATGATAGCATCTAGTAAATAATTAAATGTGACAAATGTACCAAAAAATAATGAACTACAATAGAGACAGAGAGAGAAAAAAAACTAATCTAAAAATCCCAACCATACAAAAATTCTATTGTCGGAAACATTTAATTGTATTTCTACAGATACATAGGTAGGTACCACTCCTTTGCAAGAAGGTGACAAAATATTATTTTGCCCTTGCCTGCTACTGCTACCAAGCTGCGTTCCAAAAAGAATCCTTCCAAAAGAAATGACTTCCGAAAAAAGAAATGTTCAACGGGAAAAAATATCAGTGGAAGTCAAGTCCTCAACTGCCAAAACTCCTGCCAGCATGCTCGTGCTTCATGTTTCTGTAGCAAATGTTACGGTTTATTTCGTCGCCCATACTTCTTTCTATATCTACTGTACCCAGAAAGAACTATGCGTGATTAGGGAATAAGTATAATATTAATGGTTTTCGTGCCCTTAAAATCATGGTACACTACATGATGATCCTAATCCTTTTGTACGAGATGAGACTTCTCATGCCGAAAAATTCCTATCAGAGTTGTCCATACACCAATTTATACATAATTACACATATGTACATATCTATATGCGTATGTACATAAGGGAACGAAAAAAGTTGTCGTTGCCGACTGATGGAACCTTCAGGGGGTTGCATTAAAATATGACTTGTTAATAAAATCCATTAGAAAGAAAACAATTTCTGTGGTCAGCTTGGCCTCTCATCTTTCTTAGTGTTCTGTTCTTTTCTATGTACGTCGACACAGACATCCACAGTATTTTTTTTACGATGCAATGCCAAGCCAGCATTGAGTATACACATCTACACGTATGTATACACAGAACAAGTACAAATGTTTCTCTGTGTGTGTGTGTGCTATTGTGTGGAGTAAGTATAATCAAATCCCTAAAGAGGTAGGATGAAATTGCTTTATTTCTCACTAGAAAAACAACGTGAAAAACTACGATTTTCCTTTTACGAAGGTTGAGTCAACTTCATATTACATTTTCTCCTGAACCGAATCCTATTTAGCCTGCTCTAATGAATGATCATAGACATCTGAATGATTGGGTCATTTACTTTCAATAACAGCAGAAGCTCAATTCAACTCTTAAGGGAATTTAAAAAAAATTAAATGACTTCATTTTATAGTATTTCTGTTGTATGTATGTATCTATCTTGATATACACGGGCAAAGAATTCCTACAATACTTCAGGAACCATGTGGAACGAGTGTACATTATGTTTGTATGTACATACATGTATCTATAATAATTACATGTACCGAAGTTTTTACATATTTAGCAGAAGTTCCAGTTCACATTATAAGGCAAGTGATCTGCATTACGTTAAATGTATGTATGTAAGCCTACTGCCAGCATAAGTAGATATATATCTATCTATATGTAAATTCATACATAGTAGCATTGCAGGTTTTCTTAACCATGCAATTACATCTTAGATATTCTGTATCATTAGTAAAATACTCGAACGTAGAACACACGCTTCGGTCGTAAAAAAAATCTCCAGAGTGTATGCATGGGTCTTATTAGCGGATTACGAAAAGTTTTGTGTGGTACCTCGAGGAACAATCCACAATGAATGTTGTTTATACATTGATTTAACATTTTTACTTATGCAAAATGAGAGTCCGGAACTGCAATTTAAATGATCCCTACTTCGCTCTGCACTCTGCCTGCACTACAGTACAGGTGTAGGTAGATGTCCATAATAGAACAGATGCATGTACATATTTAATTTTATGTATTTGTGTACATATAAACAAACTCTCTGAGTGAACCACTCAGCTCAGCAGCAGACATACGATCTACATACATATTACACGAAGGGAACTCAATTCAACAAAATAATCAGCTATGGTATGCGTATGTTTAGAATCACATACACAAACATACACATACAAACTGATACTACTTTAAGAAGTATGTATTTTCTTGCTGCGGACATACACGGGTAGGGTAGGGTGGGGATGATAGACTAGACACACAAATATTAACCCTCCGTTAAAATGCTTCATCTTGTATCATTTGAAATGTAAGTATCTATCTATCTATCCATCTATATATATATTATGAGTTGATCTCCTCGTGAGTTGAGTTGTCCCTCGAGAGCTCATGTTCAATTCAGCTGGATGGATTTCCAAACATGGTTTGCACGAAACATTAAAAGGTGAGGAAACTGACTCCACCGTGTCTATCTCATCCTCTCGGTTCCGTCTTCTCATCTATACAGTATGACTTTGCCCTTTCTCTCTTTCTCAAGTTCCATGCCGTCTTCCATTTCAAGTTCCTTTGCACATAGCACAAACACTACACGACTTGTGGAAGATCTCTCTAGTATTACAAAACTGCATACTGCATAACCCTGTTAAATATTGTACAGTCTTTCGCTCTTGAGCCGTGAACCTCCTCTTGTGTCTATGTGTAGACTGCAAATGTTATTCTCAAGCATGCACTGACAAACAAGAATTCTTCAATCCTCTCTCTCTCTCTCTCTCTCTCTCTCTCTTTTAGTATCCATGCCACGACAACGGGTAAGCTGAAATGTCTAAAATGTCGTTCGTAAACTCATGTCCAAAATGCCATGACAATATCTTGACACATGAAGAAAAACAAGAGAGGAGCCACGACTTTAGACCATTCATTCCAATGACTCAACGACTCATTTCCACAAGATATAACTCAATCATCCATATTTTACTAAGGAACCGGCATCTTGAACATTTTTCCCCGCACTATTTAAGCCTGCGCGTATATCACCCTTTTACTTGTTTCCCAGAGGTCTCCGTCAATCAATTACATTGTATCTAACTCATTTGTTCCCCTCTTCGTCCCATTCAGACTCCAGAAAAAAGGTTCATTTCATATGGCTTCTATCAGTTGAAGGAATGAATTACGTACAACAACATACTTATTCCGTTGCGAAAAACATCCGTACAATTCTAGAGTAGATATTTGCCCCCCATCCCACTATGAGACATACAATGTTCCTGACTAGTTACACAATGTGTGACTAGTAGTAGTATGGGTATTAAACTACACGAAATGAGGGAACTACTTACCCGGAGTATTTCTGGAGAAATGTAGTCAGGAGTTCCGACAGCTACATTACTTTGCACGGTACCATCCTCTTGTAGTTTGAGACAGGAACCAAAATCAGCCAGTCTTATATGCCCATTAGCATCGAGTAATACATTATCAGGTTTGATGTCCCGATGAACATAGCCCAATTCATGGATGGAATTGATTGCCAATACCATTTCACAAATGTAAAATCGTGCCATGTCCTCTGGAAGACGATCTTCAAATTTACTCAAAAGGGTCAACAGATCACCACCACAGTAGTAGTCCATCACAAGGTACTGCAAAAATCCAGAAAAATAATATTGTCATTAATAAAATATAAACGAGCATCACATCACATGCAATACATTAGTAGATCATACGCCAAATATGATGAAATAAGCTCTGCAAAACATTAAATTATACATAATAAGGTCAGTGGAGGGTGTGGAGGTTCCACTCATTGTCAGTACAGATAATAGCTGTATAAACTAATACCTGCATGTTCCACAATTTCCTAGAATTTTATGTTACTTGCAAGTAAATATAATTACATACATATACATAAGTATACTTTTACGTACCTATCCATCCATACCTTACTATGATACGACTCTCAAAATAGCAAACAAAAATTGATATGATGATTCAATATTTACTTTTTAACCGCATATTGTGTACAGATTATTCACACACTGACAAGCAATGAAAGTAAGCAAGCCCATAAACGATAAAAAAAACAGCTCTGCGATTCATCCAGGGAGTACAGAGTACACATATTTATGTACAACTACCTATTTGACCTTAAATATTACGTACAAATTCTATTACATAAGGTCTGACATTGTACCATCATCTAGCAATTATTTCATTAGGTTCTAAATGCAACAAGAAAAGATAAGACAGTTTCTAAATTCCTCCTCTCCTCGAACACACGGTTCTTCTTTTTATCGCAAGCATTTTTTCCGTCCAACTTTAATTTACAGTCATATTAGAGAAACTAAACCAACCATACATTCCGTAAATTACACTGACATGTGTATCTATCTCTGGCTACATGTATAAATCAGCCTTAAAAATACATATCTTTTATACACGAACGAACATAAATTCAGATATCTCGAAAATGTGTTTCCTATGTACATACTCCAACTACTACTGCCACATGTATCCGTATGTGAATCTAAAACTTGGAAGGCTTCTCCTTTCCACGTATACCCTGCCATTAAGTACTATACACATATTCAGTAAAAGTAAATACATTCCATGCACTGAAGTACATAGCGAGGGCTAGGGCTAGAGAGCTCCATACATACATACACACACACACACATGCAGGCAGATAATATACGCCAGGAAATAAATCACTTCAAAACAGCCACAAGGAAAATTCATTGAAATATGTGAAAATACACTATATATCAGCATAGAAACATTAAAATCATATCTAGACACTCATTCAAAACATTAATGCAATACTTAGTAAGGCCTATTTCTATACCTATCCATATATGTACATATTATTATTTTTATGTACAATCCATACATATACGCTACGACTACGACGGAGTAGCCAGCAAGCAATATAATCTAAATCTTGTTTTAGCAAAGCCACAAACCTAGTGGTTTTGTGGTGAATATTTCATGCTCAGTCAACTCAAATTTGAATTCAAATTACAAAGTAATTTACCAAGTTGATGTCATCTTGAAAAGCATAGTGAAGATTGGTGATCCAACGTCGGTCTCCATACACAAGTACATCCCGTTCCTCTTGAAAACAAGCCGTCTCGGCTCTCTTCAACATCTCCCATTTATTTAGAATCTTCATTGCATATACTTTCTCAGTGTTCTTCATCTTGACCACGGCCACTTCACCGAAAGCTCCCCTCCCAATTACTTTCAAGATCTCAAAATCATCTACATTCAGTCGTTGGAGCTTTATTTTGGAAGCCACCGGTTTCACTAAAATTCACAAAATTAAACAATGCAAATTACTTCACACTTCCACTAATATTACTACTCCTAATGTACTAGTCACCATTAAATCCCTTTCCGACCTGCATTTCATATTTCATATACAAGCATAATAATCATACTAGTATGCTCCATTATTACATTATCATATAGCCATTACCATTACCAACATGAATTGTTGCAAACAACCAGTAGTGTGATCTGAAGCTCATTTTTTAAAACGAATTTTCATCCTTTCTTACTTTCCCTATTACCACTACGCTAGGGGACTACTAGATACAGATACCAGATACACTTCTTCTCATTCTCAAACCCTCAATATAACTTGATTACTTCCTTGTCAAGACAGCAAAGTAGCTACGCACACAAACGCCAAACAATGGATATTCTATTCACAGATTATTGTAATTCTCATTTCCATCAGCTTTTCTCTGACAGGGATTGCCAGGCTACAGTCATTTCTATCCAAAATTCAATATCTTTTCCTCTCCCACAACTTGACAATGCATAATTAACAGTAAGGTCCAACCCAGATTCTGATCCTGCATTTTGGAGTCACACACCAAACACGCACCTCCAGAGAAATCAACGTCCATGAATTAGTAAAACTGTAGCTTTCCTGTCTATATATAATATCTATCTATCTAACCATCTCTATGTGTAAAATCTACTTGTAATCTCCATTTTAAGAGAAAACCATACCATATGTACATAATTACCCGCAGACATGTACGGATTCTCAAATACATAGAATCCAAGGTGTAGTAGTAGTAGTAGTGGCTAGGAACTGCCACTACCCTGTTTAGATCATCCCAACTATTAGTCAGTTTAGCTGATGTTGATTCTTCCAACAAACCCGGCAGGACAAGGTACCTGTGCCTACCCACATACATATGTAATACTTGCTTACTCAACCCCAATACTCAACTGCCCACACACTTTATCCAGCTACTTTTTTCCATGCGTCTGAATGAAAAGAATTATGCTACCGAAATCCAACATCGCATCATCACCGTCAAACATAAACACAAACTTTGATGAGAATCGTGCTCACTAGCTGATTACAACTCCCTTTCAGTGTCTTAAACAAACAAACACGGTCTCATAACTATCGTTTCAGCTTTAAAGCAAACAGAAAAACAATTACTGTGTACATACATAATATATAAGTATACCAGAGATGTGTACCAACAAAAGTAGTAGATAAGTAACATGACACTACATTTGGACCTATTATTAAAATATACACCTAGCCTAGAAGTCCTACTAGGTAGAAAAGTTTCACCCATAAATACACATCATAAAACTTCCAGTATTAGTTTTTCAGTGGAATTAAACCGATGAAAACACAAAAATCAGGATAAATATTACCCTTCATATATACCTGTACTTATTGGATTTGAATAAAAGGTCTGCCCTACTACATGTATGAATGTACCTCTGCTTTTTTTAGTCATCACATACATAAAATACAAACTTAAATAATTGATGAAACAATCCCGAGCTCTGCTCACTGCCTGATTGGTCAATTCAAATTTATTTATTCCTTGAAATTTGAGCAGAATATTTATTAGCCCGACATTTCTGTGATTTAATGTCAGAATATTGTGTGGTAGCAAGAACATGCGTAGAATTCAACCTCAAAATTACTCATCGACCCTGTCGCTCAGGAACCACTACGTGTGAGTCTATATACATATGTACATACATATATCTACAAATACACCCTCCTTCCATTTTAAAAATCATTGCATGAAATCCCCTAATTATTACCACTTACCATCACATACACTAACCTATACCTACATATAAGTATCTACATGAACATATGCCTTTGTTCCCATATCCAACGACGGAAGGTTTGCAATGGGGACGAGAAATGAGACATAAGTATGTAGTACAGGCAGGTGCAGGTACGGTATAAACTTTTAAGACAGTAAGCACACTGTCGCATTTAAATTACACCAGAATTATCTCATAGGATAATGGCATGCACGAAGACTGTCCGTGTCTTAAAATTATCGATTTACATATTACGTATGTGTATGTGGCTATCTATAGCTACACACCTACCCATATAAGTATATTTATACACCTATACCCACCCTCACTAGGAAAATTTACGATCATGCAATATAGGATTCCTCTTTCAGCGTCTGCAATATATCACTACTATTACAACTACTTAACTTTCCAACACATGTCTCCTCTCTCCGAATAATTATCCACTATCCGCATAACTGTGAGCCGTGAATGCTCAAGTTTTAATTGATTAGCCACATTAACATATAAGATTCCCGATTTAAAATTCTTCACAAATTCACAACTTGGCCCATATTTTATACTAATTCAGCACATTTAATGCGCAAGCATACCAATCTATTTCTTATATATCCATACAATAACTATAGGTATATTGTGTAACAATTTCTGAACAATAGCTAAGATTAGGTTCGCAATTTATAGTTCAGATCAGACCTGTACCTTCTTTCCTTTATACATTACATTGTATATAATAATAATTATTATTATTATAGATAATACAAGGAGTAAGTTTAAAGTATGAGACACGTACGAATTTAATTTTCGTCGGTCATTGGCTCCAACTGGAAATTGCAAATTTGTAAATTGCGAAATAATTTTCGCATGAACAAGCGTAACACATATACATTCGGGCGAGTGTGAGAGAATATTTCAAACTTTGACAATATCTATTTGCCAATTTCCCACAACTTTACTCCTCCATTATAATATGTATGGGACTGGGGTTCTGCAATAATCAAAAAATCAGTAACCAAACTCAGAAATTGCAATAATAATTATTTCGCACTTATCCATATTGAATTCAATCAACGCCAAAAAACCTAACCAAATAATACACATGGGAAACAATGGAAAGCCGGACAGATGATGGCTTTATTTTACTTTTCCCAAGCATTGATTACAGTTGCATTTCTGTACCGTACTATAAGTGCATCTAATTATAGGCATATACCATTCAGCTCTTCTCCTATAAAAGTACAATTTAATTTAATTTTTACATATGTAGATACATATGTATATAAGTAGTTATATTTCTTCCTGCCTATAGTTTCAAATTTCAAATCCTCACAGACACTCTCAGCCCGCGCAATAATACATTCATGATTCCATATAATTTTTATTATCATATATTTTTCCACATAAACTTCCTATGGGGATGTCTGGGACTGCACCTCTGTTCTATTTGCCTTTTTACAATATCACATGATGTCCATGCATGCAGTCTGTAGTAGCAGTAGTAGTAGTGACAACAATATTATTTCTAGTAGCTCAAAATATCCTTCCTGACTGCAGCCATGCACATAGGATATAAGCACACCCATGCTAAAAAATATGACAATATTATTAAGAAAACATCTGCAGTGAACGTTAGCAACATTGTGCTAGCATTTTAAAATAGAACAGGAACGAATGTATAAAAGTATAAATATATACATAGATATGTACACATCTTTTCAGAGAGCAGAGCCGATGTCCTACTACGTGTATATAAGTATCCTATATACTTATATATATATATATAATTATATGTATACATTTATAATGAAAATTATAACGCAACGAAGTAAAACTGAGATAAATGATAAGTGAAAGTGTAATGACGTTTATAGAGCAAAGAATGTTCTTTTCCCATATGGTTCATAATGATAATAAGGCCCCTGCATTAAGTACAACGAAATATCCTAACATACCAAAGACCAACCGACAACACAATCGAGATGTTTACGCAAAGCTATTAACTCCTTAACAATAATAATAGCCCCAGTACTATGTATGTATCTATACTTATATCTTTACAGGAACGTACGTAGCTTGAAGCTCCAGCAGTGTAGTATAATATAATAATAGTACTTCCATGCCCATACCTTATTCTTAACATTAATGGCCTATGTTTTAATAAATGCTTTATTCTGATTTTAATAACTGGTCCAAATACATATAAGCATCATAACTATACTAACTACTTCACTTATATACCCTCTGCACCACTTTACTCTGCCAATGGTGCTGTACAAAACATCAAAGGAAATTATTATATCACGAAGTTCTGAAAAGCCTTTGTATTTTATTCCGTGCCGTGCAAACCTCGTCAGAAATTATTGCGTCCTCCTCCTCCTCCTCCAAGGCAAAATAGAATTCAAAGATTTTACAAAGTGCAAACTATGTACATATGTATATGTCAGTACATGGGACGTCCCTACCTTCTATAAGCCTACTATTAAAAAAAAGGAATAGCTACATACAAATATACCGTGCCGGATAAGAGACAAAATGATCTAGAGATGTATTTTCAATTAAAAACGAAATCACTTTCATGGCCAGCTTCATACAATTTAAAATGACTACACACAGTACAGGTAAGTTTCACACATGGACCATCCAGGCATAGTTTAATATTGTATTTGATATAATTAATGCACATCAAGTGCAGATATAAAACTCCATCTGGCATTTCGCACTTTTCATTGACAATGTATCCAGATCATTTTGCATCTTCATCCACGTAAGTACACTATATAACTTGGCGATTCATGGAACTTCGCAAAACAAATTAACTTGGCTTACTAAATTCTTACAAGTTAATTTTTTGATATGTACATACATGTTTAATTAAATACTTGAAAACATTATCCTTTAGTCTATGCCGTACAAAATGAATTTGTGTCCCATCAGGTGGAAAACCAGAGAGCACACGGCCATATGTTAAAGATTAAAAATTGTACAATACATTGCGGTTGTGGACGCACTCTATTTTCCAAGATGAACGAACCACGTACATAACTAACTTGCAATAATGTCCACAACACGTAATTATATTCATGCACATACATACATACGTAGAGACAGTCACACAGTACACTTAATTCCCGGTTTCTTATAGGTAATTACATGTATCTGTATCTACTCCTAGTGTGTGTAGTTACATGGTAACCTTTACCTGCCTGCGTGCAAATATTGGGATTACATATATGTATGTACATACATCATTTTAATCAAGCAACTGAAACAGAAGCCCTGAAAGCAGTACAAAGTCCCTCATTCCATTCTGCATTCTTTCTCCACATACATGTTCATACTTCCAGCATCCTAACATCTAGTTTTCATCGCACTAGTGTAGCTTCTTTCCTTCATACATAAGCCTCATATTATATAATACCGTTAAAACAATCCATAGGAACATTCAACGCGTACATACATACACACATACATCTGTGTACATCATGGAATGTTATCTTGTTAAAGTACATTTATTGCACATAAAATGGAATACCGAAACAAAAAACCAACCATGTCAAAAATCCCCATAGGAAAAATAAAATTCTTCCATATACTCCTTCCGCACGAACTTGAGTTGACTATTGCAAATTATCCCAACAACCATCACGTACACACCTTACAAGATAATAATAACAACCTTCCGCTCAATCTGAGCTGTCGTACAAAATATCCCAACAATACAGACAAGACTGCCAATATTGAGCAGACTTTCGCTCTCTCGCTGAAAACAAGAAGCTTTGACTTATACACGCATACATACTTTCATAAGCGCTCTTCAAATCCATTCCCGCAATTCCTAGTTCTAACTACAGTATTATATTAACAATATGCAAGAACATAAATTCTGGACTGAAGTAACTGATCTCAAACACTTACAATACTAACGAAAAATATCTCCAACAAAGAATAAATACCAATTCTATTTCATACTCATTACGCAAATTCTATCAAGGTTATTGAAACAAAACTAACGAACACCAGATGTGTATGTATGTATAAGTACTTATATGCGCATATTAAATATATCTATGTGTGATTAAGTCTCTGTGTGTTGATACGCATATGAGAATTTACGATGTTCATCTCCATACAACCACACGTACGTATTGTATTGAAGGAACAAGCTTAAAATTTGAATTATCACAGTAAACTTGACTCTGCCTTGCAAAACTTTTATTTTATTTCATGGTAGCCCTCATTCGGAATTCCACACAAGTTCCAGTTTAAAAAAAAGTTAAGGTCGCTCATACCACACAGGAAAATTAAACAACTATTTAAAATTCACACACTTATCACTACATCATCATCAAATATTTTAGTGAGAGAGAGAGAGAGAGAGAGAGAGAGAGAGAGAGAGAGAGAGAGAGAGAGAGAGAGAGAGAGAGAGAAGTGAGTGAAATACTTATATCAACCTCATATCTAAAAAAAAACAAGTAAGTGAAGGCAAAACTATATGCACAGAAACAAAAGTGATGAGGCTACATTTCCGTAAATCATATCGAGCAAAGGCGTTTTGTTTATTTTTTCTACCAACTAACCGCAGATGGCAGAAGTCAATTTATATACTAACTAATTATTTATACAATCATTATGTATGTATGTGGATGCCAGATCTGCATAAAACTCAGATGAAATAAAAATAAGCACATACATACATAATTAGATGTACAACATGCACAGTCTCAGCAGCACTACTGTAGATAGTACTGGTAATCTTTTACCAGAACATTACATACCTATACAAAGTCCAAGCTAGACACTAGACATGTATGTACATGTTCATTTCCTCACAGTTTTAATACTTAACAACCTCCAAACACATAAAACTTTACACTATGCAAGTTTGTCCTTATCGCCATGTAGAGACTATCAAAAGCAGCTGCTGCTCCGTATGCATCATCTATAGTAGTAGTAGTAGTAGTAGAGTAGCAGTGTTTCTCAATACAGTTTTTAGAAGACGAAAGGACAAGAGACCAAATGGCGACTGAAGCGGAACACTAACCAGCGCAGCCAATCTTGACTTCTGTACTCCCAGTAAGTATAAATAGTGTCAATAGTAAGTACTGACCATGGAAAATAGTACAGTATACACATACAAATCTACATATACATACATCTTATATACTTATGTATATGTATATATACATCCATACTTCTATAACTATCCTTAAAGAAAAGGCACTTCTTTATCAATCCCCTCAAAATCTATTCAATACTTTCAGCAATGCTCATCCTTCTTACTTAACTTTTCTCTCTCTCTCTCTCTCTCTCTATAAATTATCCACAGACATCGTAGATGTATAAAAATAATATACATACATCAAATGCATTTCCTCCGTCAATATTGACTACTTTACTAGTAGTCATAATCTCCCAGTGACTATATAGAGTTCCCATAATAAAAATCCCCTGCAAACTATACTAACCAAAATGCATCATGGAGTGAAGATACATGCTGTTGAGTAAAAGTACTGTATAGTCATAAGTAAGAGATAACCATCCTCAATATTTTTGTGCACCCATGTACTCAACCGACATTTCCCACATAATTTCACTCACAAGGGGGTTCACAATTTCAATCCAAAAGCAAGCACAACATTTTCAGAAACAGGATGTTTTATTATTCCAATGTTCTTTTGACACTGAGAGAGAGGGAGAGAGAGAGAGAGAGAGCAACTTGGAATTCCATCCAGGGATAATAATCAGTATGCACATAACTAGCCCTAGTAGCCTTGCTTACTTGAAAAATAAATAATTCCAAGAAAAAGCTTTCCTTGCACACACACACACTCACTCAAACACATAATGTTGTGCCGAGAGCCTATTGGAGCCTCTCTCTCCCAATTCTGGATTTATTGTTATCCTATAAATCGATATATCTAGTCCTCAAAGCGTAAAGTTCATAATAATATATGCAATCTGGTTTCTCTAATAATTAAGTATATTATTTACTTACAAGCTCATGCTCAAATTCTCCATTCAACTTGACGAAATTCAACCTCTGCAGAGAGCCTACTCAATATAACAACAGAGTCAGCAATTTTTGAATCATTTATTATTCATTGACCTCCCGCCATTGAGAAACTACTACATACATGGAGTGAGGAGGAAGAAAAGTTGAGACAGAATTAAAATATTCTCATCTCATATAGAGGTATAATCTCAAATTTCCGTTGACCCACCAAGCGTACTTCACTATTTTTTTTTTGCTGGCAATATTGTGAACTGAGTGAGTCCACACAAGAATTCATCCTGTATCAACTTAATTACAAATGTGTACAACGTAGGAGCAGATGTACATAATTTCTTATAGGTATACTGTATCTACTGTATCTATGTATGTACGCAAGTTAATTTAATCCTCTTATTCATTCCCAGTAGGTTTTCCCTGCCGGATTTCTGCAACGTGGTAACATTTCTTAATGTGTCTAATAGGTACTTACACTTACTCACCAAACAGAATTTTACAGTATCTGTGTCTGTCGACAAAATACAAGGTGCTACAAACACACAAGTAAAACTTCCTTAAGCAATTTAGCATCCACGCAAAAAAATTTATTTAAATTTTCAATGGCATCTAAAAAAACTACAACAGTGGGCAAACTACATATTGGCAAATAAAACAATGTACTATATAAGTAACTAACTGTAAGTTCCACTCGAATATTCAGCGTGTAAGTAACCAAATAGTCACTACTTCTTCTACTACTATTACAACTAATCTACTGTACTGTACTGTAAGTACAGTACACTTACAAGGAGGCCATCCTTGTTCGAAATTTCATGCTGTATACATAGTCATGCATACCATATATGAGTAACGTAACAATAATATAATATTTAAAGAAATATAATTGTTACATACATACGTACATACACTACACTACACTGCATAGCTACATATGTATATATAAATTCCACTTAAAAAAAGTATACAGATAGCCTGCCTGGGAGTCAACGAGTAAACAGAATGCATGCAGTTTCAAAATTATTTTTAATCTTCTTTTTCGAAGCTTCTACAGACACATGCATAGATACATACAGGCAAGATAGACTCTACTCTTAAAAATTATTACTCACACAGACACAGACACAGACTCACAATCAGAGAACAAGGCCCTATCTCAAACCTAAAGACCTGTCCTAAATATATCGTTATTTAGGAATCAGCATTCAAAATTCAATTCACAATGTTACAACCTACACGCAGACACACATAGAGCAGATTGAAAGCTACGGTCGAACCGTAACAGACATACATATTTGTCCATGCCCATAAATGTCCACTGCCCATTTTAACTATACTTATACAAACAATTATTGTAAGTATCAGTGCGTGTACATACTTGAGTATCGAATAAGTCCAAATTCCACGGTACTTCAACAAATTCAATTTCCCATTTTACATTCTCACAGTTTCCTGGGTTAGACTGTACTTATATGTAGATGTAGATATGTATGAATGTAAGACCCTAAAAGTCGAGATATAGGGTGATATGTAGACTCCCTACAATCCCTATTACATATAATAAAACTTACCCCTTACCTTCTTAACTCACCCATGTTCACTCACTATTACGGAGATTTCGGTCGTTCTTAGGGTGCAAGTCAAGTACTGGGAAGGTGAGTGAATATTAAAAAGCAGTACACACAAAATGTGCACTTACTTTTCCAATATTTTACAAGTTTACTCAGATGCATGAAATACGGAGTGCTCATGCACAGAGTCCGTAATGTAAGTACTTATATAATTAGATATACATACATAAAGATACAAAAAAAAACTTTGTGTGCGTCCAAAAGGTTTACTCTCCTTATTCCTATCCTATATAGTACACCTATATAGTATAGTAGGACCATATGCATTCAAACTTTCCATTACTTTTCATAAAGCTGCATTAGACAGGCAGGCATCGTCTGTCTAATTCTATGTAAACGTACTCAGTGCAGATGTTCCAAGCTTTTTTACACCTTTTTATTACCATCGCACATTTTTACTCTCTCATATTACTGTGAATGTCAGGCATCTTAACAGCGGCATCCTTACCAAAATGGATATACATAGATACATCCCTAACCACTAAATCATACGTATACTTACTCCTTCCCTCCCTACTAAGTCCCTACGCATAGATACATATGTAGATACATGTATTCTTATCAGCATTGTTCCTCTGACAGTCCCGTACGTAAGTATATGCCAAGTTAGGAAAAAACAACAGGAACCACAAGCTGTCTTTTACTATATACAATACTACTATTGCAATAATAAGACCTGCTTTGCTTATGCTTCAATAGCCCTCCTCCAAGCGCTCGTTCCTCATAAAGAATGTTCCCGTGAAGATGCACACGTACATATGTATATGCTAATACCAAACTCATCTCTTGTTTCCATTTCCCATTTATCTTACAACAAGAGCTGTACACACACACACACACACAGAGTGAGTCCTTGTCGTACTCCTCTAGCAGATAGCAATAGCAAGGAGCAGAGAAGGAGTGGATGATAATATGAGAAAGGAGTAGATACTAGTAGTAAGTATAGTAATACTTGAAAATCCATCCGCCACTGCTTTTACATCTTGTGTAAGTACAAAATTACCACACAGTGGAATAAATTCCCATCATCCTACACACATCATTCTCAACCCTTGAATGAATTCCCTTTATATGTACTTTACAACAATTTTCCCATATCTTACGATTCTCTTAAATGCAATAAAAAGGTTCAAATAGCAACTTTGTACATCTAATCGTCAAAGGAGTACATACATACTTATATCTGTATATATATTCACATTCACAAGTACAAAACGTAGAGATTGTTATATTCCTGTTACATCAAATGGCCATAGGATGTATTATACCTATATAATCTACATATAAGTATTATTCCATCCTTTTTCTTCAGAGAGATGGATGATATTCTTCAAATAGTACATTTTCCCCTGAAGTGATTTCCAGTAAAAGTAGGCAGGTTGGCTTGGCAGGCAGGCATTATACCTATCTTATATACTTATATATCTAGACATTTCAACAACGATCTTAATCCCAAAATCCGCTATATGGGTGCGTTGAGTCATGGTATTTATTTCCTATTACATATTCTAATGGTCTCAGTCAGGCAGGTCTCGACAAGAGTAGTCATTTCCCTTTGCAACATGGCTTGAGATTATCGAACCTTAAAATACATACATACACACATACCATACCCTCTGCAAATATCAAGCCTACCTCCTAAATTCTATTAACATAAGGACTCTCAATGCACAAACTCACAAGAATCCTAACAAGACCACTCACATGTCCACATGCCAGTTACACAAACATCCATATCGTACCCACACACACACACATTCACACACATATACATACTTTACATGGCTCACGGAGTCTTTTTCCAGCAAAACTAAGCCACTCGAGGCAATTTAGTATTAAAACGTGTGTGTGTAATTCCAAGCCTTGATAACGGTGACTAACAGGTACCTTATACCTATACAAGGGAGTAGCAAGAAGAATTAAATACAAATGAAAAACCACCCATTCAAAATTTATTACCTAACCTAAATGCAAGTTGTGTCCTTCGAGTAGGCAACAACACACACACACACACACATAGAACAGAGCGGTTCACCAAAATGCATAATACATTTTCCATGATACTCTTAAACCTCAAGTCAAGAGTTGAAAGCTCAGGATGACTCACTACTACTATATACCTAAAAGACAGATAGCAAGTTGCAAAAAAAAAATTTGTGTGTCACGTCATTTTAGCGAAATACTACTCACTTACTTACTTATTTACTCCACCACCATCATACCATTGCCATGAAACAAGAGCAACCCTAAATAATCCCCTAGTACAGGGCAATCCTATGAATTTTACATGAACATCAAAATGCCAAATGTGTACTATTCATACATTTCATAGACATTACACACACTCACCATCATCACCAACCAAACAACCAACCAACCAACCAACCAACCAACCAACCATCACATAATCAATAGTCTTTGTTGTACTTTCCTTCAAAGTTGTTCCCATCCCCAATTCTAATGCATGAGCATACTTCTCCCTCCTTGTATTTAAATAAATCCTTAAAACATTCCTTGAGCATGGACACAACCTCTACTTTTAGTTTTGAGCACATGGGTTAAAAATTAATGGTACAAAAGAGATAAAAACACGGAGAAATTATAAATTATCCAGAACTTGACTACCACTATTTCGTATTAGGTTAGTGTATGATATGATAGATAGCAGTAAATCGTCATTTAACTTCTCCATAATTATTAGTAATAATTAGCTCTACTGAAACTTTTCCGACCTGCACCCACTAACTTACAAATTCTGTATAATTATTCCATTTTGTCCGCACCCAATAGAAAATACTGAAACTATAGTATGAATCACGTTACACCATCCCCCATCCAAATTATTATCTAGTATCTACATATGTCTCAGTTCAAATGCAAATACTCTTCCCATAGTCTCTGTCTCTACGGCGCGCCAATCTGCCTATATTATTCCGTGAATTAAATCCATCCGATCTACCCTAATCCTGTTTATAATTTTCACTACATAAAAACAACATGATTGCAAAAATATTATAAACTTGCCCCACCACCACCACCAGTAGTAGTAGTAGTAGTAGTAGTAGTAGTAATAATGCTATGTGGCCACATACAAGTTACAAGTCAATAGTAACAGTTGCTGTAGGCTTGAACATCATATAGAAAGAAGTAACATAGAAAAAAAAGGCCCCAGCAAATACTTGAACTACTCTTTGGCCAAATAAATAACCTGATAAACAAATCTGTACAATATATGCAAAGAGAAAGAGAGAGAGAGAGAGAGAGAGAGAGAGAGAGAGAGAGAGAGAGAGAGAGAGAGAGAGAGGGACAAACACATATACGTCCTGTTCAGATAGGTAACAACTAATTGTAACGACATAGCAATTTAACACTTCAAGTTTACCCGCAGGATCCCAATCATACACCATTAAACACGTCAATTCGATGAGAGTGGACATTTAAAAAAACATTCAGAACCCTACCACCCCAACATCCACAGTTAAATTATACTTTTAAATATCTTACATACACACAACTGTCGGATGATAAGTAGTATGTATCTGAACACACTCCCCATTAAAATCTGAGTATCTAGATAATTTTTAGTGCAATCCATCTTCTCTCCATCACCACTAGTACCACTGTGGTGGCATACCATGTTATTTTCTTTTAGCACTAGTCCTCCCTTATTTGGGATTAGTAGGCAGCGTCAAAGTCATAAAATGCACACACATGCCCCAGCTCCTTCCTTAAAGCTTAATAAAGCTGCCCCTATATGCATAGTTCAACTGGTCAATTACGGAGTTTATCTCCATTTATTAAACATGCTCGGAACGCAAAAGGATGAGATGAGCTCATAACTTCCACACAGTTAAAATACATGCATGTGTATATGTATACTTATACATGTGTGTGTATGTAATGTACACAAGAGAAGCAAGTATAGAGATACAAAGCTTAGTAGTACAAGTAAGTAAGTAAGTAACATCCTCAAAGGATTACGATATATATCTTTTACGTATGTTAATGTATGATTTATATAATGGTTTTGCAATGAATGCTAATAACCGAGAAGAGAACTGCACATTACTGGGGTTATCTTATCAAAATTGTATATATCAAAAACAATTCTGTCTGTTCTAGCTGCTCATGTCAGTGTAACTGGGATCATGGATTCCCGTTCGTACAGTATACCCACACATATAATAAACAAAAATCATTACGGCTGCTCATATTGTCAGTGCTCTCTCCTTGCTGTAATAATTACTATTTACTATACTATACACTGCTTCACTCGGAAAATTCCTCCTGATTTAGGATTCCACCAGCAGGCCCAGGAGGTTCCTCATATAATTATATGTACTATCTCCATCATACAGATACACAAACCCAACTTATTGGGAAACCATTACATGATAATAAATGTAATTTCAGGAACGTATATAGCTTTTATCGTTTCCTCACATCAAACTCATGCTGTTACTTGAGTTCATGATATTAAGAGCAGATCTGATTCTTATCAACCACAATAATTTATCCCTTCTCGCCAGAAAAGATTATGAATTTGTTCCGTAATACGTAATAATGATCATGTAACAATTTATGTACTAATAAATGTCCAATGTAACGTAGTAAGTATCTCCCCTTACTCACACATAAACTAATTCGCTAATTCCTTGTAGACTAAATTCCTTCCATACTTCTGTCCTACACTCATACTATACGGTATCATAGAGTGCAATTTAGGGGGAGAGAAAATTTGAAGAATTAGATCACATCAAGGATCGTTCTATTTAATCATAGGGCGGAATATTGCACTTTTGAATTTAGTAATCCAAGTATTTAGGATTTAATTTATTTTCGTAACACAAGAGAGAAAGAAGCGATACCGTGAGATAGGGTAATTTAATAATTTAAATCCATCTATGTACATATGTACATACATACAATTACAAGCACAAACTAGTCTTTAAATGTCAAACCGACGCATACAAAGTACGTATTCTTTAAATATTAAGACCTTCAGAGAAGCATGAGGATTTTGGAATCACTCACAGTCAGATGACCATATGTACTTATAATAATAATTATTTTAATAAGTACATATCCACTTTTGTTCTGAAAGAGCATCGACATGAAAGGTACCAATTTTTTGAATACTGAAATTATTATAGACTTTCAGGATTGCTACTATATTTATAACATTACATTTTAATAAGTTGGCAGCTCAAAATTAATTGAGAATTGAATTCGGGAGGGAAAAAATCTGGGGGAAGGTAAATAGCAATAGTAATAATTAACTATACAATCTCAAATTTAAAAAACAAAAACCTACGACAGGGGGTCTACGAAGCTTAGCAACTAACAAGCTTAGCTGCTTAGCCCAGTCTATCACATAAGTGCAGTTAGCTTCATTGAGTCCGTAAACTTTAAACCAAATAATAAAGTTTGATGCAAAGACGCGAAAAGAAAGATATTAGCAAGACTGGTTACGTACGTAGTTTCTGCTGGGACTTGATATTTTAGTAGAAGAAGAGGTGCATATCTATCTAGACAGATATAACTATAAGTACATAATTACACAGTATAGCTATCAATATAAGTACATACATATGAGTATGCCTGCAAAATCTGAGGACGCAAGACCGAATATGCCACGCCAACAATTCGAGGAGGGACCCAATCTACATGTAAATTTTAAAGATCTTATTTCTTTCATGAATTGACAAGTATTTGACAACTATATCAGCATAACGATCTGACATCATAAAACGACGTGATAATTGAAATTTTCCTCTTGAGCGTTAATTTTCCCTGATGCGTACAATACTCCTTCCCAAACTTCTTTTATACTGTGGAGTCATATGAAGTGAAGTAACCACTAAATGTATTTTTAAGGTGTATCCCCATCTCATAAACAATTGTAGTAGTAATATAGTAATAATATAAAAGTACATACAATATACATACACACATACATATTACACTCCAAGTTTACATGTTTGTTACGCGGAAGCACAAAACAAATGTGAAAAAATATATAGCCTCAAGTAAATGCAAAAACGATTAACCCCGCGAGGAGTACGCTAACCCATCTCCATCTTATTCGGAAATTATACTCACACACACATAGACATTTTCTATAGATCCATCCCCAGAGAGAGAGAGAGAGAGAGAGAGAGAGAGAGAGACAAAAATCTGAGAGTGGTAATTCTGATTTAAGAAATTATTTTCAAGAACCTCCTCCTTTACCAACTACTATATACTATAACTGCCAGATACCATTTGAAATGTCAGGCCTACTGCTGCGTTCATTCATTCACTCACACACTCAAGCAAGAGAAGCCGAGAGAAATAAAATGTAAAAAAAACTGGCCTGATTGGAAACCTGATCGCACACCAGTAAATTTGGAGTGATAGAGAATGAAGATTCCACGAATAATAATTCAGTATTGTAGGTTACACATGTGATCTTTAGTCAGATAATGTGTATATATCCATATGTGACTACTCCGTATAGTAGTCATACATTAAATATTACAATAATTTATAGAAGTGTGCACTCTTGTGTTTATTAAGAAAAAAAACATTGGGTCTCAAAAATTTCAGTTAGTTTGTACACTGATTCTCTCTAACTTAACAACAACCTCCACTATATTTTTCTATTCTTCCTTAAAGTATAACTTACAAAGTCAATGGATATTCCTCATCCCACAATCCTACATAATAATTACATAATAACGCATTTTCGTGTCAGAGACGCTGAGACGTCCGTATGTACACACACATACAAAGGGCATGAATGTCAGCAGTTTACACACACACAGTACATATCCATCCATAGTCTGCGTCTACACTGCTGCAGAATTAAATAAAATTACCCTCCCTACTTACTTATACCTACAAAAGCTTAGAAAAAAGCATTGTAAAAACTTTTTTTCCCTACTAATTTATCATAACCATGCCATAACTTCATACTTCACAGATAGGAATCTATCCTATAAAGTATACAAAACATATCCTCACTATATGTATCTACTATCTACCTATAAGCTGCTTCCCTCACCTTTTAACATATATTTAAACCAACAATTTTAATTGAAAATCTAAACCCACACTGGTGATTTGTCAACCAACGGCGTGCCTATTACGTAAGCATGTATGCATACTTATACCTGCGCATATGTATGTATAGTATACTTACACATATATTTACTAACATAAATACAGACATTAGATATAGATATTCCAACATTATGCATAAGTACATCAAGTAGTTTACACTTTATGTATGACCTTATGGTTCCGCAAGCAAGCCTTCCCGAAATTATATTTTTTTGTGGATACATGCATAGTAGGAGGGACATATTACATAAATAAAGCAATTCATCCCCAAAGATGCAGTATGCAATTTTATACCTGTATACATTTACATATGGAATTATACACACAACAACAGCTAAGACTGCTTCACAGATAATTCTATTTTTCCATCATTTTATTATCTTGATCTTGGTGGAGTGAGCGAGGGGTGAGTGGTATTATGGATATTGCAATTCCAATATTTTATTGCGTCCCTCCATAATAATACCATATATACTTAAAAAAAATATATTGTGGCAGAAGAAACTAACAGAATGAGCATAACCATCATCACTGCCCACAACAAAGGAGCCATTATATTAACTATATGAGTTCAACAAGGCCAAGACACGGCATGAGACCAGGTTCAGTTGACATTACGACATGACTGATGGCTCTCCTCGTCACACAACTGTGAACAAATGAAAGTAGACAAGTCCGTCGTGCACACAGTGTCCCGTCTATAGCACATGATATGAAATAATAGCCAAATCGGCTACAGTACTAGTAGTATCTACTATAGTTTTAGTTAGTATCGTGTACCCCAACAATATTGGTTAATAAAAAAAAATAACCATCACACTGAGAATGGTAACCATCCAGGTGAATGTTCAAAAAAAAAGAGGGTTGTTAAATATGAAACCGTCTCCAACAATAATAATAATTCCGCTATATACTTATGCATTGCATATTGCATCCTTCTGTCATCGATGATGTTGCAAGTCTCAATAAGATACAATACTCTGATAAAAAAAATAGTGACAATTTATAGCGAACACAGACACAGAGTTGACCTCCGCAAGCCAACGGTATAAAAATAGTCCCTTGTAGTACATAGACTCGAGACATAATTTATGTAGAATATGTACACACTGTTAAAAACAACACCTCCATGCTCACAATGAGATTAAATATGACCATCAAAAGCGTAATACGATAATCAATTATATACACAACTACTACTACTATATATGTAATTCAATGCTTTGAGAATCATTCGTTCTTACAACTCCATGAAATGTGAGCTCGTCGAGCTCTCTATAATACTATACTAGGATAGCAGCTCACAAGGCTCAAATAAATGAATACAATGTATGGGATTTGGTTATGAGTTATAAAGATAGGACATATCGTCGGTGAAGAGGCAAAATGATCTAGGTGCATAATCGATTAGAATCAAAATGATCTACATAACTTTTTCCCTAAAGGCAAAATGAACTAGGTGCAAGCCTCTTTTAAAGCAAACTGATCTACATACAATTTTCCTTAAAAGCAAAATGATCTAAGTGCTGGTCTAATTTTTGTTGTGAGAAAACTAGCATCTGTAAGGAGGACACGTGGCTTATAAGGGCTAACCATGACTGTAATTGACCTAGGGTTGTGGGTTAATATTCTCTGAAGGGTTTGCTATTACTAAGGATCATTCCGGCAACTAAAGTTAATTTCACGTATTGCATCTAATACATTTTTAGTTACGAAAACTGCAACATTCATTTATTTTAAAATCGACGAATTAAAAGACGAATCAAAATCACAGTAAGCTCATGTGTTAGTGTGCACATTGAATTGGTTTTCCCTTTAATAATTCTCAACTTGGAGTTTTTTCAAATCGTATTCTACGATAATCACCATTATCATAATATTCGGAATCATTTTCAAATGTTAAATCATAATTGAAAACTTTTTTTTTCAATGTTACTGAAAGAAAGAAATGGAGGCATTGGGGAATTAAATGCATATATAAAAGATTTTGAATACCTCGCATTTTTGTACACCGGCATTAGAATGTGTTTACTTATATTGTTTTTATTATAATTTGTATCTAGATCATTTTGCTTTTAGGAAAAGCTGCATCTAGATCATTTTGCTTTTAAAATTCAATGCAAGTAGATCATTTTGCCTTTAGTGAAACTGCAAGTAGATCATTTTGATTCTAATCGATCATGCACGTAGATCATTTTGCCTCTTCACCGACGATATATTTATCTCTACTCCTACAATTACTTTTACACAATTGCAGTAACAACTGGTGTAGAATTTTTAAAAAAATATTTCTTTCATTATATTTCACCTTTAATTGATAAATTACAGACATACATAAATATATATATACATATATGCCAGTCTAATCCAATTCATTGGATATTCTCAGTTGAAGTTTAATTTTTGCTTAAGTATAACTCTATATATGAAGCGTATCGTATCACTCACCCATCCAACTGATATAGCTTGACCTGAGCGCAAAGATAACACAAGGAGAACAATAATAAAATAATTCATAATTTCCATTATGTAGGTATACTTCTCCGTCAAAAATATTTACTTAGGTATATATTTATTTATAGGAGACTGGCCAAAGCGACATAAAAATTGGTGGGTGGTTGTGGACTTGTCACGTTTCGACTACAATCTATACCTCCTAATAGGTCTTTAAAATTGAAATAGGAACTTACAGTTTCGAATACAGTAAAAAACATATTCTAGAAATATTCAACAAGACTTTGTTACAATTTGACAGAAAGATAGTCCTTTTAATTTCCTAGTAGCAAAAAATTGTTCGTGCTCAATGAAACTGTAATAATTTCAAAATTTAAATTTCTCATGACACCTATGATACACGGACAACCTTGTGAGGCTGTATGCTGTATCTGCTGGGGATGGCCAAGTCTATGTTATATCCATTCATCCATCTACTAAACCTACGCAGATTTTAATTTTAACAATAACCTACTGCCTCATCATACAGTACTACAATTATTACTTTATTTTATGATTGCAATTACCAGGCTGTTTTAAAAGTTACAACATTTTACCATTACGCTTGGTTATCTTGGACAATATACACTTAAGTTATAGGTACTTACATGAAGTACTTACATAACATATCTAGGTACTATACTATAATTACTTATACTTATTGTGAAAGGTGTCCCTGGAAACTCAGCAGCTAACACTTTAATACCCAGTAGGAAATTTTGATACCTTCGAGAGAAAAAAGTGTTGTTTATTTATCTACATATATTACATATAGATAGATACACTTGAATTTTTACTACTTTCTTCGCTTTGAACGGTACTAAAACTAAAGATGTTACTGAACAGGAAGCTTTTAATAGAAATCTGATAACAGACATAGGATGTCAGAAAAACATTCATGAATGCATTATACATTGATTGATATATACTTCCACTCCCATACTTACAACTATTTTCTCTACAACCCACGGACTGTGAGACATTATTATTACATATATACTTACACCCCGAACTTCAAACTCCTCAAGTTTCCATTACATGATTACTGATTACTACTCCACAGAGAACTCAAAGCGAAAGAAGAAGGAAGGAGAGCCAATGGTAGTAATGGGATTGAATGATTGCTTGTAACAGTAATGTCAGTTACATGATTCCAATGAATCTTCATGGTAACGAAGTTTTCTCAGGATGTCACGCAGACTTGGACTTCACATGACAAGACCAAATCCAACACAGAAGCGACCCAACGTATGCGGAGAAAATAATCCTCCCATGTCATATACAGTCTGTAAGTATACTGAACAAATTTGTCATCTCAATTCAACAACATACTCATACACACACATACAACCACACACACACACACACACGTACAGAACAAATGTATCCATATGTAACTCCATCCTCCATCCAATGCATAATCACACAGACGTAGATACATAAGTACGTGTATGTCCACATATGCGTGCATACCCATGTAAACAGACACCGTCCGATACAGCAAAAATAGTTTAGACAATAAACACAACAAGAAATGCTAGCGATGTAGTGTAGTAGTTAGTAGTAGCAGTAGTTGCTCCTTTTATTCAATGAACAATAATAATTCTCTTAATGTTCGACAATGAGCAAGATATCCATTGCCACATAATACGTACATAGTAATTAAATACATAGATATGTAACATCAGCTAGGACAGTAGGACTATATTCTCTCCAGCAAATTCACATTTTTCCAACGTACTCCGAGTCCGAGGCACGAATGTATGTACGACCATACATATTTTTACCCACCACACGGTCAGTTATGTATCTGCTATCTCCAGCAGAATCGGAGAGAGAAAAGAGAGAAAATAGTCGAAGTAAGTGGTGCCAGAGACTCATGTATTCAGAAGGAAGGAGGAGGACGTGTGTGTATCATCTATTATATTTATTTCCACAACTTAGTTTTTGGGACAGAATAATTCGATTTCGTCCCCTGTAATGTAAGGCACGTAAATAAATATACCTATCTCAGCAATTTGATACCATCCTCCCAATGTCGATTAGTTCTCCATGCTCTCCTTTGTTCATGTTGAACTCCGTGTCAATCTGTACGAACCTTACACGTTACGTTACCCCCTCTCTTTCTTTCTCTCTCTCTCTCTCTCTCTCTAATAATAATAATGCAGAACCAGAACCGAGGGTCGCTACACTTTTCTCCGTCCATACCACGTATCTACACGTATCGAATCATCCATTGTTTTATTCCTGCTTCCACAATAGCACTTACATAACGTCCTGCCCTTACTTTTGTGTACTTATGTGTATCTATCTACTAATTCTACTCATACGTACAGTCAAGTTAAACTGATTGCATCTACATGTAACTACAACTAGACAGTAGATTGTGTGTGTGTGTGACACACACATGATTGCCGGAGCCAGGCCAGGCCAGTCAAGCTCTTTTGCCCATAGAATTCACATATACCGTAAAACTGAAGTTAGGAATACACAGGGACATATTGAAGCCCTAACGCCGCCAACACCATCACAAAAAGACCTAGCGCAATGGCCCCTGCTACACACAATGGTTAATATCATAAAATCAATACCAATCTATAGCTCTGTCTGTGCAGGCCTGCATGCTAAAGCCCACTCCATAGATATTACTCTCGACTCAAAAGCACGCTCATGCTATATCCGACAATGGTTTTGTAGTAGTACAACGAGCCCTGTACTTCCTATCATACATACACAGTTTAGCAGATATCTAATAGTGCCTACACCTATGTATGTGAGTACCTATGAGAACAACAAGATTAGAATTCTTACCCACACCTACACACTACTACTACTACTGTCCACGGATGCGGATGCAATGCAGTTCAAATGGTGCGTTTTTATACAACGAACCCCAGACACACACACACATGTATTAGTATTGCTCACGTACAGAGTCAGCACAGAGAGCAGAAGAAGAGACACGGTTGAGAGATACAGAGAACCCATGTACTTATACGTCCGTGTGTAAGTAAACACATTTTTGTATATCTAGCAGTATCAGACTGTAAACGGAAAGATACATACTAGTCACAGTAGTGTAAAACTTACTTAGCATAAGGGAATGTTGGGAAAAATTGCCATTTTCGACAAAGAGAGATTCTCATCATCCGCACCAAAATTCTCGACTCGAGCTTCACATACCTCCGTCTGTCTGATGTTACTACATATTTTAGACATACAGAGAGAAAGAGAGAGAGAGAGAGAGAGAGAGAGAGGGATTGTCGGTGACGGAACACAGAAATGCATTGTGCTTCAATGAACCTACACGGATGTAAAGCTTGTGTGCAGCTTTCAATCTCGTACAAGGGATATTTCCTTTCGAAAAACACAGTCTGTCTGTCCAGTACTTGTAAAAGTATGTACACACTCTACTGTTTCATCTGTGCGAAGTCACACTCGCAAACATTCCATTCTTTCAAAGTTACTTCCACAACATTCATAGTGTGGCTGCCTCTGAAGAGCGTGTGTAATTCCAACAGAATAACAAAACCTATAAGCTCAAATATTACATTTCATCTACATAGTTAGTCTACCTATAGATACTTTGACTTAGTATCTGTCCGTAGTCCGTACCTACAAGTATCTACATATGACTACAATCACTTGCAACAAATACCCTGGACTTAGTACTTACTTAATAGCCCCAAACATCAAATATACCTATGTATCTACGCATTGAGTACGATCGTCTATAACATCCGACGGGGAAGAAACCATAGCCCAACTGTCAATTTACGCCAAAATCAGGCCAACCCTTCTCTCCGTCCGTCCACACTACATATTTAATGTAGTCTTTTGTACTAGGGGGTACTGTTATAAATATAACCAAATTCTAGATAGATAAACTTTTAAAGCCACGGAAATCCAGGTTTGGAAATAATAACAATTATTAAATGCTTTTCCTCTAATCTCCACCTCAAACTCTTCCTATGTGTCAGTGTACAGCTTTGCTTCATATACATAATTAATGTATACTACTACAAGGCAGGCCTCATATGTCAAAATTTACTCATTAATCATTACAAATAATTCCCTAAAATTCGCTCTTAAATATTTCACATGTAAATATCCAAGCTCTCAAATATTTTCCTTATACATTTCCCTAGAGAAGTATATCTCCATATAGATACATACATAGGTATACACTGCACCAATGAAAAACCTCCATGACTCTATTTTTTTTAACGGGAGGAAATCTCAAAAGGTACTACAACTACTGTCGAGTAGTAGTAGTCGACAAACTGACAAAGTATCTATCTATATCTAAAAGGATATGGTTAATACCCCATGTAATATCTTTTAAGTCCAGAGACTCAACTTCCATTAAACTCTCTGTCTGAAGAAGACGACAACCCTGAGAGAAAGGGAGGCAGACTGTGGAGCTGGTTGTGCTATAGTAGTAGAATACTAGAGATAGAGAAGAAAGTAGTCCGCACGGGTGGAATTTCCCCGTTTCCTCGATAACGTTTACGGAACCTACAACCTCCCAAATCGATAAGGACATTTAGGAGTCACATGAACACTTCAAGTCCTATTAGTAATATCTACTTAAACACACGTACAGTACACATGTATGCTCACACATACATACATACATACATATCGAACCTACACCAACTTGAGAACTTTTAGAACCTCCTTTACTCTCATCATCATCATCATCATATGGCAAAACAGTTCCCTTCAAAGCGAAAACAGAACGGAAGAAGCTCTGTGAGATCAAATCTAATCTTCGAATAATGTACATATGTACATATAACAACGTATCCATAGATATTCATATCCATGGAGCATGTATGAGTCGTAAGTTAGTTAGATTAGATGTAAGTACACACTCCCATATATATATATACATATGCTTAACAGAGTCACTCGCAGGACAAAACCCACACATTCCTGCTCCTTCCTGCCATTAAAGCGAGGCACATTGTTTGCAAATCACACTGCAGTAGTAAAACATCCCTTGAAATCAAGAATTCCCTATCAAATATAAGTACAGTTAATAGTAGCATATAGGTACACACACACACACACTCTATAGACTACAGCCGAGATACTTATAAACTTATAAGTAGATAGGTATACATTTACATAAGAGAACAGGAAAATAATATTCTTGTAATCCTTCTATGTACATATATATGTATACATATGAGTAAGGACTCAGAGCTTCAAAACTGTAAATACACATTATAAACTCCAACCAAGGAACAATAGTTGATTCATACAAAACATCCCATCCCTGCACAGAGACAGTAGTACTAGTACAACTATGGACATAACAACGTATGTATTCCTTATCTATGTCATATATATTTGTATGTATATGCCTTTACAACCTACAAAAGAATCTCTTCAATTTTCTTCAGAGGCAAAGCCCCGAGTATCTGTAGTAGATAGCGCAGGTCAATGTGCACCGTGCACCTCACAAAATTTAATGAAAACCATGTCCAAAAAGGGACTAACCACAATCATTCATCCATTTTATAAATCTACCTATATGATGTAGTATTTGCAATTAGCCATTAATAATTTTGTCATACAAGCTTAGTGCTCATTAACATACATATTATTTCATTTGGGCTCCATCATAATATTATGCAACTTGGAGAAGAAAAAAAGGCTAACAAAAAGGATCATTAGACTCAATGCACAGAACAGAACCACAGCATCTCTCTGGGCTGGATTAGTAAGAAAAATGCAAACATTTTAACAATGCAGCAATACAATAATAATTCCAGCAATACAATAGCTCCTATCCTGTCCGCATAGGTTACAGACAGATATCTACATGTATCTACATCTACATACTGACATTTGTTAGATTAAGTTATGTATTGGCAATCCTCATATTTTCACTTGCCTACGACAACAACACATCCACACAGATTTTTACCACCACTTGGACCAGTTAGATTTTTATTAGGATTTATAAGCACTTGTCCTAACAATGATTGTATTTCATTCTTTACTATCTGTAGGTATATACTTATACTGATGTGTAATTACATGGATATACATGTGCTAAGTCGTAAGTCTCACTCTCATATTATACTATACATCAAAAATGTACAGTCACAAACAGTGTGTCTGTAGTCTGAACCCTTCTTATGGGACACACACTCACATATTATATCCTGCCAAGTAAGTAATGCTAGGATTCCACCATATGATTATCATATGACAGTTCAACCCCAATCTATCCCCAGTGCTGCCATGCACATATGTACATGCATCACATCGTATTGGTGCTCCCTTATGGGCACAGAGGCACGGAGTCTTGCAGAGGTTTAAATGATTTATCTGCATTGTTCAGTAAATAAAATGAATAAAACTTAATCCTTTAGAGTAATAATGTTGATTCCAAATGAACTACCCTTGATTGACGCTTGATTGCATGATGGATTCACAAAAAAAATACTAGATTATAATCAGCTCTGGCTTCTACTACTCCTATATAAAATCCTTATGAAGGAGCTCCATCATCACACATGTATTGATAGATATAGGTATATAGGGAAAACGAGAGTATTACATATTCCAATTCTGACTGAGTGAGACAGCGAGTGAGTGAGTGAGTCAATCTGCTGCCCGTCTGTACCCTACTCTTCTTTTGTAGTAGTAGTCATAAGAAGGACATACATACTGTACATAGATAGATGCATACATACATACATAGTAGTTACAGTACATTGAGATGAACTAGTAAACCTAAAGTCAAAATTCTTCACTGCCCAGCGGCACCCTGCTGACTTCACTGGTGTCCCCGTTAAACCCATGTGTGTTTATATAAAATGCTTAATGTGCAACTCCTTGTACTACATTAGTACAGAAAAAAATACTATCTGTTACAACCTGGTACTACATTTTATAGGTATATGTACTTACAATAATTATCATATAATTATGTATCTGAGAGACATTTCCTCCTAGTAGTAGGAGAAGATGTAGTTTCGGACACTTCGAGTCTACTCGTTCCTTTATATACTTATATGAAACCCTTCAATAAAATTATTATATGTACATATACATACAATACACTCATACACACACACACACACACACACACACACACACACACACACACATACACTTCAACTTAAATGGTTGTGGTATGGCAGATCTACCACCGCCCTCATCATACACATCATAGAGTAACTCATCATTCCGTCATATTAAGCATCATTTAGCTAACTCTTCTGTACAATTGGTTCGTAACTCAGGCTGTAATCACACACTCACCCGTTCAAGTATCCACCAACTCAATAAAGTCAACCTAAATATCCAAACGCTGCTCAAATATGTAAGTACATAAAATGCATACACACATACATAGGTGCATAGATATCTCTACACAGACAGCTGTAGGCTTGTAACTGAAATTCTCCCGTTATTATTATTACCACTACAACTACTACAACTACTACTACTACAGATCTACTACTAACAAGACACAACCGACGATCTGACAAATATAGTGCGATGGAAGCACTTGGCAAACACTTGCTTACGAGCTCAGTCACTCACAGAATTTGAGCGCTCTCCTTTACTTATATCTACCTAAAAAAATTACATATATATATATATATGAAGTATAATAAAGGAAGGCTGAAGAAGGAGCTTAATTTACAGCATTCTCCATATACAAACATATGTACGTACGCACATAACAATCTCATTTTTTCCCATGTATAACGCTTTTAAGTAAACTAAAGAGATCAAGTTTTCTGCCAACCTGACATAAATAATTTCCTATGTATCAACAACCTCTATACAATTAGCTAGAACTGAATTATCTGTATCTAGATATACATCTTCTCAATTATTATTATTATTATTATTATTACTATTATGTAGTACAGTATGTATCTATACTTTTATAGTCTCACTCAACTAACAATAATAAGGAAGCCAGCAGTTGAATTTGGAGAAGTACTAGTAGTGAGGAGTGAGTGCGGAGTCGTGGAGTAAAATAAACTCAATGTGGAGATACATGTCAATCAAAGTCTCCACTTATAACACTCATCAACTACGAATTAATTGAGAGCCACACACTATAGTACAATATGCAATAATACAATTTACAGTAAAAATAAATGACAGAATTTCCCCCTATAAAAAAAATTAAGTACTCAGTATTTCTCCATGGGTAATCATCACTAGAGAGTAGTCACATAATGTCACATAAGAAAAAAAAACAAAAGAAATCAGTACTTATATGGTCAAAAAAGTATGTAACAGAAAAGGCAACTCCTAAAAAACGAATAAAACTGCATACAGCATAGGAGAAGGAGTGCAAGGCAATTTAGACAGAGACTGCATACGCAAAAGGCAAAACTTTTAATTGTTCTACTTAACGACCTCGTATACAGTTTACTCTTCCCCCCAGTGCACTATATAAGTACGTACACTTTTCTAGAGAGAGACAGTCAAATCCTATACAATACAATACTTATACCTATATCCTACTACTATTATTTTTCTTTTTTGCATTTAAGAGTTTATACAGTCCATTCAGTGAGGGAAAAAAAATATAAGTATAGGAAACCATTCAATAAAAACTTGAAACTGTTTGTAAATGATTACAGTGGATATCCATCCACATCCCCATGATGATGAGGCAGATGCAGGATCATCGAATAATTTTTGCGATTAGTCAACTTGATCATTGGATAAAAAACATCCCTCACAATGTCAATGACAATGATACTTTACAGCTTGTTACATGACAGGCAGATCATTGCACATACCTCCTCCATGTCTAATTTTTGTATCATCAAATAACAGAGACAGAGACACACTACGACTACTATTGCAGCAGGACAACGGACAACGCCTATCAATGCTCAGTAAATATACGGTTCTATCTATAACTATTTTTTTTTTGTGGGTGCAGGCAACAACGGCAGTAAATACATACATATAAAATTACATTCATAAATAAATATACATTACATGTTATCCAATACACATACTTCCCTCATACACTATCAATTGTAAGATTCAATGAACTGAATCTGAGTGTGTCTGAGTGTGGGATATACCACGCTCAAATATGTATATGGGAAAACAATACAATACACAGTCGTTCCAACTCAAGTAATTGACACTGACCTTTGCTTGGTAACTTTGCGAGGAGCAAGTATAAAAAAAAATATTCGTATGTAAGTGAGTGTAAGTATCTAGTACTTATCTACTAGTCTACACACATCAAACAAATCGGGTACACATGTACCAGTCAGCTGTGAGTGTTTCCAACTTCATAAATCAAATTCTGCAAGGATCATCAATTCATATATGTATGTAATTACATGTACTACTATCTACGTGTACAAATACATCTCGAATATCTCGATATGATTATTCCTCATCCACCACAATTGGCAAATTACAATATATAACCCATGGTGAAAATTATACGCGTCTGAAGACAAGTTACAATCATATCCTTATCCTTCCTCTCAGGAAATATTCTGCACAGTCCTAGTCCTTCCATAATATCAGACGATACTAAATTCCCTCCTCGAAATTGTGATTCCTAGTACACATCCTGTCTGTCTGTAACTTCCCATCAGCATCAACAACCCCACAAAAACAACACAAGGGGACTAAAAAGGCAAACAAATACACACACACACATACAATAATTTATAGTGACTACAGTAAATCCAACTCTATTTCCCCCATTACTCTAGTTTGCGAGTCCGAGTACACTGTGAAGCAGTAGAAGTAGAGGGATAAGGAGAAGAAGTAGAAGGAGAAGAAGAAGAAGAAGGGTCTTCAGAGAGTGTACACAAGGTTCTCTTGAGAATAGAACCTAATAATGTATTTACACCTTTGAAAAATAACACCCACGTTTATAACATTCTACGAGGGAGAAAGAAGAAGGTACAGAGACCGACAGAAAGAAAGGGGAGAAAAACGTAAATCTTCTCCAAGTGAGTTGTAGCTATCAGTTATGTACAAACATTCATCACACAATAAATACAGTCCACTACGGATAAAATATTGATGGCTACAAAAAAAAATTGTGTTCGTTGTCGGTATTGTTCCAATTTATACGTACCTACCCTACCTTATTACAACCTTACCTTACCTACCTCCGAAACCTACGTGTATGTAACAAGTACTACACCCTACTATTCCCAGACAGTGCCTCCTCATGATTCATGACCATGATTCTATCAAAACAGTATTCACTAAATATGAGCAACTTGGACTGCTCAATTTTTTTTTCTCTCTCTCTCTCCCTCTCTCTCTCTCTCTATCCGCCATTCTCATTCTCACGTAGTATATATCATATATAGTTATGCTATGTGCTATGCCTATGTATCTATATTATGTTCATCTATGATTTTACATGTATACATTGTATACTACATTAAATGAATCTTCTCCTATTCCATCTCAAGTTTCCTCTTTTATTTATGCAACAGAGCAACAACAGGAAAGGATTTGCATATCCTCCCTCCTTTTAATTTTTCTGTTGTCAAGTCAGTTCACTCACTATAAACCAACTGAGTCAGTCAGAGAGTGAGAATGTATTACAACTACCAAGGGGGAAAAAGGAAGGTGATGCAAGATTCAATGATCCACACACACACACACACACACATACAAACACTGTACCGTGCATGCACAAATAAATAGCTAGGCAGAGCGCCAGTACACACATACTTCCCTATAGATATATAAGTACATACATGATTTTCCTCATTATAAACAATATTAAGTTGCGGTAGATTTCAATTTCCTTAAGGTCTACCTACACTCACTTGAGTACTAGTAGGACCAGAGCATACATATAATTACTCATAACACCTCATTGCTAACGCAAACGTGAGGGATCATTTTTAAGAGACAACATGCTTTTTCTACATTATTTTATTACACTACAACTTATTATTACAACACCATATTCCCTTCCCACAGGTATCAGCTTCAATAATATTCAAAGTTCCTTCCTATTATTGCAAAATCCGTCTATTTCCCTGACGCCTAAGCAGTCTCAATTTATTCTCCTCTATGAATTCCAAGCAATGTCCCCTTTGATTACATAGGAAGTACATCCATAGGGATACACAACTACCATACATAATTACCTATATGTACATATCTCACATAAATAATTATTATATAGATATATATGTACATGTATGTAATGCTGTATATTCCCTCGCAAGCATAATATAGAACTTCTGTCTCAGTATATGAGATGTAACTCTGAAACAACCTTTTGTTAGTCCAGTAAAGTTTAATGAGATAAACTAAATAATTTTACGCCTTGTAAAGGGGAAAAAAAGGAAAACGACAAGCACCTCCACTCACAATCAGTCAGTGAGAGTAGTTAAAAAGGAGTCATTCTCTCTCTATCCATATGATGGCTCACGTAACGCATCATACAGCTGTTGTTGGGTCCTGCAGAGAGCCCAAGTTATCAGCATTCAGTACCGTAGTATTTATCACATTTTCCCAAATACTTTTCTACCACACTACACAAGTAGTTCCTGCAACTTTTCATAATAGCCACAATATAATGTATAGATATAAGTACATACAAACATGGCTGGGCAAGCCAAAGGTAGGTATAACTTTGATTGCAATAAACAAGTCTCCGAGTGAGTACAAGCGGGTCCACATTCTACAATTATTACATTACATACTTATATTATCTTCTAATATTCTTAGCGCATGACATGGATGTATCAGTATGTTCAGGCATTATATAAGCACTGAAGGTATATCTAGATATGCCAGATTGAACAATCTCCAGTAGATACTTATATCTGCCCATGTACAATGTGTATGTACGTGTGTGTATATATACACAAACGTGTAGTACAATACTCGACTTACTCATCATCAGCGCAATTTTTTTTTTAAATGCGCCAAACCCAACAACACTTGAAAATGCGCTTACCTACACACGTTACTACTATTGGATGACGATTACACATTTCTCAACTGCAGGCTAAGGCTGCAGCAAATCTTTATACATGCATACGTACATGTATAAAAACATGAACATATCTTCTTTTCATTTTAGCCTGCCCTGACTGCACTCTTTACTTTACAGCTTGAGGTGATACTCATCCTCATAGCAGGACTGCTATGTAGCAGTTAACTGGAATAAGAGCATTATTTGCACCTGCAATCTAATCTACTTACTTCCCCATCCTAGATAATCTATTGATTCCCAAGTTTTTAAGCACTCCGCTTTACAAACATGAACAAACACATTCCTATATAGATAGATACACATACATATAGAGACTACAGAGAGATACTACATGGAGATAGAGAGCATGGAAGAAAGGAAATTAAATGTCTGCATTTCTGCAAAGTATAACATTAATATTATATTATAGTTCAATATATTTATAAGTAAGTACATATACAGATATAGGTATTATCATTAAATAGAGGGAAAAAAACAAAAAAACATACTGGTATTCTTCCCAAATAACAAACATACATAAATCTACATACAAGCCTTATATACGGACAGGAGTCTTCTATTGCACAGAATAAAGTTAATTGCACATGAATGGACAGTTGCTACTTGAATCTCTACGTCCCATTCACCCTCAAAAGTAGATACTACAACAATACAATAATACCATGTAGAGAGCTAGGGAATACAACGTGATCAGAAAATAATGAACCAGCATAACTACATTCGATTCAGGAGGAAATCATCTTCACATTATGTATACAAGTACATAGAGAGAGATAGTCCATCAGACTTGTTAGCATTTTCCTGCTGGTATACTTTTCAAAACTTTTGATCGATTATCAACACCTATTTTTATTTTCAACTCATCGGATTACATTTGAGCTCTCCACTAATTAGGTAAGTACAGACATGCATAGGATCCATGTACCTTACCTATAATATATAATATGCTTTCATGCTCCAAACAAAACAAAATAAAAAATGTCCTGGCCCAATGCAGGCCTACATAACATACACATACCTATATATAAGTACATAGCTAGATACCTACTATGCCCTTATAATACTCACTCACGTCTGAAGAAGCTATTTAATTGCCTTTAAAGTATGTGAAGGCAACTCATGTATGTATCTGTCTGTAGGCATAATTATTACAAAATTATTACAAGCACATATTTAATTACATAGGATCCCCTTCATGTTTGTGGTTCCTGATTCCATATATACATATGTACCTATGTACTCATCATTTATCATGCATGCATCATGCATATGTTGGCATGAAGAAAGAGCAGAAATATATGGGCGCAAAATTGCTCAGTATTATTGCTTCCATTCATTTTTATTAGGTCTTTATACATACATAAGTATATCATAATTATGTATCTACTTACATATATTCGTTCCATTATGTAAACACGATTAAAATATCCACCTCTTCTAATATAGCATATATGTACATATAATACAGTCCGTAGTTTTACTTCTCGTGTTATTCGAGCATATCCTCCACTACAGCTTATCATCTGCGATAAAAGTGTGTACTCCGATGATAATAATTCGAACTCACAGCAAGTGCGAGCCACACTAATTTCGAAATGATACGATATAAACTCTTTTTTTTTTTGAAAGAGTAATTATTATAAAAGTTATTTCCCATTTTCCAACACTGAGCGTATTATTTATACAGACACCTCTTCTGAGTTTATAAGATCCTTCCTCAGCTTTCCAATTAGGCTACTCATGCTCCTGTCCACATTTAATCTAGTAATGATATGCTTCTGCATCCATTTATACCCTTCAGTAGAAGTACTGTATCTCGATTGTGCCAACATTCATGCCCCACCACACCAACAAGGAGAAGGAACACAGAAGAGCACACCAGGGCAGAATACTGCCACTGCCCATGCCTATACTGTACAGTCCCTTGATTTCTTACATACAATAAAATATGCATCCTTGCAACTTCCAGCTGTATATCTGTAATACATCAAGTGAGTAGGCAGAGAGAGAGAGAGAGAGAGAGAGAGGATAATGATCACAATAATAACACAGTCTACACCGACCGAAACCGTCACTAGTTTATATATAATTACAAAAAAAAGACTATCTCTCTATATATATCTAAATGCACACACGTACATTTAAAAAGAAAACAACAAACAACTTTTCTTTTACAACCATTATTTTCATTCATACATTTGCTAATTCAACCATTGTATTAAATTCCGTCCAGTGGAGACTACAACATCTACATGAAGACGAGCTTGGCGTTGATCTATCTACATAGAACAGTACATATAGATGTACGAAGAGAGGGATGAAACCAGTCGTACGTTGAAATAACCTGTGCTCACTCCCAGATCTTCGGCAAATCAATGGTAGTTTAGAGTCTAGTGAACAGGCTAAATAATTCTAAGAAGCACGATATTCATCACTTATGTTGTTACACTTACTATTCGTTCCGAGAGTCCGAGAGATATTTTATACTTATAAGTACATGGCAATGTATGTACATGCTCATAGTAGATACACATAAAAGTACTCCATGGAATCAAACACCTTTTAATGCTAAAATCTTAACAGCCTATAAATACATCTGCCTCTCTGCCTGTAACATGCACTCATATTGAATAATCCTAAGGAAAATCTTCATCACGCAGGTAGGCAGCGCAGCAGCAAAAGCAGAAAAGAAGGACGCAAGAAGGATGATGATGAGTTCTGAACACGATAATAATTTCACCCAACACTATACTTTTAAGCATTTAATCATATCAGAAACAACTTCAGCTCCATGATGTAATTATTATTGCCTACTACAACTACTACTACTACTGCTGCATTTACTTATTATTATTAAAAGTTCTCTACCCTTTCCCGATACCAAATCACTCAAGCCAATACGTTACAGTACACCTTCCCTACTGTATCATCTCACTCAAAAATTATTCCACAATGATCATCTGAGATCAGTGAGATCACCAGAAGGAGAAGATGAAGATGATGAAGAAGAAGAATAATAAGACGAAGAAGAAAAAGAAGAAGAAGAAGTGAGTAAAAAGCATAAACTTGATTATACACTGTGTTCCACGTGTCATATACTCTCCTGTGTATATACAGTCTCATCATCATCCTCAGAGATCCTCATCATCACTGCCCACTGTCACTGACAGCATACATATGCACACATGAAAGCAAGTAGAGTTAACAGTTACTACGAAGAGAGATCTCTTCTTATTTGAGTTATCAAACTAACTGAAGCTCCAATTTTTATTCCTCGCTCCAGATTTCTGCCACACTTCCTTATTATCATAATAACTTAATAGTCCTCAGATTTTCCACCAAAATCTCCATAAACTACTGCCAAAAGGGAAAAAGAAAATGGGGCTAGCCTTCATTTTATATTTATTCCATAAAGTAGTTTCCCTTGTTTTGTAGTTTTTCAAACACAGTATAAAAAATCCTTTATGACATTGCCAATGGGCTGCAGTTGGAGCATGTAATAAATAAACTCTCTGCATACTATATTCCTCTCCGTATGTTGATCTAGGTACACACAGGCACATCACATATTTACTTACATACATATATATATAGATACATATGTCGTTAGTTACTACTACAGTGTCTAGTGGCAAAAGAGTAATATAGTTTTTGAACAATGTGAAATAATGGAGCCCACTACTGTCGAATTATGTATGTATCCCTCTCTATAAACTTCCACCCAAAACATTTTTACTCACTCTTAACGTCCAAAAGGATAAAGGACAGTCAGTCAGAAGGAAGAAACAAGCTTGTTGTAGATATGTATACCCACATATCTACATCTGTCGAGGAGAAACAAATCATACTAATCACATAGTAATTTCCCTTCTTTTCGCAACAGTTAATACTTAAAAAGACAGACCCACGTCTATACATAGTAATTAAATACAACAACGAACAACATCCTAATGCTTGCTGCTTGCTCTCATTTCCCAGTGTGGGCGAACAATCATACATTTAATACTTAACTTCCAAACAACAGCTCTTTTTCAAACGAACTTGAGTCAGAGCAGAGCAGGGCAGAGCATACAGAGAGTAAAGACTCCAAGTATATTTGGGTGTATTCCTCACTACTAATGCGAACCTACATAAATTTCCAAGATAATTCACGGATGGCACTTTCAATTTATACGATGCGATGATGCATGATGCAATCTTGTTATACTATAGGGAATACATAAAAAAAACTTTCGTTTCTTCCAAGGATACACTTTTACCCCAAGCGTTCACAAGCATATATCTAAATGCATACGTATGTACATTACATACATGCGTACCATCCCGAGGAAAAATAGTTTGCTGTGTGCAATCAAATTAGCATTCGCCATGCAAATACTTTACTCAAATATTGTACTACACCATGCATAATAATTTTATTCATCCCTTTAATTCATTTCAAATGGCAATATTTTCCAACCATATACATACCTACAATGCACATTTATCAAACCGCAGAGCAGTCCATACCATTGCTACGAATATTATTTTTATCATTGTTCATCTTTCCTTCTTTCTTTCTCTTCTCTCTCTCCCTCTCTCTCTCTCTTCCGTCGTTCCGTTCAAACTAACTCGCAAATTCCAGTTATATAACATGCCTTATGTACAGGTTAAATGAAAGCCAGACAAAAACTACAGAGAGAAATACCGCATACAAAAATTCTCCTCTGCCCTCTTTTAGATTGGGCAACTACAGTATGCCTGCGATGCATGATAAAATAGAAAATAACATAGGTACATATATCTATTCATACATATGTACATGCACACACTTAATATAATTTTACAAAGGACAAGGGGAGCCAGTCAAAATTCACTAGTCTGGAGAAAAGTATGCACACATTTGCTCCAGATTGGAACATTTTTGTCAAGTCAATAGTGCACTGGAACTGAAATATTACCGAATTCCTCCCCGAATATTGGTGCAGTAAGTTATAAGTATTTATAAAAGGAGCCCTCTGTGTGCCTGTGTTCATATCTACATACATAATGGGATTCACAATCAGTAGCAACAGTAGCTTTGCTTCCGTATCTTCCTAGTATGTACTAGTATATGTATAGTATGCCGTAATGTTCGTAACCATCATCATGTTTGTTACATAAGATAACAAGCGGTTCTCCAAAAAGAAAGACAGGCTTGAGTTGAGAGTACGTAGGAGGCAGAGTATTTGGACATTGCCCAAAATTTTACAAATATACATTCCTATTGATATTATACAAAATAAGTAGTTTACAAAGCCACATGTACATACATATGTAAGCAAGCAGCGACTTTTAGATATGCAGCTAGTAGTTCAAGAAACAAATTCTCTTTGTTTTACGAACCAACATTTTCTCGGCAGATAGCAAAGAAGTCTTTCCTTCCTTCGTATGTGCATTCATTCACATGCAATTTCAAAACCGAGGACTCCCTACTACAACTACAACTACTACTACGACGTCTACTACAACTACATGAAAAACAAGACCTACATAAATCAGAACGATCGGAACAGCGGACATGTAGATACATACATACTGTACATGCCCTAACAATAAGTAAGTTTTGTTCCACAACTAATAAGATGGTACACACGCATACATAAGTGCTATTCAGTACTTATAATACCTACTTATGTACATAAGTGCACACACACAGGCACCAGCTATAAATTGCTAGGGTAAAAAGTCAAGAAGCGAAATGAACAGATAGCAACCTAAATTACGTCGAGATGCCCGAAAGTTAAAGGTAACAAAGGATGACAAACTGACATCATCAACTCAAAACAAACGTATAATGTGAAAATTTGCCGATAATTATAACCTTACTTGATTTAATAATACCCTAAAGAATGAGTACAAAATTCATATCCACGTTAGTATAATGCCGTGCAAGGTGCACACAAGAGGCACGTCTCTTCATATCTACACTATGTACTACATACATCCATATACATAGGTACTTATGCATATGACATGTACAGACATATACATACATATGTGTAATTACTTCTTAATTCTTAATGCTGAAACATTTCCTCGTGTTTAGCCCTCGCACTCACTCACTCAGTCAGTCAGTACTACACCCAAGCACAAGTCATACTAACGCAATTTTGTTGTTATCCTATGAAAAGAGGCTTGTCGTGTGTGTGCATTAAAATATAACTCATCTCATTTCTCTCTCTCTCTCTCTCTCTCACTCACCATATGTATATGTGTGTAAGCTGGCTCCTTTTTCCTACAGAAGTATAGTCACACTCTTGAAGAAGTTCAGTACACAAACATGCCAACTGCCATATATCATTGCTATTTGCTCTGTGAGCGACTACATACTACCTGCACGAGTTTCTCGCTCTAAACATTCTTTTCCAACATGAGAGAAGGAAGGAGCAGCAACATCAAGCAAACACTACAAATCAACAGTAATTTCCTCCTAGTGAATTCATACTCTTATGGCAAGTGAGAGAGGTGTAAATAGTTAGGTCTTATGACATAGATGTTTCCTCGCCATAAGAAACAGTGCACACTCACAGAGAAGACATTCTGCTCTTGAAAAAATTTGTCAGAAGACTCAGAGAACCACTCATCTCCCAAACGATAAAGTTTCTCCCTTCTTCTCTTGTATTTATTTCCCTGACGCAACTCCAAGTATCCATCCCAAATGTCCAACTTGGGCGAATTCTTTTCTCTAAAGGTTTTATTGTATTTAAGACAATTTTTACTCTTATTCCGCACAAAAATAACAGTCTGAAACCATTAGATACAAAGTAACACTTGAACTGGGCATTCTCAAGCTCGTCCCACATTAGTTTCATATACATGTATGTATGTAAGTACATACATGAACTACATGAAGAAACATCAACTTACTCCAAGTGGAATAGGGCTTGCTTGGTTGGAGTTCGGGCCATGACAGTATGGGAGTAGAAGATTTGGGTAGTACTTAAATGACATTATTGCAACACATAATTAAATACACACATATATCTATCTCCACATACCAACGGATACTTACTATATGTATCCAAAATTAAAAGTTTTATGATTTAACTAATTGATAAGCTTATAAAACCAGGAAAACTTATAATGTCCCCTTTCCTTCCCTCTTTCTTGATTGCACACACTAATCTTAGATTGGAATCTAAGGAATGCTTGAGGGAAGTTTTAAAAGAAGAGAGATAAGACAGAGAGGTAGGAAATAAAATAGCAGAATTAAAAAAAATTAAATTATCAATTTTCTTTGGCAAATACTTGAACGAAGGTACATGTGAGTGTGTGTGTAGGTAGTTTTTATTTACATGTTATACACCTAGTTAATTTCCATGTGTTCCTTCATATACTGCTGTCAATTGCTCAATTACCCCTTATGTATTTTAGTCATCTATATTAGGTCCGCGTGTGTACACAAGGGGTGGCAGCTCTTTTCTATCAATGGATGACGGCATGGTGGCAGGATAGAACTGAATACTAATTCTAGCCAGCTCATACTTTGATGAACATATTCATTTGTACATGTACATAAGTATTAAGTATACTTACATATAGAGATTATTCACAAGGTTAACAGCAAAAAGTGTAGTAACATACATATAGTTAACCCCGCTTTTTCATAAAAAGCTTTTAGTGCAAAAGTGCATGCCTACCTGCCTACCTTGCTGAATTAATAAAGGTCTTGCTACTAACAATAAGAGTTGTGTGTATGAGTAATACTCAAGACGACAAGACGTACATGCATGTACCAAGTTTCAAGATAAAGAGGAGCATTCAATTTATTTATTTTTTCCTTCAAAAAAGGCTTTCCGTAAATGCCAACACACTACAAAGGATGTAACTTGTGAAGTTAACTTGTAAAACTTGGTGATTCATGCAACGTTCCCATCCAGTCCACGTTGGTTGGGTGTGTATGTCATTTCATAAATATTGGGAAACTGAAAACTGAATGTGAGATGTTGTATCAGAAAGTAAGCGGTACATAAATTACGATTTAATTTTGAAGCACGAGCCAAAGATCGACAGTTGGGTCAGGGGTAATGCCTACTAATAGCCAAAAGTGAGCTACGAAAGAATGCATTATGTATATAGCTTCTAAATCTAAATGTGATAGAATTTTTTTAGTACTAATTCATCCTTAATAATTTTTTCCCCGTAGTGCGGTTACCTTAAAACCGCCTTGCCACCTTGGAACGACAAACGTAGTCTAAAATCAGTAAATTTGAGTAAATAATTGAGAAATTTGACGCTACGCAATGTCTTTGGTTTTCATATGTCATTATTTCAATTGAAAGTCATCACCAGCCATAAAAGATAATGAGGGAGCCAAAAACAGGAAATCAATACAAAAGGAACTCTTTCCATGAAGACAATTTGTTTTCCTTTTTTTTTTTTTGTGGGATTATCGTCGGCTGTTCAAAGTTCTCTTTTTGGACTATTTGGATATGTAACCAAGCTGAGTTTTGTTTGTAGTTAACTGCTAAAGAGAAAATTGATTCTGTTCCAGGAAAACGTGACGCAAGCAGAGTATGATAGCTACTTCTGCTACTACTGTACTACTACTATTACTACTACTTCTAGCTACAGACTATAGATAATGCAGAAGTGATGCCACGAGCTTTGTTGAATGCTAAAATTCTTCCGAAAATACATCAACGTTGCAGACTTGAGGATCATAATCCATGAAAATCAGAAGGATGAGTGGCAATGAGATATGTTTGTGTACTTATATCTACTTGTTGTTATAAGTTCTCTCTCACATATTTCCTTTGCGAATAACAGAGAATGCATTTATATATACAAAAAAAAACCAACTTTGAAATATAATTTGTGTTGGCTCCGGTTCCATCGCTTTATTCTATTAATATCACTTTACGCATAAAAAAACGCAGAGAGGTTGAATTGGCTTTCTAATTTTATGTGCTCACTTGAATCAATGCATATATGTGCAAGTGAATTGAGATTTTCCTGTGCCGTCATCAACATCTCGCCAACAAACTGTTTTCGTATTGACACAACATCTTAATATAGAGTGGGATTTTATGCTCCGATGTGTATCTTACATGTTCACACAAGGCAATTTTATGTATGAGTTGCTCAGTACAAATCGAGACCTGAATCGGTCGTACTTGTTCTACACTGAAGACAGAAATAGAGAACATGGTTTTAATAGCAACGATAAGTAATGAAGTTGTTGATACAACATAACGCTCCCATAGATATAGAGGATGCGTGCGTGTGGTGATGTAGTAGTAATAGAGGATGATGTGGGTATCTGTGGAAGTCCCTACAATTTTAGACAGTACGTTGGCACTTTAACGCACAAGCAGGGCTCCTCACTATGAGATCACTAGATTACCAGCAAAATGGTTCCGGGAAAGGAATTTATACGAAAATAAAGAAGTAAGTGCACATTCTTAAACGAAAATAGCAACAAATGAAACCAGAGTTTGACTGCTTTTCTTCTTTCCATACAGTATAGCTTGGCGCAACTGCGTATAAGTCTGCCATGAGCTGCCAACATGATCTTGCTCTAACAAGTCAGAGATGATCATCATTGACAGGAACTATACCTGCCCGCTACTTCATTGGTATATAAGTACACGGTATTTTTCTCATGATCACGACGCCACGAGCTCTTCCTTTATATAAGTACACAAAAGCATGCATCCGACAAGGAAAATCCACCGAGTAATAGTACCTCTGGTGAGCAACACACATCTGTTTGTTTGCATTTTGGTCTTGGTGATGAATCAAGTAAGAAAATATGTGAGGACTTACCGAACTGAATGAAATCCGAAACAGTCTTTTCTCGCCGTAGCGAGGAATTACAGCTCTCATCATAGAGGACGACGAGAACATCCAGAAGTGTCTCAATGCTAAAGCACTGATGGCCAGATCGAAGTGGCCCATTGAGAAAGAGTGTTTCCAACTCTTTGAGCCGGTTTTCCGCATCTCCCATACCTCCGAACTGAATATACTGGCAACTCAAACTGACTGTGATTTAACTTCCCGGAACCCTCCACACACTAAAGATTTCTTCACCTGGACCAGAGCAAGATTTACCACATTTGGAACATTACTACTGCCATGCACAATATCTGTCCAGACTCGAACGGAACAGAAATTACTATGACTGGAAATCACGAACACTGGAACACCATCAACCGTTTTCAGGACAGATGGCCCAATGGCCATTTCAAATCAAAAGTCACACTTCCATCCACACAAATTCACCACAGCACGAGTCTCTTGTCTTCATACAAAATACAACCATTACAGTTGACAGATGAGTACCATAGCACACTCTTCTCTCTCACTCTCTAAACACAAGAAAAAAAAAGTACAGTTAGCGTTGTTAACACACATTACATTGCAATGATAAAAGTATATAAGTACAATAATTATAAGTATGCAAACACACGGCAGAATCCCAACCGTAATCAAAACAGAGTTCTGCTTCGGTCATCAAGTCTATATTTGTTTTTACCTACCGCTCGTCTGCACTGCAGAGCTATAATATCAACAAAAACTATATTTCCCACTCGTTCAGACTCAATTCTTAAATTACGCACTATTTCCTCCCAACAAAGTTACAGGCATCCGAGTCTTTGGCCTTTTTTAAATATTCTCCGAGTAGGTTCAACCAAGGTGGGGCAGAGTCAGCTGCCTGTACAGTCTGCCTTTTTTGCCTTGTCCCTATATAGTCTATCTCCCCGTCTACCCTAACTCATTCCCTGAATCTGGATGACAAGCAGAAGTTCCCAGTCATTCTTTTTTCCACAACTAACTCCAGCTAATTATTCCCTCATTCCTTATAATTTTACTTGACAATTATCTCCACTCCAGCTAACTGTCTAACTTCAAACAATACAGTTCAAACCCTATCTAACAGCATAATCAAAATATCCTCCCCCATGTTACTGCCACCACCACTGCCATTCTACAATTCCACCGATCCCCATTGGAGTACAATTCCCAAAGATCAAAAAACAAACTCAAATACACCCACATATAAATGCACTCCAGGTAATTCCCACAAACTGTACACATACACACATTAACGCACCCCACAGAAGGAAAAAAAAACAAAACAAACACTCAGTTTCCAACTTGTGCATAAACTTGAACACACCAACTAATAAACCCAACAGAAATAAATCTCTCTAATCCATTCATCAATTCCCACCGCACCGAGCCCTGGAACCTGATTTCCTCCAAGAAATTAAATCACGTCAACCCCAAACTCACAACCGCACACATATAATTACCCATTCACGCACAAACAAACGACAAACTATATATATATATATACAATTTGATAAAAAAAAAATAAACAAGTAACTACTTCTCTATAATTCACACGCTCAATAAAAATTCTTGATAATGATACTCACTCACTCCACCAACACTCCTAATACCCTCAAACTTACTTTACTACAAATTCAAGATATTTGACAACTGCACCTTCTCTCAGATAAACCTCAACAAGATGATCCAAGTAAAAAAAAAAGTTCACATATCAAATAGGAGAGCCACTATAGAAAGGGAAAGTTCTATGTATATATAAAAATCTCATAGAAAAATGTGCAACTTTATTTGCAACAACTTTATTTTTTCTCAATTCTCCTCCTTCACAATATACAAGTCCTTAAATGAGTCTCAAGCCGTAAAAAAATCCAGGATCATCACACAAAAACACACACACACACACACACGCACACACTCGATACAGTCTCAATGTTACAAGTCCTGTAATATATATATATATATATAAGTATATATACTTAAAAAAAAAGTACACAAGTAATTTTAAGGAAGAGTGTGTCTCTACCACACCAGTTATGTTTACGTACTGAAGACGAAGACGATGCGCTTGATCACTGTCAGTAGTGCAACCAACACTGACAAGAATAACTCCCAGACCTGAACACGACCAAGAGAAGTTGAAGAATCAGGAGGAAGGAATTGCAATAATAAACTCTGGCATGAGAGGAAAAAAAAATTATGATGTCTCAAAGGAGCTACAGCGACTTCCGACGATGCAGCTGGGCAACCGGTCCACCAACCAAAGTTCCTCAGAGCCGACTGAAATCCTTGCTCCTTGAATATTATTGAAAAATCGAAGGAGGTTCAGAGACTCACAAGAGGCGGTCTTCATCCGCTTCCAAAAACTTATTGCCAAAGGGATCTCACATCAGCTTTATAAACACGAGTGTATGCATGCTCACGAGCTCACATATATCGGAGGGGGGTACCGTGGTACCGTGACCGTCAGCGGTCCACTGTATCTCTATAATGTCAGTTCAAGCTAAAGCACTATAACACTCTTATTTTTATGTATGTAAGTAAAGCAATGATATAGTTATATTCGAGTGTTTTTATATAAATGTTTATATATATATAGTAAAGGTGTGTGTATATATCAGAAGCACTCGTACTATTATATAGGTTGGACACTTATATTACTTATTGAGTAGTACTTCAGTACAGTCTGCTACTTGGGAGACAACTGAAAGGGGTGCTGCACATGTTGGACTCAGGAATGACAACAACATTGGATCCCCTCAAGATCCCCTATAGGTTCCCAGAGGTACCATAGGACTGGGCGGAGCTTCCCTGCTGCCTCCGTAATATTAACGCACACTTAATACAAACGTATATACAGCAAGGGATAGGACACGTGGTGTGGGATCTGTCACGTGAGTAAACATCAGCTGTGACGCAGTGGCAATATCAACATCTCCCTTTTAAAAGTTATGGGCTCTGCAACAGTTTTTGTATAACTTTGGTGTAATTAATAGTTATATGCTGTAGATTAAACTGTGAGTTATAGTTTGAGTTATTGTGGGGTGAGTGTGAGTGGGAACGGGACTTTAATATTTAGTAGGGAATTTGTACATAGGGACGACTAATATAGGAAGGAGTTTGGAAGAGATTTGATTTAAACAGACAGAGAATATGAAGTATTATGAAAGCTTAAAATTGGTTAAGTGGGGAGCTCAACTAACAGTGGACTTTAGTTTGGTAGTGAAAGTGGTGGAAATAGGTTGTGGAATTATTTAGTGTGTGAGAAGGTTTTGGTGGTTGAGGTGCAAGTGGGAACTCGAATGGTGAATTAGGGGACTGGTAGGGAGATAGTGGTAATTAGTTGAATTAAGAATAAGTAATATTTGAAGGGTTAAAATAATAATTATTGTTGAAATTATTAATTGTTATTGTTGGATTGGGGAAGTGGAGTGGAGAGCGGAGCTGGGGCTGGGGCTGTGACAGTGTGACTGAGGTTGTATTTGGATTCTTTGGAAGTGTCAAAGATGCCCGGGTACCTTGTGGGTCAACTTTTGGGACTCCCGTCCTACCGGGAGAAGACGACGACGCTGGTGGTCTCGGCTCAGGACACTTTGTACAAGGCAATTGTCACTTTGCTGACCGTGACGGCAATTATATGGATGTCAATCTTCTTCTATGCGACTTTCTACTACTCATATATGCCAGCTATTTCCCATGCAAGACCTGTGCATCTTCAGTTTAGGTAAATGGGAATTTTGAGGATTTTTATGTTTTTTTGGGGGATTGTGTTTGGAATTTGGAATGAGGGGGTTTGGATGCAGGATGGTTTATAAAGTAATATGCGGAATTTTTATTTTTATACGTGAGGATTTTGTTTTTGGAGCGGATTGGTTTACTTGAATTTTAGGTCGAAGTGGAATGGTGTGTCGTTATAGTCGTGGGGTTTTGGTGTTGGTGACGGTGACCCTGCTGATTCGTGGGATTTTGTTGTCGTCGAGGGTTGCTTTAAGTTTGATGGGAGTTACGTAAATTGAATTGCGATATTGGGGAATTTCTGGGTTGTCTTACACAATGGAAACGGAGTAGTGGCAGAGGAATTTGGTGTAAGAAATGACATCTGAGGTCGAGTAGAAGAGTCAAGCTTGAATAGATTAATGTAGTTATAGTTGGCAGGGAGTCAATGGGCACGAGTATGGTTATCGTATGATACTTGGTTGAATTGCGAACTACAAAGTGTAAAGGCCAAGGTGCATTGATTAATTGCCGTGTGTTGGCCAAGAGCGTCGATGTGAGCTCCGTGGTGTTAAACTTTGGGAGAGCTATGTCTGACGCAAATGTAGATTTTTGTGCTTACAGTTTTTACTTAGGGACTTTCCATGTTTTTTTTTTGTGGGTATTTATTGGATGGTTGTGCTTTCAGTAGTAATTAAGGTATTTATTTTTCCTAATTTACGATGAGGGGCTTGATGCTTTTGCCTGAGAGGTTACAGTTTGAAGTAGATTTTGTACATCACGGAACGGAAGAGGTTGAATTATTTTTGGAAAATAAGCAGTGCATGAGAGGAACCTTGTGTATTTGCCATTTGCGTTTTATTTCCCAGTTTAATTTTCTCCTCGGAAAATGTATGTTTAATTTTAGATGTCCTTGAAAGAGCTGTTCACTCTTGAGGCAGTAACTCTGTTTTAACTGCGTTTACATGTTCCGATTCTGTGTGATTGGCATATCTTTAAGTATTTACTCGGGTTCTGTGTTTTTGATGTGGCTGAGGACTATATCTCAACGTTACATTGCAGAGCTACATGTAGATTGTAATTGTGTGAGTAAGCCTGGAAGGAATTACATTCGGTTGTAAGTTTCTTTTTAGCGAGATCAAGATTTTCCTGGAACTCGTTTCCGGAAGGACAGGAAGTATGTATACCAACAATGGAAAATCGAATAAGCATAAATGTAGTTGTATGATTGCACGTAACTGAACTACGAAAAATGCATGGTGCGCTTTTATCTTTTGTACGATTTATGATAGATTTATATAAACTTACGCTAGCTGTAACGTAGGTTTGTCTCTGTTGTTTCCAGTTTGAGATGATTTTACATAAAATCCTGTTAACTCACAATATCTTTTTGAATGCTTTTTAGCCGGTCTTGTGAGAAAAGGAATCATGAAGGAATGTGTACCTTTCCTACAGCGAACGTAACACTTACGAAGAGGCAGCAACTTTTAATGGTTGGACAGCCTTACCGAATTTTGTTAGAAATGGAGATGCCCGAATCTCCATCAAATCAGAATTTGGGGATGTTTATGGTGTGTTTGGATTTAAACGATAAAGAAGGAGTCAATATTGATCACGCTTGTCGGTCAGCTATGCTTCATTACAAATCCTATCTACACCATGCGATTTATACACTGTTTTTCTCACCGTTTCTTTTGTCCGGTTCATCCGAAGAAAAACAGATTGTTCAAGTTGAGCTGTTCACCGGTTTTGAAGAAGATCCCGTAAGTCCTTAATTCTTCCAAATATTTTCTTGTCTTGGTGTATTTTGATGATAATTAATAATTAGAAATATTTTTTATTAGAATCGGCCTATTACCGAGGCTGTGATTGAGATCCAGAGTCATCATGTTGAGATCTACAAAACAAGCCTTCAAATACATGCACATTTCACTGGATTGAGATACGTAATGTTTCATTGGCCATTCGTGTCTGCCGTCGTTGGAATCACAACAAACTTATTTTTTCTGTCCATTATCGCATTCTTGTCTTGGTTCAAGTTTTTCAGTCCTAAACAAGTTACTTATCCGGTTGGATATGACTCTAACCAAGCCAAGAGTTTGGAAGAACGAAGAGCTCTAGCTAAACAGCGCCTTATGAAAGAACGTGAGTAAATTTGCTGGTCTTGTTTTAAACGATTGTGTGATTGGTGTTTTAAAATAGATTCAAAAAAGTTCTTTGAAAATAACAGTTTCATGAATTTATATTAATGGAATATTTGACAGGTGGCAAGCTATTAAACCAAAGAGCTGTAGTACCATCAGAAATTCCTTCTCATGTTGCTACAAATAAGGATGATCTGGATAACGCTTCCCCAGATGCATCAGCGGTTCAGTCTAAATTATCTACTGCCTACGTAGAATCTACAAAAGTATTAAGCGAGCACAACACGAATGAAAGTGATTCAGACAGCATTCCGTTGAAGGATACACCAATGAAGGAGTCAGATCGTAAATCGGATGACGAGTTTGTGGTTGTTCCGGATGATATACCCAGACAGCCGATTGTGACAGAGTTAGAAAGTGAAACCTCGTCTCAGGACCAGGATTTTGAAAAGGAGCACGAGGACAAGAAACTCATAGAATCTGATGAAGATGATAAGGAGAATAATCCAAAAGTTGTTGAAAGTTGTGAAACGGAGTCGGATTCACAGCAGTCTGCTTTGCGACGAAGGGGTTCTTCCTCTAAGACATCAAAATAATTAATATTGCTGAAAATGAGATTACTTTGTATCAGCGTAATTTTGTAGACTTTAAGTGAAATTTTGTACATGTTCTCTCAAAAATTTCGGTATATCGCGTTTCGTAATATTAACTTGACTTACGAGTCTTTGATGGCAGTTCCTTGTATTGTTACTTGCTCTCTTGTCAATCAATACATAAGAAAATTCATGGAAAAATTGCTTTGGTTCGTTGTTAGGGATCAATTTTATCCGTTTTACACCTGGTAGAAATTCACTAGACGCGTAAGCGATTCTATGAACTAATTTATTGTGTGTAGCTAATTAATTAAATTCGTCGCAAACGTAAAGTCTTGCCAAAAACTTTATTTGAAGTTAAGAATTTGCCATCCGTGGGTATTTTAGTTCAATATGCGTGTATAGCCATATTCTTGTTTTCGTCTCGTTAAAATTTAAAGGAAAGAATATATTATCATGCATTTAAAAACTAATGTTTGAATGCAATAGTTTTAGCGACTTGTGATTTGGAAGCTTCACTGGATTTACGACTATTGTTGTCTAGTGCTGGCGTTTTCCTATTTATACATTATTAACATATACTGTTACCGTTACCAATGTATTAGTTTGTATGAGTTGTCGTTTGTATTTACCACTGTTGAATTTGGAAAAGCATCGTAAGTCGGTTTCGATTTTTGTTAGTAAATATTATGATGAATCAGATTGAACGCTGATATTTGTTGTATTTACCTAAATATTTAGTATACCGTCGTTTGAAATAAGGTCAGTGCATTGCATTCCTGTGTACGCAGCACGCTTTAAGGTGGTATCGCAGCATTTCTAGATTATTTAACGGTTTGGAAAGTTTGATATTTAAACGTCCTACCTTCCCAGCACATGGAGAAGATAAGATTAATGAAATCATGTTTAATAATAACTTAAAACAAACTACACCTACTTTTAGCATTACAGATCGTATCTACTTAAGGTGTCAAAGTCACACACAAATGAATGATAAAGACTAAATATTATTTTATCGTAATTGCTATGTTGTATGTTGCAGGAAGTTCCATGATTTTTTTACAGTTGTGTTGTGATCTAAAGTTTTAATTGCGGTGTCCCAATCACTATTAACTAATATTGTTATTGCAGCATAGCAGTACTAGTCAATGTTACTGTACAAGTTTGTCTGGACTAGACAACATAACCGTTGCACTACCTAGTGCGTAGATATGCTGTTCAGCGCTACTTGTGGTGATACAAGGTATTTTATTTTTGCTCGAGAAAACTTAGTGAACAAAGTACACTTAATTTAGTATCTGAAAATGTTAGAAAATCTCGCTTAAATTAGTTTGCTCAATATCAGATAAATGTATCCGGTTCCTGGGATATTATCAGAACGCTTGCCGTTGTCGTGAAGAATTATTATTGTTGGTGGCAATTATCTTATATGACATTAATAAAACCTGTTGACACAGAATATTTCAAATTTTTATTTATTGTCTTTTTTGTAAAAATCATCGAAAAAGAGATAAATAACGTTAAGCGATTATGCCCATAGCTGTCCATATTGCTCATGTATTTAATTTTAGCGTGATTTTATTCAAGCACTAATTAATATTGTATTTATTGAACTCTTGAGTGACTCAAGTTGAGTCGTTGCAAGTTGCAAACGAGGCTTCAAAAAGATTTGTTCCATCCGAATTTTGTAAACGGCCGAAAACAACCCAGAACCAGAATATTTATTCAATTCAATTCAAATACATCTTTATTAAACAGCAAAATAACGATAACACGTACTTACTGAGGAAGGGACGAGTTTAAAGTAAGTAAAGGTAAAGAATATGGAATAGCGTCATTAATTCCATCCTTATTAAGTAGTTCATTTTCTGCGCTTATTACTCTGTCTAAAAATATATCAGCAGAGTTGCTATTTTGTTCTACTTTCACGAAACCTTTCTTCAATGATTATGCTTACCTGAAAATATTTCCTATGTACTAAATAAGATATTGTCTAGTTTGGCATCAATTTTATTTCTGCAATTTTTTTGTTTTCCAATGAAACTCCGTATGAAAGCAACGCGTTTGAACTTGCTGCAAAATGTTCCTATCCTAGGTTGAAGTGTGGTTTGTTGATCATCAAAAGAGAAAGAAAATGAGCGATAAGCAAGGACGTAAAACTACTGATCGAGCAGGAGGAACTCAAAACGAAGGTGCAAATTCAAATCTCACTCCATTTCAAACCATTTGGGGAGAATATGTCCACAGAGTGAAAGTTCATGAGCTCCTCAGATGTCTGGAGGTCGAACAGAAGAAACTTCGTGTATTACGGGAGAATCTAAATATTAGAGATATAAAAGCAGACAAAAATGTAGACAAAAGTAGAGATGCCACAGCTATGGAGAATCGCGTGGTTTTTCAACATCCACTTGAAGAGGAAGAAAAATCTTCTGAGCTTATAGGAGATGAAATTCGTTTGAACAAGACTGAACAAAACTATGTTTCAAAGTCTGTCATAAGACTTTTTGATATCAATCAGTCAATAACAAATGAACAATTTGAACGCATTATGGAGCTATGTAAGGTACATTCTTGGCCAACCAGAATATTTCTTTCTCGCTAATAATTTATTCAAATTATGCATTCAGTTTATTTTTTGCCATTCATGCTTTTATTATTCTATAATCAAAAGTATTTATTGATGTATGCAATATAATTTAAAAAGGATGATCAAGAACGAAGACAGCTGCAAGAAGCTTATCAAGAAAAGCGTGCCAGAGAAAAATACCTCCATAATGCTTCAGAGGTAATTTTAGCTGAATGATTTACAGTTGGGTATGAATCAAACTACACCAGCCTACGTAGCATGTCTTAGATATTGTAGTAAGCAACTATTGTAAATATTTTCAGGATCGACGAATGCTCTACAATTTTCTAAACAGGTAAATAAAATAGTTCAAAAAATTAAATAACAGTTGAGATAGTGCAAGAAACGGTAATTGTGAAATTTGATAACAGTCTCTGATATTTCTTCAGTTCCCCCATGCAGATGTTTATGCTCATTGTTATTTTCCTGAGCACGATTGTACTGTTTATGCTGAGCTTTGAAAAGGTGAATAATTTCTACTGTGAGTACTGGTTTATGTCTTTAAGTGTTTTCATGATATACATATTCAGGCATTAGCCTTTATATTATTTCCCTTTCATTTCCCTTAGATTATTTTATTTCAAAATTATTAATTATTTTATCTCCAGAAATAACTTCTTTTACAGCGTATGGTCTCATCGTCCTGGATTCAATAATTATGGCGGTTTTTATGGTGGAAGCTGGATTAAAAATGTACATTTACAAAGATGATTACTTCAGGAGTCCTGCGAACTGTTTGGATCTAACTATTATTGTAACACACTTCATAGAAATTTTGATTGCCCTGGTCACCGACACCCTAGGAATGAGCGTTGATCTGAGTTCGCAACCATTTTTCAAATTCCTTAAATCCTTGAGGGCCCTTCGGGTTCTACGTGCCATTAAATTCTTGCCAAGACTTCAAGTCATAATATCAACAATAATACAGTCTCTCATGTCCATTAGCTCCATTGCTGCCCTCATGCTCTTATTCATGTGTAAGAATAATATAGAAGCTGGAAAATATACATTTACTTACGTCATTTTAATAGCGACAAAGATTTGTACTGCTTTGGATTAATTTTGTTCTCAGTCTACTTTTAACTGTACTTCTGCTCAATCATCAAAAATATTATTGCCAGTTGTGTTTGCCGTCGTTGGGAGGGAGCTATTTCGCGAAGACGATGAGAAACGATTTGGTAATTTTGTGAAGACATCATTGACATTATTCCAGTTACTTACACTGGACGACTGGGGAGATATTTTGGAGGATCAAGATGATAATAAAAGAATTGGCATGTTTATCTACCTCTTCCTCTACATTGTTTGCGAATACTTCGTATTTCTAAAGTACACTGAAATTAATACTTTACAGTAGCTAATCACATTCTAAACCTCTGTCAAATATGGAAAATACAGTACAGTCTAGTTGGAAGGGATTCGCACGGGATCAAAGAGTTTAGAATGATATAAAAGTTATTCCTAGTAAGATTTCTGTCCCTTTTAAAAACTGTTCTTAGTAAAATGTTTATCTCACATAAAAACTACCTTTTAAAAGATTTTATTCCTTAGAAATAGTGTTTGAACAAAATGTAAAGGACATGCGAGTATGTCCCTTGTGATCGATTTACCCTATAAACCAATGCCGTATAACTAGATCTTGCCATTATTCCTATATAAAATGAATTTTGCTCTTCTTGCTGCATCAAAGTCAGATTGGCTTTACGGAGAGTTTTCTGAATGTTAATATATTTTCAAGGACCATTAGTTTTCACTTTCAAATTTATTTGCATTATTTATATATTATATAAATATATAATAAATAAATATATATTATATAAATATAAAATTAGTTTTAAAAAGAATACTTTACTGTAAATACATATGTACATCTTATGTAATAATAAATGATAATAAATGTAATAATGTATTGGAATGTTTCTAGCCTTTTTGTTGCTGTCTTGGTGGATAATTTTCAGATGTCGATTGAAGCTTCCCAAACAGTGGTGGATGTGAATGCAGAGGAACAAAATTGGAATGACAGACTGGAGGAACTACTTGACGGCAAACACCACGATAATGAAGGTAATATATAAACTTACAATGTCATTTTTTGTATTTATTAATTTAATCTGACATTTTAACTCATCCATTATTTACTATTTAGCTCTACATTCAAGGCATACACAGCCAATTAATGAACTTACTATTCACGACTACATGAAAGTTGGAAAGGACACTCGGTGAGTAATAAGGAACATTACGACTTGTAATTATACAAGCAGGCATGTAGTTCTAAAGTTACAGAACCCATTTTTATGTAACTACAGCGAAGCTGCCCTTTTAGCACAAAATTTAAAGAAACTCGCTGCAATTGATTTCCAATACTTCGTTTGGACTCGAAGAATGAGATTGGCAAGTATTGTTTTGGAAGTTGCCACAGCAGAGAGAGTAAAAAAATAAGTCATACAAACAGCGACATTTATCTCTGAAAGAGTTGAGCCAAGCATAGCGATAAGAACGGGTGAAATAATAATTCAAATATTTCCTTCATAGGGAACAACTGTGGGACAAGTAAATGCAGAAATTCCTCCGGTTGACAAAATTGAACCCGATCATCCAGATCCAAGTGAAATGCCTTTGAAACCGAAAATGGTTCCAAAGAAGCCAGATGACATGATGGAATCCAATTTCAAACTGAAAGCCAAAGAGCATAAAAAGAAAAGACATAGTACCTTCGAAGCTGAGAAAGCGACAAATGGTCTGAAGAAATTAAAAGCAAAGGAAGCGAAAAGCAAAAAAACACGGAAACAGGGGAAAGGTGAAGCGCCTAAACAGACACCACAGGAAAAGAGAAAGCAGGAGAAAGCTACTCAGAAAAAGAAAACGTCTTAGCCGAAATAGCCATCTGTAGAAATTAGATATAAAATGGCAACATAGAGATAGAGATTTAGGTTCTAGTCCTTTGACTTAAATACACAGTGAATGTGTACAGATATGTATTTTTGTATTTATTTTTAATGCCTTTGCATAAATAACCTTGTGTAAATGTATTTTTGTACGCTGCATTGAAGTATGTGTTTTTACAAAGATTCATTTTATTACTAGTACTAATAATTGTCATGGTTAATCACATTTATACCAATTTAATCAAACCATGCAACTTTGCATGGTTTTGCTTAACCATAATTTTGTAGCATAATAATAATATTATTATCCCCGTGGTTTAACGACGATAGAGAGAAAGAAATAATTTATTTCACTGATACCACAATGGTATTTGCCTTACGACACAGAATAAAAAATATAATGATTTCAAACATTTTTTGTTACAGAGAAATATTTGTTACAAACTTGGATATCCTACCTACTAAGTTGAAAGAGTGGGCCGTCGTCGTCATCGTCTTGGTGTAATACGAATTTGAGATTCAAATTTCCGCGCGCAAAATTAAATTAAAACATCATGTTACCGTACGTTAGTCTACACTTTTACTAGGGTTGTGAAGCTATAGCTATTGCGTACAACTATGAAACGCGTCTTTTCCTAGAATCAAAGCGTTCATTAAAAAACATTTGTGGCCAGTTCTAATAATTTTAGTAAAGTTGTCCAGCATAATGCATATTAACTAAGATAATTTCAAAACAAGGCTGGCTGACTAACATTTGGTCTGCTTAAATGGTTTAAAAGCACCATATCGTTAGCTAAATTCTAGGAAGTATAATTTTCATTGGAGATCCCATTTAAAAAGCATAGGTTACGAAATGAAATCATTTAACATTTATCCAACAATTATTTATGTATGGCCTTTATTAATCACAACATTTAACTATTTTAGAAAACAATTATGCCGCGCAACATCAGATTAACTTAAAAACAATTCTGAAATTTCTTTTTTGTCAACCGACCTGCAGGCATCCTAACGTAATTTTAAAAATTGCTGATCTGATATTGACCCAGAAGTGCGCTAACGTTGCTTTCACAAATTGTATACAGACACTCCAGCAATGAAATTACTACAAATATATATTTACAAAATGTTGTACTGTAACAGTAATTATTTAATATTAGGAAATTTCTAAAAATAGGCTACAAACACGGCAAATTGGATAGTTAAACTCATTTCATGTTAGGATTATTTAGCTATTTTGAGTTTTTTATATAATAATTCTATGTAATTACTGCAAAAAATAGAACTTCTAGGGTATTTGTATATAAAATATTATTATTGCATGCAAATTATTCCAATTTATTAAAATTCATGGCTGTCAGACATCCCATCCGCTTCGGCGGATGGCTTGATGCTAGTAAATATTAATTGTACAAAGTGATGAAATGCTATCCTATAAGATCCACGAATTGTGGTAACAACAACATCGTTTATAAGCTGCTTAGATAAATTAAATAGTTGTCTAAATTGTTCAAAATATAATAAAAAGAAAACTTGTATGCACTAAAAATGGTGCTTTTAAAAGCGTCTTACTCTAGTTATTACAAACTTTAGCATTCGTAATGCTTACTGACTTAGAATTTAGTAATGATGGACATCCATAATTATGTATTTAAAAATACATTATTATCACAAAGGTTTTCGTTAGCAGTTAACTCATTAATTGTTCATTAGCAGTTAAGTAGAATAATTTCTAGTTTATTGTGGTTAAAAAAGTAAACAACGATTATCACAAAATAGCCTTGCACAATACATGGAAAGTCATATTCAAAGCATACAAAGAAAATGGAGCGACTGAATAGTAATATTGCTTCTGCCTCGGGTTCTGAAAGAACATCCAGGCAACCAAAAGAATTAAATAGCTTGTCGTCGTGTAATTCCACGGCAAGTCATAAATAACCTTTTTTGTAATGAATTATTTCCTGATGCTTTATGTGTACATATTGTTAAACCGGACATTTGTACTTACACATGCATATAGAACATCAATTATACGGACGGGTACAATTTCAAAGAAGATCCCAGGTACAAAAATCTTTGCAGCAATAGGCGCAGAACTGTTACCTATCAATCATTTGCTCCTTTCAAAGAAGATCAGGTAAGTAAATGGGCTAATGAAGAAACTGACCGACTATTACATGTCTTGTTTTACTATTTGGTTTGGCACTGCATTGACACAGATAAAGGAAGAAATTGTTTTGACAGGACAGAGTACATAGTCAATTGAGCCAGCTCCTCGAGTATGACTTCCAACGGAGGACTCCGTTATTTCGAAAAAGCAGTAGCGTTGAAGACTTCGCAAAGGTTTAATTCACACACAATCATTTTAGAATATTATTGAATTATAAAATTTTTAACATGTTAATTGTAATGTTTCCAATTCTAACGTAGGCTTTTTCCAACCCCATGTGCATGTTTAAATGGTCATTGTGAGTCCAATTTCAAAGAAGTTACAAATTGACTGGAAAATTAGAATTAAATATGAAAATTAGAAAGTGAATTTGCAATCTGGAAACAATGTTCTAATTGATGATAATCCAAACTTGATTCAATGTATCGAAGTGAAACCAGTGAGCTGAACTCAAATATGCATGACGAGGATACAAATTATGCAAAGTTTGGCATAGAGCTTCTCTAAAATATTTATTATTATTCGTATGGCATAATTCATTACATTTTTATAATATTCTGTATACATAAGCAATTCATACTCGTAATTATTTTTATCACTTAAGTTTAGCAACGCTAAGATTTTGTCATCAATGGTTTCGCCCCATGTACAAATGGTGAGTATATTATCAATCAATGAAGCTGTGCTAAATAGATTTCTTACACTTCGCGTTCAATTGCCTGTCGAACCGTAAGCAAGGGTTTAAATTAATTGTAATTAGTGTGGTTATAATAACGGATACATTTACATATATATGTATTGATAATTACCTATAATAAAATTACATTATATATTTATATTTTCTCGTATTTATTCGATTTCGGATCCCGCAGTTAAAATTGGAATTTTTTTGTACAGAGAGTTGGAAGTACTGAAACATGATTTCGAAAAACGAGCTTCGATATTCTTAAAATTATTTTCACGCGTTTTTCGTACTTTTCGTACAACATCTTAAATAAAATATTAAAAACTTCCGAACTCACTTCTTCTGAACTCAGCAGCAATTTGACTAGGACTATACCTAAAACTTAACCATTACTTCCTAAAAAAATATTCTTTCTACCCCTCCGTCCTAGTGCCGTAAATCTTAAACCACTGATGTTTGCATTTTGTATCCTGTAGCTCCATACAATTTACAGAATACATTTATATGAACACAACTACCCACTTAAACAACAACTACGTTAAAATTTCTTTGTCAAGCAAATGAAAGGGATAGAAGTATGACTGAAAGTCAGATTGGTATAACATATCAATAACATCAGAATCAAATAAAATTAGATTTAAAACCATTGGAACTAAATCCTATTATTGATACGCAAAAATTGACCTTCAAAAATGCTTTTTAACAGTAAACCGTCACTAAAATTAAACACGATTAATAAAAATTAAATTTATTGACCGATTCAGCATAAGCTGATCGATTAATACTCGGCCTGTAACTTGGTAGCTTAAATCTACTTTTGTCATTATTAAAGAAGGAGTAAATTAATGATTACCAATAAAATAATAATAAAACTATCCGCAACTTACTGGTCCTCTGAAATCGCAACGCAACTTTGTAAGATCTAATTTCTGTATTATAGATTGGTCATGCTTTAAGCTAAAATGCTGGAAAACAAAAATATAATAATTATCTACATTTAGTTCAAAGGAATTTTTGAATCCAACTGAGGTATTACCGATGCCTATATGATAATCCTGTAACCATGAAAAATGTTACCATAACCTAAAACTGCCCCAAAGGAATCGAAAACGTAAAGAAAACACAAAAAATTCTACGCCAAAGGATCGTCGGTGTAGTCAAGAGCAGTTAGCAGTTCTGATCCATTTAGGAGTCTTGATGTTCCGTTTAATGGTGCATTAACTTCGCAATCTTGACGCGTAAGCTCATATAGTCCAGGTAGCTGCTGGGACATATCTAAGCCCCTTCTGGACGAGTTCCCAGGGTTCATAAGACTGCCTAGGTTGTTTCTCTAAAATGAACAGGCACAGAAATTTGTCACCAAAATAAATTCAACCAATCATCACCAAATTCCTATAACTTTACTTATCTAATTCTGGAAATTACCTTTCGGATATTTGGTGAAGGTTCTTTTCGAAGCATTCCACGTTGAATATCTTTATGAACTCCCAGTAATCCCATGTAGTTTTTCTCAGGTGGTTTCGTTCGATCCTCGACAGCAGAATTCCTCAACCAACTCATGATTTCTGTGACTTTATTACCCTGGCCAGTAGCAAGAAGTTGCTCCAAACATGATCTCAAATCAAGCTCCATTGAAGGTGAATTTTCAATCGGGTTTCCTCTACCAGCTCCAATTCTTCTCTCTTTGGTTTCAGCAGGCATGTTTATTTGGGATTTATTCGATTCAACATGGCGAGTAATTAAATTATGGCCATGTGTATCTAATAGCCGGTCCTTGTCAGTCCTCACAAACCAAGGACTTTCCCTCGTGGGAGACGTATGCGGAGGTAGCGTATACGAACGCATGGGCAGCGCAACATTCTCAGATAATCTTGCATTCTTAGCAAGTGGGGGTCCGGATCCGGAAGATGAACGATACATTTTCGACGATTCCATGCTGGCCGGAGTATTTTCACCTCTTGGAACAACGCAATCCCAGTTCCAAGGCAATGGTCCAGCTAGGCATGCATCTGATAATATGAATACGGACTTAAATAATTACCGAAACAGATGACGTAAATGTTATAGAAATTGAATAGCTGTTAATATATACCTCCTCCTTTCATGACTCCATCATATGTATCATTTGAATCTGATGAGACCATCAGATGACTTAATAGAGGATTACTTTGTTTTGCCTGCACGTTACTGACATATCCCACGGCCACGGCTGCATCATGCGTCTTCAATTTGACACCGGGAAGTTTTTTCGTATCCAATGATATTCGTCCGTTCGATGGGATATTTCTCTCTTCACTTAATTTAGTCTTTCGATCCGTGGTCGCTCTGAAAGATGCATACGTTCATTGTATATTTAAGTTTACTACCGAACTAGAAGACGTATAACGTCTTTCAAACAATATATAAGTACTATTTAATTTGACCCTTACATCGGATCTCCCGCCCAAATGAATTCGTTGGGATTGGAAGTTGGTACCACCGGAAATTTCCTACCATCTGGAAGTGTAACAAAAGCCCCGCTGAAGTCAGGTGGATTGACAGAATATCCCGGATCAGGCAAGTTGAAACTGGTAGGAGACGAATTCCTCGGTCCCGGATCGTTTAGCTGACCATCCATTAAAATTGCTCCACTGAAAGATTCTTCTTGCAGTGCTAAACCAATCAGACCTGGTAGCGGTGATCGAGAATCTTCATACCCACTAGTACTACTTGGGGACGGATTTAACTCGTACGACGAGCATGACATATTACTATCACTCCTTTCACTGTTATTACGCCGAGGTTTTAAAGGATTCGGTGACAGCTGAAACGGTGAGAGCAGCGATGATTTGGACCCAGGTGATGATACCATTGGAGGATCTGAATTCAAAAACAACGGTGAGTTTGTATTCAACGAGACTGACGATTCCCCAGGGGTTTCAGATTCGTCTGAATCAACGTCTGGAGTCGCTGGCGATGCAGAAGGAGGCATTTCCAACTGAGGCAAATCATCAAAGTTGACATCGATTTCGTATCCATTGTACGAAAAAGGTACATTGGCTGCTTCCAGTTCCTTAAGCAAATTATCCAAAAGTGGTATCTGTTGGTCCAATGGTACACACGCATCTCCAGCTGTTGGTGCAAGATGCTCCAAATCTTCGGGCTCTTCATTGCTCACTGTAACATGAATTATTATGTTACTAACTTCACTCAGCTCGTCTTTAAAGTTTCTGTGAAACGAACTTACCAATCAATGTGCTATCATTGTCCAGAGGCATGAGAAAACCTGAATCCATATCATCGGTTCGAGGAGCAATAACAGTTTTGGTACTGGTGATGGGCTTGCTTTCTTGAATAATTTCTGGCACGACATTCTCCTTGTCCGAATATTTAACCTCTGTTTTATCCATTTCTGATCTGGTAGGCACAAAGGGTACCTTTTTGAATTCTGGCACCACACTTTTGATAGGCTTGCAAATAGTTCGTTCCTTTTGTACAGACGACATAATTTCTTCCTCATTTTCGATACCACTGTTAATTTTAAGATAATCGGATTAGTTCCTTTGGTGCTCATCTAGTATATAAATGAACGTACTGAAAGGATGTAATGACTATCCAAAAATAGTTATATCGTGGTCGGCTACATTCCATCCAAACGTACTTTATAACTCTTGCATAGAATTAATTCTTGCATCACCCAGTTAATTCAATAATATAATTATTGTAATAAGCTGTGGTAACGGAGAGTGGAATAATCAATACCGGTTAAATCGGAAAAGCTGTGTAGAAGCACTGTGAAAACCTTAAGACGCCAGTAGTACATCAAATAAGGTTTTTACCATACAACGACACTGTTTTAGTGCCAAGCTGGGTTATGTCAAGTAACGATAGGTTATTATATTACTAGGTCAAGATGGGTTACACCAAGTCAAGATACGTTATTTCAAACATTTCTTAGGAGCGGTTGCCTCTACAAGTAGGAGGGAATATATCCGGCGGGATCGTCTCGTTACTCATGTATTAACTATTAGAAATGCAAATTTGCTTCATACGTACCTTGTAACAAAATTAAGACACACAATTGAGTTTGGTTTCGAGCCGTTGCTAGATTGCATCAAAGTAGCTTGTGTAACCACCCATACCCATCCACCATGCTTGGCCAAAAACCGGTAGCGCTCGGTTATACTTTGTCCTTTTGCATACACTACAAAAATAACACGATCATGATATCATTTGCAGCAAGATCAACGTTCGAGAAACTCCTCTAAAAAAGACATCCTCCTTACATGATTTGAAAGCCCTAGCAAGAGCTTGCCCATCCAACGCGTGATGAAATTCAAAAACGGATTTTCCGATTAAATCAGTTGGGCTGTAACCAAGGAATGATTTAATGCTATCATCCACATATTCACATTTCATGTCTGGACTATGCCTGGTTAGAAATGTTTGTTTGTTCAATGGGATGTCCACATCAGATGGATGAAGCAAAGGCTCTCCTATACCCACAAACCAACGTCCTTCGGGGTCTTTAGCGTTTCCCATGAACATTCGACCACTAAAATCAATCACCTGTTGGAACAATTTTAGCATTTTTACTCATCAAAATACACATGAGAGACCATCACACAAGGTTGGAGTGATGAAAACTGTGTAATTTAACTTTATAGGTGCAATCTTTGCCCACATGTAGGTGATTTTATTGTTAATATGCATATCAAGCAACAAATAACTTTACGATCTTGTTATTTTTACAACAACAACGATACAAAATATATTCGAATAGTAACTTCAGACCGACTGACAAGCACTGGAATAGTGGTGAGTAATCTTATCATTGAATAAAGTAGTATCTTATAGCTTACTTTGTAACTAGCAGCACGAAGATGAACATTGCGACCGCGAGCAGTGATTGTACATTTCATTCTAAACGAGCTTGACCGGCTGCACCAATCGTCCTCGCCTGCTTCTTTTTTATTTACCACCAGTAGTTCCTTTATATCTCCATGGTCGCAGGGGTGACTGAAGTCATAAATACTCAATCCCATTACTTCCACCTACAATCGAATACCATTAGGTTAAAGCAGACACGTAATAAAGTACATATCTAAATTCCTTCCTATTTATATGATGCTAAACTTCCAAAATAACTAAGAAAGAATATCCTGTGAAATTAAACTTCTAGTTCACAAATGAAAAATGAAAAAAGCATCAGACCTGGGAAAGACCCAAGTGAGTTGTAATGCTATCGGAAGCATATATTATGTCCCCTTCAGTGGATAAAACAAGTAAGAAGCCACCCATAGCATTGTTTAGCATTGAGACTATTTCCATCTCAGAATCACTTTCGTACTCATCTGTTGGACTTGGTCCACTGTCCGTATCGGAAAGAACTGTCAGATTTAATAATCAAAAAGTTACATGAGGGTAAAGGTAGACAAATCAGAATAATTCAGCGCTAAAGCATAAAAAATGTATGCTGTAATCAAAGTATACACTTTTAGTTAAGTTTGGATATACACTGTACACCTCTAAAACCAATCACTACTAAAGTCAGATTTCGAAATATCGGGTTTATAAGACGGGAGGAGGTGGTCGCAAGAAAAACAAGGGTACACTCACCCCTCTGCATCATATGTCTTAATTTCAAGTCACTCAAGATTAATCGCATTACAGATGCTTTATCCAAGGCGTTCCGAGTGTTTTCCGGCAATGGCAAAAACTCAGCCAACTCTGAGAAAATCTCAGATTCTTTACTTCTCCTGCATCTTGCAGCAACTTTGGACCTTTCTCGACGCTTCTCAGAATTTCTTCCCGACCCCCTGTAATAAAGAAAGCAATTTTATAAGCGCATCAATAGGCATTCTCAAAAGACAGTATCTACTGTGAAATACATTTATATATTTATATACATGCATTTAATTACTTTTTGCGTAAATCGAATGCCAGTGCTATTCTGAAGTAATCCATGCTTTCACTTGAACTTTAAAGTTGGTACAAAGACCAATTTATTACAATAACTTATTTCGTACTTTTTCTTTTACAGACACCAGAGTCTGATTGTGTTTTAGTCTCATATTTATCTACATATAATTACTAATATTTAAAACCCAAGAATTCTTTATTTTTCTATTTGTCCCAACTCGATATCCATGGTCTCCGAAAGTACGTATAAAGTAATCCGGAATATTGTGATGATCGAAATTAACAAGAACTGCTAATAACCTAACGAAGCACGTTGTATGGAAAAAGTCACTCTCAAAAACGGCACCTTTTACACGTTTAGATTAATTCCTGCTTTAAAAATCCAACACGGTGACTGATACTACTAAGGTTTGTCTTGTACTACTAATAATGTCGTTTAAAGCAGACTCCATCTGCATTCGTGAACTTCGTACTTTTGGTAAGAACTCGTACCTCCTGGATAAAATAATCAAAGTTTCATGACAATAGTTGACTACATTACTACATACTCACGCCATACTAATTGTGATCACAAGCGTTATCTGAGCCGAGATTAAATTATGATGAAACCCAGGAGTGTGATTTTGTGACTGTACATTATCGTACACACACTTTAGCTTCAGGTTTTTTGTAGTAAGTCAAGTAAGTATGTACATAGAATTTTTAATAACTGCTAATAGCACAACGTTATAACGTAAGTCATTCTTTTCAAGTGACAGCAAAACTTGTTTCTCCAGCTGGAAGAAGTCTAAATATTCCATAGCAGGTGTGGTAATTCGATTACGTATACATAATTATTCGTAATTCGTAACCACCTATCTGGGATAGATTGCCGCTTACTAATTAATTATTATTGTAAAAATATCGCTGTAGTTATCATATAATTATCAATCACTCCAAAAACTACCTAGGTCATGTGATAACTACCAGCTACCATCCAAAAAGCAGAATTAAAAACTAGCAAGTGGCAATTTAATCCATACATTTAATCGACACCTACCGAACACATTTTAGCTTTTATCTTTTCCGCAACTATGTACCGTAGCATACAGGTATGAAAAATATCAAATCCGCATGTGATATGAGATTCGCAGAAACAACCAGAAGGAAAATTTTCTAACTTCACCATACTGGCATTGATCAGTACACCTATCAGCAGCATATCATGCAACATCATACAAAAAATGCCCAGTCAGAAGGTAAAACCATCCTTACAGTGGATTGTAATTGATGGTAATTAGTTTTAATTGGGTTTAATCTTTTGGTACATGTGCCGGGATGTTTTAGTATTTAACACTGGATGAAAGCATACCAACATCATTTTAAAAAAAATACAAACTAAAAGCAAGGCCAACCAGTCAAGATACTAGGCCTTCGGGAGATATTTAAACTTGTGAAGAGACTACACTTAAATATGTACGGATGCCAGATATGGAGTGAGACTTAGTTTGCAGACAGCCAAACGGTACCTAAAAGACAAAAAGATCATCTGTTTTTTTTTCATCGAGTCCTTTCGTCACTGTACTAGTACTAGTGTAGGAAGCGCTTACCGCCTCAAATCCGTACAAGCAGAGTTAACTAAATTTTTCATACATTAAACAACAATCATAGACATTACTTTCGTACTACATTCAATGGTGTTTCACTTCTCGCAACAGTATTGGTTTCATTGTTTATTACTATTATTTCCTGCAATATGCACATTCATGCATGTTAGGAATATGAGTATACGTAATGTAATATCTTTACAATATACAAATTCATAATTATTACTTGTTTGTCATCCCTGATACTTAAAGCTTCCTATTGTTAATTTATTATTACAACAAAAACAACTCTAGACCCCAGAGTAGCTGATTACACTGGCGCGCAATTGCGATAAGGCAAGGTATATAAGTAAAACCCACATGAAATGTTTTTATATTTTACATTTCCTTCCCGACGAACCTTATTTTTACTGTTTGTCATTGGTTTACGAATCTGGTACGCACAGAGAAACAAGCATCACTAGATTACTTTCTGAGCGTAAATATTCCGCTAAGGTCAAACCACTTCTGGAGAAAAATATGGAACAACATGGATCCATTTTGATTTTGCGTCTGCCTACATGTATAGTGCATGGGATCATTCGATGATTGTAATAATCATAAGTAGCACTCTCAGTAATGTCAATTGATAGTTCCTTAAAATGCGTATCTCCCTGAAACTGCCTTCATTTCTACAATGAAGATTCAAGTCAAGACCACATTGGAGATAAGGTTTCTGAAACTCCAAAAGTTCTTGTAAACAACAGAACAATGGGGATACAGTAGTTACAACTAGTATTCGCATATCCTCTAATGTTAATCTTTTCCAAGGATGCTTTCAGCATCATCTAGTTTAAGAATAGATTATTGATGCTACATAAATGTAGCTCACTTACTCATTTCATCATATTTTTAAAAATTATATAACAGCCTATGAATACCCATTTGGAACCAATTTTGGCTCCTTGGGTGAATTTCTTTGGATTATTTTGGCAGGGCCGGGGTCAAAGAGACTTCCATAATTAATACCAGATTGAGTAAACAACAACATGGTTAGGCAGGAAACATTTGCAGCACCAACAATAATGTATGATCATAATGTATGGTTGCTTTGACTGACAATGGGTACATCCTAGGAAAAGTGAAATTTCAGGGGTTAGCGAATAGGAAGATACATACTTGCAACGTAACTGCTGTAACTCCTTTGCTTTCGTCCCAACTGTTGCTTATGTCACTTTAATCAGGTTGAATCAGAAACGTAAACACAATCATACAACTAACTATGCATGTATGCTAATCTTGAGTGGCATGAGCCAAATGAAACTTGTTAAGCAGTTAACCACCATAGTTGCTGCCTTTTAGGCTTCAATAGCTGTATACATTATAGATACATAAGTATACTGTACTTTACGAAGCGCGTATTAAAATGTGAGAAGAAACATGAGGTATAAAGAGATAAAGAAACTACATACTATGAGAGCGCTGTTTTTCAGAAAGTTAAGGGGTTGAAGGTTGTCCCTGACACGTGTGATGAGCTTTCCTCAATTCAGACATGTGGTTTTATTGAATTAATAATTGTCACGGAAGTTTGATAATGACGGTTTCGCTAAACAATTCTTATTCAGCCCTTCGAAAAGCTCGACGAACTTTTAGTACTTAACGAAGTAGTATAGATACTATAATAAAGGTATAGTCGTAAATTAAAATAAAAAAGACTTTGCTTGTACTTTTCTATTTCTCAGGTTAGTGTACATTTTCATGTAGGGGAAAACAAGATACATTACACAGTACAGTAACTTTTAGTACCAATAGTTAACACTCCCTACGACTATTCCAGCTATCGATAGAATCAGCTACAAATGTTCTTCTCTATCATGTTTCACAGATCAAATTTTATGAATACAATTTTCTTTGCTTATTGCTTATTGATCCGATCACAAGGCCGGCATGTGGATGTGAATATGTGAGTATCGATAAATCTAGTCTACAAGCACATTTTAAATGCATAAATAAAAATAAAGTAAATCTGGCACTCAAAAATAGCAAAAATACATATGTAAAGTATCTACTTCTAAGCAATATTCAACACAACAAAACTCTGTTTTGAAGATCTGTTCTAGTTCGTTTTTTACACATTTTTCCAATTTTATCATCAACATAGTTCAACATACGTACATATCTATCCGCTGGTTAACTTGCATCGTATTTCTCGTATAATTAGAGACACATGATACATACGATTACTGTTTTATACATTTCCACTTCGCGCTCGCACTTTAGTGATTTTTCCTCTACTCTTCGCAAACATCATCCTCTTTCCTCTTTTGTATTCATCTAACCTACTTCAGTTAAAAACGATTATGGTCTAGTCTACACACACATGTATGAACCACTGAGTATGCATTGTTCAAAGCCCAAACATTAACAGCGTAAAAATCAAAAACAAGACAAATGAAGAAGCTTTCATCACAACGTATAAACGACATCACGATACTTTTACCTTGCAATTGCAATACATAAATCATGCTGAGTAAGGAACTACTAATCAGCACGGGCACGTGGAGTTTTGATAACCGGATTCTATAGCATAGTCAAAACTTTTACATGCAAGTATCGAAAAACAGATTAACTGGCAATCTATGATACTATTGTACAGTGGACTTAATTTTCAACAATCGCCAATCACTAAATTACCTATTTAATACTAAAGCAAATAAATTGTGATCACAAGAGTTGAATGAACCAATTGTAGGTCACACAGTTTTTTTACTACAAGGTTTTCGGTGTGTACACATACATCTTACACACAGTAGTTCCTACAAACTGTCCCAATTAAAAGCTGAACTACAAATTCTGAAAAATAATCTAGTACCTATTCGAAATGTAGTTACCTATTACCTACATGCCAGAAATATTTTTTTACATGAAATGAAAAAACGTTTGTTCTTTAAATTATGACTTTAATACTGCGTATAAACCCTGTACTTCACACGCTAACTGCATTATCTATATAAAATAACCATTTATGTTTAGAAAACAATAGAAAATTCTGTTCCACTTATTATTGTCCTCGAAATCCGATATTATTTTAAGCATTCCACAATTACATCATGCATGTGGCATGTATTATTGGCACTGAACTGGTGTAAAATATTATGAAAAACATTCTATTACAACCGTAACCTGAGTAATATTCCCACATTAGTTTACAGTTCCATAAAAACTTCGTCCGAAGTTCTCTTCACATGAATTGCTACACTTAGCCGTTGGCATTTAAAGAAAACATCAAGATACAGAGAATCCGGAGATACGGAACAAACTAAACTGACACTTCTTGAGCTTTTTGCAATTTCTTTTACAAAATAAGGAAACACATAGGAATAATTCTAGATTTCAGTTAATCCTTGTCCTGCTAGCAACATCTTATTGTGCCATATATTATGCCAACTGAAAGATAATCCAGTAATCTCTTATAGTACAAATGCAATCCTAATGAATGTCGTGATGAATCTCAAAAGGGCGTCATGGCAAAATAATAAAATGATACAGAAAAATTCGAAAATACCATTATAAAGCTCTAACCCCGGAGTTAAAGCAGGTTCCAGTTGCTCTCTGAATTTAAAACCATTGTCATGCTCAGTGAGCCTACGTCAATTAGCAGGATACGAAGTATAGTAGATTCGACTCACCCATATTTTATAGACTGGCTGGTGTAACTTTGAAGCCGAATGAATCATCAACTGGTACATGACCAGACCACTACCTTCTGGTTCACTGTACATGTAACTTTATCGGAATATGTAATGAAAGACGGTATAAATGGGAACGATTTTAATATTTAATATGCATAACGTAACAAATTTTGCTGCCTAAGAAATTCTCTGTGTAACTATAGTTGACTCAACTGGGAATTAAAAATGCTAGTCTTGCCCAACGTACCCTTAGTTATGTATATTCCACACCCGAGAATTACTTAGATACAAAGAACCAGCGTTTGGATTGTCACCTTGCCACAAGAAAACTCGAATAACAACCATGTTTTCCGACTACAAGTTGATGATTTTTATAAATTTGAAAATAATTGCCCACTTTAAAATTCAAAATAGCCTACAACATACTGACTACCGACCATACTGATGATGAACTTTTGCGCAGTTGGGCTATTAACAAAGCTTAATTCTTCCAGTTTCTTGGCGAGCACACATTGTTGCAAATATTCCAAGATGTAATCAAGCAAGTTATCATTCATGAATTTGATGGAGCGTCCGAACATACATTACATGATGATAGGAGGTTCCAAAGGTACATGTCCTGCCCTTCCATTTCTAGTTACTTCTGGTGAGTGATTTTTCACAACAGATAGTCGTTCTGCTAACTAATTACGTAGGCAATTTTCCTCGGGCAACTTGATTATAGTCATGACATGATTTCCTCAGCATTTTTACTGTCCCCTGCTTAAGTACTTACTATGATGCTGATTATTCCTTTTCAATCAAAAGAACTTCATGAAGACCTGAATCTGTACTCCTAGCTTCGAGGTAAATATTAATTATCGAAAATGTCCACAGCAAATGCAGACACATACATAACTATACAAACTGATATCCCGCATAAAAAGTAGTTATTGGATTAACCACTAATCATATAGAATTTTAATACTCTGCTGCTATTCAAAGTTTGATTATGTAACAACCGCACAATAATATATGAATTCGATTTCTGGTTCTCGCTCCTTAATCCTAACATATCATGTGATTCTAGGTGGCCCTGAAGTTAAGTTTAACGTTCTGTTTTCAATGTATTTGTTAGCATTATCTACAACGACATAGTTTGTTAAGGGAACATGTCTGTGTACTTCGAAAAACTTGATACGGGAAATCAGTTTTGTAGATTAGAAAACCCAGAAAATACGAGTTTAAAAATAGCATTTATTGGAAATTGATTATTTGGTAATCATTTTAAACTATCCCTCAAGAAACATTCCAGTCTCTGAATGCAGTGTCAATAATGTCCTGGAAGCAGCGGCCCGTTGGCAACTACAAAGTTTCTAGACAAGTCAACCTACACATTTCCTAAGCAATCAATAATTTGAACGGTCAATAAACTTCAGCAGAACTCCCTTTAAAATAAGTTTCTCGAAGCTTTTACCACCTGAGCGAATCAAAATATCAAAACAAGATATTTAGTGCATCAATTGTCTTCACAGTAACTCGAGAATTACTACAAAATAATATGAGAGCTGATTTAGACTCACACAATTGGTTACAGAAGACGGTTTAGTCAATTATTACATTATATGGCTGAAATGCAAAATATTTTTATCTACATTCTAGTTATCATCTCCCCCTCCTCCCCGGAGAGTTGATCCATCTTGAAAAAAACGTCTACTTTTAAGATCCTTCAAAGTACGTAATTACGACATTTTTATCTCCTGGAGCTTCCAACTTGTATGTAATAAATAGACAATGAGGAGATAACTTGTGAGTAAACACGGAAAAATGACATTAACGAATAACTGGCGCCCAACGCTGTTCAACAATCCACAAATTCTCTTTACATCCCTAAATCCCCAACATCATCTCTACCACCAAGCTCAGTGCACATCATTTAAAAATAAATTAAAACCCTCGAATCATGTTCTGAATCCATGCTCTCCTTTGTGCTCTACACCTAAACAGAAACACTTGTCAAAAGAATGGCCCCGAATAAAGTACGCACTTTACACTAGAGCTGATTAAATTGATAACACAAACCAATTAAAGATTAAAACAATTGCACTGCCCATACATTAACAGCGTACTCAATCAACCCAGGTACAATGAACTACTTCATCACCGAGATACTCTGCCTTTCACCATCCATCCATCCGACACTAAATGACCACCCAGGATCCGCAAATACTATATACATAAAGCCGGAGATGCAATTTAAATGCAAATTTTGAACGCATTTGTTGACAAACTAAGTCAGTTACCCTTTTTTCCCGGTTGGTGCGGTCGTCTTAACAGGCTCACTCTCCATTTCGAATCTTACTCACACCAGTATGGCTCCTCACACTAAATGAAAGGAAGGTCAAACCTACAGAGGATAGAAGAGAGAGGAAACATGATTACAAAGTGCTCATACATACACACACATTCCTCAAGATAAATTGTTTCCTCAAAAAAAAAACAATTAATAGCTCTTACTCCGCAATGAACCAGGTATATTCTCTACAGGATTATAGTGTTCTCACACGAGCAGGACAGCTTACGAGTTATCTACAGAGCAAAAATAGGAAGGAAAGAAAAGGATTACACACATCCCACATCCCACTTCCTAAACCACTAGAACCAGAATAAATATAATTTTACCGAGATGAAAGCAAATGAGGACACTTCTTCGACTTTACAATCTTCTTCAACGACTCACAGAGTCAATTCACATTAAGCAGCTGGAGTCTCTGCACGAATGCCACTTATGACTTAATTGATTTCTACTCTTTTATCAATCTTTCAAATGACCCTCGTCAGCGTCCTTTACGTCAATACTTTAAAAGACTGGGATCAGGAAAAAGTTCTAGAATTAACATAAGTCAGTTATTTACGTATATAATTTTATATATAGTTACTTAAATGGATCCCACAATTATTTCTCCCTTCTAAATATCACTGGCTCGACTTCGAGGCCCGAGCTTAGTCACTCTCTAATTTAATTATTCACATTCAACTCATTTATCAGTATTCAACGGATTTTTTTTTCGAAGTCAATAAGTATACCGTGGTATTGTCAAAATTGAAACTTGTTTTTTTTTTAACTTGACCCTTCCGTATATATGTCGTATCGAACTAAATACCTGATAACGTTTCGGTGAAAAGGGTCAGTGGAATTGCAATAAGTGGATGAATTTATGTCGAGTGAAATCTGCGCAGGATTGTTTATGTAAGTATTTCTTCGCACAATGGTTATAATGCGATTGAAGGTTGTTTGTTGCTTTTAATGCAAGACAACAATTTTTTTCTTTTTCTCCACATGTCCACGTAGCAGCGTCTTGATCTTGACTGCAGCCACTTGTGTACTTGTTCTTCTTCTTGTTAAGATTCCAGCAGAGTGGCTTCAGTGAGCTCCACCAACAACTCCCTATTTCGGTCTACTTTATAACTTGACGAGTTTTGAGTGACTTCTCTGGTCACAGAGTCGTCTGTGACTTAAGTATATATATATGAGATAATCAGAATTTCTTCAACAGCTTGCACGAAACTGAGCTAATGTGTAATGCACTTATTAAACTATCGTCAACACAACTCGTCTCAGCCTTATCCAAAGAAAAATAGCAAAACCAGATAAAACTTCCTTTTAATGGATTATTACCAATAGGAACACTATTGACACCAACACAACTCAATGTGAACCTTCTCTCCGTCTATTATAGCCTCTCCGCACTCAATTCCTTGAAAGTACTATGCACACGAGTTGTTGTTGTCAGCTGAGGAGGGCTCACAATTTTAAGTAGGCTAAATGGGCGTTCGAATCAGTGTGTGTCAAGTCTTGTGTGGGAATAGGACAGGAGTGGGGCAAAGTGAGAATAGTTTAGTTAAGTAACGTTAACCTGCGCTCAGTAATTGTGATGTAAAAGTAGGTAAATAGTGCCGTCAACTGAATTCTTACGCTTGTATCTGCCCTCTCAAAAGGGGAACAGAATGGTTGATTATGAAAGTAGAAGATTATAGTAATATCTGTAATATGTGAGCTGACAAGGCCCGTCCGTGACATTAAAATTTGAGAATGCCGGTGTAAGATATGTAGAAGGCTAAAAAAAACTAGGTTTTGGAATCTGAGCCAATTCATTAGTGAGGATTCCTATTTGTGGGTAATGTGTATTATTGTGAGTTGAATGGATCTGTTTGTAATAATTATTTATTAGGTTGTGTAGAGTAATTGAAGGTTGTTTTGTAACTGTCGGAGTTTATTAGGAGTTTTTACTGGTCTCGTTTGCAGTTCATTGCATTTTTCTACAGTACAATACTTGAATTTAAATTTAATAATAATACAGTAATTATTTAGCTTGGGTTGCACTAGATGCGATGTTTTGAGCGATTTTGAAGGAACTTGGGGATGAAGCAGAGGGGTGTTTAATTGACTCTGCTGGGCTCTCAGCGGGGCTTTCAATAGGTATATTATATACTAATTGTAAATACGTATAGTGGGTACAATTTTTAAGAGTAGCTTCGAAACTGGACTTCCCTGGTTAATTTAATCCCGTAATGGTTAAAAAACTGTCAAACACTCTTGTTCGAATATAAACAGTGGGATGTATGAGAGTACATATGTAACGCATGTATGTGAAAAAAGTGAGATATATACACACGAATGTATATATCCTCATGGGCAGGGGGGCATAATATTAATTAAATATCTACTTGTGCATACGTACATACACAGATTCCAAAAAGAAATAACAACATCCGTTCCCTTTCCTTTCCCCTGCGCGCACATTGGGTTTACCCCATTGTACAACATGAGATTTATAGGCGTTGACGTATTCTTTTCTAGATGGCCTCCAATGCTCATGGAAAAATTTCTGACTTGATCTCAAGCAGACTTGATTCAAGTCACTTGGACATTGAGTTTCTTAGGATAGGAAGCGTGTACTTTTAACTCACAAACAGCGCCTTGCCAATTCTGGTGTGACGAACGTACTTCATTTCATTACAATAAGAAAAAAATGTCATGTTTATGGTATGACACATGACACGACACAAGGAATATGTGCTTGTATCTGTTTTCGTGGGATAAATAGTATTAATAATTTTTACTTGAATATAACCTCACACTTTACCCAAATGTTACACACCGAACCCTAACATTTCCGATGATTGGCAAAGTATAAAATGACAAGTTAATGTATTGCTGTAAATATAATGTTAGCTAGTATGACATTAGTGCTGATAGTGCTATCGAGATTAAGATGGTTTACGTATTAAGAAAAACAGTGGATTAATTGTTAGCTGTTTACTATATCGATTCATTGAAATAAACAGATCGAACTTGGCTAAATAAGATCGTGGGCATTTTGGTTGATATAAGGTTAAGTACGTAATTTCGCAACGACGCGTATAGGGCAAGGGACAGTAATACTAATGGGAGTTGCACCAGGTCAAATTAAAAACGTATTGTTTTGTTGATTAATTGTAGCGTAGCCATTGTAAATTAAGGCTTCGTTGCAGGTTTGGCGTAGTAGCAATATCAAGTCGTCGTTTTGGTCACAGGAAGCTTGAAAAAATCGGAAAGTTTCCATCCCATGCATAGGTGAGATTAGCATACTAACGTTACAATAACAAAAACAAAATCCAATGACGGAGAGGCATTTTGTTTCGCACGGAATGAGATAAATCAACAACGGGGATTTAGTTGAGGAGAATCTCTACCTTGGTATAGGGCAGTGCCCTGGGAACATTTAAGAGCCTTCTTTTACGAGATTTAGGGTTCTTGCCGTATTTTGTACTCTTAAATTATTGTAGATGCCCATGGTGAGATTGCGAGATCACATAGTTGGGATTGGAGGCATTTAGTTTCATGACGTAAGTACTATAGGGATGAGTCTACCATGTATGGACTACAGATATGAGTTCTGGAGATATTTCAATAACTTGAGCAGGAATTATATGAATTAATTAATTACTTTTCCTACATTTCAGTATTCATTTAGCGTGTATATATGTACATACTTTATGTAGTACATATTATGTTCCATTTGAACATAGAAGATGAAATTATGTTTTGTTTTGAAGCTTTCGACGACTCAATTCTGCCATTATCGAGGGGATTAATTTCTATTTTAAGACTGCAGTCTTCACTTTTTCCGCCTTATTGCCTGTACAAGGTTGGATTTATGGATGAGGAGCTCGTGGGAGCAGAATCTAGTAGATGTAAGAATCCTATTAAAAAATTTGGACGGTGAGTGCTTTTAACGAAGCGGACTGTCATTCACTGTGAAATGCAATATGCTGGCAGACTCAAAGTTGATTATGCAGCTTGAGAGAGAGAGAAAGGAAGGAGGAACACAGGGGAACCGTCCAAGTGAAAAGGCAATGGGGAAACTTTCCGAGTTTGCCCTTCGTGCTCATTTCATTATTCCCACTTTCTCAACCCTGTGATTGGGATTGCCAAAAATTGGACGGGAGAGCCTCTGCACTGTAGGGCTTTTGGAAGGGTTCCGGGAAGCAAGTCCCATTAAAGCTCTTTACTCACAATAACATATCTGATCCACAGCTGAGCACACCCATGTCACAAAAGAGAGATCACTGAAATGCTGTTTTTGTCGTGAATCACTCTAGTAAAATCTCTTGGAAACCATTCGTTCCTAAGCAAGTTGTCCTGGCACGGATAATATTTTTTAACTGTGAACTTAGCGTCCTCTTCCTCGACAATCTGTCGTCGCATTTAGTTTGGAGCCTCAAGCATTTTTGTACTCACTCACAATGAAGGTTTGCATGCAAATAAACAGAGAAACCCAGTATTCAATCCAGTGTTCAGATTACAAATTGTGGCGATAACAATCATATCTCTGCTATTGGCCCGTCATTGAAAAAATAATATAGGAGCAATTACTCGAATATTTTTTCATCCTATTGCTGTTTAAAAGTCAAGTCAATTAAAAAAACTTTCCTGTTTTTAATGGCTATGAATATCACGTCTGAGTGAGATTTTCCTTACCCTACCTACCTACCTATACAAGAAATTCATATTAATAATGTTAATAACCACGGCTTCTGTACCTTATTTCAACCCATGAAACACTTGCCGATCATGTTTCGCATGGTCAGCAACCGCTGATTTTTTAATAACTTAAACTAGTTTGCTTCGTTGCTATTATTGCGTAGGAATAATTCAAACGTTTCACGGGACATGTATCCCATAAATTGTGGTTCCACAGACCAGGTAGTTGCTCTACGACTTGCACAATAGTTACAAACATTAATCCGGTAACCTTGCAATTAGCATTTGAATTTGTAAATTACTGAGTGCATCCACACTGGGGTAAGACGCAATTATGTCAAACTTCGTGACTTATGTAATCACCTCTGGAGAGACGCAGTCATATGTATGTAAGTTTTCTACTTGATCACATGCCCCCATGCACGTCTATCCTAGCATTTCCACTTTGGATACGTGATTGAAAGAACAATTTGTAATAATTTTCCATCCAGGTCCAACCGGGTCCAAGGATGTGACCATTAAGGACATTTAAGCTTATAAAAACCGAGTGGGTTTAATCATCCTAAAAAAAGCGAACCACACTGCTATGTATAGTGCTGGTGCGTCCCAGTTTCCCCCTGTCTATGATATCGTGCAGGTACAGATAAATACATACGTACTCCAGCACCGAATTAGCATTGACATCATTCCCACGCGGACCTGAATACAAACTCAATTGGGATTTCCTCCCCAATGTCCTCATCTCATCCATTCTCATCTCGTTGTTATTGTGACAACCTTAGATTGGGGTACGGCTGACTTGAAAAATAAGCGTTCCATTGTGAGTAGTTTCTGTCTAACTACAAAAAATATGGTATTTTACCCAAAACCATAACTTATGTACTATTTCATCCCTTTGCAGTTTGGGAAATTGGAATGGAATAAACTCCAGTCCAATGTATTTTACTTGTGGAAATAAATCAATTCTAGAAACAAACTCCAAAAATACTACTTCAACTTTACGGTCAGACAAGAATTCATTTTAAACAGTACGGGTCATTTTAAGGATCATTTACTATTGATGTTCTTATTCTTATCGTCTCTAATAATTTTTCCGTGGAGGTATTTATGTATGTATCTGTGACTGATAATTAGTAAAATCCAAATTTCCCAATGTTAATTACTCAACTACGCATACAATGAAGTAAATAATTGGCTGTCCTGAGTTCAGGAATTAGAATAGATTAGATATCTTTAGAATTCCACGCAAGCCAAAGATATGCGTATTCGTATTTAAAATATCTAATTACTGTTGACTATGATAATTATTAGTATAAAGTAGATGCAAGAGTATTTGAATGTAAATAGTTCCGTAAATAGCTGCGTTTTACAGTCATCGTTATAAGTATCATAGTGCGTACATTCAGTTGAGCGTATTAATCCAATCATCTATCATTATCCCTTCGTATTCACAATATATGTACATACATATGTAATTATGTTTGTGCTTGACTTTCTCCTTCCCCAACTGTTTAAATTAATAATTATTACAATTTTAAACAAACACGTTTACATTTTTTTTGTTAAAAAACGAAGTTTGATTTAATAAAATTCTGTATAAACCTTTAAGAGCCAATTTTAGTTGAATAGCAATTAAAATTAAAATCTTAATGCGTGAAGTACGTACGTATTTCCTATACATAAATCTCAAGCTGTCCATCTAGGATAAGACAATTCGAGGGGTAAAAACAGTTTACAATTTCTATGTAGCCTATAGTTGTCTTCTTCGAACTTCCTACTCTATCTTTATAAGAAAAAATTCTTATTCACACAACTTTAGAAGTAAAAGAAACAATTTCAAAATTTTAGTTCTCCCAGTTTCGTTGCCGACGAGATTCGTTGAATTTGTTCAACATTTCCTAAATTCCTGAAAATACTTTTTCCGACAATGCCCGACAAAGGTCGGAAATTGTTTTGCTATCGTATGGTTTCCTTGAGAAACCTGGCTCCAAAGTATTTTCTGTAGTTTATAGAGACTAATAATTATTCCGGCAAGGAAACAAGCTCTTGGTCAATACGTTTGTAGCTTAAATAGTTGTGGTTTAGTATAATTTCCAGATTCAAGAAAATGCTAATCTTGCTTATTTTGAACGGAGCATTTGGCTTCCAATCGGGATAAATGGAATATACCAGCATCTCCCAGTTTTCTACTTTATATATTTATATATCCATAAAAACCTGGTCACAGGGATCATATTCGTACCATTTGAATCATTGTGTGTATTGAAATAATTCGCTGCAACAATCTACTGTTCAGCTCGCATGAAATGGATCTTTTTATACCTTATCTGCCTTGAAGTACCGAATACTAATGATGATATATGTATGACATGTCAAAGATTTAGGCGGAATTAAATTTTTATGCGTTCCTAGCTTGTAACATTGTTAATTGGATTTGAATGTTATTTACAATGCTTCTCTTCATTGTCAGTGACGATTGAAAACAATTAAAAATCAACACAAAAAAAAAACCCTCCAACTCCAGTGGGTTTAATATCATCCCTGCCTAGGTATGCTAATACTAAAGCATATGCACTTAAATTAGATTCTTACTAGTTGGGAAATTTATATAAATACGCACATACAGAATTATTATAAATATACAGAATACAGACAATCATAAGGTAATGTTCTGTTGTGAACTGCCCGCGTCTCGGTAATTTTATAAGGAATAGGGACCCTATAACAACATCTTGAACCGGGGTTAAATGATCCAAATCCTCAACTGTAGAGGCGCATATGTACCTACATAAATGTAAGAACATCATCAACACAATACAGTCCAACAAAGGAGCTAGATATATGAGTCCATTTCCCATCTCCCTTCCCTCCCGAACCAACCAGGACTAAAATTTGTAACATGCACTTACTCCGACAGATTCGTAATATGTGTGTGCAATCCATTAACCCGTAAATCCATGAGGGGCGGAAAATAAAATGTTCACCTTCATTTTTTAAAAGCAAGCTTTATATGGGAAGCACAATTTGCTGTCTTCCGACACACGACATTTTTTTTTACAAATTAAAAAACAAAATTTTTTGCGATACCTAACATATATAATCACTTGATAGATGGGTGCCATTCCTGAATCTATAATTGCCACGTGGGGAAGGTGTTCCCAAGTATTTGTAGTTCGCGTTCAATGGGAGGATGCTTCTTCATGTGCAGAATGTATAATCATTTTCCAATCACTAATACGGGCGAAACTCTACAAAACTGACGCAAGCCCGTCTGTTGGGACATACGTAAGCAGAGGCAATGGGTATAACCATATTTTCTACGGACTCGAAATTTTCAAGGTTGTACTAACCTATGCTGAAGATTCTATATACAATGACATATGCACATTCGGAATATGAAAAATTGCTAGGATATAGACTTTGAGCTAAATGGGATTTGCCATTTTATTGGGTTAGACCTGATACCATTTGAAATTAAAAGGGATTTTAACTGCCCTTAAAATCTGGATAGAATTAAATTGGTTCGTGCACACAGTGAAGCCCATTGGTTTCCTGGCTATGAGAATTGTTATGGTCCAGCTACGGCAGATTGGACTCGTTGTAAAAGCAAGCTTATAGCTTCATTACGAATTGCACTTTCATTTTAAAGCAACCAACATTCTGCAATAAGAATTTATACTATGCTCGAATGACATTGCTCAAAACTTATTTCGGTTTCGGTGTCTATACATACCTATTGTTAACCATTGGATACATAGGTCGCATTTATTTTTCCCAAGGATGTGTTACACAAAATACAAGAGCTATACCAATAGTGGACCCTATTTTAACAGTAATAGTGGCATAGACTATCCCATACATAGATACTTACTACATGTTGCCTGTCTTTTACCTCATGGAGATGAGAAAAGCGTTGGAAGTATAATAACCATAGGCCATAAACCATTGCATACATCCCACTGCTCCACTACCTGGTTCTACGGTTCTGCCTGCATTTTACGTCCTGCAATGTAGACATACATTCTTGTCTGATCACTTGTCGTCATGTTTGTTGAATTTGAGACAGCGAGTGCCTGGGAAGTGCTCACAGCAACCACTTGAGCTTGATGAAACTCACCGAGTTTATGTGACTCCTTATGAACAGAGACGGTTGAGCCTCGAGTTTACGATTACGGTATTCCTTCCATCAAATTCAGATTAATTCACATGAGACGTAAACCGGTCCACTCGTAAACGAACATTCCAAGTTTTCTTCTCTATACTTAGTTAAGTGAGTGTTCTCATCGTTGGGACTTTATAACACTCATTCAGCTGTCTCTGTCTGCCATCGTCCCAGTATACTTTTAGAAGCTTTCAATACTCGTAGGAATTGTGTAGTAAATTGTAGCATTTTTCCATTGTCTTACGATGCCCACCTGTAATGTTTTCATGCAGTACTAGCATGGCAGGGAAGCTACCTTACTGTGACAAGGGGGATTACATTGATTGTAGTTGTGTGGTCTGAACCCAGATATCCTCATGCATTTTTCTTGTCTTGAAAATATGACGTTTTCTTGATTTCTGGAAAAGCCAGCTGCATTAACGCAAAAGTAGTTATTTTATTGCACAAGCTCTGGCGATTTGGAAGCAGCAATAATCATAAAAGGGTTGACGCGCATGAGTTTATTTTTCAATTACGCAACATACTTATAATTATTATGTATGTTTTGCGGCTTTATGTTTGAATAAATACTTGTTTATTATGTTACGGAGTGACAAAATATCCTTACTTACCCCCCCCCCCTTATTGTTCCTACAGCACTATTCGCTTCCATATAGCCCTCCGCGTCATGTACGTATTCATATAATAGCAATTGCTAATACTGTTAGTGTTTTAGGAATCCATGGAGAGATTTACATAAAAACTTCATATAATTGTAGTAATACAACATGCAAGTCTACACATTTTCTGTAGCTCACTAAACGATAAAAAGAATTTTAAATTACTATACAGTCGAATGTTTTTTCCACCAATTTTGACTTGGCTTATACCTTTTAATTAAGCATGCTTATACCTACTATGCGGTAGGTTAATAGATAGATGAAAAGCTATTATACAGTATACCCATTCCTTAATACCATAAATTGAAAAGGAGCCGATCCATCATTTTATGGTCTTGAACGAAACAATGCTTATTAGTATGTTAATTCACGTGTTTGTAAGACTATTGAACAAATTGAGTGTAATATTCCTTAATTCTAAAATATATACTAGTACTGATACACTATGATTTCTGAAATCCAGTTTTTGTTGTTTAAGCATAATGTGCAAATCAGAACCCATGTACACTCATAGAATAGAGTTCGATTTTAATGGAAACAAGCATGCCAAATACTCAATAATTGAGTGAGAGCCTGATGAGTCTGCCTGTGTAATATGTATAAATATCTATAGAGGTCTATAAGTACCTAATTCTCACTCTTCCACCCAAGTCCACTCAACGATGGCAATTTTATCCTCTGATGTAATACGCGCTTAAGTGAAGGCTTCCGAAAGTTCCAAACTTGATTTGCATATGTACACGATATAATAGCTGTGCATTTTGCAACGAGGAACTAATAATTATAATATGTATGCTGGATAAAAACAAAGATAACAATTTGATGTTAATAGAATGTAAAATCTCAATAATGCATTATTCATGCCTTACAAATGCACCAGGGTTCAATACAGTGAAAGTCCTTTATAAGGGATCTCCGTCGTATCTGCTAAAGTCTCATCTCGTAATCAATTATTATGTAAGTAATACATCGTGTATTATATTTCCTATATGAGTCTGGATGAGACAACGCATCCCTTACATGGGTACAGCCCTGTAACGAAATTTCACTGTGTAAAAAGTAGATAATACTAGTATCATCGTTAAACCACTCAAATATTCGATTCTTTTACTAATCAGTGCAACTGTGGATGCATGCATGTTCTTTCGGGGAGCATGATGTCGTGTCGTATTACTCCTACTTCAGTCCGTCTTCAACATTCAAGATAAGTAAGACCTGGAAAAATCTGGTAGGAAAGGGGGCTGTAAAAGTATGACTTTTAACAGTCATCGATATTATTCTATTTTCTATTATTCTACTGTTACCAGTTAGTCAGTGTTAATTGAGATGTGCATTGCAACTAGTAACACTGACAGTTACTGCGATTTAATTTGACAATGATTATTTTTACAATAATGCTTCTGCCTAACTCACAATGGGCCCTCATAAGTATAGTGACGTATTTATTGGTTCTGTACGAGTTGTCTTGAATGGATTTTTATTTATGTGGCTTACACTCAGGGTTGGGAATGGATTATTAATCCCGAATTTAAATTTTATAAATAAATAATCAGTCCCAAGCCTAATCCAAGAGTTGTGCCAACTTGAATCTAATTCTTGCTTCTCAATCCAGGCTCAATGAAACATTTTATTCCAATATCTTAATCCAATTTATCTGTAGTTGCATGTTGCATTCTATGAATAAATCCTCAATCCTAATTTAATAATTAACTTTTATTATTAAATTATTTTATTATTATTGATGAACAATGTGGTCAATCCTAACTCCAAAATCCACTTCAGTTCAGAGATGCGCAAAGGAAATAGCCTTCCTTCAAACCTTCGAAGGCGAAAATTCAGGAAAGATTTCCCCTTCAACATGTCCTGGAATGAAGCCCTCTAAAAAATCCACCTTCCTTCACCCTTCCTTCCAAAATACATACACTCATTTTTGCCTTCAGCCTTCAACTAAAAATAGCCTTCCTTCAATTTTAAACTACAACCCGCTTAAATACGTTTTGCACAGCAGGATTCAGTGCAGTGAAGAGAGCGCCATACATTGTCAGTTGTGATTTCACGAATTGGCTGTATTGTTGTTCTAGCAGCAAAACGTCGTTGTATGTGCTATGCTTTCACGTTATAGATATTTCGTGTACCTGGAAGCCTTCACGGCCTTAGAGGGCTAACATTTAGGAACCCTTCCTTCACAATCCTTCATTGATAATTTTTGTGAAGGCTTCCTTCAGCCTTCAGAAAAAAGTATCCCATCCTTCCATGCCTTCTGCAACGTTAAAAAAGTTACCTTTCCGCCTTCAAGGAAGCCTTCGAAGGTTGCGCATCTCTGCTTCAGTTAGCAATGTGGAATATGGAATGTAGTGTTGTCCAGTCTTGAGTGAGAGTTTGAGACTGAGTGGCAAAACGAAGACTGACTCTTAAAAGACTGAGACTGACTTTAAAAAGAAGGCGTTTATGAGACTGAGACTGGGTGAAACTGTTACATTGTGTAAAAAGACTGACTGAGACTGATAAAAAGACGCATGTATACAACGCGCGCGCCATTATTAAAGCCCAAGGATGGAAATTGGCGCCATTTTGTATCCTTGGGGACTGAGTGGGAGTTTGACCCAAGACTTTCCTTGGGACTGAGACTGAGTTGGATGATATGCTTAGCATAAAGACTGGCTGTAAGTAATACTGACTGTAAATAAAAGACTGAGACTGATAAACTTCAAGACTGGACAGCACTATTGGTATGGACTGTTATGCTGCCAGTATGTTTATATTATATGTATTAGTACAACTATTAATTGCATCCGATTATTATTAGTCTGCATTATTCTACACCTATCGGCATTGTATTGAAATTGTCTCTTGCATCAAAGATTACACTCGCAAAGTTAACGTTTTCAAGGATGACTCATCATGACACGACGTTATAGTTTCTAGAAGTACGTAATTATAATAAATATAAACCCGAAGAACAAGGTAATATAGTAGGGACTTACCAGGGTTGGCAAAAAACCGGCTTTTATCTATAAAGGCCAAGCCAGTGGCATGAAATGGTAACAACCGGTTTTTACTGGACAGTTGACTTATTTGGATAGTACTAATTATGGCCATTTTATACCAACCTATACAACAGGTCCGGGCCGGTTAGAACCGGATTTTAACCAATAATAACCAGGCCATTTCTGACCACTTGGCAACCCTGTGTTTATGCATGCGTAATATTAGCCAAACCGGTGGTACGTTTTGGTTAAAACCGGTTTTTATTGGATAGTGGATTTATTTGGATAATATTAATTACGACCATTTTATACCAACCCAAACAATTGGACCAAGCCGGTAAGAACCGGATTTTAACCAATAACGGCCAGGCCATTTCTTGCCACTTGCCAACCCTGGGACTTACAGTAAATACAAGTGGAAAGAGCCGAAAAAATAAAAATGCCTCAAAACCCAGAAAAACTCCGTATTGTTGATGGAAAGCTTTTTGAAACTGTAGATACGGAAAGCACAGACAGAGCAAACTGTCTTTTTTTGAAAATTTTCTTGCGTATACTTTGTTCGTGGGTTTGATTTTATACATGGAAGTTTTTTAATTAAGTAATTTTGTCATGTAACAGAAATACATATATTATTGGCGGATTTATAATAATTCAAATCAAATTATTCCTCTGTTGTATGAACTGACGAGCACTGCACAGCCAGCTATTGCTGGCTTCGAAAGTCTTCAGTTTGTTGGTTCAGTCACATATCACATGATTCAGAAATAACTGATTGTACAGAGCTATTAGATATATTTGCATAAATATTCTAGACAAAACGATGTGGATAATGAGATGTATAAACAATCATAGGCTTTGCCAATGGAAAATACATCCACGCGAATAGTAAATACATGAATATTACATACCGCAAATAAACCGGGTAGTTAGCCTCTAAGGTAATTGGTACTCGTAATCAGGGTTGCAAAATTGAAAATGCCATGGCATTTTCGGCATTATGCCTGCCCAAAATCCCCTGGCATTTTGGGCATTTACATTTTATGGCATTTTTGGCATTTTTGGCACTTTGGGTATTTTGGGCATATTAATCCTAGGGCAGGCATTTTCGCCTCGATTTTTTCGATTTGAGCTTTAAATATCTACTAATTTTACATACTAAATCATGTTTAAATAGATAATTTAATGAAAAACAAATTATTTTTTATTTTATATTATTGTAAGATCTCGTTCGCTTGCTTGATGACGTATACTTATAAGACTTCGCGAGCAAACATTATTGTAAAGATGCAACACATTCATTCTTCATCTTCATTCAATTCATGGAATTGAGTGTTTGCAACTTTTAAAAGCAAGTGAATATTCCAAAAATTTTAAGGATTTTTGAAATCGTTTCTTAATCGATTTTTGAAATTGCTGATAATAAATAATGAGTTAGGACAATTGGATTTTGTTTTAGAAAATCAACCTTAAAACTTTCTTCAGACTGGATGGGCTTGAACAAGTCATAAAAAATCCTATGTTTCCGCTAGAGGAACAATAATGGTCATAATGTTTATGTTTTTGCCAAAATGCCAAATATGCCTGCCCAAAATGCCGGGGATTTTCAAAGTAAGGCATTTTCAGGGCATTTTTAGGTGGGCAGGCATAAAACCCAGGGCATTTTCATTTTTGCAACCCTGCTCGTAATCGCAAACCAATGGGAGTTTTTACCCTTAAAGAGGGAGATCGAAGATTTATTATCATTTTATTTATTTATCATCGTCAAATTATGTTATCAGACAGCGGATCAAGCGACAGCCTCCGTCAGTGGTTAACCACCATTTCGAAATAACAATACCGACACAGCCTAGTTGATTGATTCACCAGTATTAAAATTCTATTGTCGAAATATAAAAGATTCAAATTGGATATTGTTTAAATAATGACCTTTGCTTCTGAAATACATTTTTGTATGATTATAATCTAGCATTACAGAACTTCATTAGACACAAAATTTGCAATTTGTACTCGTGAACCAATAAAGCGTGTTTAGGAGTGAGAGTGAAGATTTAAAAATGTCCTCCTATCGTTAAATTCTAGTATTAAGAAAACCAATAGCCTTAGTAGTCTTTTCAATTACTCCAATTTTTTATAATAATTAAACATCCAACAAATTACACAACGTCATATTAAAAACACAATTACTTGCACCTATATATGCATACCTTCAATACTCTAGTAGGAAACTGTATTCTCTGTAATGTAAATGGGTAGTCATTGTTGAAGTTGTTATAATTGTAGCCCGTGACAATATCACCGCCCTTGCTACCGTTTAATGCTTTGGTATACCATTAAGGCTTTATGGTAGCATGTACTCGCGAATTTATTAATCTATTAAGCGCGCTTAGGAGAGACAGCGAAGATTCAAAATCCTTTCATCATTCTGAAATTATGGTATAGTGATTACACGTTGTCCATCCAGCAGAGCAATAATCTACTTTAATATGTGTAAATGAATTAAACCTTGTAATTAAATTATTTTGATATATTTTGATAAGTCCGTTAGCGCAAGCCAGATTCACTGGATGTTAGGGGTCAATCTGCCAACGTAAAACATGCATTCTAGATTTACCACGAATAAGCCATCAATCTAAAACAAAATTTTCAATTCTACTTCTCCAAATCGCTAATAAAATTCAAGTGTTCAGATTATTCATCAATCCGCAAATCCAATCCAGGTTTTTGGAATTCAGATCGGTAATCCTCTAATCCAATCCGAATTTTTATTTTTCAATCCGTAAATCTAATTCATTTCTGAATTTTACTGTTAATTCCGTAATCCAAATCCAGCTTATGGAATTTTTACTGACGAATCCTTTAATCCAGTCCAAATAAACCAGAGATGTCCAAATTAAATTGCCTTCCTTCAAACCTTCGAAGGCTATATTTTGAAAAAACGCATTCATTCATCCTTCTATTAAAGGAAGCCTTCAAAATATTTTGCCTTCCTTCAGCCATATTTTACTTATTAATTTAATGCCTCGAGCCTTCAGCCTTCAAAAAAAAATCAACCTTCCTTCCTATTCAGCCTTCATAACACGAAATACCATAGCAACGAATTTACACAACCCTTTTGCAGGTAAAGCACCTGAAAATCAGCGATACAATTTACTCAATTGCGTTCGTTTACTAAAATCAGATGCAATGAAGTATGTAAGTATCATTGTGCATATAACTGTACATTTGTGCATTTGTAGTGTTTTTAGTACACTCTCATTGTTGTATTTGTAACTATCTATTGTAGCTCATTGCATGCGCGAAGCCTTCTAAGGAGCAGAGGGCTACTTTACATACTTCCTTCCTTCGCCTTCCGTTTTCTGTTAATACTAGGAAGGCTTTCTTCAGCCTTCCCGCCTTCCCTTCTCAACTGTCTGGAAAATTGATATTCCGCCTTCAATGAAGCCTTCATTGAAGGCTAGCCTTCGAAGGCTGGACAAGTCTGAAATAAACTGAATGTATATTATTAATCCCTTAGTCCAATCCAGCAGCTCACGATCTCACAACTCACCTGATTAAATTTCCCAACCCTTGTTAAACGTAGATGAACTCATAATATTATAATTGTAATTTAATTTAATAAGGAAACTTTTCTCTGGCGCCCATATCATCCTTACAACAATAGTGAATATTTTTAAGGAGAATAGATCTCACAATATTATAAAAATTCCGAGAATATATAAATGGAGTTACGAGAAAACTCCGCCGGGGATTTTTACGCGGAGTTATTTATGCAGAGAAAGCACCGCTGGAGATTATTACGCCCCGGGTGGAGATTATTGCGCGGAGATTCTTACGCGGAGAAAATTCCGCCGGAGGTTTTTACGGCACTTGAGAGAAATTTACGCGGAGAAAATTTCTTCGGAGATTATTAATATTTTCAGTAGAATATTGTGAGTAGGGATGCCAATGGTCTTGTCCGGAACAATTATAATGGTCCGTTATTGGTCTGGTCCGGTCTGATCCAACACTTGGACCAGACCAAATACAATTGGTCCAGCTTCAGGACCAGACCAGACCAGACCACAAGGACCGTGGTCCAAAAAGTATGCAAAATAAAAAATTATGAGTTAACGAAATCCCATGGAACGAATTAAAAATGTCATTTCTGGTGATAAAATAAGAATTTCACGGGATAAAATGTGATTGCTTAATTGTACTCTATGGTTTTCTGGACCATGGTCCGGACCACGGTCTTTGGTCTGGTCTGGTCTGAGCTTCGGACCAGACCAGTTTCATAAAATCTGGATCAGACCAGACCATTGGCATCACTAATTGTGAGACACTACCAGTACGAATTGCGCCAGTGAATTCTTTAAATTCATAATGCCAAAAATAATGATTGGATACCACTATAAATAAATGTCATGAAGATGAGATGGTCAAAGATGAGATGACTTCAACAAATTAAATTTCAGCCCAGGGCTGCATTTATCGACTCGTTACTTTCTATACATATTGTCATTGATTAACGCAAATCAATAAAGGCGGTACAACCGCCAGTTTTCGTACCGATCCTGTGAACTGTCCCGGTCCCAATATCGTCGGTACAAGTCCTCGTGTTCCGATTTTGTCCCGATTCAATGGCGGAACAAAAAGAATGTTCCGAAATTGTTCCGTTCCGTTTCCGAACACGGAACTTCAGGATTTCGGAAACCCGAAGGAAGCTCTAGTTGGTAGTGTGATTTAGAAATTAAAAGATAAACGGCATACGAATCAAGCCATGTCGTGGTAGGGCTTCTATTCGGGACGGGACGTCCCGAGGTTTTCGGGATCGGGACAGTTTCGGGACAAAATGTTTGTCCCCATGTTATATCGGGACTGAATCGGGACGAAGTTTTGTCCCGAGGATTTAGGGACGGGACGGAACAATAGGTCGGGACAAAAAAAATACCTGTACAGTATACTATTGCTGTACAAATGAATGTATGGAAATCGTTCAGTTTAAAATTTGTTGTTCTATATGTAAATATTTTTTAAAGTAAATTATTGGAGGTATTCTTATAGAAATGATGGAATTTGGAGCATTTCATAAGTCTGGTATTATAACCGGGACGGGATGTCCCGAGGTTTTCGGGACGGGACCGGGATCGGGACAGTTTCGGGACAAAATTTTTGTCCCCATGTAATTTCGGGACTGAATCGGGACAATTTTTTTTTGTCCCGAGGATTTCGGGACAAAAAAATTGTCCCCAGTAGAAGCCCTATGTCGTGGAGACTTATTGCGTGCTCACGCGGAGCTTTAAATAAACGAACAGAAAGTTCTCGTTAATAAGAAGGACTAGTAGAAAGCCCTGCTTAGCAGGGATAATTACTCATAGGTTTGACTCTTCCATAGACGCTAGAATATACTTGGGAATAATGAGATTTAAGACTTGAAATATTATAATAATTATTCAAATAAAATATCATGGTTGATCGTACTTGGGAACTTTCTACCAAGGCCCTACCTATGCCCCATGGTTGACCCGTAAATCGGTACCCCATAGAGTTAGTCCCGCTTACACATACAGATGTTAATTTATCGGTTGAAAAAACTTAAACACAACATTTGTTGTAAATGTTTCTTTTCTACCATCAGGTATTTTCCCTTTATTCAAAATTTTAATAGTCAAAATTATAAATACTGAACATTGTTCAGTATTGATATTTTGACTTTAACTTTCTTCCCAGATGTAGCTCTTGAAAATGGAACATATAATTGTCCATATGTTAAAACTGGTGATGGTAAATATATTCCCAAGCGATCAAAAGTTTGCCTTTGACTTTTATTAATAGTCATTACAAAACTGACTCTTATAGGAAGCTGCCTTCTTTTGAGTGTAAATGGAATATCAGGGTCAGACGTAATCAAAACAATTGGAGTTATACTATATCACCTTGAGCTGTTCATGTCAGTATTTCAGCATGTATGACATTATTAACCCAGTGCTTAACTATAGCTTTGTACCATTACATAATCCTCTTCTTGTGCTCAAATTTCTCAAAAGCATTATAATTTATTGCTCCAACTTTTAAAGTAAGTTTATGTGGAGGCATTCCTGTAGGTGTCAGGGTGTCCAAAAACTCCTCGGGAAAGGTCAATTTTTCATGTTCATCCAACACTAAATTGTCAATACTATATATAATAAGTTTTTGAATCATCTTTTATTCTACCTAATAAATCTTCGTTAAGTCTTATGGTATTGTTAGAGATTGAAGCCGAACACTAAATGTAGTCTTTGTAGTTACGACTGTTTGTTACCATGGATTATTATTTATAATATAAATAATTGTTGATATTGATTGTATGTATAGTTCTAGACAGAGAAATTGATTGGAGACTCGAAACAAGATGAATGATAAATAGTGAAATTGTATATTGTTAATAGTAAATGAGAGAAAAGGATTATTGCATAACTTTGGTGTGAATGAGTTAGACGTGCTTTATTGTTATTAAAGTTTTGCCTGATTTTGGCTACGTTTCTAATACAAAATTCTGTCACTGTCATTCACACTAGATAGCAAAGGCTATCAATTGTGAAAGGAACTAAAAGAGTTGGAAATACCAGGGAAAGTAATCACGTGCACTTAAAGGGAGTGCTGGTCCTTCGCAAATACTTTCCCCAGCAACTGGTTGGGAAAAGCTGACATAAACTTTATTCGTATCATCAATTTGAGACGGTTCATTTGGTCCTTCGAACCGGATCTATTTCACCAAGAGTCCTGAGGGTCAAAGTTCATTCATCGAAGAAATGGAAGAAAACAGCGGAGTTCGACGAAGTCAACGCTTGTTGAAAAATCCTCCTGAGGTATTTGCAACCCCGTTGCTAGGACCACCGACAATAGAGAGAGCTATGAATCAACAAGACGGTCCAACCCAAACAAGAGCTACTCTTATTTCGTTTTCCGAATCATCATCCGTTGTAACAAGAAAGTCTGGTCGTCTGAGCAACCAGTCCTTTTGTAGTAACCAGAGTGAGGTTGCTCGATTAAAATTAAAAGCTGAAATTGAATCTTTACAGAGATTAGGGCAAGCTGAGTCGCAATTTCGACTAGCCAAGCAGAAGTTCGACATCGAAAAGAAAGTCGAAGAAAAGCGATTGAAAATGGAGAAACTCGTAATAGAAGAGGATCTCGAGGAGGACGATGCTTCATTCATACAACAGGACGAACAGGAGCATGATGTGGTTGTCCAGGATACTGATGCTAATGTTAGCAAATGGCTTTCAGAACGAGAACCAGAACGGGTAATGGAACCTGGGGGTACAAGTTCTGGTAGTGCAGTAATGGTACAAGTGGCCCAAACGAACGCAAGGTTAGATAAACTTCTATCACGTCAATCCATATCAAAAGAATTGCCTCATTTTAAGGGTAATCCTGAAGAGTGGCCCATGTTTATCCATCAATACCGTCGAACTACGGAAATGTGTGGACTTTCTGCCGACGAAAATGTTACACGGTTGGAAAAATGCCTGAAGGAGAAAGCAAGAGAGGCTGTCATTTCAATTTTAGGATTACCACAAAATGTTGAACGGGTAATCAAGACTTTGGAAAATCGTTTCGGAAGATCAGACCAAATCATTAAATCAATGATCCAGAAGGTCAAGACATACGAATCACCAGTTACGAAGAAACCTGATTCACTAATTCATTTATCAAATCTCGTTACAAATCTAGTAGCAACTATGAAGATAATGAACAGAATGGTTCACATGTTCAATCCTCAGCTATTAGAAGAGTTGGTTTTGAAACTGCCATATCAACAGCAATTCGATTGGTGAGATCATGCCAAGACGTTGGAACAGGAACCCAGTCTAGAGGATTTGGAGATCTGGTTAGAGGGAATGGCAATGACTGCAGGTATGATGCCTTCAAATTATCTAGTACTGGAAGAAAGGTCTGATCCAAAGAAGAAAGACAAGAAGGTCGTTATGTCTACGATGACTAAAATTGATAGAGGTTGCTACCATTGCTCAAAAGAGGGACTGATTGTAAGGATTTCAGTGAAGCAGTCTGTCAAAATCGTTGGAAGACTGTCAAAAGTCAGAACCTTTGCTATTGCTGTTTGTCTAAGGGTCATAAAGGCACAGATTGCAAAAATAAAGAAGTCTGTGGAGTCGATGGTTGTGAGCGTCAACACCACAAGTTACTTCACAAAGCTCCTGCTGCAGTAGAAGTAAAGAAAAATGTTTGTGGGCACGTGGATGGTAAGAAGGTAATTAAAGAAGTTCTCTTACGCATTTTACCTGTCAATCTTCTTGGTCCAAATGGTATTGTCTCCACATACGCTCTATTGGACGAGGGATCAACTGTCACTATGATTGACTCCGAAATAGCAATGAATTTGAAGTTGGATGGACCTGAAGAGGGGCTTTTCATTCAGTGGACAAACGGTATAACGAAAGAAGACCCTACATCTAAACGGGTTTCACTGGAAATTGCAGGAGTAGGTGAAGGTGCCAAGAAATATCGGTTAGAAAATGCGATGACAGTTGAAAAAATGTCCCTCCTTACTCAGTCCGTGGATATGGAGGTAATTAAAAAATTATGGCCATATTTAAATCACATTCCCTTCTCCTCCATGAATAATGCTCAGCCCAAGATTTTAATTGGTTCCGACAACATCCTACTCACAACGCCACGAAGACTTCGCCAGGGACATTGGAATGACCCAGTGGCAACTAAGACATGGCTCGGATGGGTCATTCACGGGAATCTTCCGTCGCCTAGAAGAGTAGATCGTGAATTTGTACAAATGTGTACAAATCCTTCGGAGGAGTCAGAGTTGATGAAAATAATCAAAGAGTCGTTCTCAACAGAAACATTTGGCGTAAAAATTGTTCACCAGAAAAGTAGGTCAGTAGAGGATGACAAAGCTTTGCAAATTCTGGAATCAACCACCAAAAGAGTTGGAACAAGATTCCAGACAGGTCTTCTGTGGAGATCTACAGATTTGAAGCTACCAGAAAGTAGAACAACTGCTATTAGACGACTGCACTGTATGGAGCGAAAGATGGATCGCGATACAAAATTTGCTGACGAGTACTGTTCTAAGGTTGAAGATTATTTGAAGAAAGGGTATTGTAGGAAACTCACTCCAGAAGAGGCACGCATGAAGGGACCACGTACATACTACCTCCCACACTTTGCTACCTATAATCCTCAGAAGCCGGGAAAACTACGCCTAGTGTTTGACGCTGCTTGTACAGTCAACTCTCGTTATAAGGGAATCTCTGGGGACTGGGATATTTTGTCCCTTATACAAACTTTCCCTTATATGCATATAAGGGACAAATTCCCTTATAGTGTAAGCTATGTTTAAGGTATAGAAAATAATTAGTTTTAATTTTTAATCTCTTTTTAACCATGCAGCAGTAACTTGACCTTTTTTGTTCATAGTTTTATTCGGGTGTGTAGAACAGAATGCCACTTAAATAACTGTACGCCGGTTGATGGATAACCACACTGCCCTAATTGTTTTCAGATTTAAATCTATCGTCACATGGTTTTCTAATTAATTTGCCTCTGATTTCCTAATACTATTCACAGTTGAATTTGCCAAATTTCTTCATTGGTTAATTAGTTAATTCACACTTTACTACGAAATGATATACCAGTTTGAATATCAGGTATTATCGATGCTGTCTGTCCTAAATCCAAATGTCTACGATTTGCAATCATTGTGACATATTATAAGTAATTATTACAAGTTGAAGTGATTACATATTGAACACCATGCCATAGGACCATTAAAAATTATGGAATCAGTATGTATGGATTTGATTGAAACAAAGAAATGTGCTGGATATAAACCGTTAACAGCTATGATTGCGTAACATGAGCACAGAGTGCGGCTACATGATTTCAATCCATTAAAATCCCTTATAGTCACTATTTATAATTCCATGGTACCCAATATATGTTCCACTATAGCGAGTTTTCCCTTATAGGAAAGTCCCTTATAAGCACTTTTCGTAAGCATTGCATTAACGGGAGATCTGGCGGAGACGAACAAACTCATCCCATATAGCAACTTTTCCCTTATAAAGCCATCCCTTATAACGAGAGTTGACTGTAAATCATTCGGGGTCAGTCTCAATGATTGCCTTTTTACAGGACCAGACCTTCTAAATCCGCTGCCTGCTGTTTTGTGGAGATTTCGAAGATACAAGGTGGGAATTGCTGGAGATATCCGGGAGATGTTCCACCAAGTTCAAATTATTCCCGAAGATCAGGATAGCCAAAGGTTTCTTTGGCGGGGGAAGGAGAGAAAAGCTGAGCCAGATGAGTATGTCATGCAGGTCATGATATTTGGGGCCGCATGTTCCCCATCATCGGCTATTTATGTCACGCAAAAGAATGCGGATGAATTTGAGAGAGAGTTCCCAGGTGATACTACAGACATTAAAAGAAATACTTATGTTGATGATTTTACACATGGTGCAGATGACGAGAGGACTGCCTTGGAGAAGTTGCAAAATTGTGTTGAGGTGTTTAAGAGAGGAGGCTTTGTCATGTGCAATTGGGCGTGCAGTTCGAAGGAGGTGATAGAAAAGGTACCTGTAGAGCTTAGAGCTAAGAATTGGGTGGACCTTTCAGCTAATGAAGTGTTACCAACGGAGAGAGTTCTTGGACTACAATGGGACCCCGAGAAAGATGAATTCTTCTTCCAATTGAAATTTCCCAAGGTAAATGCGGATGTGCTCAGCCTCAAGAAAGTACCAACGAAGGCGGAAGTTTCGAGCTTAGTGATGAGCCCTTATGATCCATGTGGCTTTCTCACACATTTCATAGTCAAAGGCCGTATGTTAATTCAAGAGATGTGGTCGAAGAAGTTGGATTGGAAACAGGAAATCAGCGGAGAGCTCCTTGAAAAATGGAGACAATGGGTTACGGAACTAAAACAAATCACGGAGGTCCGAGTACCACGATGTTATGCACCTGGTGTGGGTCTGAAGGAAGCGAAATTGTCCATTCACATTTTCTGCGACGCCAGTGAAAAAGCCTTCGCAACTGTTACTTAACTCGGGATTGAAAGAACGGGGGAAGTCTCTGTAGGTTTCGTTGCAGCACGTGCTAGAGTAGCACCATTAAAGGCACTGTCAATTCCTAGGCTGGAACTCCAAGCAGCCGTGATGGGAAGCCGATTAGCTAAATCTATTCAGGACGAAATAGATCTTCCAATCGAATCTACCATATTCTGGTCTGATTCAAGGACGGTACTCTGTTGGCTTCGAGACGACTCACGAAAATATATGCAGTTCATTGCTCATAGGGTTGGGGAGATTCTCGAGACCACAGAGCCTAGGCAGTGGAGGTGGGTACCTACACGAGACAATCCAGCCGATGAAGCTACGAGAAACAATGACGAGACAAAATTCCATCCCAATTGCAGGTGGTATCAAGGGCCGGAATTTCTAAAACTTCCTGAAACCCAATGGCCATCTGAGAGAAGTTTTGTGTTTGAAGATGTACCAATCGACACCCTTGAGATGAAGAAAGAGTACGTTAATCTGGTTTGCATGGTCCCCGAGAAAGTCAGTGTTATAGATGCGACGAGATTCTCATCTTGGCTTAGACTCTTTAGAGCTACAGCATGGATGTTGCGTTTTGTAAGATTCGCTAGAAGAAGCAATGACAGAAGTCCAGGTGAACTTACGGGGGAAGAGATCCTCCGTGCACAGGTTTTTTGGTGGAAGATAGTTCAGCAAGATTATTTTGGGAAAGAAGTTGAAGCATTGTCCAAAAAGATAGTACTAGCAAGTGATAGTCGGTTGATGACTTTAACGCCAATGTTAGATTCAGATGGAGTCATAAGGATGCAGGGTCGAACCGAAAGAGCAAAAGAGCTGCAATTGGGAACAACATTTCCAGTAATTTTGCATCCAGAACATCATTACACAAAGTTACTTATTGCCCATCTTCACAAGGAGTCACGCCACCAAGGTATCGAGACGGTAATTAGCAATCTTCGTATGTACTATTGGGTGTTACAGGCTAGGTCAGCGGTGAAACGGAGCTTCTCTGAGTGCGTGATGTGCAAAGTTAGAAGAGCCCGACCATGTCCACTGTTGAGAAGTGAAATGGCATAGTTTTGCTACTGTGTAGCAGTAGTAATTGTTACTGCTATTATTTTTAATTGAAGAAAGTGAAATTATTTTATTTAGCTATTTTTGTCATTTCTAAGTTATTTGACAATAGCAAAAGTATTGAATATTACTTTCATAGTAATAATTGTAAGGCAAGTATTATGAAATGTAGCATAGCAAGCGTATGTAAGTATTAGTACATTGATCTGGTTAAGATGCAATGATGACTAGCGCTTGTAACAGAATGCATTAAGACACGGAACTGTTAACATCTCAATAAATACTCTTGTTAATCTTTAGAATAGTAATTCTTGTATTCGGGCAAGTCAATTACTTAATTACACGTGTAATCTGCAACTTTCATAGTAAATCAAACTACATCGGGATTTTACTATTTATCAGTCACACACACCTCAACATTTGGTCCTTTTCGAACCGGATAGTGTCTGAATCATATTTTTACTGAGGAGTTATTGTGGTGACTGACATTATGGATGCTCTGATTGCAAGAAGAAAGTTGGTGAAGTCCAAGTTAACAAGAGTAAAGGCTAAGGTTGACCATGAGAATGCGCAACTGTGGAATGCGGCTACAGCTGGGGTCTATGATCAACAAATTACGGATATGTGGAAGGACTTCAATTCATTATTTGAAGAAATTATGTCTTCATGCCCGGAGCAGGAGGAGGAAGTACATCTTCAACAGTATGATGAAATAGCTGATCGGTTTGATGAAGTTAAGGTGGCAGTGAAGCGCATCATCGGAAGGATGTCTGGCACTGAACCTCAAGCATCGAAAAGGAGGATGTCGGCTGATGGAGCATCGGAGCATGCTGTGACGGTGAAGTTACCAAAATTGGAGACGCCAACATTTTCTGGTAGTATGTTGGAGTGGACTTCATTCAGGGACCTGTTTATGTCAAGTATTCATAATCATCCGACACTTAGGGGCGCAGAGAAATTAAGTTATCTCAAAGGTTGTCTGAAGGGAAGTCCAGCAGAATTGTTGCAGCCGTTTTCAATTTCTGATGCAAACTATGAAGAAGCATGGGCCACATTAAACAGAAGATACCATAACAAGCATGAGTTGATTAGAACTCATTTAAATCGACTAATCGATATGCCTATTCTGGAAAGAGAATCAGGAATCGAGTTGCAGAGGATGGTGGACATTGCTTCATCGGTAGTGAGAGCACTAAGAGCATTGGAAAGACCAATTGATGAAGACAGTGACTTGGCAATGTTACTCATTACTACAAAGTTGGACAACGAAACACATAAGTTGTGGGAAACGAAAATTGGACGGGAAAGAATTCCAAAGATGGCGGAGCTGATTGAGTTCCTGGATGATCGTGCTGTTATTCTGTGCTCATCAGAATTTGGAAAGAAGTTGCCTATCAGTGAAACTATGCCGGAAAAGCAACAGGGGAACAGTAAGAAAATTGTGCATGCTCATCATACGAATGTCAATGCTTGCTGTTTATTATGCTCAAGTAAGGAGCACCTGATTGGGGACTGCGAAGCATTTTTGAAAATGACGGTTGCTGACAGACGGGCAAAGGTAGTAGAATTGAAGGTATGCTACAAATGCATGCGAGCGGGTCATTTGGCAACGAAGTGTTTTAGCAGTACAGTATGCAGCATTTGTCAAGGAGCTCATCACTCACTTTTACACATACGGAGGAATTCTGGAAGTGAGGTCAGAACAGAATCGGTAACAGCACACATTGGAATTAGCTCTGCATTTGCAAAAGCAAAGAAAGGATTGCTGTTGAAGATGGTAAAGGAAGATTGCAAGAATTCAGAGCACTCCTTGATCCAGGCTCCGATGTTAGCTTTGTGTCGGAGAGAGCAGCAGGTTCCTTGCAGTTAGACAGGAAGATTTGTGACATCAACATTTCTGGAGTTCGAGAATCGGATGCTGGAAGTTCCAATTCTTTGGTGACCCTTGATTTAAGATCAAATCAAGAAGATGATTTCGCGATGAAAATTGATGCATACATTCTTCCAAGGGTTACAACGATGCTACCCAAAAGAAAAGTTAATGATCATGAAGTAAGTCATTTAAGAGGACTGCCATTAGCGGATCCCAGTTTTATGGTACCGGGATGCATCGATATACTTTTGGGGGCTGATGTATTCTTCGATGTACACAAAGTTGCTTATTGCCCATCTTCACAAGGAGTCACGCCACCAAGGTATCGAGACGGTAATTAGCAATCTTCGTATGTACTATTGGGTGTTACAGGCTAGGTCAGCGGTGAAACGGAGCTTCTCTGAGTGCGTGATGTGCAAAGTTAGAAGAGCCCGACCATGTCCACCAATACAAGGAGTCCTACCAATATAAAGGCTCACGCGACAGCAACGTCCGTTTGCCAACACAGGTATCGACTACTTTGGACCACTCATGGTAACCGCAAACAGGAAGACACTAAAGAGGTATGGGGTCATCTTCACTTGTTTGAGTATAAGAACAATACACTTGGAAATTGCTCCTGACTTGTCCACGGACTCAGCAATAAATGCCATCAGAAGGTTTATCGCACGAAGAGGGTCACCAGACGTACTCTGGTCGGATAATGGAACCAATTTTCATGGTGCTGACCGTGAGCTGAGGAAGTCAATCCAGGATATTGACACAGAAAGCATCCTGAAAACGTTCGCCGGGAATGGATTGACATGGAAATTCAATACACCATCCTCTCCACATATGGGTGGAATTTGGGAGAGAATGGTAAGGTCGGCGAAAACTGCGCTTCATTCAACCCTTAGAGAAACGACCTTACGAGAGGATGTGCTGCACACGATACTCTGTGAAGTCGAGTTTATCGTTAACAATAGGCCGCTTACGTATGTGCCAGTTGATAACATTGACCCAGAATGCTTGACCCCAAATCATTTTCTAATGTGTGGGAAAGTTTTAGGAAATGTTCCGGGAGTATTCTCGAATGATGACCTATGTAGACGGAGCCAGTGGAAAATCGTACAGAGATACGCTGATATGATCTGGACTAGATGGGTTAAGGAATATCTGCCTACTTTGACAAAAAGGATGAAATGGTTCCGACCTGTAAACCCGATCAAGGTTGGCGATGTGGTGGTTATAGCAGACAAGGATGGACCAAGAAACTCATGGCCATTGGGGAGGATCGTGAATGTTTATCCGGGCAAGGACGGTCAAGTGAAAGTCATTGATGTCAAGACCAAAGATGGAGTGTACCACAGGCCCGCTAACAAGATTTGTGTCTTAGATATTTGTAATGGTGATGAGATCACAAGTCCATCATCAGAGGGAAGAAATGTTAGAGATTGAAGCCGAACACTAAATGTAGTCTTTGTAGTTACGACTGTTTGTTACCATGGATTATTATTTATAATATAAATAATTGTTGATATTGATTGTATGTATAGTTCTAGACAGAGAAATTGATTGGAGACTCGAAACAAGATGAATGATAAATAGTGAAATTGTATATTGTTAATAGGAAATGAGAGAAAAGGATTATTACATAACTTTGGTGTGAATGAGTTAGACGTGCTTTATTGTTATTAAAGTTTTGCCTGATTTTGGCTACGTTTCTAATACAAAATTCTTTCACTGTCATTCACACTAGATAGCAAAGGCTATCAATTGTGAAAGGAACTAAAAGAGTTGGAAATACCAGGGAAAGTAATCACGTGCACTTAAAGGGAGTGCTGGTCCTTCGCAAATACTTTCCCCAGCAACTGGTTGGGAAAAGCTGACATAAACTTTATTCGTATCATCAATTTGAGACGGTTCAGGTATCATCATTCCTAGAACATAAAATTGATCTTTCAGTGAATTCAGCGGCATCCACAACACTAAGACTTGTCCCGAATATCTCCTCTACCAACGATCCTTCGCAAATTAAACATAAATTCTACAAAATAGTGAAAGCCCTGTTTCCCACGGAGAATTACTTGGAAAGGTAGTTTTGAGTATAGAAATTAAAAGTTAAACGGCTTACAAATTAAGTCCTGACGTGGAGATTTATTTGTGTCATGTACGTTAAACGTTAAACTACATTGATTTGTATGTTTCTTATGATACCCCGATTCGGCTACAATTAATAACGATGACAATTGGACCAATGCATCGACGTCTCATAACAACGGAACATCGTTACAACTTGCGCAATCTACATGTAAGCTTACAATGTTGATTAATAACCTATTGTAAGCTATTTTTAATACTTTAGTATCAGGCTTTACATCATGAACCCTAAACTCATGTATGTAGTTTTGGTTGATACAGTTCACTCCCCGTATTAGAGATTCCTTTAGTATTACAAATTCCCTTAAAGTGTTTACTTTCCGAGTTTAGTTTGTCCAAGTACATAGTGCTATTCAAATGGAATCTCTAATAGGCATAGACTGCGCTGTATAAAATAATGTGTATGTCGTTTAAGAGTTCAGGTAGTTTGTGGTGTTAATTAAGTTCCATCGTATGAAGCAAAAAATTAATAGCACTGCCCAAACATAACATTAGAAATCATCATTCCAACTGACAAGTAAGGTTTAGGTGCTAATTCAGAACACAGAAAACTGTCTTGTATACTTTGTTACCAGGCTTCCCATAATGTTCCCTTGATTATTTGAATTATACAGTACACTATCACTATCAGAAATTCCTTGAAAAAAGAATTTGCCTCAAATGCGGATGCCAGGATACCGTGCACTTTGTAAATTGGAACTCTAAAAATGACGCGCTCATTCCACTTTATAGCAAGCCGCTCTATGTGGTATGCTGCTTCACTATTTATCGAACCAAGCCGGTGGTATATACAGAAAGCAAGCAAGCCGAAAAGCACAGCGAGCTGAAAAAGCTCTCCTCTGCGACAGAGAAGATCCTTCTCGTTGCAACTTGCAGTAGTGCTTAGGCGGCATCCATTTTTTACGTATCGCCAAATTTCTCAAATCCGTACCACCGCCCACCAAATGTAACGCACACGTAACGCTTAGATAAAGAGATACCACCCAACCGTAACGCATATTTATTTATAATGAACTGTTTTAGTAACGTGGGTAAGATTCTTATTTCAATTGCTCGAAAAAATGATGACACGCAGAATTTATGAAGTCAATGTCCACAGCTTAAAGCTACAGCGTGTACATTACTTCCTTCACCCCCTCCTCCGGGGTACCCCGAAGTGGTTCAAAACATGATCCACATGCAATAAATTGTGCCATTTAAAATTTTCAAATTAATAAAAAAATCATTACATGATGCGAAACTCTTGAAATCTTTAAGGCTAATTTGGCTTTTCCCTGTACAATTGTTTTCAAGGACATAAACGCATAAACTGTATTTGCGTTACGTGTGTGTCTATAATAGGACCACCATCTCGTCGTAACTACAGCGTAACGGCAGAACATTTGACCACCGATCGACCTACCGTTACATAATATATGGACGCCGCGTTATAGGAACTGTATTCATGTCTTTATCGACAAAAGGTATGATTTGTGCAATATTTAAATTATGCATCCAACCTCCTAACCATGTACTTAGTGTAATACGTTGCGTCTGAAGGAAGTCTCTTCCAAGTAATACAAATTTGGGTAAGTCGGGCATAATGCAAAATGTTTGCCATGCTACATATTCGTTATATGTAATTGGCAATGTAATTGATTCGTGAATTTTCTTATAAGGAAATTTACATTTCTGCCGTATGTTTGACATTTCAATGACAATGTTTTGATTAGAGTTGCTACTGGATTGCCCAGTATAGAAATAGTCAAGCCTGAATCCATAAAAGCTGGATACGAGGTTCCGAGTATTGAAATTTTAATGAGAGTTTCTTGAAATGCTGGTTGTGGTTTGCATAAGAATGTAGCATTATTCCATTCCAAGTCCGTTGCTAGTAATTTCTTTTCGAACTTGGGGACTTTGAGTTTTTTGCCTTGAAAACAGGACAATTCCTCTTGTAATGTTCCGTACTTCCGCATTCAAAACATGCAGAGTTTGAACTGGCATTAGAGTCACCGGAGTTATGTCGAACGCGTGCGTTATCGCTTTTACCTTTATATGTTTCTGTTTTCCCATCTACTGAACCATCACCAGAGGAGTTTTTCTCATCAGAGATTAATTTTACTTCTCTCTTTGTACTGGATCCATGGTAGTAGGTATATGAGTCAACAGATGCAAAATGCAGGTTAGCATTGTTAGTCCCTGAAAATGTTGAGAATGAAGTCGACTGAGTTGGGGAAGCCGTGGAAGTAGCTTGTCTGCAGCTCAATGAAGGCTCCATTACACCTGACTTTGGAAGTGGAATATATGTAATATATGCTTTAAGGAGCTCTTGGGCTTCATGAGCAGCCAACTTTAATTCATTCAGAGTTTTAATGACCCGACCTTGTACAGCACGTCGATATTCTGGGTGCATTGGTTTGATGATCCGAGCAACTATTTCTGTTTCTGGAACAGGAGTTCCTAGTCTCTCGTAATACTAAATATTACCCGTATAAATGTAGAAAGTGTCTCATTTGGAGCTTGGGACCTACCTTCAAGCTCTCTTCCAAATTTCTCGCTATATCCTACTGCTTGAAATTCATTTCGGAATCTCAATGTAAAATCGTCACACGAGATGAAAGGTAGGTCATAGCGATACCAATCATAACCTTCTCCTGTTAGGGCTAAGGGGACGATTTGCTTAAGTAGCTGTTCATTTGAATAACCGATAATTGATTTGTATTTCTCCAATTCAATTGTGAATTTTTTCTCCATGGCTCCTGAATATTTAGGAATGGCCACATCAGCAGATTTTAAATGAAACCTTTGTGGAGGTGGATTATCCCGTATCACGAATCTACTGAGTGGATCATAATTCATTCCAGAAACAGGAGCGTTAGCCATTGCTGGGTTTTTGCATATGTTGACGTGGTATTCGGTTGTGCTGGGAATGATTTCTACCAGTCTGAGAAGGAACAAATTGTGATCCTTGGACATTAGGAATACGTGGTGTGGTATAAAGTGGGAATCGGAGTTGTCCAGCTGGGTTGGATGGTCGAGTAGCTATTGGAACGGGTTGTGCTGGTATATTTGAGGTGAAAGATTGGAGTTAATATGAAGGCTGTCCACCCCTGGCATTGGAGTTGCTAGGCGATGTTGAATTTGCAAAAACTGGCTGATTGACGGGCATTTGAATGGCTTGTCTCTCAGTAAGTCTTTGTATGCCATCCATGAGATGTGTAGTGTTGGCAGCAACTGTATTAGTAAACTGAAAAAGTCCTTCCATGTTCTGGTCAAATCTTTGCATTCGCACCTCAACACTGGATATAGCTTGAGTCACAGCTCTGAATGCATCCTGTATGTCCGGATTCACGGGAGTAGCAGGGTTTACATGAGTATTTGTTGTGAGCTGAGATGACGACTGATGGGTAGGTATTGATGTGGGTCGAGTAAAGCATCCACTTGTGCCCGTACCTGCACGAGAGTTCGGAAAAGGTGTCCGAAATAAATTCGGGGCAATAGACGGAGTAGTTGTTGTTGACGTAACCATAGTAGTCGGAAAAGAAGACATGGAAAAGTGTGAACTGTGGCCAGTCGATGTAACTACAGGCCTGCTTTGTAAAAATATAGCGGGAGCTGTATTTTGAGTGACATTGGGTGAGGAATGCTGTACTCGACCAGTATTATCTGTGGGAAATTCCTCATCTGAAAATTCAGATATGTTTCCTCCAATATTGTCACTTCTTAACGACATTGTTCTTGGTTCTGTAGTTTTTCCTTCCTCTGCCCATTAGCAGGTAGATCCGAAAAACTGACTGATTTTATTAGAGTAAAGATTTATTAGCAACTGGCAGGATCGCAACGTTTGTTAAAAATAGTATTCCCAATACTATTTTTTACAAGGGTATTCCAGGTTAAATTAAGGATGTAAAATAAATTAGTAATTTACGAAGAAAAATAAGCTGTATTGATAACAGAGCTCGAATGTTTATTCGATAATTTCAGTGCAAAAATAACAATCCCTTTGACTTGAGGGCGAGTTCCTTTATATACTCTAGAGAGTCGTCGAAATTAGCATGTAACAATTTTCTAAGATGTTATTTGCACAATATTTAGATGTTACATAGGAAAATCCCAGAATATATTTAGTTTACATACTTGCAAGTATGTACAAAAGGAGCATTTGTCTTTTCCTTTACAACAGTTACTGTGTCAGTTGGTTAATTGTTTTTTGTCTTCCAACGATTAAATATCTTATTCATTGATGAGCCCAGATGTTAGAGGGACTGTATGTTGTGCTGTGTTAGTATGAGATGCGTACTTTGTGAAGATGACAATTTGATCACAATTAGACACATGGGATTTATGGATAAAATAAGATTTTGCTTGGTTGGCTTGGGTTTTGATTCTGACCTACGAGCGTATATTTTATTTACAAAATCTACGAGAATTAAAATGAGAGAAGTGTTCACGTCAAAGGCTCGTCAGTAATTGTATGTACATTTTCTTAAAGGTTAAAAGTTACAATGGTTTAGGCGGTAAGATAAAGTGAATGAAAGAATTGTACAGGTCAGTGGAAATTTCCTAGATTAGCATATTTAGAATAAATGGGACAGTAGATAAACAATAGATTGGTTGTTGGCTGCGGTGCTGTAGAAGTAGCACCGCTTTTCAAGTACATTTACCTGACTGGAACAGAGGTAACCATCATTTCCATAAAATGTTTACTGAAAGGTGAACATTCATATTATTTGGTTTTGTTGAAGTCATTTCTTTGAAAACTCCAAACCATTAAACAAAAACCATTAATTCATCACAATTTTTCGGCTCGTCATTTTCGAAGCTAGGAGATTAAACGGAAACGGTTCAGACGGAACATTTTCACATTCTTCCTCTTCTTGTAGTTTTCAGTCCAATATGCTACTGCGGCCCTGAAATGTGAAATGATAAAATGTAAAAATATTTAACAAACAGTACCGGAAATGTTTTTAATTAAAATATACTCACCGTTTGTTATTGGTAATGAATTCCTTAGAATTCCTGAGGAGGTCTTTATACCACTGAAGTTTACAACGTGGGTCGCACGCCGAAAATAAAACAAATTCAGTACAAAATTAGGGTGTCATTATACAAGTATTTTTTTATGCGGTAATATGCAGAAACTAATACATACAAACTCCCATTATGTAAACGAGCCAATTGGCACTAGGATAATATTTGTTTAACTTTGTTTAACTAACACGTGGCTTCAGCAGCAGCTACTATGTCTGCACTGAAGTTACTTGCCTATAACCAAGAAGGGAATAAAATTATTCACAAATTAGTACTCACGATTAAATTAATTAACATTAGCGCCTCAAACGATTCCAGATGTTTATAACGTGCAATGTACACAGATGCAGTAAGCACCATTGGCGGAATTTTCGACGCTGCATAGTAACATCAGAATGGCTGAAAGCGTAACGAAATAACATGTACCTAAATTCAAGTTGACTCAAATTTTTATTAACAATTATTACCCCAGGAACTACTGTACCTTTAAAAACAATACAGAAGCTGGGGCGCTTTGATTGATACAATGTTTTTATTCATTTTTATATTGGTGCTAAGTACACGTCTCTGAATAAATTTAACATTTTCTACGTGTTCCCCATCTTTTTTTGATATGGTACGGAGGCGTCGTTTCCAGGACCCAATAACTTCGACACATTTTTCAGGAGTTCCTTTGTTCCATACCTCGCGAAGTTTTTTCCACAGCCCGTTCATCGTACAGTCCTTCGTTCTTTGAAGAGTTTGCGTCTAGAATCCAAAGCCGAAGAAATCCCTGGGACTGGCATCCGGTGACTTCGTAGGAATTTCGGTATTTTTGATGATGGTTATTTCGGTCCTGTCTTGAAGATCCTTGGCGTACTGCTCGGTCAATCTCGCTGTATGAGATCTTGCAGCATTATGATGAACAAACACCTTGGCCGAGTCCTCATCGTAAAGCTGGGCGATACCATCCTCAAATAAGGGTCTCAATACTTGGTCCATATAGTATTGAGCGTTGACCTTGACTTTTGGGGGTACTCGGATAAGAAGTAAAACCCCCACGCCAGACATCGCTCCTGCAACCATCATTTTTCCACCAAACCTCTCGCGCTTCTCCAAGGTCAAGGTATCGGAGAAAATATCTTCCGTCGTATAGAAGATAGCGGGTTCTCTGTTGCAGTCGTCCACAACAAAGATGCCTTCGTCCAAAATAACCGCGAATTTGGATCTTCCCCTGCCATATTCGGTTCGTAGAGCTGCCGGGAGTAGGTTTTCCGAGTACGAGGAGATACCTGTAATCGACGAGCCATTTCTCTTTGGGATCTTGGATTGACCTTCGGGTTCATAAGGTCAACTGTTCGAATGACGGCCTTTGACCTAAATTTTCGGCGGTACTGAAACTTTGCCGGCGGCAATCCTTGGGTGCGATGTTTCCGACGTATGGCAATATTATTGATGACTTGATATATGGTCATCACTGACAGGTCATGGTCTTGACCCTGGAGCACGTTTTTTACCTTCCCTATATGACAGATTCTGATCGGAAAGTGCTTTCATGGCACCTTCAACTTCCGTACTAAGTATACGGCTTATTTTTTCACTTAGCACAATGAAACTTGGCACACACTTTAAAAAGGGCGCTATAATTAAGTGTGCAAAATTTCATTGTGACAGGTCAATTGCGCGGGACATTATAGCGCGTGCGGGCTTGTACCACTCAAAGCGCCCCACCCTGTATAATCTCCTGGACAATTTTCCATTCTTATTTGTTTAAAGTATACTTTCGCAGCAATTGGGAGTCGCGTATTACTGTTTCAAATGGCTATAAGTATGTATTACAAAAGGCTTAGCCAAAACATAAAAATACAAACCCATCACTTTTATGTTTAGAAACTTACTTTTTGGTATTCAAAAATTAGTACCATCATTAAATATGTAGAATTCCACCTGGTCCTAATATCCAAAATCGTAATCTTGGCCTGCATCTTGTGTTGTTTGCATGCTTCCTGAAATTTAGCTCGGAGTACATACGATTTTCGTAACGTCTATGCATTATAGCAACTATTAAATAAACAAATTTTAATTAAAATGCAATCTTCATACAAGTCTGATTGTCTCCTTGAAATATAATACCCTGTAGTATATTGAGAAAGGTGATAAAAGTTTCACCGTCACTGGTTTCTTCATGACCATACGAAGTACTGTCGTCTGAATCCGGTTTGTTAGAGTTCGCTTTAGAATCAGGGAGTTGCTCCGAGTCTGCTTGATGAACTGAACTTCGACGCATTGTCCGTAATAAACTCAGGCTAGCCTGACACGATAAATTTATCATGTGTGACAGGCATGTTACACGATTTTGATCAGCAGAAAACTTTAAATCGCCAGCAGTTATTCATCTCTATATTACTGGCCACTTTGTATGTTAATTTAAAGTTTGGCGCGCTCACGCTCATTTCACTATATAGCAAGCCGATATGTAGTATACTCTTTCACTATATAGCCAAGCAAGCCGGTGGTATATACAGCAAGCAAGCAATCCGAGAAGAGAAGCACAGCGAGCTGAGCGAGCTGAAAAAGCTTTCCTCTGCGACAGAGGTTCAGCTCGCTGTTCTTCTCACAATCAGCTATATACGAACGGCTTGCAGTCTACTGGAAGCTCAATAGTGCGAACAATAAAAAGTAATTTATTTTAGATTAGCGCTTAAAAGCATTAATCATATTTATTATAAACATTAGACATAAATCATCAAATGTGGATTAAATTAAGTTTGGTTATGAGAAAAACTACGTTCGGTTACTGCACTGAAGAATTTGAGGAGAGGAGAATTTTAGTGACTGATTTTTGTACACATATATGTGGGATTCCTATTATGAAAAACCAAATGGGATTCAAAGTACGTATTGTAGCACTTTTTATATTTACGTCAGTTAAATTCTCAAACTGTATTGCTGAATCTATTTCCTCTCTATTTTTTAATTACAAGCCTTAACATTCATACATTTGATTTTTATATCACCTAAAAATATCATTAGGCAATAAAGATTGATTTTTAGGAACCATGAATTTTAGTGAATATAGCTATGAAAAGTGTTGCGCTAATATGAATTCCTTTTATTTTTCCTATTTTAAATAATTAGTGCGTAGTGTCGGAGGCTACAGCTACATTATTACTGCGCAATCGAGCTATATACAAATTATAATAAAATTATAAAAAATCATATTTGATCAGCACAACGTGCTGATCCACTAAGGGGCGAAGCACCATACAGTGCTGCAACAGCAAGATTTAATAACAATGGCATATTGGTATTAAATTAATCAAGTTAAATTCCATGTATATAGCCAAATATTGAGTTTGGGAGTGAACCTCGGTGAGCCGGGGTGTTGTACCATAATTTTTTGATGATGTAATGTCAACTAGCTATATGAAACGAATTGTTAGTCTTACAATTAATAGTTCACATGTCTTATATGAGATTAATTTGCCCGGCGAAGCGGGCAATTAACATTAAGCCTTCTCGACATGCCTTGATACGGGATCTATAGCCATTTACTGTTTTGTGTACTATCACAATTCTCAAGTAATTGCCCCTGTGAAGTACAGGGCTTTTACTAGTTTACATGAATTAACACATGCTTTGATTTTAAAACCAGGGCGCTAAAAATTACCTAGTCATTGCACGTGGTTTAAATTCCTTGACAAATTTATCACAATTTTCATGCATTGTCGCACATAATTGAAATTAATTTGTCAGGAATAGAATAATTTTCCAGCACCTTCTTGAGCGAAAGTGCAACACTAGCACCCGTATGAGAGCCTTGCAGAATTTCTAAGTCTAACATTATTTCTTCGTATTCCCATTCCTTTGTAATGAAACAAGAAATGATATCATGAAAGGGCACAAAGTTTTTGCTTGTCCAACAGTCGGTTACTACAGAAATTTGTCCCCGTAATGCCTGTAATTTCGTGTAATGTATCCAGAGACGTTGAGTGGGCTTCCATAATTTGATGATACACATTAGGACATTAATAGAAATTACCATCAATTTTTGTTTTGCCAACTCCTTATGAAATTGAAATTGGCGAATGCAAAGAGGTTTCAGTTTATCGTTACGAGGCAACTGTGCTTGAGTTCGACCAAGTCAGGCAAACTTACAGAATACATTGGAATTAGCAATATTAATTAACAATTCTTCGAACTGACACTGGTCAAATCCACCATCCTACAGAACAATATCAGCTCGTTAGCAAATTATTCAGTTGAAAAATAGGTACTTACACGGGTTTACATGTACAGGTTTCATAAGGCCTAATGAGCATTCAAATAAGGAACAGGAAATTGCATCCGAATTCATCTGAGATTTCTTGGCAGGTGGGCCATTACCCACAAGTTCGATTGATTTGTGAATTGTACATATGTGCCTTCTCAGGGAGGTAGTTGATCTAGTCAAATCGATATTAATAAATAATCAAAGAGTTTTTCAATAAACGCATTACAGATTTCAACCACAAATCAAACCAATGCAAAAAGGCCCTGTGAATTGTGTTCATCAGTACCGTCATTGTATGATTATTGAATAAATAATAAATAAATAATTTTATTTTCTCACCCACAATAGTTTTTCGTACCACAATCTAGTAAATTGAAATGCTGATAAGATTTTGATCCTGGTCCCGTTTTTCAGATTGACCGCACAAATCTTCTTGTACAACGCTAACCGCGGGGTTAGCATTTTCAGCCGATTCTTCCTCACTTGAACACTTCATTTTATTGATAAACTGATGAAATTAAACTAATGTTCAACTTTCAACTTCAGATGCAACTTGGTTTGAGGAATGGCATGCGGTGTACTTGCAGGCTAACAAGCCGGTTTTGTTTTTATTTGTTGTTTTGCACAAAAACTACTTACTTAAAATTCCACTCGCTAGGTGACACTACATGGGCCATTTTTATTGTTAAATTAGCATGAATAGATGATAGATAATTCCAAAAGAAGTGTTTAGTGGAGTATTGTTAGGGACCGGAAGGTTTTTAAATCTCGACCCGATTTTTTCGGGTTGATAACTTGATACCCGAAACCGGCTCGAAAGTAAACGGCACCAAAAAATGAAACTCAAACTCGACTCGAACCCGACTCGTTTCCGAGAAAGTATAGGTAATTTATACAATTTCAAAGACAATTTTTTAACCAGAATTACTTGACCTCTTCTTGCACGCCGTTTGTTTTTACTTTATTAGCCTTTGAACTCACTAGATTATAAATAGTATGGTTATTCGGCTATAGTTTCTTTCCTGGTACATGACACCATGTATATTCCTGGTTCACAAGGTCTGGTTCAAACTACACAAACTGTCGTTTGTTGCACCAGGAAAAATACCTGGTAGTATACCAGTGTACCAGACACTTACTGCACCAGGTATATACTTGGTATCAATTGAGGTAAAACTGGTGCTGATAATGCAAATTCCTGTAAGTTGTACCAGGTGATATCATGTGCAACTAAACCGCGCTTCGAAATAATTCAGTTCGCACAAAATGGCGGCTTCCACTAATACTAGACAAGGAAATCAGCATAACGACAACGTAGTACTAATTGGGTCCACACAAGTTTACACAAAATGGCGACTTTCACAAATAATAATCAAGGGAATCAACATGACCGTAGCCGAAAACACATTCTGGAGTATCCATTCCAACAAAGCAATTCGGCGTACTTGGCACGTAGTGCCAAGTTAATACATAATATTACGTGTGAATCCACAACTTGTTAGTTATTGCAAAAACCTACCACGTGTGCACTCTGCTTCTGCTCCTTCCATAAATTCTTCCCATAAAACCTATTTCTTCCACAGATTAAATTCCTCATCTAGAAATACTCTATCGTCTACCCCATTATTCCATCACAGGAGCGCTGCCACTGCGATGGCCCGTTCGAAATTTCGGTTGACATGATTTAAACTTGTTGAGAAGCAGGGTTGGGGGTTTTTTTGGTTTTTTTCAAAAAAACCAAACAACCAGGTTTTTTTGGTTTAAACCGGGTTTTTTTGGTTTAAACCAGGTTTTTTTGGTTGTGTGAAAAACATGTGAATTTGAACAAATTTACTTATTTCCCAAACTCAGTAAGTATCACAAAGTGTTAAATATTTAATAATTTTGATATAATTTTAACGATAACTTTGCAGCATAAACTTAAGTTTGGCGTTTTTCATTCTACAAACGATTCCGAATTTCTAAATGTATAAGACTAAAAGCTAGTAGTATTATTTACTTCACTAAAGTTTGACTGCACAAAATCACAGTAACTGCACAAGTTTTGTGCACGACGAAATATAAGCATTTTGGATTGAAAATATTAAAATTTCAGGTGTTTGGTTTAATTCAGTGGTTTTTATTTAAAAAAACCGTTTGGTTTAAACCATGGTTTAAACCATGGTTTAAACCAAACCAACCCTGTTGAGAAGTTAAACACCCATCTAATTCTAAGCAGATGATTTCTTGTTGGAGAAAAAACAAGCAATTTTTAATTATGACGGCAAAAATTTGTCAACGACATCAAAATTTCAGTCAAGATATAGCACCAATTCATACAACAATTTTTCTTTTCAGTGAGCCATTAGATAGGTACGACATTCCTCTTAAATGTTATTGCAGTATTTCGCGTTTCACGATGGCTTTTGCAATCTGTTTTTTTTTTTAAATTTTGAACACCAGTTGACATATAAGTTTTAAATTAATTTGAAAACTTCACACGGCAATTAAATTGCTTATCCATGAGCCAATAAAGATTACGATGTTTTTTACTAAAAAATCGGTAATTTTGAATACTCTTGCCAAATTGTTGGTTAGAATTTCAAAATTTCCATGAACGTGATTTTATTTTGTAGAGGGATTAAATACCTTTTCAATGAGCTACCATCGATCGAGATGTGGTATGCCAGTCCAAACAGTTTTACCAAAGTACTTGGAACCTCCAAAAGCGGTTTGTTCGAAATTTTGAGTTCCAGTTGGTATAAATTTTGAACATTTTAAATGATTTAAAAACTCCATCATAAATCTATGAGTCCTAAGGGGAAGACTCACAATCAGATGATTCCTTCTAGGCGAAACAAAATATCATGCCCAAAAATTTGTCGTTATTTTGTGTTTACACAATTACCATGTAAACATTTTGAAAACCCGTAAGTTAATTCTAAAACGGTGTTTGGTAAAATTTTTAATTATATGCTTTAAATTTTCGTAATTGAGATTATTGCTCTTTGTTATTTAAATAATTATTTACTGTCTTTTAAGATCCTGTTACTATATTAATAACTAATCATATGATTATTATATCCTCTATTAGTTCCTTCGTTAATCCGAAACGGTTTCTAAAATCTTCAAAATACTAGGCAGTTGTTCCACAAGCACCAATAAATAAACCAATGACTTTAATGTCATTCAGTTCATATTTTTACAAAAATATGGAATGCAAGGTTCCTAAATGGTTCTTTTAATTTCAACAAAATAATTTTCACAAGAATATCTATGGGTACCCTATATGTATGCTCATTAATGTATTCTACATAAAGTATATTTAAATATATTATATTGTCTATCTCTGGAAATCAGTGCATATGCACTGTTTCAGATTTGACAGTTCAATAAAATAAGTAATAAAAATAATAAAATTACCATTACAAAATCATAAGATTTATTTTAACGACTCAATGAATAGTTCCCAACTCAAAAATAAAATAATTATTCCTCATTCCTTCCAAAAGAATCTACATATTACAACTGGAGAGAGGTAGTGCAGGTGAATTGATGGTCGTTTTTGTCCTCATGCTTCTAACATGTTTAAGCATAGCAGATTGCAAATCACATTTTTAAAATGGTCGTTTGATTTTGCTCTAATTTTCGGTCCAATGAAAGCCGAAAATTCCGTAGGATAGCAAAACTTTTGCATTTGTGTGTACATATGTATATAGTAACACATCTGTAATACCTTTTCTTATTCTCAGCTCATGAATCCGGCATAAAAAATCGAACCAGGAAAAGCTCTGCAAGCTAAGAAAATCAGTGAGTGATTAGCACCGTCTCAAAACACATCACTAAATTTTTCAGTATTTTATCTAATATGCATGTTTGATTTCACATTTCTACTTATTACCAGGGTTGTCAAAATGAAAATGCCCAATGCCTGCCAAGATGAAAATATGCTCAAAATGCCCTTTAGATGCCTTGTTTTGAAAATGCTCACCATTTTCACAAAAATCATTAGTTAATCGCAAAAACACCGGGTAAAAATTTGTATTTTAGGACTACAGTAGGTTGAAAATTGTTTATTTCCATGTTGGCCAGAAATTACGTCCCGATTTTTAAAGAGACCAAAAATTAGCGTAGGTCAAGAAATAAGGACACCATGCACTGTTAAATAAACAAAGCACAACCGGGATTCTTTCTGAAGTAAGTCGATTTCAATAATTATTCATTTCCAAAACAAAAATTCGTAACAAAGAAATTTTTCGGCTAGTTTGTAGCAGAAAAACCTAAAAATTGGGCACCAAATTAATCACTGAACAGTCATAGGCCTGAAAGTCCAGTTTAAAATAGAAAGGCCCCTCCGATTGCTAGCAGTCTAATGCACTGTTTGATATAAAAAGAATCTCACAAAACTGTCCACATTCAAATGTGAATGTTATTATTTGTTTAAATACAAATTGGAACTAAAGTTATCAACTAAAGCTAACATTTGTACCGTACTGTAACATTGACACCAGTAATAACTAAAATTAGACTCGCCCAAATTAAATAAGATTATCCATTTTCCTTTGAAAATATTACAATGAAATAACCAGTTACAAGTTAAAGTATACAAAATAGCTTAGCAAAAATTATAACATTTCATATGTACACAATCAATTCGTTTTCCTAGTTAAATATTATTTACGTGAAGTACTCACCAAACTATTGTTAATACAACATGCTACCGTGTCTTTAAGCAAACAATGTTGAGAGTGAATAAATATTTGTATCTCTCTCGCTAGTCCTGTAATAATTAGAAATACAAAAAGCAATCCCTTCTCTCTTCTTTCTTTCCCTAATGATTCCTTCCCCATCTCCGCTATTTCAAATGGGGCACTGGGAGACAATTCGAATTAAGTACCAATTTAAAGGTAAACTATTTCTCTTCATAATAAACATTTACATAAACCAATATGTTCTGGAACTCCAATACAAACTATAAAAGTGTGTACATACAGTACAATAAATTACTAATAAATAATAAGTAATAAACTAAATGTCCATATACCACATGTGGATATTCTCACCACATTCTGCTCACGGAAACTCATTGTTTATGTAACAATTGCAATAAATGTTTAAATAAAAACCGTAGGCGTACTTTACTTGCTATTTAATCCTACAAAGAGGTTTATTTGACTTGACATACCAAGATCATGGATTGGCCTTCAAAATAGAAATTAGCAGTTTCTTTCTCATTACATAAGTAGTTACTTCCTTACATGACTCCATGAACGATTTTAGTGTAATTATGACACTAAGGTTCATAGTTGTTCCACTAAATGAGTCAAGGGCGCTCCCTTTTGTGATTTTAAGGCATAATGCATACTTTTATTTTTGCACGTGCATTTATTACTTCTTAAGTGCTACGTCTTGTTATTATCCTATACTGTAATAAATATCCAGTTGCTACATCCCTGGAGCTGGAAATTCGTTTTTGTTACAAGGAGTTTAGGTATTCAATGTAACTTTACTTGCCCCATGGATAAATGGTAACGTATGCGGTAATTCTTTATGAAGGGTTTCAGGCTTATAGTGAAGAGGAGCGCTGGGGGTTCAACGTCGTCCGCGAAGTACGCTGTAACAATAAATTAGACATGAGACTTTGGTCCTACGGATTGTGAGTTAATCCATTCCGGATTTGCAGTGTTCGTGAAAAATAAAAACGGTAAGGATTTTTAACTTTAAAACAGTAACTATTATTAGAATTTTTTAAAATGGTGTACTTGAGTAATTTATTTTATTTTTAAGTCATCTTAAAATGAGGACTTTGTTGAATGGCGGCATTGCAAGAGAGTTGGGAGTGATGGCTAATATTAATTTATTAATCCGAAATTGACGATTTAGTTTATTTCAAGATTCCTTGTGGATGAGAAAAAATATATGATTAATTGTGGGCTAATTGAAAAAGAATTTTTCGGCTTCTTTTTTAATAGATTGCAATTCCCTGAGCTGATAAGAATTCTTTGGAACTTGCAAACGGTGATCGTATATTACGTGTCTGAAGTTACAGGTATGAAAATGTGTATGGATTTGTGGGATACAAATAATTACTGTACATCTTTACTCGTTGATGCATCAAAATCCTATAAATTTAAAGTAATTGTTAACTTTGTGTTTGTTTAATAGGGGATTTTGAGTGACAAGTCCAGAGTTGGTTGTTGCTTCCTGAGGAGTTTCCCGGGAGCTAAATTCGAGTAATTCTCCAAATCAATAAGTGAGTACGAGCAGTTAAAATGGAATAATTAGTATTGTCACAGGTGGAAATTTGAGATTAATTCATCGCAGTCTCATAAATGTACTCGTATGTTTGTGTTGAGTAAAAACAGTTTATGAGATAAGGTGTCGTAGGTAGGAGGGGGATGCTGAATTATCGGAGTTACGGTGTCAATTAAGGGGTCAATAATGCGTTGGTTACTATTTGTGATATGGTATCAATCCATTAATTTGTCATCATTAGGGTACAAATGTAAACAACTTTCGGAGAGTTGCATTGGTAAACATGTGGGATACAGATGTAAACACAGGTTGGTCGTGCCTTTGCTTTGTAAGTATTAGCGTGCAATTTTTGAGTTTACAGTCATCAACATTTAGCAGTGTTTACAGTTGTAACGTTCTATGTCGTCGGAAGTGGGCAAAGCTGACCGCCTTTGGACTGGTAGTTGTCAGTGGTAACTACCAACTTGCTACGCATGGCGTAACCATGAATCTAAATCAATCATACCAACTGGACGACTGGTGCTTAATACAACTTTAGGCTTTGTGTAGATATATTATTGTTTTGTGAAAGACCGTGAATTGTTAAATATTCCACTGATTGTTTGGATAGTTTTGATAGTTTGGTTAATGGGCAATGTTTCATTTTTTCAGATAACTTGATGTCCGGTGCTGGGAAGAATCTGCCTGGCGTGTCGATGTCAGCTTCCCGGAACGTACAAGGAAATGAGGAAAGTAAGAGAAAGTACTTGAACGATGGAAATTTCCGACACAGGCCACCGAGGTCTTACGGAAATGCTCAATGTAAAGCAATAATTAAAGACACGGTAAGTCTGATTTTTGAAGAAGTCTGTACAGCAAGTATGCACATAATTCTAATTCTCCAATTTAGTATTATAAACTTTGCATGGTTTGGCGTATTGTATTGTAAATTCAGGTACTATGGTTGTCTGCGTTATATGCTTTATCATCATAGAGTTTCTCTTATACTGAGGTATTAAATTGCAGACTAAACGTCTTGCCAACATCAGTTTGGTCCCGGTCACAAGCAAGAAAGAGTTCACTCCGGAATTGTCTGACATTGAGGTGTATTTAAGCTCTAAGGAGCTCGACCTGTCGCTTGCGTTCCAGAGACTCAGGCTGACTCTGAAGAAATGCTGTAAAGTCAAGAGATATGATATCATTCCACTTAACTTGGCAAGGACAATTTTGATGGATACAGCCAATGAGCTTCCCTCCTTGAAAGAAGGAATAAACGAAACTGTGGAATTTATTCACATGGATGATGGGTTCAACAGATTTTTCTTGCAGTTTAAGCTTCAAAGAGATCGCTTGAATATGATTAATCTTGAACTGACTGATTTAATTCGGTTTAATAAGTTGAAGAGAGTGCAGTATCAAAACTGTAAAAGTCTGAGAGGACAGAATATTGTGGTTCGAAAACCAGGTCATAATTTGTTTGTTCGAGGGTGCATATTAGAGTCTGTTTCATCCGCTAACAATAAGGTTATTGTTAGCTTACAGGATTATGGCATGGTGGAGGAATATGACTTAGACAGGTTGGGTGTTTATTAAACGGATCGATTATAATCTTAGCTTATAAATGCAATCCAGTGTGAAGTTATCTATTCCTATGGATTTTAGTGCCTACGAACTACCCTCAGAACTGGCAGATGTGCCTTCGTTATGCTTTCCCGCATACCTGCACAATTTTTGTCCTGATGAAGATGATAGCCTGGGATTACTAATGTTTAGGGAGTCCATTGCTGATGCCCTGGAAATTCGGTGCCAAATTGTATGCGTTTATGAATCGAATGATCAGAAGATTTACGGCGTTTGGTTGTTTGCGATCATGGGGGATAATGAAAATGAAGTTGATATCGGGGACTCTCTGTTTGCAAAACTGAAAGATTTGGGCGAAGAAACTGTTCAGTCTCGGAGTTTGAGCTATGAAACGTTTCGTATTAAAGAATTAGCTTTACTAGTAAGAATCATAAGTATTATTTATGGATCATGTACAGCTATGTATTATTTTGTTTTGCGCTGACGTACTGATTCCCAGAAGAGTTAGTTTTATGTTAAATAGGGTGTTTCCAAAATGGCGTGGTTCCTCCTAATCATTCACCCCTACTAATCCGGAGTGCTTTTTAAAAAATAATTATATAGTGTTGCAGAAACCCATATAACCCCGATTTAACAAAATATGTGGTTGACATTGACATAGATGTACTCGGATCAAGAAGTTGATATACAGGACTACTCAGTCTCGGTAAACGCTCACTGTTCATTGAAACTACTTTATGTTCTGAACGTGATATCACCTGGGCAGCTAATTTTGCAGCACGCTGCAAGTGATGGGGAGTCGCTGTGTTGGTTTGACGTTATGCAGCAATTTTATAATAATGCTCAGCTCTGCCAGCCATTTCAGATTGTAAGTTTACCTGCTCTATTGAATTGTACTTTACAGTAAGATTTGATTCAATTGAGCTATGAGTAATTATACTCTTCAATGTGCAGAAAACATCTCGGGTATTTCAAAATAGATGCTATGTATGGTGTAGTCCGAAGGATAAAATCTGGTTAGTTTTGAAAATGAATTTTCCTAATTATTATTATATGATTTAGCTTATGTACCTCGTCAATTTCCGGGTTTTCAAAATTTTGAAAAAATTGACAGTTTTGACTTATTATTGTTGCTATGAAATGGTTCAATAAAGACCTCACAACTACAGCAGGTCAACTTACTCTAATCAATCATGTGCTTTGAAATTTTCAGGAATCGTGTAAGAGTTTTAACCGAATCATCGTCAGAAGTGCTAGTGTGGGCTCTGGATCTCGGATACTCTACAATAGCAAGCATAGGCGACATGATGGAGATTAGTCCAAAATACTGTATGTCTACCGCCTTGGCATTCAGAGGCCACTTGATGCATATTAAACCTATTAATTCGAGAAAGTGGACAAATGATGTTTTAACCTATTTGAAGATCATTTGCTCACCAGGTGAGAAATTATGCTCTTATTTCTAGCCACGTCAGAAAAACTGATGGTTATGTTGTTCTTGAATAATTTCCATACTCGTACACACAGAAAAACTGTTTCACGGTGTCGTTCTGGAAGGTCAAGTTCATTGCCCTGAGGATAAAAATGACTTTACGATGTCTTATGGGTTAGTTTTGGCCGAGGCGTCAGATCAGAATCGAGGAACTATTCAAGCCCGTGTAGTTGCTAAGCGTTTGGCTTTTCCCTGCGGACCGTGGTAATGTCGGCATGTACATCTGTTGTTTAAAATTGGTGTCATTGTTTTTCATAACCGAGGGAAGATCTTGCTTGTTCTGTTTTACGTCCTTGATTCGACTACTTATAGTGTTGGCTATTTCAAAATACCCTGGTCCAAATGCCTGCCAAGTCCATAATGCCCTGAAAGTTTCGAAAATGTATGCCCGATTTACAAAATTCAAAATACCGGGCATTTTGATTTATAATTGTTGAAATAATAATATGAAAATATTGTAATTGAAAATATTACTAGTCAAACTAGGTCCAATTTAGTACTATAGTACCCAAACCTTGAATGGCATGTAATAGACTAGTACCAACTAAAATGCCAACGTGTGCAAAATGCTCCTAAAATTACTAAAATGCCCACGTTTCAATGTTGTCAAAATGTATTGGATTTTCAAGTGGCCAACACTAGTTACATATGTTAATAAATCGGTCGTATGCCATCAATTTATAGTGCTGGACGACATGATCTTGCGTATATGGCAACCACAGCACCGTACTACAGCAGAAAGGAGTTGCTTGAAAGTTTGGATGGCAGCCCATTTCACTCTGGAGCAAATAGTCGCCATCAAAACAGGAAAGTCAAGAGTTCTTCCGGTTATGAGATGACTGAAGTCATAGCAGGTTGGAAATGCGTAAACAAATCTGCAAAAGCAGTTGCTCAGAAACGTAATTGGGCGACTACAGACATTCAGATAATCCCATTTGTGCCTTCGAATACTGGTGATGAGAAGTTCGGACCGTGTAAGTTAACGTTGAATTTATCTCACAGTGGTTTTCTGTGGTAGGGTGGTAATCTAAATTGCTCTTGCTCGATCTTGTAGCAATGTATGATCACATACCGGAAGTAATGCAGAATCGAATGGGATACGTTACCATAAGCTTTGAGGGATTGGGGCCCGATTGCTTTTATATCCAAATGCAAAACAAATGGACGGAACTTGACATGATGATGACGGATTTACAAATCGTGGCTGAGAAAATGCCGATACTTCATGGTGGAGCAGTAAAACCTGGAATGATAGCTGTTGCCCGTTCTGTTGATCAAACTAAGTTTAGCTTTTGGGGACGCGTGGTTATTTCATCTAACTTTCATGCGTCCACCTCAGTTAATGTAATAGTACTGATTATCAGTTCCTTTTAGATTTTACATACGATTTATATGGTTAAATTATATGGTCATAGTAAAATTGTGGGTTATAATAATTCTCCCCTTCTTCACTAAATATTTGAAACTATCTTCTGCTGTTACAAAGAATTAATTGTACATAAGTTACAGGTTACAGTGTCATATGCATGTTAATTCTGGGGAAATTACGGTGGGCTCTGGTTAAAGAAACTTGTTTAACTGTCCTCAAAATTTTGTGCAATGCTTATACATAGTGTTTTCCATTCACAAACACTTTTTAGTGCTATTACGCTAGGGGGGCTTAATGGGATTTATATTTTGTTTGCAAATTTAGGCCATTTTTGTTGACTTTGGTTTTGAACTACCAGCAAATCTGTCGTCCGTACGTCAATTACCAGAATATTTCGAGAGAATTCCTCCATTTTGTAGCAGAGCTCATTTGGACTTTTCCACCAATGAGAATCCGTTGATGCCATCAGGTGTAGTGAACTGGACCGAACAATCGGAAGTTGTCTGGAAAGATATTATCTGTGAATGGGGAAAGTCAGACCCGATTTATTACGGCTGGCAAGGTCGGCCATCCCATGAAGGTGGGACAGTTCAGTTGGATCAATTCAATCAGGTATAGAAACGTGTTCAGGATGAATTTACATGCATAAAAGCTACTGCATAATCAGTTTTCCTTATTATCAGTCCATGAGGTCTGCACAGAAAAATTTCGAGCTATTCGACTAGCCGGGAAATCATTTGGTGTTGAGCAATGTTTTATGCAAGTATCTATGGTACATACCTATGAATGTTATTACAACCTTCAGCATTAACTACATTAATGTAAAATAAAAATACTGCTCACCTGGAAAGACCCTGATTTATGAAAAAAGATACGAAAATATGCATCTCCTCCTTCTTGATCCCCGGAAAATTGTTTGTATGAGGTTTTCATGAATGCCTTAATTGTACACACGCTTCATGAACCGACAATTAAACAAATATGCAGCGAATTTTTGTTTACAAGCTTATCAACAACGTATGCGAAGCGAAATTTAAAAACCGTTGGAAATATTGTACTTACAGAGACTGAACTTGGACCGACGATCTTTAAAATGGTATCCTGGCAAGCGCGTGAAGACCTCAGAATATTTGTCTATCGATCAATTTCGAGATCATCCCTGGTTAAAACATTTTTACAATTCTATAGGGATTAATATTGTGTATGAGAAGCTGGACAACCATTGCGATTTCGTCACATTTGTGCCTATCTGGAGAGATCTTTGGAAGCAAGGGTTTATTGTTCCTTTAATTGATTCAAAAAAGAATCCCTTTTCTATTTCTTCACATTCTTCGGATTCTTACCGTAGTGCTGAGTAGAGTGCATACACAACGAATGCATTATTACTTCGGATTAATTTCGTATAGAATTTTAAAGAACTTACAACGTAATGTCCGTTGGAAGGATAATACGAATTGAAATGGCATATCGTAAGATTTCATTAGACTTGTTGGGCTCTTGTTAGCGGTTTCTGGAAGTCCTAGCATAGTTTTTAATTTGAGTAGATGGGTAACGGGTAACTTAACTGGTTTGTCGTTCTGTCTGAATCTGATATAAAATAGAGTAATTATTATTATATAAGTTTTATGTCGAATTTCTATCGCAGTATTTTTGTAACATTTCAGTATCAAAGGAGGCCGTGTGATAATTCGGTTTTATTATCCAATCCCTTTCTAAAACATGCTTGTGTATTTGAGTAATTAAATTTTATTGATGAATTCTATGTGTGCCTAATTATTATTCTCCCTAGAACGGATGAAAATCGATTGTCATAAACTTTTATTTTTGATGGGGGCCCTCATTTATTCAGATTTATGGAACTTGATTGTTTGTATTTTGAATCTGTTGTTGATACCACTGGTTTTGTTTGACCTCCTGATTTGCACCTTGGGCGATTGTTACACATTTGTGACAATTTATAGCTAAAGTCTTGGCCAGGCCATATGGCCGGAGGAAATAATCTCAACTTCCGATTTGCTGACGTGCTCCTCGGGATGTTCACGTTCTCCGAACCGACCTTACCATGCAAAGCGAAACTTTTTTTTATTCTCATTCAACAACTTTAGTCGAATACTGTAGCCACGGAGATGGACGTCACAATTTTTTCGACGGTGTCTAGGTACTATAATATCCCTTATAAGATACGTATGTTCATTTATTTTGATTGATTGATTGATTGATTGATAAATTATCAGTGCTGGTTTTTAAGTCGTTTTGACTATTTCAATCTCGAGAATCTGTGTACTGAAATAGTTGCTCGAAGGTAAGAAAGAACGACTAAAGCATACTGGATTAAAGTATATGTAGGTATATATAATACGACTGAAATAAAATCACAATTAATTTTCAAAAATTGAAGCCTAATAAATAATTAAGTATTTCATGATGAAGAGGGATGCTCGTATGTGAATAGCAGTAGGCATGGAGACCAAGCTAATGTTATTGCCAGCCCTACTCAACTTTTCCGTATACATCAGGTTTTCTCCCTATAGTTTTTGAAATTTTGCATGACATAGCCTTGGTACAGAACGGCAGCTTCCTAAGTATTGGGTGGAGACCCAGGGGTTATGAGTCATGCCTTCTTTTCATCAATTTGGGTTCTATAATCATTGGTATTTGGTCATTGTTGAGGACTTCTTCAAATCTTTGTATTTCGATTTCTTTCAATTTGACAATCTTGAAATTAGTACGATGATCGCGGAGCACTTGATTTAAATAGGTCATTGCAAAGTCTTAATACCATTTTGCCTCGAAATTTAAAGAATAACACCCGGGTTTACCAGATTGTAACAGTGGAAAAGATACAGAGGAACAGTCATTACGTTTTCCAGAAATCTTGACAGGATTTCTTCAAAAATCTCGACATTTTTCGACTCGATTTGGGAAGATGGCTGCACTGCGAAGAAATTCGGAATTTTATCAATACAGCTTGTCTAGCTTTTGCGCAAGGGTAATATTTTCAATGTTGTTAAAGGCATCAATTGAAGTACGAATCCCTCAAGAGTCTAGCTCTTCTCAACAGCCTGTTAAGTGCCTAGTTAATAGCTATTTTGTTAAAACTTTGAGATGTTGTCTAGTAAGGTTGTACTGGCAGCATTCTATTGTTATGTCATGCAATGTAATATGTCCATTTTACAGAAATAATTGGGTAAACCATGAGCTGTAGGTAAATTATATTTTTATTGATTTATAATCCCATTTTTAATCCGTCTTGCACATTTTATATACAATAAAATTTCATAAAATGCTACATCATTACTGTGTATATCGTTACTTATGGATGTACGTCTTATATTATCATTTTATTTTTGGAAAATCTGAAGTCTATTTCCGCCAAGAATTAATAATAATTACACTTGGCGTACAGGGAGCTTCGAATATATATTACTACTATATATATACTTCTCTTCCGTCGTCTCCAGCGGGGGCCCGACGTGAAAATGAAGTGATGGATCTTTCCATTGATATTTTTGTTTTGTTAAAATTATTATTCTTTTGATGTTTGTATGGGCGTGTAAAAGATGTGTGGTCTTTACTTCACTTGCTTGTAACTGCAGATGGAACGCAATCCTCATAGTTTTTCATCATCAAAGACTACACTTTGAAAGAAGTTTCATATAGAAGAATAAAATGTAACCATAAGCTATACCAAACTTATGTCTAGGTAAATTTCCATTCGAAAAAATTAGGTTCCCAACAACAACAAAAATAAACACATTTTATAATTTGCTAGAAGTCAAATAAATGCTTCACAAGATATTGACGCTCTAAATATCAGTACCTAAAAACGTGTGAAAGTTTGAAATCCTATCTAGTAGTTAGTATCTACAAACGGTATCCTGTATTTTATCAAATACGAGACTGCAGAACAAAGGGATGTTCTACGACAAGCAAAGTACAACACCAACACAATTATCTTAACAACAATCAAATCCAATGTAGACTGGACCAATAATAATTAAAATAAGACTGACCCAAATAAAATTAGATCATTCATTTTAGTTCAAAACTATGGAGGTTTCAATGAAATAACCATTTACAAATTGGTTAAGCAAAAAATCACAATATATTATATGTAAATTATAACTACAAAATCAGTGAATTGTCTCCGTCTTAAATGTGTTGTCTTGCTGGTTAATTTGCAGTAATTACATACCTACAAAAAAAGTCTATAAATAGTCACATGTCTCCATGTGTGAATTTGACAATATTTAGTCGTAAATAAACAAATCGTTTTTGATGACATTTAATATCCAATGATGTCATACGTAAAGACTACTACATTGTACGAACATATAGAAGGAAAAAACTGTTAGTACTTACTTAAGAATCACTACATAATGAATAGTGCAACGCAGTGTAGCTTACTCGTAAGACTCTGAAGCTGAATTATATATCAGTACATTTATTAAAAAATCAAATAGTATTATCACCCTAAACACAATCGCTGGTGTGTATTAATTAACTACTGCAATTCATCAATAATACTCACGTGCAGTGACGTACATGAAGTATGTATGAACAACAAATCAAACGTGAAATCAGAAATATCAAAAAAGCAATTAAGTGTACACAGTCTAAATGGATGTGCTTATATTGATTCAAACTAATAATAATAATAATATAATAACAACAACATAAATTCAAAGTTTGTAAAATGTTAGTTTAAATGTAAGATATTCCATAAATTAAATGAACAAGAAGCAGTCTATTGTGTGTTTGTGAACTTTATATATATTTATAAAAAATCAAATCCTACAATTAGTATTCTTTCCCTTATAGTTTTTTTTTTCACCTGAGTCATTACAGTGTGTTTACGTTTACTTTATATACGTACGTATCCCACATATTCGACTGACACAGTACAATAAACCTCAATTTGCTTTCACATTTTACCAATCAAATATATCAGGAGTTACACTTCTTTCAAGCGTCCACCAATGGTTACTGTAAAAAGTTGCTTCATTTCAAAGGTGACATTTCAAGGCTTGGCATCATTTAAAGGCTAAAAATTATGTTTATTATCATTGCCATGCCATTTTGTCGGGAAACGTGTAGCCATTTTAAGTTGGTAAGAGAGATAAAACTTCTAACTCCATTGGCAATACAGTATTTCAATCAGTAATTTGATATGGGCAACATCAAAATGAGAAAAAGAAATTGCTGCTACGAAAGTTCTGTGCATACGAGCGCGATCTGGTCGACATTGGTTGGGTTCACATCCCGTATATTTTAGCAAGCACAAAACTGGATTCAGTTTCTCCAGTACTCCAGTTCACAAGAAAGGTTCTTTCTGACCACTTGTGAACTGGCAGACTTTTACCAGGTTTTTGAGAAATTAATTCTAGCTTACAAGCACAATTATTTCTTTTTTCGGGGAAGACAACGTGTTCAGTAAATATACTGAACAGAAATGGGGATAACAAGTTATTTTTGCTAACAAATTAAATAAATCAGGTTGAAGGTTGAATGTAGCCATGGTAACAAAAGGTAAGATACACGGGGTAAAAAACTATTTAAATTACATTCAAAAGTCATGAAGTTACGCTGACTAACAGTAAGTAGGGATAGGGACTCACAAAAACTTGAAAGGTTCCAATAAGGTAAGGTTGCTTAATTCCCTCGACCCATCTTGTGTACAAGGGAAATTCAGTGATTTAAAATCACGGCATGAAATACAAGGGAGCTGAGGGGAGATTCAAAGTAAAAATCTGCCCCTCCATGCAGCTTGCACACTGACATTGGTAAACGGAAAAAAGTCGTTCTAAAGGGCTGCTCTTTTGTACATACTGGAATCTGAATTTTTAAAGTTTGATAATTTCAAACGGAAATTAACGTTGTTGGTTGGATTTGACGGCGAATAGCAGATATACGAAAGGGTGGGCAAATGTGAAAGTTGAGTAGTTGTTATTATGACGGTGAAAGTCATAACAGCGGAGTACGTACATACATAATATATTTTTGGCATTTTTCTTCATCTACACAGGTATATATTATATATATTCCCTTGTGAGGTAAAAATCCATATCATGAGACAAAACAAACTAGAATGCTTACAATTTAGTTCCTCTCAACAGTACATATGTACATGCATATGTGCACATACTCCTGTGTCTGTAAGTAAATTACAGTTGTCCAACCTTCCGATCAGAGCTAACAATAAGTGGAACAAGCCTTGCGTTGTATATTATGTCTTGTCACTGTTACATTGTAAATGATACTATTCCTAATAATAAATGTACGTGGCTATATACTTTATGTAACATACACTACATCATTTTATACAATAATTAGACTCCCAAAAGGTATTACATATTAGTTACCAGAGTCTGCGGTCATCTTCATCATCATCAGTCTTATGATAGATGCACGCATCCGTAAAATATTGTTTTTTTACAGGTTTACAAGCACATTTTTCGTACAGTCCAACATTTTCCCATTCTTTTTTTCCTAAGTTAATTCAAGGTTTTTACTATACATATGATCCATCTCGTAGTGCACTTCTACATGACTACCGAGAATCCAAAATACATTTTTTTTGGACACTTCACGTGTACCACATACATACAAACATACATCAGTGCCTACAAATAATTACTTTATGCATAAGTTCTCTCAGCAGTACTCATGACGAACTGCATAGGTGATCGTATGCAATCCCAGGAAAATGAAGATTTTTTTTCCATTTTAATTTTATTGATAATCTTCAGTTGTTAAAGTGCAGCTACAATAGTTTTAATTCCTGAAAAAAAAGGAATGGGAAACCAACTCAGTTCTCTTACTCGAGTACGATAACAAAACATAGGTTGAAATTTTCTTGGGGAAAAATTGGGAAAGGGAAAACAGAACGCGTGTGGATCGTTTGGATAGCAAATAATTAATGCCTATAAAAACGTATGCGTCTATCGAGGCGAGTCGCTCCGGATATTACATATAAATTAAACATTTCGATACACGTACTTACTGCAGAAGTACAGATAAATCCTACAAAAACGAAACTTCGTCATTTATGTGTAAATTTACAACTGCGGTTTGATCAAACAATTTTGACAAGAAGCCGTACTTAACTAACTGATCCTAAGGAGTGGGGCGCCACTACTCAAGTTAATGAAATGCTTTATAGAAGAGAGCTAATATAAGACCCAGAATATTTTAGTCCTTGCACACAGGGGAAGATTCTTCACCACTGCATTCTACATCCATCATTTCACATACTACAAGAATAGATAGGTGAGGGTTATGTGTTTACACAAAAGTATATGAATGTGTAACTACATAAGTTGTTTTAAGAAATTTCATACAGTCTCTTCTATAGCTGGATTTCCACAGAGAGGAGTAGCGCTTTTTGATATCAACGAGCGATGGTACAATAGTAGGCTATATAATAAATATATGTTTGTATGTATATATATATATATAAGTAATTCCCGAAACCGAAAGATAACTCGAAAGAAGTATGTGTATGTATACAGTATTCTGTATTATATATATTTATATACATCATTTTATAATTCCTTACGTGGTAATTATATAATCGCGGGTCTGAGAGTAAATATATCCAAGCCTCTTCCGAATAATGGGGAGAATGTAATTATGCGAGTTCCTTATCCTAATATCTATGTACATTATTGTTTTTTATTACTAACATGCACATTACGATGAATAGTGTAATAGCGTACGTTGGTGAATGAGGTTATTGTTACTTACAGATAAATCCATAAAAATCTACAAGTATGCATTAGTACTATATAATTATATATAGTATAGTGGTGGGTATAAGAGGCAAAAACTTTATATATGTGCACTCAGTACAATCGTCAAACTTGAAACCATCTGCCAAGCGAGGAAGAGTTTCCATCAACAACCAGTCCTGGACCAACACTGCCACCAAACCATTTCCGGTATGTGGAGTCCAAATCTAATGGTGAGGTGCCGAGGGACGAAGGTTCCGTGGACATGCTACTCATGTGGCTGTCGTGAGGCATCGTCATCATACTCATGCTAATAGTTGAGTTGAGGGAATTCATTCCATAGTTGAGCAGAGATCCAGATGAGTTACTGTTACTACTAGAATTGTTGTTGTTACTGAGACCACCACCAGGATGACTAAGTTTACTGCTCACATTAGAATTGTTGACACCCAACGGATGTTGTTGGTAATGCTGATTTTGATTGGACGAAATGGATGACTTGGATTTTGAATGACTTGAACTTGTCGAATTTTTACGTGATGAAGAGGAACTTGTTGTAGGACAGCAACAGCAATAGCAGCCTGGAATAAAACCAACAAAATTAATTTTTAAATACTCAACTCACATTCCCCCCTGCAACTCCCATCTCCATAATGTGTTCCTGACTCACATACCCTCCTATGAGTACATTTCTTCCCACACATTTCTAAAAAATTTATATGCTCATGATTTTGATTTCCCACTTGTCCGTAATATAATTGCAATTTTTTATTGTCCATCCAGTTACATGCTCAAAAGCAATGATTACAAATTTTACAATAAAAACAAGCCAGTATATACTCGACTCACGCGAAACATTCCCTTCACGCCGAGCAGAAGGACACTAAGGAAGCAAAGCAAGCAACTGATGTAGTCACGCCAGAAAAAAACCCGCACATTCATTACAAACATATTTTACATGTTTTCACACAGGGATGAGAGCTCTTTCTTCAACACATGTACCAAATAAGGAAACGCACCTAAGGGAAAATCTGCCTGATTTCCTAAATACCTCGTATTTTACCTGAATCCTTCCATTTAGCAAACAACTCAACCATACAGACCAACAAACCTACATAATATACTTATGCTCTGACCAAGCCACCAAAAACTACAAATTAAATCCCCAACTCCATAAGAAACAGCGTACTTTGTACCTTGGGTTTGTATCTACTTAAAATTTTTACCATGCTCATGATGGTATATAACTCAGTATTCCAAATGTAAAGGATCTTCACACTGAAAACTGAGAGAGACCATCTTGCACGGAACTCAGCCCATCTCATCTATTCAGGCTTGGAGGAAGGAGCGGATGGAAAAAATTCCATGTGAGAAAGTTGCAAGAAAACGTTGCGGTATACTCTTTTTAGCATGGTTCCCTCCCCAGAAAAAAGCAGACTAGGCGTATTTTAAATTACACATGAACTAAACTATACCCGCAACTTTATAGCCGTCTTCAGTTTACCATCCGCTAACAGTTTGGTTCCTTCTGTTCCTCTCTCTCTCTCTCTCTCTCTCTGTCTATCTCTCACGCTCTCTCACTCTCTCGCCTTAACAATCTACAGGCAGGACAGAGAGGAGAATGCTTTTCAAATTGTTCATTATATGAAACCATGAACCCTGCTTTTACTCTTCATTTCGTTTCATCAGTATACAGACGAAATACAGAAGGAGAGAAGCATTAGCAAAGGCAGCGCAGCGATGCAATGAAATAGACTCCCAAAGACCAAAAGAACGTCAAATTTTCCATTGACACATTTACTTTTTGCTTCAAAAACTCTTGTAATACCCAGAGATTTTTTATATTCTTACCCTATTCATGTACACACATATATGTACCTACGTAGTCACGGTGATGTCCATTAAGACACGGAAACATCACTTTTTTTAAGACCTCCTGGCTGTACGTCCTCCTGTGAGACTCTGTCTCTCTCTCTCTCTCTCTCCATCTCTTCCAAGTTGGTGACTACTATCTCTCCCTATACCCACACAATGAAAATACATGGAGAAAAACTCCACGTCCATTCGTCGTTTTGTCATTTTCATCATATTAACGTCTAACTTTATAAAACTCCCTTATTCCCACTTCCACCAATGGTATGTACATAGTCTGCCAGGAACCCTATCTTTTATAAATGAGGACTTGTGCACTTTTTCCACAACCATTCAAGCCCTGCAATTCCTTTATGGCCTTACACGCCAGGATACATAGCTAACATCCTTTATGTATATAAAATCGCTCTGCCCATATCTACATCAAGGAACAAAAGCAGGAAAGTGTGACAGATACGTATATATGTATATACATGGGTGATGCATTTTCAGAATAGAGACCTAAAGTCCTGTACACAGTTTGCCCTTAGCCAGGAGTCCTTCCTAAGCTGGGCAGAAACAGATGAAGGTCCTACTACATACAACGGTACGGAGAGAAAATCTTGCGATTCGGGCTTTTCCCGTACATCTCTCCACAGGAGATGTTGCTAAACTTGCAAGGTCTCTCCGCCTCGAGTACATATGTAAGTATGCACATTCCCGAAAATAGTAGCACCTTACATAAGCGCACATGGACATACATACATAGGTACTTTGGTGTGTAACATGTTACACAATGCTGCTGGTTGGTGAAGTAACTAGCAGTAGCAGGAGCAGCAGCTTGCTACTGATTCAGACTCGGCTCTCTCTCTCTCTCTCTCTCTCTCGCTGTGTGTATGGTAAAGAAAAGCCGTCACCCTAATGAATCGACATCTCGATCTCATGATAAAGAAGACAAAGCATCTATTCCTCCCCATCGGAGTCCTTCGTTTCCTCAATCCTCGCGTGTGCTTCCTACCAAAAAGTTTTCATTTTGCCAAGCCAACCATTGCTTTTGCAGTGAGCGGGCGTAGCACAGGACCTAAAACCCAGTCTCCGTCTTTCACACATACCTACATTACATTACTTGTACTATTTCCTACAGCTCTGTAATGCCTGTCTGGCATCATCATCATCATGAGAGAGAGAGAACACCCAAAAGCTATACGATAGAGGTTCCTTTCATGGCAACACGCAGCCCTAGAACTCGCGAATGTAATGGCGTAGCTCACGTAATGAACGATGCCAAAGCGGATTTTCCCCAGTCGAAAAAAAGCTGTCTCTCTCTCTCTCTCTCTCTCTCTCTCTCTCCAAAAGATGCATACATAACCATAACCAAGTGGCTGCCGAGTTGAGCACACTCTCACCCATACCTACTGTATCTACGAACGCTAAAACTCAAAAGATGTAAAAACTTTCGGGAAGGAGGAAAAAACTAACATCATTACTTACTAAAAGGAATGCAAATTTGCAAAATGATGAGGTTACTCAATTACAACTTCCTATAACAACGCTTCCCTGGAAAACTTTTCGAGAGAAGCTAATACAACCTTCTATATCTTCACTTAAGTCGAGACGGATGGATTTCCAAAAGATCCTTCATAATGGGTAAATGTTGTCCCTCATCCTGGTTCGACCACTAAAATTCCGTCGGCTTTCCACCCTTTCATAAAGGACCATATCGAATCAATCTGATCTATAAAACAGGGACAACTTGAGACTTTAAGACTAATGTCAGTAGACTGGAAGACGTCGTGTAAGGAAAATGTCCGTTCTAAATCAGACCCATATAAATGTCACCACTGTGACGACATCACGGCCTGCCCCAGCCTCGCTCCGCATACACACAATTCTTATCCATTCGGATTCTGTCAAACCCATCAAACTGCCGAATCTTTTCTACTTCGATGTCACGCCTCACCTACGCTCTTCCCAATATCTTCCTTGTCTCCCATCCAAGTACAAAAGTAGATATAGCCTCGTTTCCCGTCCATACGATCCCCATGATAAGCATAGAAATACTGCCCTTGCCCTGGCTTACTACAGAGCTTGGACACTTATGTACATACATACATATATATCTATACGATAGTGCTTGGCTGTGAAAACCCAACAACTTTGAGTACATACAGCAAGTACTCTTGAACAAGTCGACAGAGCCTGATGAGCAAACAAAAGTCCGTGTGTATTCAGCGTTGACTATCTGTACAAGCCAGGACTGTGAGCTTAAAGAACAAGTTCACACTCAAATAGGTACTCCTAAAACCAGAACTGTGTAGATAGTGTCACAAGTGTTTTACATACACAAAATTATCCTCATGCTGGGAAAGTAAATCTACATTTGGGTTTCCACATGCAGGCATTGCCCCTTTGCTCTTCTTCCACTATAGTGTCACACAGAAACTGTACCATCCGAACTAGTGCCAGCACGTACATACATACGTTGCTACGTACATACAAACTCCTACGGTACATTTTGGAAGCGGTAGCCTTCTTCTCCGCTTTCTTAGCTAGTGTCAGCAACGACGAGCATTCTGTTAGTCGGGGTGTCAGGCAGGGTCCAACACAAAGTTGAATTCAATGCCCAATTCTCATCTGGTGTGCCAAACGGAGGATTTATTAGGGCGTTTGGGTTTGGGCAAACTGCAGAACAATACAGTTCTGGAAAACGAGCAGGAGAACCATTTCGGATTATTGAGGCCATCAGAGGTCAATAACAAACTATACGGTGGATGTGTACCCTCCATATCATACTCACAGTATCTACATGTGTACATCTGCAACCGTTTGTATGCTGCTGTATACTTATTATTATATATAGATACACATATGCATTATAATACTTTACTTGTGCATTATACCTTCAAATCTAATGCCTTTTGGGCCGACTACATTTTGTATGTATTCCTTATGTCTCCATCCTCTGTTCCTTACTTTCCCCGTATACACCCAAAACCTTGTCATGCAATAAACTTGAATCCCAAGGAGTCTCCGAAGACAAACATGGCATATGTACATGTACCCACATAGCTATAGAAGGATCGCAGAACCCTACATAAAGGACTACGTAGGCATACGTATGTACATGTACCCTACTATAAAATACAAAGTACAAGAACACATTGTACAATCAACTTCGCAAAAGTAATATTACACTTGTATATCTAATACAGACCCTAAACTTTCCACAGTGAACAAACAATGAGGACTCAACAGTGCGCGGTGATCCCATCAATTCCACCCTCACAAAGAAATCCTCTGCCCAATAATGGAGAGAAGACTGTGGAAGAATTGCTTGATGGCAACCAAGGCAAAATTTAAGAATGCTCACCTTTTCCAATGAAATTGATAGCCCATTTTACCTTTATATTTTACAAACCCCATGCACCTCCACGCTTCTCAAGAAAAATTTCTCGTCAATAAAGTTTTTTTTTTTTCACAGTACAAAAACTAGGTAAAAAGTTCCCTGGTGGTTCATACATTCAACTCTCAGCCTTGTTGTAACCAGAAGGGATAATCAACGAAAGAATGCATTTCAACAAATTTTCAGTACTTAATATGACACACATCTCATCCGGAAAAAGTTCACAACTGCTTGCCATTGAGACACTCACTGGTAATAGCATTCTCACAGAATTACAACTCTTGCAAATTCTATTCGGCATTTGGGAATTGGACGCTGAGTATAGAGTAATTGTCTCAGGACTGGGACAATCCCTCACGTCTACCACTAATATTATCTTCATTAAGATTGCTATTAATTTAATTTCAAAGCTCGACATAACAACCATTCCAATTTTACTAGTCAACGTCCAAGAATGCAGGAGCTGGGGAGTGTGACATACCAGAGCGTACCAAGCACATACGTATGGACATACGTACCCCTGTACTGTATAGTTAGGGCTGTCTGATTGCAAAATTACAAAATAATTCCATGACCAAGAACGCGAGACGGTGGCTCATACCAGGAACAAAGGTACATATGTATGTACAAATATGTAACCGCACAGTCAAGGAAAAAATCTAGTATTGTTTGAAGCACGTTGCAAACCCATGTTTTTCATACCACACCAGTACATACTCCAACTCACAAGGAGTACTGAGCACTAGATAGTGTCATACTTTACGCATAGTTATGCATGCCATGGGCATTACAATTGTATTCTATGTATCCTCCCTGTTTAAAATAAGAAACCACAAGATGTTCTAGATATATCAAGGGGATACATACATCTGCAAAAGAGAGACAGACATCGAAAGAGAGAGAGACCAGACAAAGAAAGTGCACAAGTAATCGAGAGTGTATAGTAGTGTGGGTCTGTTCTTGTAAATGGAAACAGCCACCACGACGAAAAACATCTTCTACATTGAACCGTGACTTGTCAGTGTACATTGCATGACCCATCATCCTTCGTTAGTTCTTAGGGCCTCAATTGGATGGACGTGGATTGGGTTTATCCTGCTGTCTATACTCACACAGGCATTACATACGGGAGGACGTGGACATGTCACAAGAAAAAGACGAAGAAAAATCCGACAAAAAACTGAGCGGAAAGGTACATTTACTCAGATTTTTGTCATGTCAAGCTGTAGACGAGAAGTATTGTCAGGACTAAGAGGGATAGGCATTCCCTTCACTGAAACCATTCGGTTTCCATTCCGGCCAAAACGAGCCACCATTTGAATTTAAATTTGAGAAGTAGTGGAAATGACGGTTCAGTGGATTTTAAATATTTCTAAAGCATGAAATGAGAGTACGAGTGCACACTATGCATTTGCACACTAAACCCAACCGTTTCGACTTACTTCAGCATGCCTATATACCGACATTTTAAGAGCAAGATACTGGGAGAAGAAAGCAAAAGGACCTGCGACAATTTTCTGTTGAAATTCAACTTTAAACTACAGCATTCACACACAGAAAATCCCCAACCTTTCCCGACACTGTCCTACGTATGCACATATGCACATCCGTCCTTTGGGCTGTATGCAAGAGCAAGACTCAGTTTTCCACCATTAATCGACTTGCTTTTATACGTAAGCTATTCGGTACACAGGAACGTTCGAGTGAAACCATGGGTTACAGTTACTACCCGGCGTGTCATGAGAGAGAGAGAGAGAGAGAGACAGAGAGACAGAGAGAGAGAGAGAGAGAGAGTCCGCCGACCGAAACACGAGAATAGCTTAGGTACTTTAATGAAGCCCTATACTTTCTGCTCAGATATAAAAGGAATGGGCTTACGAAGCCTTCAGCGAACCATCTGGTTCTCGATGAATGGTTCCACTATTCTGCAATTCCCATTCGTACAGACTTTACCCAGAAAGAGAATGCCTGAGTCTAGCTCCATTCAATAAGAATGATAAGCTACGATACAAGCTTGCATGATTCTCACCTTACTGTTACTGTTTGGCATTATTACATACATATATGCTAAGTTCTTGAGCATTTGCTTCCAACATCCAAACTTACATGCCACCAAGTATTTTTGAGTATAACTTCTTTTTTTTGCTGAGTGTATTATGTATACCCTCTTGCCAAGACCGGTATCCTTTATAGAATGGAAGTAAAAAGCCTTCCGTGTGAAGGAAGGGCCCAAAAAGATACGCAAGTATGTGTGGCCAAATCATCTCACAGAGAACAACATCCCATTCCTATCTACATTTTAACCAGCTTTGTAGCATTACCCTAAAAAGTGTTTTCCCGTTCAAGACGATCTGATTTTATTCCTAACATATTGAGTACATGGAACCAAACACTTTCAGGGAGAAACAACAGTCGCCTAAGAACAAGTCATTTTAAAGTTCACAGCACATTGTTTGCCATGCCCAAAAAAGTAAGAGAAAATTGTAATCCAGAGTAGTACATACATAGGTGAGGTGTTCATAGATACCTTCATAGAAGGAGAGACAAGGGAAGCAGTGCAGCAGAGCAGCTGAGAAGAGCAATGCTCAGGATTGTGAAAAGGATGAGGTAAATCGGACCACGGAATGAAACATGTGGCCATGTCCTCACAGAACCGCAAGTGTTTTTCAACACAAGTAGCTCAGGAAAAAATGTCAAGAAAATACGATGAAACATGAGCTTATGATGAGCTACTATGCCTACATCTCATATACCAACACGATGTGGTTCTTCTTGGGTTCTTCTTCTCAAACTTCCAAAAACCAAGCTAGCAATATAAGATATTTCCATTGAAGTAACTGCTGTAGCTACGGCTCTAACAGTACGAGTAAAAGAGCTTCAATACTTATGGCACAAATGTATGTACATACATATGTATCCAAAGGAATAATTGAAAAGTGCTCACAGCACAGACAACAAATGGTCACAAGTCATTTTATGTACAATTATTCTGTTGCAGGCATGCACCCCTGTGAAAGTACATGTACATAGCAACTAAACCTTTCTTTTACAGAACTTCAAAATTGAGCTGGAAATCTATGCACAATTTTAAATTTAGTAGGATTCAATATTTCTATGAGAATATATGGGGCAAAGGGATCTGTAGCAAAGTTTACTCACAGAGTGACGAACACACACCGAGAGAGATAAATTACTTGGAATCGAGTCTCGATACACCAACGTGCTTCGTCAGTCTCAAATCAAAATTGAATGTCCTCATCCTCATTGCTTTGTTGATATCGAAGAAGCAGAACCATCCACATCATTATCATCTTCAGTACATATGTACATAAATGACAGATTATGCCATATACATAGTTACGTACATAGGCGTTGAGTGTGCCATACAGGACCCTCATATAGCATCCTTCAAGTTGGGGCGAAGTATGCACAAGGATTTAGTAAGGGCATACGATACCCACATGTCTGCCTGCAAACTGTAGACCTTCTCACAGTTGTTAAGTCTGTCAATAGTTGAGATTCCATCCTTGGGTTCTCTCTTCATCTCTGTCTCTCTTTCTCTTCACTCTAATATTGTATAACCAACAGCTAACTAACAATAAGTACTGCTCCAGAACCAATACAACTCATTTGCTCATTTGTCCTGCACGTTACGTTAAGTAACTCTCGAATCCGTAACTATTCAAGCATTTGCTGACAAGCGTCCCGTGTATATACACGCCTTCACAGGACAAAGCGAGGCCAATTTACTATAATCCCCCTTTAATGGAAGAAAAAATAATTGAACTGCAAATGTCACTTGTGTTTTCCTCGCCATCCCCGTCTTTATCTCCAAGACTCACAAGTTGGCACTTGTTCCCATACATTTATTTGTCACTGCTAATGCAATCTGTGAATCATTACAATCATAAAGTATAGCATAGCATTCAAAGACAGTCACCAGAATGATAAGGTAAATGGAATAGAATCCTAAATCTATAGCAGCACACAACTCAGCACGTGACAAATCCCGTCTGTGTGTATACACAGGCTGAACAAGCACAAAAATTGCTTGTGGCCAACAACATTATTTACTAGAAAGAAAACTTTATACACTGAGATTTAGATGGAAAACTACATTCATTTTCGCAAGAGGTTTTCTCCACACAACAATATTTATACAAGTACGCAGACACAGAGAGAGAGAGAGAGAGAGAGACACGAGTCTTACATACACAATAAAAAGTTTCCATTAGTCATAATAATCTTGTTCCAAATACTCAATTCCTATAGGATTACCTGTGGCTGAAATATATAAACATTGCATCAGGCATGTCAGAGCATTTTAACGCGGACGTCCATACCAGCCCACCATAATGAACACGCAGAGTTGTATTCAGGACAAGTAAAATAGCACACAAAACCTAATATTGGACAAATAATCAAATTCCACTCTTTGACAGCCTTCCCGTGTACCCGTCTGCACATTTATGTAGTATGGATGTACATAGGTACACGTAATTATACGATGCCCATATTTACAGTAGCTATTATACCCGTACGTCAATATATGTATGTTTAGGTACCCTCTATTGTACAAAAGTAACCTAACAACCTGCATCCACTCACAAACACATCCTGCCTCGATTTATGCAAGCTGCAAAGCATTAACGATGTCCACAAGACATGCCAGTGTATGTTAATTCCACCTGGATGATAATTCTAAGGCCTTAATAAAATATATTGTGGAAATTGTTATTATTCTGTATTGCTAGGATACTGTCAAAAAAGGCGGATTCACTGGAAGTTCCTTTCCCAAATGTATTCCTGCCTCAAAAAAGTACCATTTCCTCAGAACCCCTTTCAAAATCCTCCTTACATAAAAAGCATTCATGTTTTCTATAAACAGTCTCTAATTTGAAGGGATACATGAAAACGCATACCCCATGGTGCGACCAACAATATAAAAAGATACAAATCTGGAAAAATCATAATAATAAGGGAAGACAGCACGGCGCACACAACTGAGTGAACAGAGTCAAAAAATGCAAAGTGTGATTTCATCTTATGCAATGCATACAAAACGCTAAGCACTATGCGAAAAGGCGTTTTGTACTCCCAGTCCGAAAACCTGTAGATGTACACATGCATGTACATATGTATGTCCATGGGTGTTTGTACTCGGCAAGGGAAAAGGCACTGGACTCATTACGTAAATATAAATCCCTTGCCTATATAGCTGATCCTCAGGAGAAACTTGTTGTGTATCTATATAAATCCTTCGTTATTGTTTTGTCTACCTATAGCACGGAGTTACTATAATAAGCCAAAGGAGTATTTTCCAACTGGAGTTAATTTAATGCAATTCCCCTACACACATACACGATTTTAATGAAAGAACGTAGGAGTTGGAATTATTATGGTATACCCACTTCGCAGTGCAAGTTCTCAGTGCGGATGTTGTTACGATGCGTGCAGATAACTCTTTTTGATTACAAGCGAATTCTGACCCGCCTTTTCGTATCAAAGCCTCCCAGCAAACTTTTTTCAAGTTCGACTCCCTCCACAAAATATCTCCACAAAATCCCTCACCCCACAACTGAAAATCTACATTCAAAACTCGAAAATATGAAAAGACGCTTGAGCTCTATAAAACCTTTGTATCTCAGATCTATTCTCAGTTTGTGTATTCATTTGGTCCAAGTCAATGCACAAGTTCGGAATTGAAACTTGATTTCCCTCATGAACTGCAATTATATTGCACAAGTTATACGAAGACAATTAAACTCAAAATGCAAGACCTTGTTTTCCCATTTTTATCATTATTACAAGCATAATCCCACTGGTAATATTTTACGGCTAAAGAGCCAAAGAAATAATAATCTTAAAAAGACTGAGACGTTCAAAATAAAGATAAGAAAAAAACCAAAATATTTTCTCTTGCATTAATAATGACTTTTGAGATCCAACTCCGTGATATTCCTTGCATTTAGTATCCCGCAAATGTTCTCAAATGTGCGGGGTATCCAATGCCCAAGCAACGCAGGAACAAAAAAAAAGCTTCTTAATCATTTGTCCATAAAACCTCATCCATAAAGCTGGTACCTCTCTAATGCATTCAGCCCTACACAAATGAGCCTATGTACCCCAGCTTCCCCACACACACAATTCTCTGACACATTGTGAGTTATGAGAGTAATTACAGGAACAACTTTTCCACAAAGAACGGCAACACATTTGAAAATTAAAACATTTAAAAATTTGATTTCCCTTTTGGAAAGGCAATGGAGGAGCCTTGATATTTTTCACACCTCAAAAGTCCTCCTCGAATAAAATCCACAATAATTCACACTTTGTACTTAGGTATGCATATCCGTCCTTAAATTCATCCTTATTTTATGACCAAAGTGAGAAGTTCCAATCCAAGCTCATCTTATAATAACCGCGTTGTAGGACTTAAATTTCGAAAATAATCTCACACGCATGCATAACAGAGATGCATCTCCCCATGCTTATACATAGAACAGCTGCGGTTCTCATATGTATGTACATCTACAACCATGCACTTTACGCTTGTTTCATTTCAATCCATCTTTCATCATTCATCCTGGGTTGGGTACACACAATGAGCAGCTATAAGTGTCCGAATCAGTCATGTAGTGATATTATTAGTCTCAAAGTCTCAGAGAGCTTTCCTCCATACAAGCACCTACATACTACATACAGACAGTCAAACGAAGAGTAGCATGCAAAGCTACAGGACTCACTCTCAAGTTGTTAGTTGGTTGTGAAGTCAGAGTGAGAGACGATATTCATGTCTTGTCTCATTCCATTGCATGACATGCCATGAACACAATCTATACAATACCAAGCTCGGGTTTTACAAAGTTTTTCAGAACCCACAGCCCACAATACTTGTGAAAGGTAAAAAGCATTGTTACATGTACACTCCACTAATACCCCCAGTTCCTCTCTTATATACGTCGACTATCTCTACATACATATATACATATATGGCATGTGAACACATGAGAATTACAGCCTTGCATTTCATACACGCTCCGTCCAACAACAACAGCCAACAAGTCAGTCGGGCGATTCTGTTTGTGTTGCAGGATCATCATCAAAAGGGCCATACCACAAGGTGCGAGTTATACGGAGCGAGTGAGTGAATCCAGTCAAACGCAAGCTTTTAAACCTACGAGTCAGGGAAGGAATGGGGAAAAAAGAGAAGAAGGTCCCAACAATGGTAAGAATGAGCTCTTCTCACTCTGACTAGTTCCACCTTCATCCTTTTAACAAGAGCCTCGACAGAGTCCCTAGGGGTACACCACTTTAAATACTGACTTGGATTCTAATTTCCATTCTTTCTTCTTCCTAACCAGCTATACGTGTAGAAATACTTTTCAAACTATAATGGAATGGTAGCCTAACTACAAACAATCATTTTTATGGAAACAGTTAAGATCTACAGCAGCTAGCCCTTTCCCATGCTTTTCACCTAGGCGGACCAAGGACCAGGGCTGATTGTGAATGTACAAGTAAACGCCAGATTTCGACAATCTTTCCCTATACTTCTCTCACACACGTCTCAAAGAGCTATCCTTCGTCCCTTGTTATATTCTTTCAAGGAACACTCTTTTCGTATTAGTATCTCATCCCTACAGTCCTTCCTACATGCTCCTCGTACATACATAGTTCAGACTCGCAGGGCTGAGTTGTTGTGCATAATTATGTGAGTACTCCAATGCTATAGACTTGGATGGGACGTAATTGTGCATTTCATTCCCGTCGTCGCTCTCATCGTCGTCGTCATCATCATCATCATCATCAGCTTAAGATCGGCTATAAGAATATGCAATAGTTGAGGTAAGCAGAAGGAACCAGGTTCCAACTATTTCTCTTCGCTCACTCAGCCAGATCCTGTGAAGACGGAGACCAAGAGAAACCCATGCAGCAGCTATGTATATAACCCCTTGCATATTATGTACATATCGACACGCATACATACATACACCAAGTACTTGCACTCACAGCTTACAAAGTAAACTCACTTGTGAGAACTCGCAACTCATGGCAGTTGAGAAAGACAGACGTGAGCATGCAAAGCAGGCAGGGTAACGTCATCACCATAACACTATTCCCACTCCTGCTAAAATCCTTCCACGATAATGCAATACCCGAACCAAGTTTAAATCCACCATGGTACTATAGGGCTTCCTATTTCTCTCTCTCTCTCTCTCTCTCTCTCTCTCTCTCGCTCTCTCTCCTACCTCTTGACTTTCAGCTCCAATTCAAAGCCATGTGGAAGTACATATAGTTTGTGTATAAGGTAGAAATAACCCTGAATACCCAACAAAGCAACTTGTGAGGTATTACTAAATCTAGAGCATCCACAACTCAATATCAAAGAAGAAAGGAAAAAAGCAACCCTTTTCCCGATAGAAATATCACAAAATTTTTTAAAGCCGACAATGCTTTCGATTTTTTAAGACTTTAACTGTATTTATGTCTGGATGTATATATATATGCTTCCTTCAAATTCAAGCGTCGTCGATCAACTTCCTTGAATGCAAATGTACATTCATCAAATGGCTTCACTAGGCTGTCTATTCCAGTCCTAAATATACCGTTTGTAGTGCCTCCGCCGACAGTGCTTAATGTAAACCTTTGTGAAGACCCAAATGCCTGGTCATACGTTGTAAATGCAGAGATTTATAATACATAAGTTTATCTTCGTATGTACATACATATACGAGGTACGCTTGCAGACACACAAGGAATTGTTCACAGTGTGTACACATACACACTGACATAATATAGAAGATATAGGTATGTACAGATATATACTATGTGTATATATGTATGTACTTTTAAAGTCTACGGTTTATTCAAAGCTCCCTATTCTACCGTCCATGTGTGGTAATGGTATTTTTCATTGCACCCTTTTGTAATATCCACGCGGTAAAAAAGGAAAATCGAGAAATCTCTCAGCCTCCAAGCAATACCACTTGATGCTTCCCTACGTCTTTGTACAGAGCCAAGGAACGAATTTTCAAAAAATTTTCACCCAGCTTCCTTTACTGCATCATCCATCTCACATTTTTACTCCTGAGACGCTGACGCTACTACATTTGTAATGCATCTTCTAGGCACTAGGATCTACGTTCTAGGGATGTAACTGGAAGACCATGTTCGTACTCTTGTGTCGTCAACGTCCCTAGTTCTCTTTTCATTTCTGTACCTACAAATTCTAGAGACATGAATATGTACGAAAGTAAGAAATCAACACAGTACGTATATAGAATAGGACGTACGATCCTACAGGCATTTGGCCCATGCACTTAAATTGAACCAAAAGTAAAACTAATGGTGAATGACTCGAACGTGGCAGATACACATTCTTTGAAAATTGTATCTTTCTGCCTGGTTTGCCTCCCAAAAACTCCTCTAATAATAAATCCCATAGTGCTCTACACTTACACAAAGGAGTTGAGTCGTCCCTCTCCACAGATAGCTACATGTAAACTGCTCGAGCTCAAAACTAACACCGATGCCTGTATACTTTTGTGGACGGATTCGAAACATAGTGAGTCATTACCATCCGAGCTTTTTCTAATATTGATTCTCAATGATACTTGCAAAAGACACTTGAGGCATCATCATTTACATACAACATCGTAGACATGTAGCATGAGCGATGCGCATATGAAAAATTAACAAGGAAGCGGACAACGATTGAAGGATAGTCCTTATGCACACTACTTGGACATAAATCCCCATAAATTCCTTATATGTCTTATATGCATACGTGCAATTACACACTTGAAATAGGTAACCCTATATACATGTGAGTGAATGTGTACGATTATTTTCCCGTTCATGAGTTCTTCCAATAAATAATTACAAGGAATTCTCAACATGACATACACATTGATTTTACAATGAATTCCCACATGCACATAAGATTGGTAATACCACGGAATCCAAAGTGGTTAAACTATAAGGTAAATCGAAACCTTTCAGGTAGAGAAAAGAGAGAGCATGGGATTTTTAAAGTCTCTCACTCAGTCAAAACCCAAAGTTACGCACAAAGCCCTTCAATAAACTACTTATGTCTAAATGCATGGAGTCTTCGACTACGCCTGAATTACCTTCACGTCTCTCTCTCTCTCCCCCTCTCTCTCTCTCTCTCTCACTCGTCTTTTCCCCAATATGTATTTCCTCGTACGATGAACAACATTAGGCTTAAAACTCCGACTCCGCTCATGTAAATAAATTAGCTCGGCTATTGCCTTTGTTTATGTCCTAACCAAAGGTATACATTTAGAACGTAGGTTGTAAATACAAATGAATGTGATGAATGTTGAGCACGGAACAACACAGAGACCAACCTGGCCTTTCCATCCAACTCGGTGTGTTTGGGTAGTTGGGAACAGTGAGCAGAACTGTGAGTGACTATGGGAGAAAAATGTCTCACTTCTTTTCAGCCCGTCTTCATCTGCATGAAGGAAAGGAATCGAGGCGGAACAATTTCTTTCTCTTATGCATAAGAGCACAACTGAGAACGCTCGTCATAATCGTAGTACTAAATAAGTTTCGTCGCCAAATATCATCAGCAAGTCCATGCCATACCGTGTATTTCCACCTAATTGTTTTTACAGCCCTACAGCTCTACTTAAGTCTTATGGCACTTCCACAGTCAGTCAACCTACACAGTGTGCCTAAAGTAACTCAACTACCTACATATAGGGTATATCTTTCTGTATATGTAGATAGATACTCATAATTATATCTAATACATACATACTTTTAGTAGCAGTCCTTCAAGAAAATACAAGAAAGCACGTTTACTTATTAATATACCGCTGCTTGTTAAACAATAATAAAGGTAGCACCAAAATATTGACTGGTGTATCCATACATAGGCAAGTCCTTAGAAATCCCTTGCCAAGCTGTAATGTGATGTAGTAGGAGTAGTAGTACCAAATTGAAAGTCCATGTACATATCTGTCGAGTAGTTATGTACCTATATGAATTTTATATTTCCTACACCAACCTATCCCCGTCTATGAAATATGTTGATGTACGTCCAACATGCATTTACGTGTTCAACCAGCCCAACCAAGGCAAACGAAGAACTAAGTCTCGAGGAATTTTACAAAAGTCTGTACAAAACTAACAACTCTTTTTAGCCATGTGATATTACCAAGTGCAATCAAATCCAAGGAAAAACTTTAGAGAATTGCATGTACTTTGGCTTAACATATACAAAAGGGCAGATGGATAGGAGAGAGAGAGAGAGAGAGAGAGAAACTACTTCGTAAACCCAATGCAATCTCATCTCATCAGTAAACCTATAAAATATACTGCCTTTGTACTCATTCCCAAGTTATACGCTGAGGCATTTCATACATAGATTCCACATCATCTTACATTTTTACATTTCTCTACACCAAAGATATTTTAAAACAGCACTAGACCAAGGAATAAGGCCTTTTCTACACAAGTTCGCAATCATCCTACACTGTACAGATAGACACATCTCCACAAATGTGCGTATCCCCAGTCATTGTAGACACAATTTAAAAAGCAAGACCTAGAGCTACTTTCGAATAGCAGCCACAAATATGAAAGCCACATTCGCTATTATCCAACACTTTACTTTGAATGAAGAACTTAACATTTGACTAACCTTATTAAACTCTGGGACAAGAAGACAAGAAGGCATTTCATGTTACATCAACACACCTAAACTACTATACTCAATGAAATCAAGGATTTTTTTATTACAAACTCGACAGTTTGCAACTTAATTAAGAGGAGCTACTACCCTTCCCTAAATATCTCCGAATAGAGTGTAGTCAGTCAACTCTCAAAAAAGGATATTTCCCAAGCTCTAGTAGCGGATAACTGCCGTAGGTTCAGGTAGCCAAACAGCTAGAAAATTCCTATGAGAGGATATCAATTATTACGAAGACAAAGCAAACAAAACTCACATTTAACTCTTGAGTTTCCCCGACGTCAGTGTACATTCACTGCGGGACGATAAATAACATATGGCTTAACACAGGATATGCAGACACACGGGCTTCCCACGCAAGCAATTACGGTATAAATATTGGCAATTGAATAAAATATATCCATTCGCGACGGAGTAATAAGTCGTTCAATATTTCAATTTGCGCGATCGAAATTTCAGACAGTGGAATGAATACTTAAGATTCAAGTGAGGAGTACATGTCTGAATCAAAAAATAAAGTTATGCAAACGATAACGACGTGAAAGGCAGAGGGGTAAAGTACATAGACCCTATGCCTGTACATTTTCTCGCATGATACTTAAAGACAAACAGAGAGAGAGAGAGAGAGAGAGCGAGAGAGAAGAGAGAGGGAAATAACTGGTACAGAAATTTACCCTAACATTTACTAAAACTTTGGGCTATTTGTTGAAAAGTAGATTGCGGTCTAGGAGAAACTGTAATTATCTCTCTGGCCCATGTAAACCAACAGTGCCATCATATAGCCTTGACATCCCATACTGCCTTTATAGCACGAACCCATTCAGTATCAAGTATCCATCCATTTACGCACATTCCTATTCCACCCTGTGAGGCAAGAGGCAACGTCTTCCTAATATTCCTCCTATGTGGAAGACTGTTTAATACTGAGACTGACAAAGAGATACGGAGCCTACATAAGGACGTATCTAACATTTCCCAATAAAAGGATCTTCCTCCTTGATATAATACAATAGTAGCTCTTTCCCTTTGTCAGAGCTACCAAAATGGTACACTATGGAGCCCTTTAGCAGAACTCCATGAGGAGCAATGGTACACCGTAGTTGGTTTTAGTGCTTTCTACTTTTCTATTTGTTAAGGTTGGTAATGCTACGTCTGGTGTGGTGGTACGGCATGGTAACAGTGTGGTGATGCTCTCCTAGCAGTATTATTTGAGTTTCCCAAGTCTCAAGTAAAAATCATCCGGCCCTGTTTTCTTGCGTACACATTCTATACATAAGTACATCGAGACACTGCAAAGCTTCCCTCACGAAATGTTGATATTCTGTTGGTTGAGAAACTACTCTGGCTGTTCAGCCAGCAAAAATTGAGAACGAGAGAAATCTATATCCACCCACATTCTCGTATGACAGGAGCACCAGTAGAAAATCTATCCTCACATTTACGTTCTCGTTTTCGATCCAGATCTATCTATCTATCTTGCTCTACCTTCAAAAACTTCCACCCAAACTCGGCAAGGCTTTCCATGTTAACGTCCATAGAGATAGATGTACATTACATACATCCCATGTACATAGAAATAGTATCTACTACTATCAAGTCACCAACTCACTCTTGTTTCTTATTACTGTTCAACTCGGTCCTAGTTGCCGTGTATATCCAAACACTCAGTCAAGTTTAGTTGAAAAAGTCTCACATTTATTTCCCAATGGTGTATCGGAAACAGGAAAAATTCTTGTTTCTTTCTTACATTTTCCTATTCAATTTCTCCCTCGAAACCGTCTCGTAAGTACAGCCGTCTCTAAATGTACGCACCAATATCTACAGATATCCTACTCTGATGTACCGGTCTGCGTAAACTTCAAATGGAATACATACACACATGCAGGCCGCACTAGTAGTGCTACTAGTACGTATCCTTTCAAATGTTTAAACGCGAGATGAAGAAGACGAATAAGAAGTAGAAGAAGGACAGGATGAATTCCATGGACCAAAGAGCAAAGATACAGACAGCTGAAACCATTCAAATAAATATGTACAAGTGAACTCTCATTGACACTCGGATTGCTCATGCATGTATGAAGAAATAGAATAAATAAAAACAGAAACGTATGTAGACATAATTATGCATGTAACATGTAACCGTGTGTGTGTGTGTACCAGTTTGGTCGTCCAAGTTGCTCCTGCTATTGAACACTCCTCCAAAAACTTGACAAACTTGAGTATGAGCAATCTCTCTCTCATGAGTCAGGGAAGCTATCGTGTAGAATAAATAAAGACAAGATGAAGAGAAAAAAAAAATTTGTTTTAAATACTATTCCTTAACCAATGTTGACTTTTGAAGTTAAATGACAATCTCGATAAACCTTACAGCTCCACTGGTACTGGATTACAACTACATTTACACTACTCTCGATATTATGTTACGACACAAAAACCAATTTGAGATTTAAGGGATACAACCAGAGCTTTTGTGATTGTAATTTCTCTTCATAGTCCTAGGCTTGATATTTTTCTAATAACAGACCTTCGGATCCAAGACAAGATAACCTACATTGCTGAAAAAAACAAGGCTTGTCACATTTACGGAACTTTTTCTATAGAAAGGCTATGCCTTTTGAATTTTCAATGCATTCACCACTCTATAGTAATACATATATTATATACCCTTTTAAGCTCCACACAAAATACAATGCTGCAGGGAGAGCGAGAACGGGCCGGCGGGGTAAAATTGCATGAAAAGCATAACCCGGGTATGACCAAAAAAAAAAATTGTACAAACTCCAACCATCCTTCTGTCACATTTGCTCTCCGTTTTCAAACCGGATGCCTGTGACTCCCGTGAAGGGATAATAGCAAACTAAATTTATTCCCTTGGTCATCTTACTACTACAGACATTGATCAAATGGCCAACCGGTTTTGAAATGAAAGAAATGAAGCCACAAGGACTCAAGTTGATCGCAGTCCCAGAGTTTTCTTCCCACTTGTACAATTTACAATTCTATCCTATTATGAAGATTCTTCAGTCTGGAACTGATTCTTTAGGGGATGATGGGGGATGATGATGCTTTCACAAAGGGATCATATTGCTATTCTTCCCTTTCCCTTCGCTCATGGAATACTTAATGCAATATTAGGGCACCGTACTGCTCCTACTCCTCTATCCAATTCACATCCTTTTTCGGGAGCATCTCTGACGCCAGCAATACTCTTCTTGCACAATACTGCAATGCAACCCCATTTGCAACAGCTTCATATCCGTGCTCACACATTGAGTCATTGGTCGTGCCAAGCATTAGCCGGAGTTCCATGGGGGTACATACCTTCCGTAAAATATTATCCGACAGTCTCATTATTAGTTGACGTGAAACAGTTAGATTGTTAGATGAGCTGGTTTCGTGCAATACGTGTCACACCGACAACGGCGGCTCTAAATGTCTATGACGACTGACTGAGAAGGATGCCAGCCTGGAAGCAACCAAGCTGGTTGCCGTGCATGAGACTAAGTTTTCGGGAAAGTACAGCACTCGGTCTCTATGCACAGAACATAAGTAGATATACATACATACTAGTCACTCTCGAGCTCTCGAGCTCGAACACACTGTGAAGCAACAATAGTTGGTATGCTGCAGACTACATAAGTAACAGTAGAGCAAACGAAACTGCCGGAGACTAGGGAGGTGCTATGTTACTTGATGCGATATCAGACCATGGTAGACCATGGCAAGTGTCTAACGCTAGATCTCTTTACAAACGTGCCTAGTCTAGAAGAGCAATAGGAGACTCCACAGTGGATTTTTTCTCTGGCACTCCTCATGTGTGTATGTGGTACACATACATACATACATACATAGGGAAAAGTACGTACTTTACAAAGAGAATCGAGACTTTGAGCTGCCTCTAGCATTCCGTTCGGAGCTGTAAATCTTGCTTGGATCAAAGGGGAAGTGAATCCGAGTTGGTTCACATACATACGTATGTATGTATGTACATGTAGATACACACACACTGTACTTTTTCCACTCTCTCCCGGTGCTCGTTTACTTCCATATCGCTACATCAGGAGATCCAATCCTATCTATGTCTACGGTTCGTGTATTTATGTACAGTCGTTATAACCTAAGTTGAATTTAAAACCCTGCTTTGGTAGTTCCGCCTGTGATGGGCATATCAGTCCTGAAAATTTCAGTCTCCTTTAATTTCGTGACCATGTGGGACTGTCTTACTGTCATCGTCACTAGTCAAGCCTGACTCCTTTATTTTATCCATCTCAAACTTTCTGAGGGAAAGAGTGTCCTAGAGAAGAGGGCGGCTGTCCGAGGGAAACATAAACTGAATTGAGTAAGTTTCTATTTATTATTTTCAGGTTTCAATAGCAGCCTCATAGGTCCATCACTTTTAGCATTGATGTCATTCAGCGGAGCTCAGCTCAAGTGAGAACAAGAAACTACTCCGGTCGTATTATCACACAGCCCATATGTTTCCCTACATGAGATGACTTTTGCAATGCACTGTGCTCACTACTCTACAAGCCGAGCCAACTGCTAACCCTATCTTATACTTAATAGCTGAAGATGTACAAATTTCTTGCTAGTCGAGTACAAACTTCAGTTAGATGCTTGCACTAACCTTTCACATTGCATACATATGCTTGAACAACGTACGTAGTGCTACATCTAACCCACAATGCAACATCTTAATTTAATTTTGTAAATTGTAAAAAGTCCGACTGGTGGATGCAGGCAAACATATAGCATAATGCAATCTGATCACTAAACATTCCTTGGTTTTCATCAAGCTCCTACACATGCAGTTTGAAGAGGAGGATTCCAGGAAGCAGCATAGTTTCCATTTCCATGAAATTTCTCCTCAACCACTCACCAACCACCACAGCCATATAAGTATACTTTCCTCGAACAGGAGCACATGTCATGAAACGAATCCCGTAAGTACATAAACCGTCGAGTCCGAGACGAAAGAGTTCGGGTCCTATTTCTATAGCCCTAAAATGTTCTACCCCTGTGTCTGGAACAAGTATTGAATTCGTCAAGATGAAGACCAAAATGTCTGAATTGAGTAGTTCTTCAGATCAGACTTTTCAAACTTTATAGTAAATATTGCGGGAGAGGAGAGCTCCGATCCCCAGGAAGTATTACTACGTTCTATACTATTGAAATCCTAGAGTTAGATACATACGTACATAGATCGGATGTGTAGGGGAGAGACCTTGTATGAGTATGTACTTTAACACGGGATCCACGCAAGTCAACACCACCACTGGTGTCCATGTAACATACATAACCAAATAGAACCAAAACTGCAAACATGCATGCCAATGTACAGAGACGTAGGGTACAATCTATATTACAATCATGCACAAAGTGATTCCACAGTTTGACGTTCTGACTAAGTTTTTACGTTCATAAAGTACGATCTAGCCAGTCTGGCAATTGAAGAGACAGGGACTGTGAACAGAATAATTCCTATAAACTTATTCCTATAAATTTACCGGATTTAATAAGGCTGTGACCGTAAGTTGAGGAGCTGGAGCAGAACGTGAATGTTAAGTGAAACCAAGCAAGTCCGCAAGTATATAAGGCACCTCCTATGTATGGTGATAGTGGAGGCTAAACAAGTCTGATATACTGCCAAAAGTAATCTAGAAGTGGAATTGTGACTCTGACTAAACTCAAGGAAGACTTTCATTGGATTTTTTCCTTACAGGAGAGTGAGGCCTATGTAATGCCACTACTCCTGCTTTAGTTCACAGTACCAAACCCTACTCTCACAACCCATCCATGTGAATGACTCTCGCATGTAGTACTAAAGAATGAACCAGGGAACCAGCAAGCCAGCCTGTAATATCTCCTACAGTAGAGACGGAGCATGGAGAGAACCTCGCTATTCTACTCATGGTTCAGTCAGTAAATGCCTACTATTCCATGTAAGTCGTTCAAGTTTCAAGTCAGATAGTATTCGAGTATTCATTCCTTCCTTCTCTTTCCGTTTCCATCCACCACCAGCTCCACAGAGTAGAGCTCCATGAGAGTCACAAAGCATACATGGTATGCTTCCTATGGTATGGTAACGTAGTCGAAAGACCAGCAGCCGCATTTCACTCACATCACACAGCCTTCCTATTGCATGTCATAAACTCTAAGGCTGAGTATTGGCTTGGAGCGTGTAGACACCCAAGGGAAGACGGAACTGGAGGAGATGAGCTTTTGCTAGGAAAAACAGGAGACTACAGCCCTTCTGCATGCAACTTTGGATTGGCAAAAGTAAAACTACTGAGCAAAATGCTTGGAAGGGAAGTGTACTACAGAGAGTGAGTGAGAGAGAGAGAGAGAGAGAGAGAGAGAGAGAGAGAGAGAGAGAGAGAGAGAGAGAGAGAGAGAAGAGATTCTCTATGTTGAAAATATATAGGAGACGACACATACTGTAGAACACGGAGAGACAGAGTTGGGAGAGAGAGAGAAAGGACGTAAAGGGAAGTTGCATTTGGCTTTGGGTGTTGGCCATTCATCAATGTTGAATGGTGTAACAGACGTAGATAAGCACTTATTGCCGGCTTCTCCAGCCATATACATACCCTCAGAAACAACTGTGTATGTAGGCCCACGGACTACGGACCTCTCTAAACTCTCTCAGTTGGCTGGCTCGAGTTTTATAGACCAGAAAATGGAAAAAATTCATAAAGCTTATTCTTTGGTTTATTTAGCACGGTCCTGTCATTTCTTGACCACTGCACCGTCTTTTGCCTTTCTCACACCACTGAAAGATACCCTGAGCCTCCGTCCGAGCCTTGTACCATTATATGACTAGCGACGGCCCTGGCCAAATAACACCACCAATAACAACTTCCCGTTGTATAGCATATGATACTGAAGCGAGACCAATATGAAAATGAATCCGGTATCACACTTTGTAACTTCACGAATTAGCTTTATACAGTGACAAAAAAAACCGGTAATCGAACCAAAGTTCGTATATGTGACAAAAAAACTCGAACGATCATTGTATACGCGGAGCTGAGCCTCCAGAACACCGTATATGGTGGGATGCTAAGGGAGAAACGCTGTATGGATTTAATTTAGCTTGTACGGTTAAAAAAGCTACACCTGGAACGTATCCTCAAATCATTTGCTAATGCTTTCTGGGAAGCACACACAGTTCCATAAAGGATAAGTGCATTTATGTATTTCTGCTCTGTGCTCCTAGACCGTATGCATGAAGACATGGGCAATGTATACAAATACGGATCTACATACACACACACACACACACACACACATACACAGAGCCACAAAGGAAGTCAAAGTACAGAAAGTTATTAGATTTTTTGGCCCATGCCAAGTCAAAGTTGTCAATGTGTACACGCCTATATAGGTGCGAGGTGAGTGATAAGAGTTTTAGATACTTTGTTTGAATACTGAGCCATAGCTTGGGCTGAGTCCCGTTCCCGTAGTCACAAGTACTAAGTGCATACCAAGCAAAAGGTGTTATATCTGCAGGGAGCATAGACCTTTCCATGATGATAATAGCTGAGCAAATATGAGGACGAGGATAAATGTTAAATCCACGGAGCCAGTCAAGGTGTAGCTACGGATAACAACTAGAACTGGAAGGTTGCTAAGCTAAGGTTTTTATGCATTTCTTCAAGTAGTGTAAGATACGAACATGTACATATGTACACACTCACACACACACACACATACACACACACAACCACACTTTTACTTCCATGTCGTGTACACTTTTCTTGTGATAAAATGAAGGCAGACAAATAGTAAAAGAAAAGTTTTCTATCTACGCTCCAATATACGTCAGTTCCACAGTATGTGTACCATTGCTCTATGTGCCACTCATTTTTCCCATTTTCTTCCAGCAAGCTTTTTAACAAACGCTATGGCTGTCTGTCTAAATTCAAGGTTTAACTTTCCTAGGATCCTGCAGCAGTTGCGAACAGTCGGGAAGGAGTGCGTATGTACAGCATTGTTGGAATTATGTGGTAGGTACGTACATATGAGCATCAGCCATGGGGAAGGACTGCAAACAGTTTGAGTGAGAGATACAGATAGCTACAAGAATGAGTCTGAGCAAGGAGTGAAACATATTGCTGTAAAATATAGAAGAAAAGAACCCTATTTTCTTATTGCAGGAGACTCCGTAGCCAACTAAGGAGCGTGCATGTGATGGGACCGTCGGAGCTGGGAAGACGTGTGTATGAACGTTTCAAAGGCAAAAACACATTGAGAAAGGAAACGAACGGTTGAAGTTGAACGGAGGAGAGGAGAGAGAAGTGCATCCGTGAGATGCAAGCTAAAGGAACAGGGTAACATTCATCATTTCTCTATACATTATGAGTTGCGAGCATGTATGTGTGTGTGTAAGAGTGTAGAGGTATCCAATTTGTATGTATGGTGATGAGATAGCGCTTAGAGGGTATGGGAACCTACCCACGTGCACATACATATTGGGAGCGAACGTAAGGAGATTATATGAGAAACGTGGAGGAGTTTCTTATGCACAAATATGTATCTCTGGGCTCGGAAAGTTCCTAGAGGTAAGCAGAATCGTGTAATAATAATGCATATTAAGCAATATATATAGTGAGAGAGAGACAGACACTATGCGAGAGAAGCTATGCGAGTGAGAGCCTTGCAGAGAGTTAAAATATGGGTTGGAGGTTGTCAGTATGATTACCTGAGGTAGGGAGTTCCTGAGATAGAATAGATCGCCTGGCATGACCTGAGAAGGGAGCCATTGGAGGGCTCACGTCCGAATCGTTCTCGGAACAAACACCACTGTCAGACCCGGAGCCTTTGTCTACTGGTACCGGACACTCCTTGGGATATCTCTGGGACTGAGCTGAGTAGAGATTTTGTGACGCGGCCGATGAGGGATTCAAAGTTCGATGATTATTGGGGAACGTTGAGCCATAGTTGATTCCGAGACCAGTCATATGACTGCTGATGCCATTATGACTACCCTTGTAGTTATTTCCGACGAAGGTGGAGAGCTGAATGTTATTATGGTACGGAGGGTTCAGTAATGAATTTGATGCCGAAGGTGTTATCGCCAGATTGAGAGGCTCCATGGGTTGTTGAGGAGGATTGTGCATACTGCTTTGATGTTGGTTCATCATACGTAGTCTTTTGTTACTCACAGTTCCAGCAGTGGTATGACTCGTCAGGACTGAGCCTCCTCCACCGTAGTTGATGCCTGAAGCTGTGGTTGTGGAAACTCCAACGTCTCCGGCCGGATTTGTTGAAACTCCAAAACTAGAGCCAGGTCCGTGTAGATTAGCACTTAGGTTATGATTACCGCCGATGTTGTGATTACTGTTACTACTGCCGACATCGATTGCGTTGCTGCTGTAGCTGTAGCTCAGTCTATCCGTCGTCGGGTGAGAGCCGACCTTCTTCATGGCACTGCTGACTTTAGTATTGTTGGTTGAGGACAGGCTCATCACGTTGCTCGTGCTCGCCGAGTAATCATCGTATTTCCCATAAGGGCAGTTCATATTCATGGAGCCTCGGACCACGTCGCTGGTAGTATTACTCATTATTACACTACGAGATCGGGTAACGGAGCCGGACAGGGCAGAGCCATGTCGGAGACTTTTGATATGGTTACTGGTCAGGTGACTCTGATTGTTATGATGTCCTACGTGGGAGTTGGAAGAGGTGCTCTTGTTCGAGTTGAGATAGTACAGAGTTGGGTTCAGATCATGCCGACTACTGCGGGAGGACAAGGGAACATTTTTATGACTCGTCAAGGATGACGATGAGCTCGTGGATAATGGCTGGCTAACTTTGGAACGGAAGTAGGCTGACGGATGGATTATCAATAATGGAGCACTCCCGGGTGGAGGAGCAACTTCCTTCGGGAGCTCATACTCCACGCTCACGTCCACTGTCAATGGACGGTAGTAGTCTACCGGTTTCGACATAGCCGACTGATTGTTGTACCGCAGCATTTTCTCTCCTTCCAAGATTTTTGCAAAACTCACTATGTAAGAATTGCACGCGACTCTCAACTTTTTCCACAGCTTTTGAGCCACCTTTAATGAAAAACTTCTTGGATATTATTATCTTCTCCTTTCCTCTCACACCCTCACAAACAATAATTTTTTTGCTCTTGCACACATCTGAGACTTGAGATCTTGGAAAGACAGAGGTTGGTGGTTAGTTAGTGGTGGGTTACGTTGTTTCGTTGGTATGTAGACAATCCAAAGAGTTAAACTTGCTCCAAGGTACTTGACGATTTCCTTCAGTTTCACACTTACATGAGACCAGTTTATACATTTACTTATAGAACCGGTGCTTAAGTTCCTTTCAGCCCCAGCTCTGTACTTAATCTTCTATCACTTTGGAGTCCAGAAGAAGAGTCGTAATGCACAAGTGAAATAGCATCAGCAACACTTGAAAACTCCACCAATTTCAACGGTTGACCCGAGCAGCTTAAAACGACACAATCATGCCACACTAGTATTATTCGCCACTATCATCACTATCGGCGTATTTAGTAGCATTCACGTCAATCGTGTTTAGATCAGTGATGGTGACTGAACGCTGACCCCGTTCACGTCCACTCTCAACCTTCTGCTCCTCTTCCTTTAAACCACACACTTGGTGCCCAATGTCTTCCCTTGGACAGTAATAGGGATGCTGCTCCTTGTGTGGAGATACAAGACCTTTCAATTGATTCAATGCTCTGTTCAATTTGGGAAAAACACTTGTTTCATGTATGGTCGTCAACGTTTCAGTAGTGTGTCAACTCGCCTCACAAGCAGCTTCCAATTACTTGATTTTGATCCACGTAATTGAATCTTTACGTTGTACAAGTGAAACTCTCAAGGTAGAGTGTGGATCTGAAAGGATATAGACAAAAATGAGTAAATGTAAAATGGGAACCGGAACCATTGGCATTGGTAAAGACAGAGTAAACTGAATGACAAACATGTGCATCCTATTGACTCATGCACCGGTTTTCATTTCCCAGAAACCCTAAAGAATTTCCCTGCCTGGATTCTCTCATTACACATGGTACTGCATACGTTTCAGTCCTTAATGTTGATACTACCTATATGTATGAGTGGAGTCAGCCGACTTCCCCTATTACACATGACAATGCCCGTAGTGAAAAAATACAGAGGATTGTACCACGGCGGAGTAGGTTGAAAGAGGAATAATTTGATGATGGAACCTACCTCATGTATGAGTTAGCTGGTAAGTTAGTTGGTTGAATAATTTCAATGTTCACCAAGAACTCATTTCACGTATATGAAACACTTTATCCACATCTATTCATTGTCACTCGCATCCGGTGTGATGTATGCTCTCGGAATGGTTGCTCCGTCACTTTATCATCCTCTAATCATGCATTCGTTCCCAGTAGAACCGAAATTTTCTTCGTGACGAGAATTACTTCTTCAAGCCAGTCACAACCACCCCTATAGCAATAAGTCTCTTGTATGCACTTGTTCTCGTCTTTTTTCTCTCTCTCTCTCTCCGCCTGCCTCTCTCTCTCTCTCACTCTTCTTCTTCCTTGTTAAAGGAGAGCAATAGCAGCTGATTCGCACTCCCCGTCCTATTTGTCTCCCCTCTTTTGTTCTCTTTTTGTTGACGTCGTTCTGCCTTTTCCCTATTTAAAATTCAACGAGAGTGGAAATTATGAATTTGAAACAAAATACTCCACAATCGTTATATTTTCAATTCTAAATTCTAAACCAAAGCATGTTACTAGCTCTTGTTGAATGTACTTTCAAATTGCAGATACTCCAATGAATGACTATTTTTTGACGGTGTAATACTGTACCTGCTGTTTCTATAATGGCAGCCTGCATAAGTATGTATGAGTTTACGCATAAAACTTGACTATTTGTAAACAATACCAGTTCACGCATTCTACGTTTCACTGTGTACAATGCTCAGTAAGTCCATTCTGTTGAATATTACCAGGACACGGAATGCAAACTGAAAACTGAACATTAGCTATGTATGAATTGTAGCGTGGTTATATGGTAGCTTGGTGTAGCTCCTCGACTTGCACTATAGAAATCCCTATGTGAAATCTAAGTAAAAAGTCTTGAGGCCTGGCACGTTACACTCAAGAACAAAACAAAAACGTTAGGATAATTATGAAGTTAACTTGAAACATTCAACTACCATTTATTCTAGTATTGTACGCCCTTTGTTCTTGTCTAGCTTTCCGTTTTCAATACTTCTCCCGTCGTACACGTTACATATGTATCTCTTATGGAAAGTCCCTTTGAATAAACAATTATTTACCTAAATTGCTCCAACAATAAATAATACATTCGTGTAAAAGTTCACTCTTAAATTTAATGGGAGTTTGTTCGTCTACTGTTGTGAGTATCTAGTTGTGAGCATTGTGCCTGCTTCAAGCTTGCATTTGTGGCTTCGAGGTGACAGAACCCAGGCGTCAGATACTGACCCAAACCAAGACAATGGTCAATGGTCCTTCGATAAGATAACAGAATCAAAGCCAACAACGGAGTAATTGACGGAATTGAAAAACAAAACTACAGATCACCACAGAAAACATGGCATGATGTAAATATCATTTCCCCATGGGAAAAACTGACTCATGACTGAAAAAGAGTCTTGACGGAGAGAATCGTGTTTTTCCACGAAACCACTTGTGACCATATACGTAATTATAAATAAGTGAGAGGACTTGGTCAGTAGCTACATGGCATATACATATTGCCGCAATTAACCCCACACGTGGATGTACTCACACATACAAACATTATATACATAGATTCATTTGCTAGAAAATTAATAACTTCTGGGTGAAATGTAGCTTGCATCATTAATTTCCCTCACTAATGGAGTTCTTACTGCTGTAATTATAAGTAAAATCCAAGGACTAAGAATGTCAGCACTGAGAATGTACCAGGTTAAAATTTTGTGTTGTCGTAATTATAGGAAAAGTGAGGTAATAAATGGAACCGGATTTACCATTAAATAATAGTTTTCAATCCAGTCATAAATTTGCCTCGTGGATTAAGCCTGAGACATTTAAATACAATTGAGAATCTCGAAATTTCCAAAACAGCACGTTCACACCACGTATCACAAAAAAGAGTTTGTTTTTTTTTGTACATATCCTAAAACCCGAAATCTTCAATGAAACAAGGATTATTCACAGTCACACTTAAAAAAAAGTTCATGTGGAATTACTAGTTAGCCCTGTGAGGTTTGGTAAAACTGGGCTTTTTCGTTCACAATTTCTCCTGACTATGACACACACACTCTCTGAGGCGACAAGTCTGGGCTTGAAATAATAATGTCCAAAGGGAAATAATTTCTTTGCGCGAAAAAATCACATGTATAGTAAATTAGTACTGGAAATTCCTTCAAGTAATGTTTCCTTTGAAGTACACTGTGTGTAGACATAGAAAGCAAGGAGATATTTTTTTTTCTGTCAGCTAAAAAGAAAAAAAGGCTTTTGTCAATATCAACGTGAATATACACCAGAAGGTAGAAAACACTTGAGCAAAGGGGAAAAAACAGTCAAAATTTAGTGCACACCAAAAACTGCTCCTGCACAAACGCTGCTGCTTTTGTTGTTCGAATATATAGAAACTTTGTCAATTTTTATGATTATTCAATGCCGGGGTTCCTACTATTTTTCTGCTGGCTCTTGCACGAGTTGCAGACAGGCAGCCAGCCAGCGTGTGTCTGTCGAGAAATACAAGCGAGTTGAATCCGTTTATCGAATCCTTCAAGCCAAGGCATAGGAGAACGCTGTCAGGCAGGGCATCCCTTTCCACTCAGCTGTGCCTCGTTTCGTTTTCGTCTCTCTCTCTCTCTCTCTAGCTCTAGCTCTAGCTCTGGCTCTGGCTCTGGCTCTCTAGCTCGCTTTTGTAACTACACAATTTCTTCATTTTCCCTATAGCTTTGGAGCATACTCCTAAAACTTCTCCAAACTCGAGGTAACTTGCACATAGACAATACCCAGAGTTAAAACTGACTGAGTGTGCTTAAACTTGGGAAAAGTTCTGGCTTCATACATAAGGGGACATATATAGGTATGACTGGGGCTCACAGTGTACTATACTAATCCTGTAGTGTGGTAAAGACAGCAACACACTGTAGTGGCTGAGGGGGGTCATGAAACCCTCGCAATGCTCAAACACACAACATTCAACATTTCCACTTGGGCTCTGTCTTCTATTCACACAACCAACACAAGCAAATATGCATTACATAAATTTTGGTAGCAGGGACGAAAAACGCGAAAGAAAAATCCAATGAAACTACTACATACTACATTGTGTACCAGCCTTTTAAACCCCTTGTATCTCTTTTAGTCCTCCTTGGACTTAAATGTAACATTGTATGCAAGTAGCTTCCTTCCACTACAGCTTTTTCTCGTCAGCATGAATCATCTTCTTGTAAGCTACCTCACTTAGTACAACTCAACTTTGTCTGTGAGAGCATAAAAATTTGAGGGCAGCGATAGAATTTAGTAGAGCTAGGAGCTAGCTCAGATTCATAATAAATATACTGATATAGGCTAGGAAAGTATACAAGTTAATTTCATTTGACGCTAGCATCTTTTATAAAATTATCTAGGCCTTCCTCTCACCCATCCATCCTCCACTTGAACTCAGTTGTTGTCATTAATTTCCGTTGGATTTTTCGCTCCCAATGGTGATTCACACGAGGATACACTCTCCATGCTCCAGTCGCGGAGCATGGAGTACGAAAAACAAAGACTCTAGTTACATCAAATCTAGGAAAGGCTGAGAAACCACAGCACTGCAGATCCAATTTTTGAGAATAATTACATCAGATATGGGTGCAAATCATGTGTTCCCCATTACGGAATACTTTTTTGAGGAAGTAGTGCTATCTGCTATCCTTGAGCCTTCATCTGGCTAGACCTTTACTCCCTCCTGCCGCTCAACACAATATACATAAACTAGTACTAGTTTCCTTAAACAAGCTGAGCTTCTGGCTCTAATTGGAATGGGATCAAGTCAATAGAAATATCTCAATAATTGTGGGTTCTGTGGACAAAGGGTAGGGAGTGAGGTACCCATCCCTAAGTTAGAAAGGGTTACTCAAAATATAACAATTTCTAGTGTCTACTGTTAAATGCTCTGAAATTTCTAAGAAAGTTTCTGAACAGGAAATATCGTTGTTGCTCAGGCCCGGGCTATGTATCTTTGCATGACTAATCAGTCCTGCTCGAAAATATGAATAATTTAATCTGAAATGAACCTGTGAGACTACCCGAATAAAATGGGGTCTTAAGTACACAAAAGACTAAAATATAATGGCTAAGAAAATGGTTGTAAGGTTTTAGCCCACGGAGCCGTAACCGTAAGTGCAGGGCGGCATTTCCATTAGAAAATCGTATAACAAGGCTTGAATAGTTTATTTAATAGCTCCAGTCCTTCTAGTTCTGGTTCAAGTTCAGTATACATACTGGCTTACAGCCTGATGGACACTAACTTGTCCTTTAGAAAAACGACAATGCATCAAATCGCCATTCACACACACACATACACACTTGCCTACTTTTACACATGCTGGCTTGGAGCGATCTCACATATGTACAGATACGTATTTTGTATGCATACGTACATATGTAGATAGCTGGGACTATACATGGACATAGCCAATGAGGTCCTGTACAAACAATTTGCCATGCAGGAAGCAGGGAATCTATAAGTACGCATGCATTAGGAGACCAAATCATTTTTAACCTCGCGGTACTGTCATTTTGCCGGTAGACATTTCTTCAGCAGACCTTTGACTAATGAAAATATATTTTGGTAAGACCAGCCACGAAGAACAAAATTTCGACTTGGAAATATTTCTCTCTCCCTGATGTTTATATATTAGTTATACAGGGGACAAAACTAATACGGCCACATGTATCGATCACATGGCCTGTCCCACAATGCTACCTACTCGAGTACAGTTGTGTACATAAAGGGAACCATAGGGAAGCAAGAGTAACGGAGGAGCCTTTCAAATTCACTCTGCAGGAATTACTTGAAAAAAAAAATTCTCATCAAGTTGAACGCAGAAACCATACAAGAAGCAATCCCTTAAATGTGTCATCTCAAGTATGACGAGGAGAGTTTTGTCAATGACGTGCAGTCACATACGATAAATCCTAGACGGGTAGGAAATGGTATGCACGACACCATATATATGTAACCTTCATTATGCACACTCTCCAAAAGTTATAGAGGAAATTTAAATCCAGATTCAAAGGAAAAAAGTTGTAAGAAAAAAGACCCTCCTCACAGTGCCCAAAACCTTCAAGTTGGATTTTATCATCGTCAATAGCAAACATGCTGCTCCAACGACAACAATCAACATTGTTGTGATGGATTAGGCACTCACTCACATCATGTACATACGATTGTCCATCCTCCCAACTACCCAACTGTATCTACATATGCTCTTTATAAATGTACTGAAATATCTAACTCGTATAGAGAGACAAGTCTAAACATTCCTGCAGAATTTTCAACAAACATGTTTCCCCAACGATACCATTTCATTGGAACGGTTTAAAATACTTTAAAAATCCAGCTTGGATTTAATTCCTTAGAATAAATCATAGAGTTCAAGATACTTGTGGGGGAATTCAAGGCCTGCTTTAGTTTAGTCTCCACATGACCAACGGAGAATCCGTCGTCAGCACTTATCACAATGGGTATCTTGCATATCTGTGCTCCTACATGTCATTGAAATATAGGGATTGCAAATTTCGCTAAATATTTATGGTGTTTACAGATGAGAGTCTCTCTCAGTGTATCTTTGTTCTGTCATTTTCCTATTCATTTCCAAATGAGTATGAAAATGAATTCGCAAGGACGGGTTCTGCTAATCGTTGTACATCAGTTGTGATCATGCCAGGCTGAAGATGTACTGTAAACATCCTCTGAGCCTCTGACTTCACTCCGCGGCTGCTGGTTCTTGTATAACCCTCACGTAGCTAAGTAAGTAGAGAGTCATTAAAGAGTCACCCTTATCTCACACACATGCATGAAACTGACAATACAACTGCCATTTTATTACCATGACTGCCCTACTATACATCACATTTTCCTTTAAGGGCAATTTTCAAATAGGAACATTTCTGAGAGTATGAAATTACTGTCCATTACATTCCTCTCCCTTGTCGCATACTGCACAAGGAAACTTCTAATTGCCACGGCTCAATGGCGAAACATGACTTGGAACATAAAAATATAAAAGGTCTGAGGGAGTCAATATTTCAGATTTAGTTCACGCAGCCCTTGTGCATATACAATCAACATCCAGCTCTTTCAACTCAATAGAACTCATACTCTCAGCTGGTAGCACATCCAAATGTCTGCCGAAATTAGAGGGCCCTTATACACTACCCTATGAGTGTGTACACATACATACATACATCTAATATACACACTAGAGTTTAAACTACCCTTAAAATTCTAAGGTGCATGCATAGCATAATTACTCAAACAGTTTCCCTACAACCTCACGCTGCTGTACATTTTAGTAGTGCATTGATGACAACAGCAAAGTGAACACACTGCGTTAACTGCAATATCATTTAGTAGAAATTGTTGACCACGAGCTTTTTATTGTCTTTTATGACCATTTCGACGAGTTCACATCATAAACGATGAAGGCAAGGGAAAAAAAGGGTCTCTCCATTTACCTTTTATATTTATAATATTCCTACCAGCATCCTCTATTTTTCCCTACCTGTTTCCCTAGGTTGTTCAACCAATTGTATTTACTCATTCTATCAAGCACCACAACAAAGTCCTAGGAAACTTTACAGCACACAGCGTCAAGAGTAAGTAAGTGGTATGTATGTATGTAAACTTGGACGACTGTCCCACTACTACAGAGTATATAGCCCCATCGGATGAGAGAAAAGGTTCAAAAGTCTTTACAGCCATAAGAACTTGTCTCTACTTGAAAAGTCGTCAGTCGTCATCCAAGCTTTTCCCGTATAGTCCCATACATAACATACATACCGAAGAAATCTTAAGTGGAAGACGGTATATAAAACTTTTCAACGCACTTCAACTTCCACCAGCAAAGTGACAGCCTAAAAATGTTAAATTCCGTCAGATCTGTATTCGTTTGTCAGTATATACAGGACACATGTATGTACTCCCTATGAATATTTCTCTTATACGTGCTATTCTCATACTAGTAGCATTCATGCTTAAAGTTATAAACTGACTCAAGTATTTGTCACTAATTTCATTCCACCCTATAATTATGCACCTAAAGGATATTTACTTGGGCATGCAGCCACTTCAGCAATGATTGCAACTTCAGGTTAATTTAATTTCCTGGGGCAAACTTACTACTGAATATATTTATCTGTCCTCTTGTATAATTAATTACTTTCCAGTTCCCAGCTGGGAGACTCGGCCTGGACTCTAAATATTAAGTAAAGTCTGTGTGGGACTGGGATTAGCTATCTGAGAAAATAGCGGACGTAATTGCAAATGTACATATGTTCATGGTATACTGTAATGATTCCCTGGTAGAAATTATTTTTAAAATGAATCTTTTACGTGAGAAGTTTGGATACATGAGGAGGACATTGGACCGTCTACTCAGACGTCATCATACTTGAAAAGTGCAATGAAATCCGGAATATTTCTAGTCAAAATTACAATCGGCTTTTAGTGTAATCAGCTCCGGGGACTCCACAAGGAACGCAGGCCAATAGTTCCACAACTTATGATAATGGCTCTGGTGTGTACTAAGCATGCAGTTTAGAGTCTTATCACTTCTTCAGTAGTAAATGCCTCAATGAAAGTGCACATGGATTAAAAACATTGACTGTACGGAATTCCTGCATGGCCGAATCAATGGCTGTCAAGGAGGACATGCCACGTTGAATTCCAAATCTTAACTCCATCAACCAACTACATCATATGTAGCTTATGTATGCATATGAGCATGTCACTACTTATACACACACAGTGACGGGAAGCAAAGGTTCTATTAAATTTTCGAGAGGGAAAAAATCATAAAAGAATACACGCACCAACTAAAAAGTTGCTCTTTCAAAAATCTTGAGAGCGGAGAATATAAAATTACGTGATTAAGTATTTTTATCATCAAATATAAAAAAAAATATTATGATGCATAAAAATGCATTAAACTATTTCGTGCTTTTGCAACTGTATGATTACACGCATACATACAAAACATGCGTCACTCACCGAAAGTCCGCACTTAGTTAGACTTACAGTACCTACTACATTGCAGTCACCCACCTTTAGCAATGCTCGTCTGTTCATATCAGTGTGCTTAATTTTTTTTTTAAAGTTAAAGCCTCTCATGTTTAAATTTCCTGTTGTATCATTACGTCGTCATGGCTTTAAATCTCGTCTACTTTAGATAAGGCAAATGTGCTATTTGCTCTTCAGCTTTCGTGTGGAGTTGGTAGGAGTAGCAAAATGAAATGGAAAAAATCCAGTGATACTGGGCCATATCATCCTTTGGGTAGGAAAATAACAGTTACACAACCCTTCACAATTATTGTACCTCCTTCACTTGGAAAAAGTTGTATGGAAATAAAGTAATTTTAGGAAATTCTGTAATCATCAAATTCAAATCCAACTTCTACAGGGTCCCAAGGAGAGTTGATTAGTTTGTAGAACAGGAGCATTTATACATGTGACGAAAATGAAATCAAATCAATTCACCAATACAAACATACAGTGTGTACATATGTTCACGGATGTCTAATCTAGATTAACGTCAAGCTCAAGTCAGGGAAAAAAGAAGGGTACTCCAATGAAACCAGTTTATCGACTGCATCTGCTGCGCAAGTTAATCATAATTTAAAATGAATTGCCCTATCAATTCAGTTACTGTCGATCACAGTCCCGGTGAGTCAGTTCTTCCCCACAGAGAAACAAAAGCTACTCCTGTGGACGTACATAATATGCTTTGAATTAAGGACGTAACACACGTGTTCCTGCCAAAATTCCAGAATCAGTCTTAATTGATGCAGAACATCCCAAGTAAGCACTGTTCCTTCCAGGTATCTTCAAATTCTCAGGATGGCAAAGCTGCCTATTTACAATAATTCAAGGAAAAAAGTGCTAATGTACGGATAGAGTGGAGCATCCTTGTATTATTGTATCTTCACAATGATGCAAACTCCAGCATAAAGTTCCCCTTGCTTCCTTAACAGTGTCAGTCTTCCGTCGCACTGCTACTGTATTTTCAGCGCTCTATCAAAGTTGTTGTCAAAATCTAAATAATTCAGACAGTTCCAATCGTCCTATGGCATCTTAAATAAATACCCATCCATACAGTTCATTATTTCTCCTTGGATTTCCTCCCAGTGAATTATTTACAAGCTTGACAAAAGTCGCAATTACTGAAGCTCCAAGTCTCCCAAGTCAGTCAAGAATGGAGATTAATTTATTTACCAGTAGTAGATATTCAATTAATGATTGAAGGATGAACATACCATTTAATGCCACTTCCTCTTTCAGACACATTAACTCCGTATGTAATAAGCTAATAGAATTACTATCTCAGATGGTCACAGTGGATTTGACACCCTCGAAAATGAAAGTCCTTTTAAACGTTAATTGAAGTATTAAATGATCGGTAAACGGCATGCAGTTCGTTAGGTTCGTTTAAAATAGTAATTCTCCATAAACCTCCAAGTTTCCGAGACCCTCATTTACAGAGATAGTTATGTATATCTACATACAAGCAGAAGCACAGGTTGTAAACCTATATCTGTACGAATGGACACATTCTCACACATCTACATTTATTGAAATTGGAAGCCCATACGTACATGCATAAGAGAACACATCACACACGGGTTCATTCTGTGGAAATGAGGACTGAAAATCATTTCCACAGCCGATAATGGCCATGTATGTGTTCTGACGTCCACACACACACAAGAGAAATGTGAGTCCATAAAGTACTATATACATACAAGGCCTGTAATGACACAAATGTCTCCAAGTTATTATTTATTTGTCAATCATCCCCGGACGGAAACAAACAATTCATAATTGACTCTGTTAAATACTGAGTGAGCTAACTTGAGCCATTAAATACAGTACACTGGAAAATCATTCCGGTGCCAACAATATCTACCTCTATCTCTTTGATGAGAGTATCAGGGCATGTTCTACTGGTGTATAAAGTGCTTCCTTTAGGCTGCATTCAGACAATCATAATTATTACCACTGAACTCAGTATACATAGATATTCTAATCAGTACTGTAACTGTAGGACTGCCACTCACTTCGTCCATGCGTCCCATATAACATGCATAATTACTCATAGCTCCTCTGTCAAATAAGGCTTCCCATTTCCCAATCACTGTAAACGTAAGTAATAATCAAAACAGAGCATATGCCTTTGAAAGAGCCACATTTAACAATAGTCGCCTTGTTGTGCCTCACGTAACACATTTATCCCAGGGAAACTCTCTCATTTCACATAACATATCCTTTGGGAAACGATAAATTACATTGTTGAGGGAAAAAATGGAGCGCAGTAATGCGCTGCATAATGTCACACATGTTCGAGAGACCAAGTAATAGAAGAAAAAAATTAGGGAGCAGTGTTGAGTTCCCAAGTCGGGCGGTTTGTGCAGGGCTGAGGATGACATCCATGACGACGACCACTCAAGTAGTTTTAGTTATCAAAACGGCACCGCAACTTAAGGCTTGGTTTTGCCGAGCGAAAAATCCAAAACAACGAATATCAAAAGTGTATTTTATCTATGCTTTATGGCTAACTATCCAATATACTATACGATGTATACTATGATCCTTTCATTTCCAAAGAAATAACAATCGACCCTATCAGAACCATACAAACACTCTGTGAAACATGAAGCGGTGGAAATGCAATGGAAGGAGCATTTATATTTATATGTATCTATATATACGTATATGGACACTTCTTCTATCTGTCTAGATATGTACGGTGTGTACATGTAATTACATATGAGGTAAATTGTAAATCCTCGTCGCACTGACTCCATGTACTAATGCCGTAGTCGAGAGAGCCGGAGAGTTAAAGAGAAAATTCAAGTCCATATAATCCGCATGAAATGACTTTAGCCATGAGTGCCGTACTTTCCTCATGCCCATATACATATCACAATTGCAGAGTAATAACCCATGGAACCTACGTGAATGTGTGTGGGTAGCTAGGTTACATGCACAGAGATAGAAGGACTCATTAATACAGGTCCACTTATTTTATTCCATCCATCAGATCATCAATTCTTAAATAAGAAGACCTCCAAAGCAGACGGGAAAGGAAGGTATGAGTCCTTCATTTAATAATGTCATGTGCATTTGAACCCCGAAACGTGTTCAAAACTCGCCGAAAAATGAAACTTGATGGGGGAAATGGTCATGGAAACCCTAAAGGCTTTTTCCTTTATGTACTCTATGTATGAATGCCTGTATCTATGTAAGATACTTGCGTGCCCGTATGTAAGCTTGAAAGGCTCACATGCATATAATTATGTATGTATGTATCTATGTATGATATGCAGCATACAAAATCCAATGATATAATTCTGAATGTAAAGAGTTGTAATGTAGTAGTACTTTCGTACTACTACTGTGAGCTCGATTACAATGTAATCATCACACATGCTACGTACAGGGCAGACAGTGAGAGAAGCCTTTTGTCACTCTCACTTCACGTTATGTTCCTAGGAGTCTCTGAATTAATTTGTGCACACATTTTCTATCCGCACAGACAGACTCACACAAGCAAGCAAGCATTCAGTTACACAATTGAACTCAGGGAAAAAAAAGTACAGACAAAATTGGACTGTTTCTGCTCTTCATGACTCCTACGTATGTACATGTAGATTGGTTTTTGTGTATGAACATGGACCGAATGACCCGCTCGAGATTTTCACAATAGCTTATCAAATACGGCTACTACTGGAGAATTATTCAGGAAATTTCCTCTAAGCTTAGATAACTCAGCCCTACTATAGGTCTAGTTACGTCCATAAAATGTGAGATGAGGAAATCAACGAATTTACTTTAGCTACCATTATGTGTACTCACCAGGCCCACACCATGTTAATGTAACTTTCAGAGATAGCCGATATACCCACCCTGCAGACCCTCCACTTCCACATTTATACATACATATATTCGTCTACAAGCAAACGAAGCTAAATAAATATTCCCAACACTGTTCTATTCATTCCTCTAATACTTTATCACCCACCATACACATGTACTTACAATCGGCTGGAATAAACTGGTGTACATTATACGAGCGGCAGAAAAAACCGAACAATACAGCAGGCGAGAGAGAACAACTCCCGGCCGTACACAAAATTAAAACAGTGTCTCGCGAGGATCAAACAAATGATGTGCGTTCTTCGCGGTCATTACTCTAATGTCCAACTGCCCCTCCGAAACCCCACTCCAACTCGATTTCACTTTCTTCGCATATCCGTCGTCAATCCGAGCCTTCTTTACACACATGAAACAGTCCACCAAAGGGGAGTAATATTGATGTGTACACATGAACCCAGTAGGCAATATTCTAAAACGAAACTTAAAAAACTACTTTTGACCTTACCGTAGTAGTATAATTTACACATATCATAGTCTTTCCATGCCTTCCCTAACCATAGTAATAAGACACACACGGACGTATGTATGTACATCAGTATAATTGTATGCGAGAGCGTGAGAGTATCGCAACCAAATGCACACATTTTGTTATTCCCTCACTGAAAGGTCCAAGAACGAACGAGTCAAGAAAAAAAAAACAAACGACATTTCTTTCATCGTAAAATCCAGCGTTCATTTATTTTCAATTTCAGGACCCTGAATCAATACCGACATCATTAAATATTACAGTCATAACTTCTTCCAATTATTGTTGTGATGACTCGACTACAAGGAAAATCATTAAGACACAGGGATATCGTCTTCACAGCCGTAAACCATACCTTCTGTACTTGTCATTAAGGACCAGTGTGCAATAATTGACCAATAGGGGGGAAGTGGACGCTCACGTGTAGATACAATGCACATGTACGGCCACTTGATGGGCATACATTTAAGTACTCACAGGTACAAATCTATGTAGAACCATGGTACAGCCAGGGATTTTTATTTGTATCTCAACTTGTAATTTTTTTTCCCCTTCTATAGGAGGAATCCAGACTTGACAAATTCCCTGCCAGATTTCATCTTCACTGATAGGTAATAAGAAGACACATTATGTATAGTCCATTTGACAAGTAACATCTCCACATACAAGAAGTTCATGCACATTGGAGTTTTCTCGCAGTAATAACAATAACCGCTGAAATAGTATCTGTAATGTGCTGTCTGTTCCCAACAACGTTGGAACAAACCAGAAGGAATTAAACCAACCGTTCTGGCGATGAGAAATGCACAACACATTCCAGCAGTTATTTGGCAGTACAATGAATGCACCAAGATTGATGCAACAGGCAAAGGTCTAATTGCAGAAATTCAATTTTCTTATAATGGAATTTATGGACAATTCATGTGGTTGACAGTCGGTTTATTTGCTAAGCCGAACGTTGATAAATGAAAATTAATGTGTCCCTTAAAGTCTGACTTTTGTTTACCACAACTCCCATTGAAAATAGCATCACTAGGTATAGATACGTGAGTGTCTATGTACCTCTTATTGTTAGTGCCTCTGATCGTCTGATCACAAAAACTCTTGAGTAGAAAAATGAGTACCTTGGAAGTAATTATAAACTACGACTCTGTATGTGCCTGGGATAAATAGTCATAGAAGGAACATTGTCTGCAAGTACATCATACTTAAGTGTGCATATGTAACAAGACATACACTATGTGTTAAAATGTAATGTATACGCAGTCAAGACTACATACTGCATATATTGCCATTGCAGCGTGTACGACTATTGCATTGATGATTTTCGAGGTGAGCGAAGCGTAGAGAGAAAGAGAGAGAGAGAGAATATACATAAAGAACATTAACGGCTTCATAATAATACATCTTTGTTTGTCCTCAGCCTTAGCATTTAGTTTATCACCCGAGTATATACAGCAGCGCAGCGACGTAAAACATTTCTCCTTGGAATCCCCACCATCACTTCAAGATCCAATGCAGGCTCCATAACTATCGTGCCCATTCAATCGTAATTTCCCAGTAATTGTGTGCGAACTTGGATCAGAAATGGGACACTAAAATTCTGAGAAGGGAATTCTGTCATCAAATAATAATTTTAAATTTGAGAGCTTACTCCAGATGTAATGATAATTTTATGGAAGGAGGTACATGCTATGCTATATATACATCTTCCTAAACTTACACTTCCTCCAGACAGAAATATTGCTGATTGTATTCACTCTAACCCTACCATGCTAACTTATAGATCTTGAGAGGTACATATACTCACACTTGATTGGCAATGCTTATACTACACTTACGATTCCTATATCCTGGCTCCTAATGGTGGAGATGACGTGACAAGGGTATGCTATGGAGTGCTTTGGTGTTGACTGCGCACTGCATAACTGAGCGATGATTATGTCCCATCTAATTACTTTCGAATCCGGCTGATCTTCATTGCAACTGAAAAGTTGTTTTTGTTCACTAACTCCGGCTTTCGTATTGAATCCTAAGAGAAAGAGAGGAAGGAAAAAAGAGTAGGCAGTGTGTGTGTGTATATATATATATATATGTAGCAATGTATGTATGCATACGTAAGTGGAAGTAATAGTAGTCAGACTACTACTACATAAGAGTTCGAAGCTGGAACGTGCATTATCATTAGCGTTTCTAAATATAATATAACTAACTCTCGTACCGTAATCATCTCCTGCCTAGTAGCCGTCGGACAAGTTTCATTTCATTCACAGATTGCCTCACGAACATTACGCATACTTAGTCGACTCTAATGGGAAATCGCCAGGCTTTCCATCACCATCAGTCTCTTCCACACAAACTTGAAGCTTCACAGAGACTTGGAGACTCACAAGCTATAACTAACGGAGCATCAACATCCCTCCTGGTTCTGCTTCGAACTGTGCATTTACTTCAGAACTCCTACTCCCAGTATTCCTTCATTTATTCCCCTCTTAGTTTCCTCTTTGCCTGGATCTCTGGGCAAGCATGCAGACGAGCTACACAAAGTAAAGTGTGTGTATGGAGAAGAGCAAAGAGTAACATTTGTTGCGGTCCAAAACCCAATTCCCGTCTCATTTTACGACTTTCTTCCAGTTTCACATGGAGAACTGGAGCTATAACTGCAGAATGTGGAGATAAAGCTTATACCATAAGCTAATAGCAGCTTTTCCTACACACCCTCCAGTTGTGTCCATTATTTTCCCAAATGCATGGAAAATATATATATGTAGACAGGGCGAGAGTGAAGCAGCTGTAGTCATGCCATGATTCCCAGTTCCACATTCACATTCAATGCATAATGTATTTCATTTACAATTTACAGTTAGCAGTAATCCTACTGCTATTGTTTGCTCCTCTAATAAAAGCTGAAAATTCTCCCTGCAATATCTTCCTACTACAGATAGTATTGGGCTCTCTTGCAAAACTCCCTGTCATATGTATTACCTTCCACTTGTTTTATCACCACTCCATCCTTTTTCAGTGGTAAAAATGAGTGGTTGAAATTCAACAAAATTTAAATCATTTCATAATATTTTCAGTGTATGTGTTGCCCTATCTTAAAAATGCTCATATCATCTGTGTCCACCTCACTGGAAGGCTGTAACAGTTCTTCCTACTCTAGGCTTTTGCATTGTCATAAAGCTACATAGGATCAATGGGCTTTTACAGCGCCGCATATCTTAACTTTGATAAAATGGAAATCCATTGCTAAGACCTGCTGATTGCTGACAGTAAATTATACGGTACACATGAGCTGCTGTGAGGTCAGTATATGCATAGGTGATTAGACAGATCTAGATTTTAAAAGGAACGACCCTCTCCATTATTGAGACCAGTCAAAGGCATTGGATTTATTGGATGGAATCCATTACTACTGCTAAAATATAAGATTCCTGACAATAAATTTTATTGCTTTGCCAAAGTCAAAAGCCACCAGAGTTACTCATTATTGGAGGTGCTTACATATAAGGCCAGTATTCATGGCGTCCCCCCGTTTATTCTCTAAATTAATTATGACTCTGTGAACTTATCTCTCGAGTGGTTCATGACTTATGTCCACCTACTTATGTGGGTCAGGTTCAGTTGAACAACCGATAGAGAATTGAAGTCTGTTCTGAGGATCCGTCCACTTTACAGGGTAGAATATTTGTTTGAGGAGCATTAACTGCCGTGAATAGTTCAGTCCAAATCTTATCTGCCCACTTACTCAAATCAATTATATAGCATTGGTTGGGTGGGAGCTATCCTGGTTGGACGGAATGAGTTTCAAATATCTATAACAAGTTAAACAAACGGGAGTAGTTAGGTCCATCTAAATGCATTGCAGCTACCTACCTGGGTGATTGTTGAAAGGTCCCAATAAACTTTTTATTAATTTGTACTATAAATTGATGCATGCATTTCATTATTGGTCCATGCTACATGTATCTAATTATATGTATGTGCCTCAGACTCCGGCAATAAGTAAGTGTGTCTTTCAACCACAATCCTGAAATTATATTACACTTGTCCTCTGCAGAAATATCAGCATTTAAAAATGTCATTTTATTACTACTCTCCGACCTACACATGTCTCAGTAGCGTAAAATCTGTGACTTAAGTTAAACATTCTCACACGTATGTACGTATATAATGTGGTGCATAAGGTACTCACGATAGGATGCTTTTGAGCTTGGAGCACAACAAAGTAAAGCCGTCAGAATTTTTGGAAAGCAAGCCAAACGATGCCACTTGAACCCTGCCGGCGGGACTGGCTAAAATCCTCCCTCATTTCCTGCATAGAAGCTTCCGATAAAATTCAACTAAAGATAAATTTGAAAGTGCTTCACAAACATAAAAATCTTCCGCTCATTCACTCTGGAAACCAGGATACTGAGAGATATTCATAAAAATACTTAAAAATAAAGAGAGATACATACATCCATACGTCCGTGCACACTTTTATGAGCATAGGCAGTTTCCCCTTTTGAAGTGCATATGGAATTTGCTATGCAACCAATTTTTGAGTACCCACTCTCTTGCCCCAAACAAAACCTTTTCTTTTACTAGCACCTGCAACTACATAGAAAAATCAAACGGAGACTCAACTGGACATGGTCAGTCAGGCAAGGGAGTCCATATAGAGTCGAGAGAATGAGAGCAGACTGAGCTGGAGGAAATATACTCAAGTTGAAACTAGACGAAATCTCTCGAAATGATGTAAGAAAACAAGTTACTCTGTTTCCAAGTTACAAAGAATAATATTTCATGAGAGGAAATTTAAGCGATGCGGGGGCTGGCATATTATGGCCCGAAGCTCGAAATATGGAATCATATAGGAAGGAAACATACCTGTTCTCAGCGTAAGAGTTTTCCTTCACCATAATAAGTTATATTGTGTAAGCCAAAATGAGAATCCTAAGTTGAGGGAAAATTCCGGACAAAGATTGAGAAAAACCCGAGGATATTAACTTACTTGTAGACGAGCGGTTGCAAGCCGGATGGACAGCGACGGTCCATGTGCTCCTTTCTTACTTACTTATCGCCAGGGCTTTTCATTTGCAATGGAGGCACCGATCACCTTTGGAATCCCCAGACCGAGATGATTATACTTGATCCTTCTGGATTCTCACAAAGGTGTGAGGACTTTTACCTTTACCCAAGCCTGATTTTCCCTTTTCCATTGATTAATGCTAAGGTTTCCATGTACAGGCTTGCCCCAACAATAATATTTTTTAAACGTCATCCCAACAGCTCCAGCTTGTAGAATGCAGTGATTTAATCCCAAAAGCTGTACGCAAGCCGGCATAGGGATATGGAATGGTTATCAAAATGTTTCCCTATTTAAAAAAAAATCCGAACCCTTCAATCCTTAGCATTTGGTTATTCTTCAATTCCAGTAATATTTTGAACTTTCGGAGGGTGGTTCAGAGCAAACATAATTGTCTACCCGACATTGAACATCGGTTCAAAGTTGGGAGGAAGCAACAGCCTTTCATATACATAGCAGTCAGCAGATTTATCTCAAATGCAGGTTTTATGTTTACGTACCTATTTAAAGTACAGAGAAGATCTCGATGCAAGTATGCTTTGTATACCTTTAGACCGTGTTTTACGATCGAGTCCAGTATCCCGATCGTAAAAGTCGGAACTTTAACCCTTTCTGGCATTATTTCACAGTGTGGAATAAAATGACAAGGTCATATGCATCTCTCATATCTATGGACAGATAGATAGTCAGAACTTTTCCAAACGAACATAGTCAGTCTAGAATTTTCTCTGTGCCTACTTTTCCTTCCCCACAAGTACTCCATGGCCTGCACAAATACCAGTCTCAAAAGCTCAAGATATAGGATCCCCAGTAATGGGGCTCTGATCACATTTTCACATACGGCATTGCGTTTTCATCTGCCCGTATACGCGCCTGATATTTCCAGCATCCCAAAAGTTACTTAAGAGGCAAGTTAAATCTCTATCTATTACCCTGCAAGAAATTTAAGTTTCCTATACATCGTCCAATGTCCAATGACAAAGCTCTCTTTGAAAGTTTCAGTAACTATTACAATATTTAATACTTCGGGTATGTATAACAGAAAATATTTCTAAGGCTTGAAAAAATATTATTTTATGCTGGGAAAGATTTGCTTCTTAAGCGGCCATATATGCACAAATATACGTGAGACAATTGGCCCTCTAGCAGTGACTAGACAGTCATAAATACATAAAGGGACCGACACCAAAAATAAATACTGACGTTGCACGTATGAATGTGATTATGTACACAGTTGCGGGCATTCAAAATGTGAGACATTGTTAACACAAAAAACAATCAAGTAGGAGGATGTAACACTTCGAAGTAGGAAAAGGCGGAGATGTGGTAAATTTTAAAAAAATCCATTGCAAATGTAAATACTGTCTGGAACAGTTGATTCCAGCAAAAATTAGAACTAGAGAAAATAACTTTATGTAATTTCAAAAATTAAACAGTAAGAGAATGGACCCCGTCATTAAAAGTAGTACTTATAATGAAGGATGGAAATTATTTAAGAAATAAAAGAGTTTTACATCAGATTTACTGTATTTATTGCTTTGTCTTTTAACACGCCATTCTTTACAAATGATTCTCGGGAACAAACTGCAGGAACGAAATACATTACAAAACGTGGCAATTTTTATTAAATACCGAATTAATTTAAAGTTATAAGCTTTGAGAATACAATAACTATACGTACTTTTATATGCTCATGCTGCTTTTGTAAGTACACAGGTCAATACCATAAAATCCCAAGAAAAATCTTGAAAAAATGAGACAGTTGGTAAAATAATTTAGTCGGTAGTAATTCTTCCATTGGCTACAGATAGTCGTACACCTGGGTAAAATAATCCTTCCCATCTTAAAGATAATATACGATAGAATCTACTTAAATAGGGATGAGAAATAAGAAACAGAAGGTATCTTTTCTACGTATGTATAAATCATCGTTCCTATATATTATGTCGATCTTAAAAATAAGCTCTTATTAAATTAGAAACAATCAACTTATTAGAGACGCTAAGTAAGTATGCTGCGACTACGAAAACACCCTAATAATATATATGCTATTACAAGCTTACCTTTTCGTAGGTACTGTAAACTACATACCAACTCCGGGATTCCAAGTGCGAGGATGAATACAGTATCTCACCTGGGAAATACTTCAATTTTCCAGTAAAGCGCTTGCTTAACACAGTAACCCTTACAATTAGCGTTCTACAATACATACATATACGTATTTACATACGTATGTAATTATGTATGTATGTATGTATAATGTACATCCCAATCAACAAGGAGTCATATACTACGTAAACTACACGTAAAACCTAGCCTGCCGACTCCATTGTAACGGAAAAATTGCACAAGTACGAGTGTAAAAAGATTCACGCGATAAAGTGAATTAGAAAACAAGAGGAACTAATTAAATATCTTTCAGAATAGTACGGTGTTATCAAGGAGAGTCATTCCTAGTTCCTAAACAAGTAAGTACACACACATTTAATACTACTTCGCATGACGCTGTCACTTATATCGTGTACAGCACGATTGAAATACAAACATTTGCCTCTGTGTATTTTACTTACAAAAGGGACCTTTGAGTTTCTACTGAAATCTGTGAATTCATTTGATAGTCACGTTGTACTCCACCATGGCATTATAGACTAGCATCCCTTCATTTACGCCATAAATCGAAACAGAGGTTGTGTACTCCCGTCTTTGAAGTAGCCCGATACTGTGTGGGCATACACTCTCCCCTGATGACGTGTGAGTACATATGTCTGCGTGCTATTGAAACATGACGTAAATAATAAGGCTGAAAATTATGAGGAGGAGGAAGAAAAGACTGAAAAGCCGTAGCATTTTATCGTTCACCGAATAAATACAACTTGATAGTTGATTTTGTATGGCATAGTATGGTGCAAGTGGCGATTCCGAACGTTTGTCTCATACCATGTATTTTCGCTCTCTTCTTTCTCTCTTCATCATTTCCATGAAATATCTCATCTTCCCGTTTATTCATTCTCCTCGACACTTCTGGCTATTACAGTTTGTGAATCATGAACACACGGAAAAACAAACGAACGATGAAAGGCGAAGAAGGAAACGAACCAAACTTAAAGTTAGAGTTTTGATCGGAGTTGAAGCTGCTGGTATTCCTCCCGCTCCTGCTTCTGTTGGCTTGAGTCTTCTTTTTCTATCGGGAAATTGGGCTCCATTGAGTGTCTTTTCGTGTTCAACAACGGGCCATCCACTCCGAGCAACTTTTCTATATCAAACATCAATAGACGCATTCTCAACCTCAAATCTACTCAAGATTTTTCATCCCTTCTCTTACTCTACTCTACTCTCTCTCTCTCTCTCTCTCTTCACTACCAATTCGTAGGCATATACTCTCCTCCCGCCTGCTTTTTCATTTTCCTCGTTTCCTCCCGTAGTTTACCCTTCACTACAATAGTCTTTTCCACATCTTTGCCACTCAAAACTTAAGACTCCCCTTGTTAGTGCAGCTCTAAACTGCAATGCAAGGCAGGAACATCAAGATACTTATGTAATCATAAAATACTAAAAACTCTTCCAGCACCAACTGTGCAGTGTGTACCTCCCTTAATACTCGTTAAGTATATCAGTGTGTGCAAGGAACTAAGACGGAATAAACGTTGTTTTATGCACCAACATCTAACAAGGGAAAAGGAGGGATGCTTACTGCTGGCTCTACAACCTAGCCGTAACAGCACATGCAGATAGGAGAATTAATCGTAACTTTCAAGTTGGCAAGCGGAGAACACCGTGCCCATGCATCAGTCGCCCAAATGAGTAATAACGCACACGCACATCATATAAAACATTATACTGTACACACGGTCTCACAGATGTATGCATATTAAGCTCAGCCTTAGCACCTCTTTGAGTACACCTCGCTTTTGTAACAATACTCCAGGCAAGTACATACTTAAATGTATGTATGTAGTAGACCTGAGCATTTTCAGGCTGATATTGTTTTATTTCAGCAGCTGCTGCTACTCCTGCTTTAGACGTAAAAATTTTTCACGAAAAAATTTGACTCCAAATTGATGGTAATAATATCTTTGTGTGTGATACACAATCCTCACAATGTACACGCTGCTAGCTCCAAGGCACAACATGAAATAATCCTTTCTCCCGAATTTTAAACATCTGAGTTTGTGATCATGCAAAGGGGGCTTATTCAAAGTTCCGTGTATGTATAATTAATTCAATATAAAATAACTTGAATAATTATGAAATAAATTCAAAATTATCCCTAAACAATTTTATAAAAAATATTAAGAATAAACTCTAGTAAGACTTTGTAATTTAATTTTAAATAAATTTCTTTAATCAAAAATGGTTGGGGCCAACTCAGGAAAAACCTTATTACCCCTTTTTCGCTAAGAGTGTAACATAATTATGTACTGACGTAAGCCCCCTCGTAAAGCGTAAAATTTATTCTGTGGGTAATGAACGAGTCCGGGCGCATGCAACGGAAAATATAAAAAACCTGGGCTTTTTCACACATTTAAAATAATGCAAAAAGAACAAACATAAAGCTTCCCAACATTATTCTCTGTCAAATCATCCCCATCCACCATCTTATCAGGCTCCCACCCCATGAATGTACATGTATAGGATGTGACAATATATGTACGTATGTACACGCTTCCACACGCATCCTTGAGTACCAAATTCGGAACCTTTCCTTTCCTCGCTTTTTGAACCTCGCTGAAAATTCAGTCTTATGTATACGCTCCAAAACAGACGTTTGCATACATTCACAAAATCAACTCTACTCCATCAAGCTTTTAAGTCCCAACCCTACTCTCATATGTATGTATATCCCGGCTTCAAACGCTTCGGCTTAACATGGAAATAGCAAATGCGCGACATAATGTGAATACACAGGAGAAGCAGAGAACGCAACACCGAGCAAAAGTTGTACCACAAATCTTTTAACCTACACTTAAACCATGCTATATTTCACAACGTCACACATCCTGTCTCATTGATCACATTGAAAAGAAAACAACACCTGCATACATATCCAGTCCATATATTACGTACTTACTCTTTGGATAAAATGTTCCTTTTCATATCCAGTGCAACGTGAAACTTATCTTGGGGCAGTGTAAGGAGCACATAATACTGAAAATCATATCAACTAACCGGATAACCCAACCATGATATGAACATCAATATGCTCCCATGTCATAAGCAGCCCATCATCAGCAGTAAAAGAGATTTTACTCAAAATTAAGAGCGAGAAACATAATAGCCTCAACTCAACATCTTACAGAATTCATACTGAGTTATTACTACACCAGTACTTTCTTTACTTTATACCCTTGCGTGACGCTGAGTTAATGCTAATGATAAAGACACAATAACAACGCTTCAACATAGTTTCGCATACTTTCCCCTTTCCTCAACTAACAAGTCAGCAGAGACAAACCACCTTCAAATACAATATAAATTCCTGCATTTCACTCGAACCAAGTGTATCTTACAATTAGGCAGACAAAACGTCTTCAGTACACACATACTTATCCAAATACATACTTCCATGCATGTGTGTGTATGATAAGCTGTAGGAAATGATTATTACTGAAAACGGCGGGCCAGCAAGAGCCAAAAACTCGTTCGTCTTGAATACCATATAAGCTATGCATTCTTTTTCCTCTCTTCCAGCCTCTCACACAGTTTTGAGCATAAACCATGAACCCGAGTATTATTACAACGTATACATATCTACATAATAGTGTTTTCTGCGTCGTACACTTGTACGATGTCAAATAATCCTCTAAGTACAAAAGTATGCACAAGTCTACAGGGTTTCCCAGAAGGTTCGCAGTCGCAGCAGAGGCTACATCTACAGATTCTTCAAAAACATCTCTTGGACACATTTGAAGTCCATCGGCCACTGATTAAGGTTAAAAACCCTGGAATTACACATCAGATATTGTATAATTACTTCTATCGCAGTCATCCCGTTTTATACAAGATTATAGGACTCAAGGTCACAAAAGATGTTCATAATGTTATGCGTTATTTTGCATCTTCCGGTCTCAGTTTAAAGAATACAAAATCTTTCAATCATTCATAAAAGATCTACTTGCTGATTCTTGCTAAGTCATGGCTGTAATTTCCAATCGAATTCCAATGCTCTATGCAGTGTGTACAAAGATTGAGAAATTTGAAAATTCCTTCGGTTTATCTCAAATCTTGATATTAGGAGAACCAACGGGAAGAAATCAACTTTTAAACTTTTAATAGAACTAGTATTTCTCCGCAATTAGGACACCGTCAAGTCAAGCCTCGAGAGATGCGACAAAAAATTTAGGTCACCCTGCAGAATGTAACTACCACTTTAGTGGAAAACCTCAAATGATCCCCGAGCGGAGCTCATTAGATAGTTTCTTTTAGTAGACAAAAGTCCGATTTGCCATCAGCCCTTCCTAACAACGCATATAAAAACACACATACATAGGTATGTGCCTGTACACTCGGAAACTGCATCAGACATATAAAAAGTGGTACTCCACAAGAAGACAGCTGTAGTAGCATCTGACCGAAAAGTTGTGCGTATTTCATTACTCTTCCATAGGACTGACCAAAGATAAACTAAAACCGAAGCCTTTAAAAATACTCTGTAACTTTACTCCATAAGGAAAACTAAGCAGACCTTGGCGGACTTAATTGGTAGTCAGATAACTTACGCCAGCAACAACAACTAACCGAATTTAACATGGGAAAAGTATTCTGGACGGAGACATAACGCACAGTATATAAGCAACATACGTGCTTCCCAGCAGAGACTGAGAAAAAAGCATGTCCTACAATACATAAACTAACTGCACTGAACTTCCCTTACACTATTCGGTACTTGTCTGATGTGGTGAGCTCATTGTTCGCCAATGCGAGACTCAAAAGCAGATGAGATCAAGTTGACGAACAATGGGTTGAAGCGGAACCCAAGTGTGCCGAGAAGAGCAGACGCAGGTTTTCATGGATCGTAATGCCGTTCAGACAGAAAGCTGCCACAACACTACCATACCCATACTTTGCCACAAATAAATATAGCATGTGTATAATCATGTCAATTAAGGTATATAGTGGATCAACTTGCTATTGTTTAAGATAGTATTCAAAACATACAAGGTGAATCTTATGTATGTACCCTATCCAATGCTATCTTCTCAAGTAATATCTCTTTGTATTACGTGAGCATACTGTAATAATTCCAATCTACACGTGTACTGTATATAAACAAGATATTTTTTTTCCGAGAGAGACGAATCGACACAAATGTTCCTATTACAGGCAAATATCATACGCAACAAATTACATAACCTTGGACCATATACTAGAAGCAACCACTGCTAAGGATTTTTGTATAACGGAGTACAAGTCCCTTCTCTCCAATAAGGGACTAGGACGAAAATTCATTATTGTACTTCCAGCCAAGAACACATTAATAACGCATAGTCAAAGAAGAAATAGCTAGTCACTTCACAGTCTTTCAGGGACTAACACGACTTGGGCAGGTTGAGAAATTAAAGTCCTCGAACAGTGGTAAAAGTATCTATATGTACATACTAAAGCATTCAGGCACCGCCAACGAGAGAGAAGTTCGTCAAAGGGAAAAGCATAAGACAGACATACATTCATTCTTTGTGACAAGCCTTTTTATAACTCATCTTTTTTCAAACACTTTTCCACTTTTCATCTTTAGCATTTCAATCTTGTCTCTCCGTATCATCTCTCTTGTTAGTCAGGACACACATTCACAGCAGACAAAGAACATTCCTTAAATCATTACACTCAGATATATGACAACTGAAGCCAACACGCTATCAGTTCTTGATATGAACAAAATATACAGGTACATATATTGATGCGCAACACAAGTTTTGAACCCATACCCAGTTACTTATATGAATCTCAATCGTGGAGACTTCTAATCCTAAGCTCAAAAATTTAGTGAAAAGGCTTAAAAATACTGACTTCAACCTTGGTATTAATGTATGTATCCCATAAATCATATCTCGTACTATTTTGTCACAAGCGTTTCAAATCTTCTTTTCAATACCAAAGGAAAATAAAATAACTTTGTACATATATGTATGTATAGATACTATACCAGAGCCAATTTTACTGAATGCTCATGGACTTGCCTGACTGTAAACAGAACTATTGCTTTTATTTAGTCCTTTGGAAAAGCAGTATGGGGCGATCTAAACACCGCCCTCAAGAAATCCTTAAGTCCGGTGGAAAATATTTACATAAAACCCAATACTGTCTAATTTATGTGGTTCTAAGAATAGCACGTAAACGAGCGTGCATTAGTTAATTACTACCTTACAGTATACGCAGACCGACCCTCTAAATTTACTCATTAGCTGAAAGGACATACCATCACATTATGGCACAGACAGACAAGGGCAAAGAGAAAGGAAAAAGTTTAACTAGTTTTTAACCAGGAGGGAGTTGCCTGGGTAAAAAGTTGTAGGTAGGGAGCAGCAAAAGGTACAGATTACTTTTTAAGATTCGAGTCAAAATGTTAATTGCAGGGTGTTGGACGTACGGGGTCATCACCTTTCTCAGTCTGCTCATCTCTCCGATTTCACCTGAAGCGAACAACAACAATAAAATTACATTATATAATCTTTATAGTGCAGTATGTACTGCCTAGCTAACCCAATAGTAAATTTTCTGGGGCCCTTCAATTTCGGATCGATCTTTCCATTTTTTTCATTTTATTATTATTACAACTACTTCTCCGCTGCCTGCACAAACACATTCCCTATCTCTCCAATAATCTTCTATTCAGTGAACCAAACTAAGTAAGTTCAAAACTTACTCCCATGATTTCTCCATTATACACAGCATTCTTCCTACCAACTTCGGCTACACAGTTAAGTACATATGAGGAGCGGGCTTCTCCAAAACATGTATTTTCCCATCTATTCAACTTTATGTGTAATATTGATTCATAAGGGTTCCTCTTATTTCCGTTCATTCATCCATATCTATCAAAGCCGCAAGAGCCAGAGCATAGGCAGTCGCGCCGTATTGGAAATCCTTCACAGTCAAAGTCAAGACTACCACGGCACCGGCACAGGCATATAACATACATACATATATTTATACATACGGCTACACGCGGACTACTAAAAGCCGTGCCCATCATCTTTCTCCATTTGGAAATATGAAGTTCCGCTCGACATGAATGTAACAGACATCGGCAATGTAAAATATGCACACGGGTAGGTACCCCTGCCCATACGCATGCACCTAAAGTATGCAATATGGGAATAAATAAATGCTATCTAGAAGTACTAAACACCTACGTCAACAAACTTAAATCTAACTTGATATACTTAACAAATAAAATTGCTCCTGCTTTGCTACATCTTTTCAATGTGATTGCTTCTGGTTTCTTGTTACGTGTTCAGCAAAACCCATTCAGTTTCCTTGTACACCATCGATTAACATGATATTACATCGCGCTGTACCCCACTGAAGGTTCACAGCCTTCCTAACATAGTAACAACATAACACATATGTATACATACATACATAGGCACATGAGAATAACATACAGATACGAACACAAATATCCCATACTTTTTCTCCCACCCGTGCAGTACCATGGCAAGCTGGATTAACTCCTGAGCTTGTACCATCATGCACGGATACTTACATACATACATGCATATGTTCATCTGCATCGTATGGTAAAAGTATCAAAACGAACCCTTCTATAAATAATTTTTTGTCCGTGTTGTAGTGCCTAGGTACATGTCTAGGTAGAACCTACATATTTAAGAGTTGAGAGTAGACACATTGTAGAGTCCAAAAAAACGAATCGAGGGAAATTATAAATGGGATCTACTTCTACTAGACACTGCAGCCGTGGCCTGATCATATTACAACATACGTAAAAACAACTTAGCATCTCGTCCTGATTGTCAACTGATGAGATAAACCAACCTTGCATGCACTGAGGAAATCGTATCCGCTCTTTACATATTGACTATTACTTTTAATACTGTGTGAAGAAGCATTAAAATAGTCAGGAATATAAAAAAATATCGAGTTTATGATAGTAGGCAACCGTAAAAATGTAACCTCTACACAGTACATACAAACTTACGTAAAAGTCATCATCATGATACATACACACAAACAATCACGGTACCCAACATGTGCTCATTACTCCTTCAGAATTTTCCAACCCCAATATTTTTCTAAAACTAAATTCACTAACCACCGTGGAGACCCTGAGAAAAGTTCATCTACAAAGTAGACAAAAGGTCAGAGCGTCAAAGCATTCGTCAACGATGCCTTAACTTCCCGACCTTTAAATGTTCAGCTAAAACACATACCATGTCTTACAAATACATCTACTGATTCTCTAACACCAAGTTCTTGCAATATTGAGGGCTACAAACACTGATTGTGAGACGATTCTAATTTTCTACAGAAAATGTGACTTTACTTTTAAAGGTAATTAATTATAAAGTACGCGGAATTAAGTGCTGGAAAGAACATGTTTTCACAGAGTATAGAGTAAGAAGGACAAGTTGAAAACTTCAAACTGCTACAGACCGTCACCGTCAGTTTCAACCATGAAGCCAACGTTATCCTTCCGGCTGTCCGCAACCAGACTATCCTGTCATAACCTCTGAAATGATTTCAACCCTTTTCCAGAGAATTAAACGAGACCAACAAAAACCAAGTCACGAGAAGTTTTAAAGTCATAACTACTACATACAAGTCTTAAAAACACTGCAAGGATTAGGAGGCATATCTTTAAAATAAATCAGTCCACCAACCACATCCTCTGATTATGTATGTATGCATTTATGTATGCATGTACACTTACATGACAAGGAACATCTAATGCAGGGAATATAGTTACCGCTGTTGAAAAGGCTCCTTTTGCATAATGTAGTTTTCCAAATGAACTCAGACAAGGAATCGAGTGTAGAATAACATATTTGACATACGAGAGAAACTCAAAAGCAAGGCATGTCAAAAGCTGCAAAAGGAAAAGAAACAAGCGGGCAAAGGAGCCAAAACCTTAACTAAAGAGATACTTTTTGAGCAACTCGCTGAGAACGTTTGAAACGTTGAAAATTAGAACACCTACTACACGAAACCAGCACTCTGTATATTACACTTACAGGACCTGCACACAGCTGTAGTACTGTAATAGTTCCACTCCACACTACTAGCTTGCATGCGCCCAGATACTAACGATAAGAAATTCTCCACCATCCATAGTCCATAAACCTACTTGAGAGAGCCAAAATTTCAACCATACCTAGACCTAGATACAGACGCCTCTGTTGTCTGAAATTCATTCTAGGCACAAATACTTAAGTAGCAACGCAGCTATGTATGTAATCCTAATTAAACACTTGACGTACATGCAATGTTCAAAGAAAGAACAACTATATAAACGCCAGAATTCTGTTTCCTCACTTTAAACTTGCTTACATTAACGCTCTAACTTCATAAAATGGATCACACTGGAGGAAGACAAGGAGGAGTGAAGTAACGCTGCATGCGAAATGTATAACAAACTCCTCAAAAGGTAGCATATTTAATCCCTTGAATATGCACACGCATCTACTTCACAAAAGCTGTGAAAGTCACAATTTAAGCATTACCTCATAGCCATACCAAGTATGTAGATACTACCTTTGCATTGGATGAATTTTCAATTCAAATATGCATACACGTACATGGTATTTGTAGGAGACCCAGCAACTGTGGTAAAAGCTTCAATGTTAGCTTCCCATTACGTTACAATGCCAAACGTGCTGATGAAGCCTAAAAAACTAATGTAACAGCACTTGTACCTCTAGTGTGTACTTTAGACCCGCGAAAGCACACGAAAGATACAAAGTTAACGCGAAGGTCTTCATCAGCAGCGCTTGTGAAACAAAAGCTGGATCTTGCCTGACACACAAGACATCGTGATGCTGTTTCACCACTACTCTAGAAAATTCCAAGTAGATACATTAATTACAACAAACTCACCGAGACGACTCAACGTAGTCGACAGTTGTTGGTTATCTCGGATGACAATGCCGAACGACCCATCCTCCCTGAAAATCCATACAAATAGACCAAGTTTTAGACCTTCAAAATTCTCCTTTATTTCTTTTTAACCATTCCCTCAGCATCCCTCAGCATACATTAGATGCTTGTCTGAGGATACCATGGTATGGTATAATATATAATGATAACTCGGACTATACACTGACGCTTGGAAACATTTATATTCAGAAATCATGTATTCATAACCCCAAGCAAGAAACTCCAACATGAGATAAACGTTTTTAGAAACAACAATAACAAGAACAACAAAAACAAAGGTAACAACGTTTTCAAGTTCATGTGAGATTCTTTATCCAGCAACAACAATTGAATGCGCCCATATATTGTCGATGCACCTTTAAAACAGTTTCTTAATTTACTACATCTTAAAATCTTCATTTTATTGTTTTTACGTTTTAAAATGACAGTTTTAAAAACTCTCGGAACTGATGAGCTGACACTAACACGAGATCAAAACCTGACAAAAAATCAATTACCACTCAGAAATTTTGGATTTGATAAGATGTTTATTTTATATCAAATTAAAAATGGCTAAACACTGTCAACTCACACACAACAGAAACACACAAATTATTTTAAATAAAAAATGGCATACATTCATATGCATACATAATTATATATACCAATTGGAAGTCTGAATATTTCGATTTCCAACACTGTTTTACTAAATTTTCAACTTTAATGTCGAAGATTTCTCAGAAACAGCCCAACTTTGTCTGCACACAATTGATACAAAAATTAAAATATTTTTCTATGATATTCGAGAGTTTAAATTCAAAGGCCAAATAGAGACTAGTTTCTTTTTACGATCATAAATAGATAACTAACATTGGTGTTAAAATAAATTTCTGATTTCTCCCAGCCGTGTTCATGACTAATGCCATGCATAAAATTACCATAAGATGTCCACGGCCTAACGTAAGTGTCAGTTTGTGGACACATATATTGCTGACGTAGTGATGATGTAGTGACATGAAAGAGGTGTACACCTAACTACTTCATCACGGAATGCTTGACTAGGTAACGTAGGAAATTGGTTGCCGGTGTGGAACAAATAACCGTAGAATGTATATATGAGTTAGTGCTTAAACCTGAACGGAGCACACAAAGACAGAACAGATTGGAAGGTAGACCTGACTTGACATGGGTTGTTCGTGCATGAATACAAATACATTATACATACATACATAGCTCCCTACCTACATAATACATACACACAAACACCCTCAAAGAGAGATGGACTGCATCCGTTTCTCCGCTTTAGACAAAGAATTTTTGGTTTTGTACACACGACAGTAAGGGTACACTAGAGTAAATAGTACAGCAAGAATAGGCTGAAAATGCGAGAGGAAATAATATTATGAGACCTGAAGAAGAAGAAAAAGAGGAGGACGATGCAATCACGAAAAAAATAGATTCAACTCACAGTTTGACTTTAGCCGTGGCGAGAGACTGGACTGAAGATAAGATAGCATTGCTGAGCGTCTCAAGTGATAGAGCTCCATACTGTTTGGGCAGATGAGAAGTCGTTTTCATCTGGTGATGAATAAAATCCTGACACATCTTCCCTAACTGCTTCATCTCACAAGGGTCTTTCGTCCGGTTGGAAACCTGTAGTACGTGACGGAATCGCACATTATCACCAAACTTAATACACAACATCACATTACATACGTAAAAGCTCAACATGCATACTCCAGGGCATACTTTTGATTCTAACAAAGGCTTTACATATCTGCATCTTTTTCAAAGATATCCTTCCCACAGGCCTTTCTTCTGAATCTACTTTTACTCAATAAAAAAGGCAAGCTAACCATATTCATTTGACTCCTACCTTTCTTTCCCGACTACTTCACTATTCTAAAAAACTTTTGAACTAATCAAATGCTCAACAATACTCGAGTTAAAGATTGCTGGAGAACAAGCGGGTCGCAAGAGATTGATGTGATGTATGAGTTGGGAATAACTGGAGGAAAATATACAAAATATGCTGAATCCGCACATCTATCAAAGACATGGTCTCTGCTTGTGTATCTATCTTCACACAGATAAGTATATTTATTATTCCTTTCTTAAACAGAAGTTCTTTACGAGAAAACCAAAAGGTATGTGTATAAACATATCTAAATGTATACACCTGTAAGTTCATGTGGCTAGTTTACGTACAGATGGAAATGTTCTCCAAGTGCTTCAGGCCGAACTCAATAATGGGATCCGTGAAAGATTATGAATTTAGTTCTTTCTAAAGTAATGATAACGATTGTATCCAATATGATGTATGTGTTTATATACATATATCCGTGAACAAAAATTGTAAATACATTAGCACATAATCCGCTTTTCTCGTCTGCTATTTTTTAATATGTATTACTTACATCAAGTAGCGTCCTTGTCATTCCCCAATAAGCAATTAAGTAGGGTTCCACGGCAGACCGCAAAATGTCCAATATACCCGATGAGCCAGTCTGATATTCGATTTTTTTTGAAGTTATTACGTTGTTTAGAGTATTAATAGCCCACGTCATCTCCTGTACAAATAATGAGCACATTCATTTCCACTCTTTGGTAAATATGGACAAAATGTGTCAACGCAAGAAAATTCTTGCATTTTCCCTACACTATCCAACGCAGCATTTCTGGTATTTCCTAGTGATAATTGTCATTTAAGTCAAATTAGGACGGAGACAACAAGGCAACTATTACACATTTTTCAATACTGAAGACCAAAAGATTGGGTTACAATTTAACATGGGATTTACCATTGGAAGTTGCGTCCTACAGTTCCAATTAGCATATCTCTAAAGGGATACAGAGATACATTAACTATTCATATCAGTCATGCTATAATTTTCAACGAAACTACTAGAAACCAAAAACTAATGACCGACAAACTAGAATCAAATTTACAGACTATTTTTCAACTCTGGGGTAGGACATTGACGATAATTCAATATCGGCTACAAACGGCATTAATGAACACGGGGAATTCGATAATACAAGCCTAAACAATAAATAAACCTTGCCTTATTTTCTTTGAAAAACTGATGAAAAAGGTTGAAAATAAGTGAAACTATTACTACTATAATATGGAAGACATTCAATACATGTTTACAGTCATTATTGATAATAAGTAATAATATCGCTAGTTCTTCGAAAAAAAATGCTCTCCTTCAATTACTAGCACAAGTGCTCAAAATATACGAATTTACTTACTTCAAGCTCGGTTCCACGTTCGTATGGAAAATCTTCTTGCAGCAATTCCCTGAGGTAAACATAATCAGTAAAAATCTGAGCACTGGAAACAATTTGTTCTTGCTCATCCTGCCCAGACAGATTATTTGTATGCGAGCACAAAACAGCGACGAGACTGCAGGGAATTATTAAAGGAAGCAGCTGATTGCTGTAGTGTTGAAATTGCATGAATTGTACTGTAATGTTTGGATTTAAAACTGGCGTCAGCAAATTGCTCTTTTGACTATCGGTTATGACCAGTGAAGAGTGCACTTTTAGGATAAGGCAAACATTCTGATCAAAACTTTCCTTGGCATTAGGAAATCCAACCTGGTTATTCCTGCTTTGCAATATTGCTCGTAAACTGTGTAAGTGACGCATGAGGACTTCGAATTCTATTGTAAACTGCTCTCGTGAGATCTAAAATAATCATTACATAATTTGAAGTATTTGTTTAAAAATGCGAACTAAATTAAACTGAGATAAAATGAATTAAAACATGTTTCTATCAAACCTTAGAAAGAATGACTGTTGCAATAAGAGGGAATATCGGAACCATAAGATGCTTTTGATGCTGCAGTATGGACTGTAGAGCAATTTCTTGAACACTTTTACTGAATACCCCATTTTCTCTGGATAATGAACATCGATCTTTGTCCAAATATTCACGGACGGATATTAGATCGCCGAAGTTGACATAAATACTCCCAAAAGACTGATTCGAAAGCCAACGTAGCGCTTTAACCAGGCCCTGTTTGTAGAAGAAGAAAAACTTTATTATTTTGGATTATTCAAGGAATTATTTTAAATGGATAGTGCCATATCAATATCAAACGAATTGTTACTAACAATTATAATTTCTTTACAACTAGTAATTTTAAGAATAATAATTTAATAAATTGTTTACATTTGTAGATTCCTTCGGTTTCGGTTGTCCAAGAAGTTCATGTGCATACAGGCTTTCTTCTAACGTGCGGTCGTAGCTCATGCTAATGGGTAAAATCAAAGCATCAGGAACGTCAGCGTTCCGAACCATTTCTAGCGTTGCAGAAAGCAAGCCTAAGAAAACGAATGACCAAACATTCATGGTTAATTACAGAATCACATTGCAGGAAACTATTAAGGTAATTATTTATATTCACTGTTTGCCTATTTTGGGAGGTATCGCCTTTCCTGAGCGACTTCTTGTTCCTTCGACAAACATCTCCACAGGATGTCCACCATGAAGAGCACATTTTTTCACGTATTCACTGACAATAGCCCAATACAGGATGTCACCTCCAAACTTTCTTCGAATGAAAAATGCACCCGACCTGCGGAGCAACTCTCCAATCCCAGCCATGCCCATGAAATCTAAAAACCAATGATAGTTACCATTTTACAGATACTTCCTTTACACATACTGTGTAGTCTTTTTACAATCTACATTTTCGAGGACGATGCTTGTCCTTAAATATTTGTACATTATACTTGCATTTCAAAAACGTTTCGACAAAAATATGCTAATGGAGCTTACCCATTCCTGCTGCAGTAATAGGAAGTGGAAGATTATAGTGAAAAAACATAAACGAAACTAAAAGGAAATCGACGTAGCTCCGATGAGTCGGTAACAGAATGACCGGGTAGCTTAAAAGAGCTTCTTTTATCTGGATTTATATAATTATACACATATAATAAATATACAATTTTTAAGGCATGATAACCTAAGCGTAAAAGTGTAGACTAGCATTTGCTAGTTGAATAATTCGAACTCGAAGTAGTAACAATAATAATAATTAAAACTCAAATACTTACTTGCTCAAGTTTACCAGTATTAACTTGAATACTTGAATACAGTCTTTTGCTAATTTTCGATAGCATAACAGCAAACCATCTGACAGCATATAAATGAAAATCGTGACTCAATTCCGTAATTATGGTCTGGGCTTGCTTCTGAACTTCACTTTCATTTCGCCCTTCTTTATCACACATCTGTAAAATCCATCAGAAATGATCAGCTCCAACTCCAATCACCCGATTCAACTCAATAAGGCATCATCACTGAGTAACACCATATCTTTCATTTCGGTTGATCATGCCTCTACCCCATCTTAAAATTATACAATTATATTCTTTTAAATTCAAATACCTCTCGAATGACATTTTGAACTGTATCACTCCCTAAGACAATCTGAATGATTTCTTTAACATCTTTTCGCCGTCCTCTCACAAAACTAGGACTAGGAGCCCATGTTTTCGTTGCCCATCGAAAATCGTTCGTCAACCGCCGTTGCTCCAGGATATCCTCCACGCCTTCATTTCCACTTGCCATGATGATGTTCACAAAATTTTCGATTTGGGTTCAAGAAAATGAATAACCCCCAAATCCTTCACAGACTTCCAAATTACTTGATACGTACCAACTCCTAGTAAAGCCCCGACAATAACCTCAACACTTGATAAAAAAATATCACAATACTTTGTTGATCCTACCTATAACTACCTTCACAACCAAACACACTAGATAATCTTTCGCTAACTACCCAGCTAGACAATCTATCAGTTTCACACTTCCAGACTGAATAAACCGACTTTTTAATTTCCAATGACTAGAAAATCATACCGGGACCAGGCAAAACCGGATACTTTTCAATTAATACTTCAGTACCGACAACTCCAAATCTCTCCCTAAATACAATCGAGACTCAAGTCTAGTATTTTACAATTTATTATTATTGCACGAAACCCTTGAACGGATTTAGAGGCTAACTATGTACAATTTCCTTTTTCCAATAATTATTCTTGTCTCAACAGCATCCAACCCCCGCAGCTCCTCTTGACAACCTTAGGCCGGATTCAAATTCCACTGATGAATACAACTGAGAGTCCAGATTTCCAGAAGATCCGATACTGCAAAAAAAAGTAATTAAAATATGTACCTCTATGTGCCTTAAATCTATGTTTCTGAATGTAAGAAGAAGTGAAAATACACACATTAGAAATTATTTTCTTTTCCATCTACGAGCACTCCAACAAATACGGTATTAACTTACAATCCTTTCCTACCGAACCAAGTCACTAATTCCGGCCAATTTTTCCCAAGCAATATTTTTCTGTTTTGAGTATTCTAGAACTGGCGTTGTGTAACTTCAGAGAAAGTACACACATTTAATTAAATACATACTACAGGTAACTTTTTTTTGCTGTAATATTTTCCCAGTCATTCTTACTTCACTTATTTCCCACGAGTTAATGACTCTGTTATGTATTTCTTATCCTTAGTTAGTACTAATTATTGATACTGGCACTATTCTGATTCTGACTCAAGCTGATGTAATAGTATTTATTAAAAATTTCAATTTGTAATTATTCGTATAGTCTAATTATAATTTTAAAGCACGTCGGCCAACGAGGAAACACCGCTTGCCTAATACCTGACGGCTGACTCACACACATTAAAAACAAACTGCACGCAAGATCTAAGCCTTAACACACATTCAACCCGCACCCGCAGTCAATGCAACCAAACAGAGAGCAAGTTTTGGTGGTGTGACGGGGTGGCGCCAATACAATTGTACACATTGCGCCAGGCCAGGCTCACAATCAGTTCACTCACACTACTCCTCTCAGTATTTACCTGAGCATGCTCCTATACAGGCTTACAGCAAAGCAGACTTCGTTGACTTAATCCCTTTTTAGGCTGCAGTACAATTTTTCAATAATAATTTTTACAAGCTTCACAGTTATGGTCCAAAATGTTTTGATTTTGAAAATTCATATTTGTTGAAGGGAAGTAAAAATTCTGAAGGATTAATGAAGGCTACGGATGAAGGAAGACTGTATTTTTCGAAGGCTCAATAAGCAAGGGATGATTTATTTTTAGTATGAAGGAAGGTCAAGGGGTGGGAAATTATTTTGAGGGGTTGTTCATTCATCGGTAGGTATTTTAGGCATGTAGAAGGAAGGAATTTTCGAAAAAACTTGGCCGTGGAAGGCTTGAAGGAATACTTTAAATTAATCTCTAATACATAATATGGATGTTGTCGTTTTATGTGAATTCTCAAAATTAGGTTGTATTAGTATTAATAAAAATTTATTTGTGTGATATTTTTGATGTGTTATTCTTTTTTATGCAGAATGGAAGAGACGTTTCCTTTATAAAATTATTTCCCTGTTTCTGGAAGTTTTACCCTTCACAAATTTTTTTCCTGTGACATTAGTGATGTATCGGGGTAATGTGATTTGGAAATTTAAGTTACCCCGATAGCCTCTTACAATTCCCCGGCTCAATCCAGGGTGAAGCGGGTAGAACAGGAAAGTACTAAATCGTTATGCCCGGGGAAGGTCTCAGCATGTGAGGGACACCAGGGCAAATGAGACCCGACCTTCTGGATTCTCATGGTGCCCCAAATTGGTCTGGGGCCTTAACTTCGGACAACGGAGTGATTATTTTGATATGAACCACGGATCTTGCGTTGTTAATTTTTTTTAATATCCAAATCAATGTCTCTTCCAAGTTTAAAGCAAATTTGGAGTAAATACCCGTAAAGGAGTGCTCATAGCGCTAGAATTTGCACTCTGACTCTCCTTGCAGTGGTTCCTTCGACTTGTGAATCGCACAACGACATTAAGTATATAAATAATTTTCTAGGATTTGACTACCACTGCGGACGAACTTAAATGAGGAAAAAGTTTAAACTTGAAACATCTATTAAGTATATCCCAAATTGAATGACAGATTAAAAGTAGTCTGGTTCCATTCACGTTTTATAATAATGCCCGAGTAAAGTGTGTTCACGTAATGTGGTAACAAGCGCTGTGCTTCATAATAAAAAATCTTCCTTTACCTCAATTATAGTCCAGTTCATTTGTAGACGTAAAAAGTGCCTTTATTGTTGCTGGTAGATATAGTGAGGCACAATGTTTGAACTGAGGCTCATGGAAGGATTTTTTATTTATGGCGTTTGTTCCCGTACCCTGCATAGGTCTGTCTTAATTTTATCTCAGGGAAGCAAAAAATAAAATGTGAAATAAAAATTAATTGTCCGGTTATGTACACTACAATATCATCAACTATAACTTCATACATTTTTTAAGTATGTAATATACCACGGCCGGAATTGTATAGTATCATAATTAACACTGGATTTTTTGAGCAGATCAGCGCTGAAGACCCTGATTGAATGCGGAATTTTAATTATATGGATATTCTTACTATTACTGTATAAAAGTCGAATCTGAATCGTCAATAAATAGTCAAGATGGTGCGTGTCAATGAAATTGAGTAAATATTTAGAAATAAGTCCTGCTTTAATTATTTTTTATTTTGTAGAGTGCAGCTAATGCGGTTGAGGAAATGATGAGCCTGAAAAAAAATAGGAGTCTCCAGAAGCTGTTACAAAAGTTGAAGAAGGATGTCCAGGCTATGGGTGACCTCAGAGAGCGTGTTGACAAGAAACCTTTCTGAATGTCAGATATCGTAAGTTTGAGATTGTTTTTGGTAGATTTTGGAGTTTTTTTTGGAAGAATATTTAGGGGTAATTTTGTTGCTTGAGTATTAATTATTGATTCCCTGGCGATTACTTCAGCGGACTTTCGAGATTTAGACAGTTCATTTAACAGTTTGACGGGGCCGACGCATTCGTCTTTGGAACCGCGAAGTACACTTTTAGGGGTTAGTTTGTCCTCGTCACATGCAAGAGAGTCTCGAGAGCTGTCTAGAATTTCGGGATTACCAACTACGGATTCCCTGGTGCCAGAGGATGATGAGGATGATCCCGTTGACGATAGGGATGAGGACTGTGATAATAATCAATATGATTGCTGTCGTAGAAGTGAAACGGAGTTTGGAAGCTTGCTAACAAGACTTGGTAATTTATCTAGTCGTCTGAATTTATAGACTTGCTTTTAATTGTACGCAAGCTATGGTGGAGTTGGGAGGTCTTGATAGTATTCATTTAATCCTATTAGGGAAAGTCCTATAAACTGTTTGTGTTTCATTGCACTTAATCAGAAGTAATCCTGTGATGGAACTTGTGGGGATGTCCTACTTTGCTTTGAGTTTAATTTTCGAAAGTAATCTATATCTAGAAAGTAGTCTTGCCTCGATTTTAAATAAGAACTTGTTATATCACTCAGCAGGTGAAAGAAACCTGGATACACTATTGCAATCCCAAGCAAAGGTGTCGAAGTGGTTGAAATCTACCAGGAGGTCCAAAAGTTCAGTCCCGAAGTCTACCAAGAGGTCCAAAATGTATATTCATTGTTATCAATATAATGATCATTCAGTCAGCTTTTTTGATTTGCTAACCTTCGTGTCATATGATTAACATTTTAATAGTTTCTTTTTATAATTTTTATCAGCAGCAGGCAACTTCCGGACGATCAGTCAGCTAAAAAATCGAAAAAAATAGGCAAGGAAGATAAATCTTTAAATAGTTTGACTTTGACTTTTTTCGAAGCATATATCATTGTAGTGTCATAGCTTAAGTAGTAATAATATTAAATTAAGAATATCATTCGAAACTGAATTTGTTTTCAAAAAGTTCCCCCAGGTAAATGTCAGGTTACTGTGAGCGGTAAACTCTGCGGAACGGTAGTTTCCAGTGAATGTGACATATGTGGTAAGCACGTGTGTAAAGCTCACCGGACCGTTACTATAAATTGTCCGAATTATCTGGAATCTATAAAGGACTGCTTTAAGGATTTAGGGAAACCTGTTGACTCTCTCTGCTTTGACGAAGGTATTTATAATCATGGTAATAGGAGAAATTGAGGGACTTTCTATCATTATATTAAATTAGTGATTTGATATATAACATCGATTCTGTTTGCAGTAGATAAACCGAATATTAAAGGAGGCATGGGTAGGTGTGTTTGCTTCTCGGGTGGAAAGAAGAGGAAGGTATCCCGAACTCGTTGCCAAACATGCCGGAGGTACATCTGTGCTGAACATCAAGTGAAAACAATTAGGTGTGAAGCGCATCGCTTTCATTCTTTGACTCCGGGTTTGGACAGTGACTATGAGAGTTCTTCTGTCAATTCTGATCGGTCAGGTATCGTTGATCATATCGATACTATTTAATTTCGTTTTGTTCAGTTCTTCGGAATTGTGTATGCCTTACTCGCTGTCGGATTTTTATATTGGTGCACTTTAGCAGACTTTTGTTATTATTATATTTCGTTGCAAAGCTGGGCAAAAAGATTGCGTATCCTAAATCCTACATACATTTTATAGTTTACGAAGAGCATACATATATGCATACATAAATTTGTCCAGAAATGCAATCATACATATATGCAGTAGTAGTCAATATTCCATTACTTTGCACCGGAAGTGCAATCAAGGCCTTCCGGTGCAATCCCCTTCCCTAATTAGAGCCCTAATCAGGATCCCTTCCCTAATTAGAGCCCTAATCAGGATCCCTTCCCTATCAGGATCCCCTCGCTAATTAGGTACTTGCTCAGGATCCCTTCCTGAGTACAATCCTTCCAGTGCAATCCCCTTGGCTAATTAGGACACTACTCAGGATCCCTTCCCTAATTAGGACACTACTCAGGATCCCTTCCCTAATTAGAGCCCTAATCAGGATCCCTTCCAGGATCCCTTCCCCCTTCGCTAATTACTCAGGAGCCCTACTCAGGATCCCAACCGGAAGTGCCTTTCGGTGCAATCCCCTTGGCTAATTAGGACACTACTCAGGATCCCTTCCCTAATTAGGACACTACTCAGGATCCCTTCCCTAATTAGGACCCTATCAGGATCCCTATCAGGATCCTTTCCCTATAAGGAGCCCTGCTCAGGAGCCCTACTCAGGATCCCAGCTGGAAGTTCCTTGCGGTGTAACCCTTCCCATAATCAAGAGCACTTGGAAGCTCTTCCAGAATCCGTTTCCTGTCTCACTTCCTGTGTCCCTACCTGTACCACTTTCATTATATATTCTTCAAATAAGTAATCCTTGTATTCACTGAGCATTAAACATTCATTACCTTATATATGTATAAATATAGTCCACATAACATAAATAGTATCTATACAACTTAACAACTTGCTGCACATCTATTGCCGACACATATACACGGTAATATTGTCAATAGGACGCCTATATTTACATACACTTTGAACCTTCAGTACGATTTACCTTTATCAATATGGCATTAAGTAAAGAATTCAAAAAATTTTGAAGTGAGTTGAATTCTCAACTTGCCCGTTTAGGAACGTTTTACGCATTTAAAGAATGACCAGTTCCATTTATTGAGCCAAAAGATTTAGCCAATAGCGGATATTTTTATACTCAGGTGTTGGACAGAGTTCAATGCGTCTACTGCTTAGGAATAGTTGGAGATTGGGTACCAGGTGATAAGCCAATGACTGAACACAAACGATTTTTTCCAAGGTGTCCGTTTGTTTGTAATTCAAGCCAAATTATCAATTTGAAACCTCTAAACGCAAGATCAGTATTTGGAGTCATTATTGGTGGTGAGTTTGACGAGTGTGAATCAGGATACGAATCTCAATGACCATGTTGGCCATTATGGTTCTAAGTTTATCAGTAATGATAGAATCTTCAAAATACGAGCAATTTGTTACTAAATCGTGTGAAGTGTGTATTGATAGTAAAATGACGTATTACAAATCTATTTACAAAACCCCTCCGCTCGATTTTTTGTGTACTGAAGACAGCATTCCGGTCGGATTTTTGGTTACCTCATATGTTCTTAACAAAGAAGATTGCAGAGGAGTGTTCAATAGGAAATCAAACAATACAAAATTGAATTACTGGATTGAAAATCATTTAAAGAACCAGAAGATTGAAAATAACTGGGAAGTATTTCATTCTGTAATGGCATTTACAGTTTCTGTGCTCCTGTATTTATTGAGTTGCTATATTAATAAACTGTTTTTGTTTATTGAAAAATATTTGTGAATAAAGAATAATGTTTTAACACGATTAAAATGAGTTGCCAATTAGTTTATTCAATAGTTACTGAAACATTTAAGATTTAGATACTTTTGGTATATGTGATCGTTTAAAAAACTTTTGAGCATAAAACGAATTATTATCTACGGCTATTTCTGAAAAATTTGAGCAGAAGAATAGGTTAATCATACAGAAAATAATATTGAGGGACAAAATTAAAAATTATTTGGGAGATTCACGGACTTCGGGTAGGCCTGTATCTCATTTTGAAGCTCTGTGAGACATCGAATCAAAGATGGAATCGCCTCAGCTTGTATCCCCATTCTTTTGTGAAACATGATGTCACCGTTGAGTTGACGGAGCTTCAAAAAATGCAAATAGTGTCCATACCTACGTGTAATAGAAAACTCCATTTATACGTTACTCTTAAGAAGTCAACTAAAGATTTGGTTTTCAAGCTGAATAAAATCATATAGGGAGTATGAAATACTAACCTTTCGGTCCTTGATCGACGAACACACAAGTCCAGAATCCGGTATGTGTAGTTTGAATGGAAAAACTGATCACTGTCAGCTTCATTATTCACATGATCCTTGCCAACTGCAGTCTGCAATGGTCGGTTAAAGCTGCTGCCAAGTGGATTCACTTTGTTGCTGCTCATCGCTTCCCTTTGAACACGAACTTTTATAGCTGCTCGAACCACCGGATCGTCAATTTCTGCAGGCTATAAATATTTTTAAGTAAAATATGGGTTTAGAAATTGTATATTTTTACCTACCTTTTGCCAATTGTATTCTGGCTGCTTGACTCGCTTCAGTGTGCTAGAAGTAGATGGAATGGGACGCTTTCGAGCTGCAGCTGCTTTTTTGTTGTCACAGGGAAGATCCTTTGGACCATCGTTCAACACCATGCAGTTCTCGTCCATGGAGTCTTCGAAGTCATAGTCGTCCACTAACTGAGAACAAATATCCTGGCTGCACTCAGGCATTGGCTTTGCAAACGTTTCTGTAAATACACACAATGCAATTAGAACATACAAAGTTGTAGCTAAACTATGTGTACTTACGTTTTCTTCCAGACATTGTTGCTCACAAAAGTTGGAGTGAAACTGAAAATACTAAGAGCGTACTCCGCTTTATATACACCCGCGGAATGTAGAGTTTGGTATAAAAAGGTTGGGCCATTAGTAATATAAGAATTAGTTCAAAACTGGACGAGAGAGAATCAACATGAATCGCTACCTGAGAAATATACGCTGTCCCGAAGCACCAGTTAGAAGACCGCCTACTCGAAGAACGGTTTGTAAAGATACTTATCGAGATTAAATTCCAGTCTGTACAAGATTGTTACAACACTAATTATCTTTTCCAGTTTGGCTGTTCGTATCCGGGATGTGGGTTTACCGCTTTTCAACATCGGCAGCTGGAACGTCATCAATACGTTGTGCACAACTGTGGCTACTGTGGTCTTCGATTTAGACAGCTCAGACTGCACAACTGTTCTCTACGTGCAAACAACCAGATTGGAATGGGACCAGATGGGCCTTTAGAATTGGAGTTGGGGGTGTTTCAAGAAATTACATCCGGTCAAAGAGGGGTGATCAAAACATATTCATACTTAATTGAGGAAAGGAAGACGGACATAGCTGCTTTGTTTGAAGAGCTCAATGAAAATATTGTTTCAATTTTGGAGCAGCTGCTAAGTTACTACAAGGGTATGAAGGTACAATTTAGTACTACAATGTACCTTTATAACGAGCGAACGGAAATAACAATTCACCCCAGCTTTAATACAATGTTCTATCTCGTTAATCATAAGAATTTTATAACGGAAGTAATTTTTAAAGCTGTAGAATACATTCTGATTAGTCTTTCAATAATGAATGAAAGAGGAAGTGGTTTCACAGTAATTTCGATTGACAGTATTAGCATTGTTGTAGCAATGTACAAAGGAATTAGAGGAAGTGGTCGTTTGGCTCTACCAAAGTGTCTCAAGAATCGCCAAGGGCTCTGTAATTTACGTACTACTGACAACATGTGCTTTGCATATGCAGTTGTAGCATGCTTGCATTTCAACGAAGTCCCTCCTGAAAACAGAAAAAAGGCGGAAGCATACGCCCGTTTTCTGCCCCTCTATTCTTTCAATGATATTTCCTTTCCCGTAGACCTTATGGACATAGATGTTTTTGAAGAACGCAATTCTATTCTTTGCAATGTATTTTCGGTTGAAAAAAAGAAAGTATTTCCACTTCGAGTATCCACCAAAACATTTAATACGATAGTAAACTTACTACTTGTTCGTGAACGTAACAAAGAACATTATTTAAGTATAGTTGATTTTAGTCGGTTTATGGGGCAAGACAAGAAGAAAAGACACTTTTTCTGTTATTACTGTTTTAGAAGTTTTACTAAGGAGTTTCTGCGGGAGAGACATATGAAGGAATGTGCAGGATACGGTATACAGACATTAGTGTTACCAAAGAAAGTTGATGGCATTGCACCATTAATTAAATTTAAAGATTATTATAAATGTTTACAATTTCCGTATATATGCATAAGCGATTTAGAGACGATATGTGCCCCAGTGGACCAGACTTGGCAGGAGGCAAATAATACTAAATATTTGCGAAAGCTGATTACATGCTCATGGTCAATTGTTTATTTGAAGCCACATAATCAGTATGAATATTATGAATATTCTGGAAGTGATGCTTTGCAAAAGTACATTCAAAAATTGTTGGAATTGGCTAAGAAAACATTGGAGTTTTTGAAATTAGATAATGGAATGCCAGAACTAACAGACGAGCAGGAAACCGAATATCTTCATGCAACAAATTGTTTGTACTGCAAGAAACATTTCCAAAATATATCTGATAAAGTAAGGCACCATGTGCACAGTGTAGGTTCAGCAAAGATGGGTACATATGTTGGTCCTGTTTGTGTAGCTTGTAATAATAATTTGAGATACAAGAAATTTCTTCCTGTTTGTTTTCACAATGGAAGCCGATTTGATTTTAGAGAGTTAGCACAGACTTTTACTTTTAAGGATATTTATGATGTCAAAGTGATTGCAAAAAATTCAGAGACATTTGTTACCATAACACTTAACAAAATTTTAAAGTTTTACGATACCTTAACCTTTTTAGGAGGGTCTCTTGATTCTATTGTAGACACTGCCCGCAAGGACGGTCTGGAAAGTTTTTTCTACACTAGAACACATTTTTCTCGTTATTCAGAGTATTTTGATGTGCTAATCAGAAAGCAATACTTCTGTTATGATTATTTGTCATCTTTTTCTGTTTTGCGTGAAAAACAAATGCCTGATATAACAAAATTTTACAACAGTTTGACTGACTCACATTTAAAAGACGGAGAATATCAGCATGTTCTTAAAATGTACAAATTATTTAATTGCCAGAACATTGGAGATTATTTACGATGGTATAATTGTCTAGACACGTTTCTGTTAACAGACATATTCTTGAATTTTAGAAAATCCAGTTATGATATCTTTGGATTAGACTGTATGCACTTTGTGTCTCTTCCTAGTTATAGTTTCTCATGTGCATTGAAATATACTGATATACAACTTGAAAGTATTCATTGCAATAAATTTTTAAGAACTTTAATTGATAATTTAAAAGGAGGTCTGGTTTATGTTAATCGTAGGTATGCAGAAGCAAATATTCCCGGAAAATCAAATTATAAACCTCATAAAAAACCACAGGTACTCCATATGCTTGATTTTTCGTCACTTTATGGTTCCATATTAAGAGAACCATTGCCCGTAAAAAACTTTCGTGAAATAACTTCTGCAGAAATTGAAATTCTTTCAGCAAACGAATACGAATGCTTGAAAAACTTTAATGTTGATAATTTAGCATTTTTTTTAATTGTCGATTATGAAACTCCAGATAGTTTACACGACCTTTTTGAAAATCTACCCCTTGGTGTGCAGAAACTAAAAATCGACGACTCATTTTTAAGTCCTTACCAGCTAAAATTAATAAATGAGTATAGCATGGGACCTACAAGAAACAGTGAACGGCTTTGTGCGACACTATTTCCGCAACAGAAATACTGTATGCACTCAAGTTTACTAATTTATTTTATGAAATTGGGAATCAAAGTTACGAAAATTCACGGAGGATATATTTTTGAAGAAGAGGCTGTTTTTAAAGATTATGTTGACCTAATGGTTAAAATTCGTGCGGAGGCAAAAAGTGAAATTGAATCTTTAAGAGCGAAGCTTTTCTTGAACTCTCTATACGGTTTCAGTTTACGAGCCGTGTGGAAAGATACTAATTGTAAGATAATTAAAAACTTTGTGGACGCCTTGTCATGCATTGCAAAGCCTAGTTTCACTGGACATATACACATAGATCCTGAAACATCTGTATTCATGTTTAAACCTCTAACAGTTTACGTGAATTCATGTTTTTATTTAGGATTTACAATACTTGATAAAAGCAAGCTAAAATATTATCGAACGTACTACTCCGAATTGATGCCGTTATTTAAAGGTAGAGAGTTTTCGAGTCTGTACGGAGATACCGATAGTTACGCTTTGCTAATTGAGTTGAAAGAAGGAGAGACAAACGTTGATCACCTTTTTATGAAATCTAAGCATTTATTTGACTTTAGTAATTTACCTCTTGAGCATGCTCTATATGATGCAACTAATGCAAATGTTCCAGGGCTCCTAAAATTTGATTTTAAAGACAAAACCATTCATTCATTTATTTGTCTAGCTCCCAAGTGTTACAGTTTTAAATTATATGAGTCTGACATTGATGGCAATAGTATTGAAAAGTGCAGGTTAAAAGGACTAAAGAAGTACCAACTAACGCGCCTTTTATTTGATAATTACTTTAAAACCTTAGCTACTCAAAATGTAAGCTACTCACAGGTTAATTTAATACAATCTAGAATGCATCAGATGTATATAGTTTCGATGAATAAGAAAACACTTCATTGTCTTACTACAAAGAATTTTTTGTTGGGTAAATATGGAATTCGCAGCAAGCCTTTCGGGCATTACATGATTAGAGATGTAACCTTAAGTGAAAAACTAGAAATACCAATGTAAATTTTAGAATTTGTTTATTAAATGTTATTAAATATTGTAAATAAAACCAATTACATGTTCAAATTATTCCTTTGCCAATTCGTTATTTCTAATTCATATAATACGATAACGTCAATTTGTTACCAAATGGTTTAAATCTATTTCATCTTATATTTATCCTGAAACTTAATCCATTTAAAATCAGGAGCGGTTTCCTTAACTTTTACATGTCCTTCAATTAAACTAACAAATTGTTGGGGAAATATATACAAGGGAGCGTTTACCTCCCGTAATGCATCTATGTATTCATTTATTCCTGGGATGTCAAATCTTTTTCGCCTGAACTGGCTTAAACTTAATCTTATAACATCTATAATGTGTGAAAAAGGAATTATGTTATTGCTAAAACTAATTTCTCCAGTAGGGAGATACTTAAAATTTTTACTTAATTTCAGTAAGCGCAGAATTTGTTCTGCCTTAGGTTTCATTTGGTCAGGGAGTAGTTGTAGCAGGTTCTCGTCAAAATTAATTTCTGTGGGCTCTTCCTTTTTTCTCTTCATAAGAAGCTCCCACTGTTGCAGAGGGACCACTTTCCACTGCTTCGCCATCACAAGTATAGAAGACGGACATATGGTTATTCGCAATTTTTGCCAATACACTGGCAATCACCTTAGACGTCACTTTTAAATATTTTATCAAAAACTTTTTTGTTTGTCGAATATTAATTATATTTTTGTCAAAGAATCTAAAGAAATACTTTTGTTTATACACGCACTGTTTTTCCTGTTTTGTATTAATTAAATTTGCTAAATTTAGAATACACTCTATAATAACTTGAACTTGTTCATCTGTTGCTTCCAAAATCAATAATTTCTGGAGATTTTTTGAAGAACTAATCAAGAGGCTTAGAAAGGCGGTGTGACGATCTATGCAACTCATGATGAACTGAATACTGTAAAATCTACACTGTCGGGGTATATGTCATTACGTAGTCTAAATTTTGTCGGAGTTTCTGGACTGAAGTCTATAAACAGAAAGCTCCAGGGATTTTTAGTACTTAATTTATAAGCTTCTTTTATGTACAACACATTACCTGGAGACATGTCACGTGCAATTATATTAATGCTACTCTGATTTTTTACCATATTAAATAAAACTAAGTACGTTGAATTCCTTAACATAGTAACCATATTGCCATAGAAAACGTTTTGTGCAGTAAATATTAAACCTAGATTTAAGTGGTGAACAGATTTCGTAAAAAGATCTTCTATAATTGTTACTACTTTATTTTGTCGTAACATAGACATTTTATCGTCAATTATAATCAGACAATTCTCACAAATATGCTGCTCTATTTCAAAGATAGAATCTATTAAAGTTATACAATTATCTTCTTGACTTAACTCTAATAAGTGCGGACTTAAGTAACTGTACACGTAAATAACCTTAACTACTTGACGAGAAAAATATTTGCTCCTATTTTTTAGTATCCTTGTGATAAGTGTGGATTTACCTAATAATCAATTTAAATACAGTCGTAATTATTAGTGAAGTAAACTGATAATTTCCTTACTTTATTGGCTTGCTCCGAATAATACAAAGTAATTACCTGATCGAGAAGGTCCAGCAATGGTCATGCTAAAAGGCCATTTGATTCTGAAGTCAAATACGTCCATACTTAACAACTTAGCACACGTTTGTGGCACGTGCAATTCTCAGGGTTCAAATATTGAGGATTTTGAAAGAATAGTAACTTTATGCAGGTCTGACAGAATTTATGATTCGTTTGATAAATATAAACATGCACTTTTATGACCTCCAAAGGGTTACTGATGAGATTATGGTTCACGTAAATGTTAAGACATCTACAGCAATGAAAGTCTTTGGGTAATAATCGACATAGCTGCCATGCTCGCAGATCACAATAAGACAGGCCAAGCAATCTAAGCGCCTCGGCATCTTTTCGTTCCCAATAACATTTTGAGCAGTACCTTTCGCCGTCAGTAAAATCTTTGACTAACTCAAATCGAAAGCCAGATATGGGAATCCATGTCAGTTTACAGTAGGCACAACTCAAAAGTTTTAACGGGAATCTAAATTTCGGCGGAAAGGAGGGGGAGTCTTGGGGACTCGCTTGGCTGCTTTCTTCGGGCATCTTGCAACTCGACACAAACGGTTTCTGCAATTTAAAGGATCTAAAAATTCAGGCTCTCTTTCACGAATAACTCTAGCACAAAACACACAATATCTGTGACGTTCTAATCCCAGATAAACCCATATTGGTATCTTTCCATTGTACTCATCTCCTAAACCATGGTGAACTGAGACGTTTTCACAGTTACAGCAGTAAAATTCTTCTGTCAAAAAATATCGAATCATCCATGCAGACCTATTATATGGCACAATAACTTCAGTCTTAAGTCTTTCTGCTCTTATCTCCTCTTCAAGAGCGCACTCCATACAAAATGTCGAGTCTTTAAAGTTATACAATTCAACGTAGTCAGCTGAACTTACCCAACGGAAAGCACAGTACTGACATTTGTATGCATGCTCGGTGGCATTTCGTTTTGTAAAATCTATGGGTATTAATGTTTGCGTGCACTTGCTTTCCATATTAATTGGAAATAATTTTAACGACAGCTCCTATATTTCCGCGGCAGTGGGGGCAAAATTTTAACTGGAACATACAACTGATGCAATAATTCGCATGTCCACAAGGAAGAATGGCCATTAAAAATGGTTTGTCACCAAGACAAATGCAACATTTTTTATCGCTGTTGTGCTGTTCATCACTGTGTATCTCTTTCTGGAGTAGATAATACGCGCAATTATTTTTCTTATGATATTCGATTGGTCGGGTTGCACGGTCAAACTTTGCGGAACAGTCACAATAGAAGCACCTCAATGTGCATGAACAGCCTAGAGAATAAAAACCAGCCTCTGAGAGTTCTTTCACTGGAAAAAGGCTATCAAACCGACAATTTCTAAAGCTGTCCTCTCTTTCGGAAAGTGAAGAAAATTTTAACTGTGTAGCGTCTTTGAGAAATATTAGTTCCAGTTTATTCAACAGGGTTTCAACACCTTTGCAAGTTCCTTTCTTTGAATTGCCCGCACATAGCACGTACGGTTCCATTTCTGAAATGGAATCTGAATTCAATCTCCATGGATTATATACCAACCCCCAAAGTGTTGGTTCACTTTCGGGAGTAAAAAGATTTTTAAGCAGCCCCGAAATTAAGGGAGATCCTAAGCAGCTGGTGAAAAAACTTCAGGCTCTTGATACATATTCATTGTTTAGACCAACACGGAAACGATTTCTACGTCGAAAAATATTAACATATTTTATTGACCACATCTGGCAAATGGATCTCATACAATTATCCAAGTATAAACGGAATAACCGGAACTATGCATGGATACTGGTTTGCATTGATGGGTTTTCAAAATTTCTTTGGGTGCGGAAGCTAAAAAAGAAAACTGGAATACAAGTAGAGGAAGCTCTGCGTAACATATTTGAAACATCTGGACGGCATCCGCTTTATATTCTTCATGATGAGGGTGAGTAATACGTTCTGTGTAACTGTGTAATTATTAAATCGTGTTGGAACTTGCAGGGAAAGAGTTTTACAACTCAAACGTTTCCAAACTGATGACGTCATACGGAGTTGAACAGTATAACACAGCCACTCAAATTAAAGCCGCAGGCGTTGAACGAGGTACACCAATTAACATAACAATTGAAACGTTTCATTGAAATAATACGTGTTGTTACTTTTATAATTATACGTACTATACTTATAGTTATCAGGACTATTATGACGAAAATGGCACGTTATATGCACGAAAACAAGACCAAGAATTGGATACAAGCTTTGGATGACATCTGTCTAAGCTACAACAATACATACCACTCAGTATTGGGTATGCCACCAGCTGAAGTTAGCGAAACAAATTCTGCCCAAGTATTTCAGCGTATGTATCACAAGCTTATTACAACTATATTTCCAGAACCTCAGTATAAGGTTGGAGATAAAGTGCGAGTTAGTTTGAGAAAGCTTGGCGTGTTTCATAAAGGATATTTGCAAAGTGTTGGGGACGAGATTTTCAGAATTAAAGAAGTCAACGACACCAAACCAGTCACATATACTCTCGTTGACCTTCACGACGACCCCATCCAATCTTCATTTTACCACGAAGAAATTTTTCCTGCTGTTGAAAATGGAAATGACGTTTAATGGAGATTTCAATCTCTACCTAAGCAGCAAGGAGTCAAGAGATTTC